>OY728164.1:1488278903-1489528903 GCA_963277665.1 Viscum album
TTGGATATTTATATATCCCATTGATTGAAAACAATATTGTGTAAACTAAAATAGCTTGAAAAACTTTAAGGAGTATTTTATTTTAATAAAACAGGGGCGGTTATAATTGAATGAAAATATCGAATAACAATTGTGAAAGCAAGAAGATTCATTTATATCATATTATTTAAAATAAAAAATTCACGTCGGCTTTTGTAAAGGAACTAAAAATATTCCATATCAAGGCTTATGTTCAAAATATTTTAAATAATGTAAAAAATGATGAATATAATTTATAATTTATTAAATTTTATAAAATTTCTTCCTTAAAATAATTTTAATAATATGTACATTGATTAAAATATTTTAAAAATAAATACATAAAAAAAATTTAATTGTAGTTTATAAGATGAAGTTTACTTTCCCTCAAGTATAACTCATCACATACGTTCTTTATCATTGAAAGATAAAATATTTATTTAGGTACATAATACTTTGACTTTTTCATTGAACTACATTTTTTTGGGGTTTTCCATGTCTCTAAACCATAATGGTCATGTCTTGTTCGGAGATAGAGAGCTCTGTTTGGGAATGCGACCCAATTTTTTTTGATTTTTTTACAATTATTTTATCCCATGTACTAATATGTAACAATAGGTTTTTGGGGGATTGAAATGTTTTTAAGGGTTTAGTGATGGTTAATGTTATATATGTAAGAACATGGATGAAAACTATCTCCAAGGAATTTAGACACCATGTATGTATTACAAAACATGTAACTATCACTAGACACATATCATGAATAGTTATAAGGAATGAAATAAATACAAAATATAAACCATATTTATATATTGTTATAATTTATCATTATTAATTCATTTGAGGTGATTTTATTTTCAGCGTGACTCAAAAATAGAGAAATACATAAGCTGTAAGGGTTATATGTTGTGTAATTCTCACTAAAATCAATTTTTATTCATGATAATTTATGATTTTAATTCCTTTTGGTAAATCCCTATCCGATATATATCCCCAAGTAATTCAAGGAAATTATGGAGCGCTTCCATCCATTTTGATCATCCTGATGAAGTGCCCAACCACTGGTTTTTTTGTATCATTTCCCCTCACATCCATTCAAAAATTTGGTGGTGGAAACTCTTTATTGCAGTGGTTTGGGTGATAATAACGATATAGTTTTATCTAGGTTTATTCCTGTGATCATACTCACCAATTTTATTTTTGGTTATTCCATGTGGAACCATGGTTTTTTTATGAATCAGGGTATGTGGTCTAAAACCAAACCATATGTTATCATTAATTATCATGTATGTGAAATATTTTGAATTGTTCTAATATAACATCCAAAATAATTAATTGAATAAATAATTATGATAAATCATTTTTTTGATTATTTAAATGATCCCCTAGTATTCTTTATTGACTCAAACTAGATTTTGGCTACTTAATCGGAGAGAAAACCCTTGAATAACCAGGATTTCAATAATGAATTAATGTTTGTTTAGCAGGATATGATATCCTAAGTGATTTCATTACATAAAATCTATTTCATAATTGATTTTTTAACAAAATGGATGGAAATAAATGGATTAATAAATAATTTCCAATTGAATGAAAAATGGTAATATTTGTAATTAACCATTGAGTTTCATGATGTGATATTGTGACATCCCTATGGTTAAGAAATTTGTTTTAATTCATGCTAAAATTATAATACAGTATGATTGTATTAGTTTGATATTTCATTGCTTATATATATATATATATTGTATTCTTGATGGTGATATAATGCTTATATTATAGGCTTGGCCAAGTTTATACTAAAATGATTATATATATGGCTTTGAACGATGTATGAAATGATTATAGAGATGGAATTTTTTGGTTTTTTATTATTAAATGGTTTATAGTTATGGTTGGAATATTTGTGAAAAATTCACTAAGAAATTTCATCACATCACCAAAGAGGGCTGATTTATTTATTTTATTTATTTTTTAATTAATACACCTAATTATCACAATAGTCCATCCACTTATTATCACATTTTTTTTGTTTATACATGATAGTGTTGACAAATTGAGTTTCACTCACACCCTATTCAAGACTCTATTTTGTAATAATATAAATTACAAGTATACTATTTTGGGGATGGGTAGTATACCTAGTTTCAAATTTTTTCTTGACGGAAGGTATGGAATTTGAATACAGGGCCGGAATGGAGTTCAATACCAGAGTCTTTTGAGATTATTTGTTTCATTCGACTATTTTATTTGTATTTTTTTTATTTTTAAATTTCGATACGTCTTTCATGTACTTACATGATTCATTAATATCTCTATATTAGTTCAACATTTTACTACATGTTTTTTTTGTTAAAAATCCTCTACTATATCCATTACCCAAAAATTTATCGATTCATATTTATTTTTACTATATTGAAACTCTATATCTCGGGAAAATATAGTATATATTGATTCATGACACCATGCTTCTATTCGACAACCTTTGGAATATCTGGTTTCATTCTAAAGATCCTGTAACCAACTATAAATTTATGTGTTAGAGGGTTCTAGATGAGGGGATATAATATAGTGGGGTCATAATATGAGTTTTTTCATTTCTATGGATTCACTATTCTTATAATGTATAAAAGGAGGCATGTATGTGTCTGACTTGGTAATGATCTTTTGCATGGGATTAGCTAGCCCATGTATAGGGTAAAATTTGAGTGCCCAGTGATTTGAGTGCTGAACATAATGTTTTTTAATTATATTTGACATTATTTCACACATAATGATTTACATGTTGTGTAATATTATTTTTTAATTAAGAATTATAGTCGTGGCCTAGTATTATATGGGATGTTTATGAATTAATCATCATTGACACCTAGGGAAATATATTAACATGCATTATTCAGGATACATATATATTTGACGCATATGATTTATAATTTATTATTTGAAAATTGAAATGTGATACAAATTATTTAAGATGAGTTGAAATAAAGAACTGTTATATAATGCTAAAAGTCGTATAATCCATGTTAAGAGTGACCAATTATAGTGGTTCTTTGTTGTTGTTTCATTTTTAGGTTGACCATGTTATTGCATTCAGTGTTCTAAGGTGTGTTTTTTTCTCATAGATAAAATGAAACACCATCATATTCTAGTTGAGAATAAAGATAATGGAAACCAACATGCTCCTAATGTAGCTAATCCAGAATTTTCTACAACTCAATTTGATTAGATTGATCTTTTACATCATTATAGCTTCCATAGTTCCTTGTGATCATGGTAAAGAAATAAAATTTTCACCCTTCTTTTGAAATCTGAGATGATTGAGGAATTTCGAAAATCGAATACGCCTACCTTTATAAGAAAGGGATTCCCCAATGATCCTGTGTTATGGGTTGAGTCTATCCAAACAATTTTATGCACAAAGAGGCACCTACAGATAAAAGGGGGGATCTCACTGTATATATGGTTCGTGGACATACCAATCTTTTTAGGGTGTATTATATAGAAAGATGGTGAGTATGAAGATTTATCATGGAAGGAAATTGAGGTGAATTTTTTAATTCACTTCTGTCAACGGATGTTGAGGGAGGATAAGGCTTGTGAGTTCATGAACATGACATAGGTGTGGTTGTCAATGATGGACTATGATGGATTCATCACTAACCTATATTTCATTGAACTATATTTATATATTAATTAGTTATATAGGGAGGTATTTTTTTGGATGGAATTCACTATGAAATCAGGTCATATGTGATTGTTTTTCATAGGAGTATATTTTAAGAGATGTTGAATCAGGATCTCATAACTGAATGGAATCTAAGAGAGGCCTTGAGCAGCAAAAATGTTATTTTAGTAGGGCGAATTCGGATATATTCATCTTGTGTAAATAATCACCAAAATGAATGTTTTCACCAAGGAAACAATGGTAATAGTATATATGTTAGTGGTTAGCCATTTTAGGATCAAATAGCATTGTAATACTAATAGTTTGGAATATTTTCCACAGGAAGCCTCAGTTTACATACCATGATTTTTAATGAAATTCCTATGGATGGTTGTTTCATCATTGAATGTTTCTGTAGCTTCTCATAACAGATGAGTAGCATGGGATTAATATATCTTCCAATCTATGAGAATGAATCAACAACCAACCAGAAAAATGTATTTGGAGTTCCAAAAGATGTCGAGTCTGAGGTGGGTGATGTGGCACTTTATTATAGGATTAATAACAATAATAAAGGAGATTATAACTTTTGAGTCATACATAATCCAAGGGAATAAGGGTGAGTAAGATACACATTATGAGACATTCTCTGGTAAGTGTGGATACATGTACTTATAGTGTTAGAGGTAGGATCCATATATAATCTACCATTTCTTATGTTTTTTTCATACAGGGCAATCACATTACTTTTAATCTGATATACTTTTTTAATGGTTTATGTTTTGTTGAGGAAATATTGGTTTTTTTGACCATCGATATGTTTTTGGGAAGGCAGTAAGAGAATATAAAATGTTTAATGAAATTTTAACTAGAAATTGTGTTTATTGATTTCTTTGGGAATAGTTTGTGACGGAATTTAAATGATTAAATTTTATTATTTTTATAGAATTGTGAGTTCTCCACTAGGATAATATCAATGATTACTGGTGGAGAGTTATCTCTATATCTCTAGAAGGAAGCATCCATTCTCACCCGGGTGAGTGGGGTATTTGGAATGGATATAGAAGAATAATTTATTAAATATTAGATAGCGTCATGGATTAGATTTGTAGCATTGTTTAGGATAATGGGGGAGTGAAACAAGAGATTCTTACTCTAGTGGTCGACTATTGTCAAAATATATTTCTTGATATGATTGATGGAATGCCACTCGATGAAGAGGTAAAACACATTATAGAGTTATTTATACGAGGAGAGGCAGTTTCTATTATTCCTTACACAATGTCAGTAGTGGAGATTTTAAAGTTGTTGGTTTGGTTGGACGATCTAGAAGATAAAGGTTTCATATGGACAAGTATATCACCATGGGTTCAACAATTACTTTCACCATTATGGTGGATGGGACTTTTAACTTATGTGGGGATTATCATATATATAATCAGATGACATTCAATAACCAAATAACATTCCATGTATAGATGAACTCTTCAACTAGTTGAGAGGTTCTATGTTATTTTCTAGGATAAATTTGATATCTGCATACTTCCATTTTATATTGATACAATCATATATACCCCATAATTATTTCAGAGGAATGTATTTATTGTATGAATTCATAGTGATGTTTGTTGGTATGTGAAAGTTTCCAGCTATATTCATGAACATGATGAATATGATATTTAATAATTTTCTAGATCTGTTTTGGATGGTTTTGTAGATGAAAAAGTAGTGCACTCCTTATCTGTAGATGATCATTCCCAACATCTTGGCATAAAATTGAGTAAATTGAGAGAGATTCTAATTTATTAGTGGCTAACCAAATGATGTTTCTAGACTGATATTGTAAACATCTTCATCCATGTAATATTAGACAAAAGAGTGTCAATGGAACTATAGAAGGTTGAATCCATGGTATCTTGGGGGTTACCAAGTAATTTATAAAAAAAATCAATATTTTGGGGGTTTAATTGGCTATTATTGAGGCTTTATCTAGGAATTTTCCCAAATTCTATTACTGATGACTAATATGACTATGACAATAGGGAAGCTTGTTTTCATAGACACTTATAAGATATATTTTCAATAGTTGTAAGGAAGGATGACCTATGATCATATACTCACTTTACCTATTCTGGGTATGGAATATATCATGTACTGGGATGAATCCATGGTTGGACATGGAGAATATCTGATGTAGGAGGATTGAGTGGTTTCTTATGGAGCGACACAGTTTATAACACATGAGGATAATTACCCTACTCCTCATATGGAGTTATATACTGTGGTAGATGCCATGTGGCATTGACATATCTACCTTATTAGTGAGATGATTTTTGTGTACATAGACCACAAGATCCTCATATACTTATTTTCTCTATTATATCATTAACTTTGGTATAGGTGGTGGTATGAGTATCTATAATCATTTGATATTGAGTTTTCTTATAGAAAGGTATGGAAAACATCGTTTATAATGTCTTGAGTGGGAAGATGCATATATAGGTATTGTGGGAGTCTGGTGAAGAGTGGTGTATGATGGATCTCTTTTCAGGCATGATTCTTGATGTTCCAAAGACATATGGATGAGTAGATCAATCTTCAACATAGGTTACACCCATGATTTTTAATCAAATAAAGAAATTATAGTTATCTGATCCAAAGAAATTACTTTTGAGGGATATTTTATGTGGTGAGGATACACCATAAAGATGTTATATTGGAATCAACAATTATCTCCTACTTTGTGGCTGAAAATGAATTCTTATGATCTTGTATGAGGTTATGATAAGTTTCATTCATGCTTCTACATTTGAATCACATATCAGTTTAGGAATGATGTATAATGATCTCCACAGACAATAATAGTTTCCATGAACAAAGAAGGATATATAGGGATTTGGGGAGGGATGTTTCACTTATCATCATGTGGATGTAAAGAATAAGTGGAAATATGGGATTTTATATCCCCTTCCCATTCAAAATTAGAAATGTGATGATGTCACAATAGATTTTGTGAGAAGATAAACATGATGAAATCTTAATAATTATGCCTTATGGGTGATTTTGTATATAATGGTGAAGGCGGATTTTTTTGAATTAGGGATATCTTTATAATTGGTGATATGGGTAGTCATTACATGTGTGAGGTAGTTTGACTACATGGTTTTATGGGGACTATGATTTCAGACAAAGATCCTCATTTTATATCCCGGTTCTAACAGTTTTTTACAACACTCTAGTATCGTAGGTTATTTTGAAAACAACATATCATCTTAGAGTGGTGGTAAATCTCAGTAGACTTTATATGTTGTGGATGATATATTATGAGCCAATGTTTTAGTTTTTGGTGGGTCATGAGAAGAATAACATGGAACTCATTGAGTTGTTTTATAATAATAACATACATGAATCAATCAAAATGGAACCTTTCAAGGATTTTTATGGACACCCATGTCATTTAAATATATTATAGATAGATTTTGGTGAGTTAGAACATGTTTCACATATTCTTGTATAAGAGACATCTGACCATCATTAGATGATCAGAGGGAGGTTGGTGATGATGTGAAATTGGAAATAATCTTATACTGAGTCAGTGATGAAATCTAGAGGTTGAGGATGCTTATTGAATTTTACTTCTTGGGTCTCCATTGTTTGGGAAATGAAATATTTAGTAATCGATAATTCCATCTCCCATATTCTTCATGTTATTTGAAATAGTTGAAATGGTTGGTCCATTAGCACACTCATTAGACCTTACAAAATGTTACAATTCCAAGAATGATATGTCACAGGTTTTAAATATTTTTTTATATTATACGACACTTTCACATGTGCTATATTTTTTGGACACCTATCTTAGTGTAGATGTTTACATTGATGAAAATATGATAATGTTTTTTGAAAATAGATATATGTATATCTATTATGCAACTAAGCCTATAGTTTCAGTATACTGGTAGCATGGTCATGTTCCGGAGGATATCAGTGAGGAAGAGTTTGACATGTGAGTACAATGGATAAAATTGTTTATCAAGACCCCATAGTGATACTTGATGTATCTAGTGGATGAGATAATATATGGGGGAAGGTTGAATGATCTAGTAATTTTACTGGTTTATTGCACTTTGTGTTTTTCATCAATCATCTTTTATTTCGTTTTGTCCTTTTCATTCAACCATTGTGAATTATTATTCTTTGGAGATGGGGATATTTTTTAGGGAAAATGAAAAAATTTTGGGGATTTATATTTCATTTAATTAATGGGCTTGAGTTATAAATTTCAAACAATGAGGTTATGATAGACATCCTTGGTTATAGATTCTTCAAAGGTAGTTCGGGTTAATTATATTGGAATAATGCTGAAAATTGTTTGTAGAGAATTTAAATTAATTCTATATGTTAAATGATGTGAAAATGTGTGTGGAAACATGTCATGAATGGGTATAGGGAATGAAAAAATTACTCAACATGAACCATGATCACATTATTTAATTATCAATGAAGATAAATTCACTTATGGCCACATGATTTTTTTCATAACAGAAAAATAATGAAATAAATGATGTATAAGTGTTAAAAACCATGAAATAGTCACAACTAGTTGTTTTATGTCAGGCTGCATGTCTGATTTTTTATTCAATTCTGTGAATCCCTATCTATTTTCAAGACCAAATGCATAATAGGAGATTTTGGAGTGCTTCCACCCCTTCCTGTTGTCCTAATAATGCATTTGATCTGCTGTTAGTTGTTTGGATTCTACATTCCCCTTTATTCTATATGTTCTTTTTTATGGTGGTGGAAACTCATGACCTCAGTTAGATTGGATATTAATATTGACCTATATTGATATTTGTTTAATATTAGGATATTCCACACCTATTTTATTATTATAAGTTCTAATAGGAAGTGTGGTTTGTTCTCCATATAATGGTAGGTGGTCTAAAACCTAAACCTATGATATATTTAAATGTTAATTGGTTTCAATACATCAAATTTAATCACCATAATGTGAAAAATAATTAAATGAATTATGAATGCAGTTAAATAAATTATTTGATTATTCAATATATACCTTTGGATTCAATGTTGCTGTCACCTAGGTTGTGAAAACGCATTGGGTTAAAAAACATATAATAATAAGTATTTTTCTAATATAATAAATAGTGATTAGTATTTTATTAGAAACCATGTGATTTCTTGATATATATTCATTATGGGAAGGGAATATTCTTTATCAAAATGGTTAGAGATAATTCGATAAATAAATGATGTTTTATTGAAAAAATGGAATTTTTTATTATTAAACATTGACGATTACGATGTGATATGGTGAAATAACTTCTATTATGAAATGTGTTGTGATTTATTAGGAAGTTAGTGAATAAGGATATTTTTGGTGATGTTGCAATACATATATTGAGGGCTCGACCTAGTTTGATACTTAAATTATAATATAGTGGGATTATACCAGTTCAATGATAAAATGCTTATATATTGGGCAGTGGTGGATGATGATTTAGTGCTTATATAGATATCTTAGACCAGTTTATGTTAAAATGATTATATATACGGGTTTATCTGAAGGATGAAATATTTATATAGATGGATTTTTAGATCATCTAATTACTCCATGGTTTATGGTAATGGTTAAAATGGTTTTGCTACATGCTCCCAGACATTATTACTGAGTGCAATAGTAGTTTAATTAATGTATTGTATTAATAACTTAATTAATAAACCTAATTATCATTATATCTCATAAATTTATTATCAAAATTATATGATGTATACATGGTTGTGTCAACCAACTATGCAATACTTATACCATATTCAGCCTGCCATTTCGTACTTGAGCATATTACATGGATGTAGTTGTGGTTATGGTTAAGTGAAATTTTTGTCGATTATTAATTAATAGACGTGACAGAGTTCAGATATGGGGCCAACATGGGGTTATGGACTAGGATCTTGTGAGATTATATAGGTCATTATATTATTTAGTTTTTAATATTCTATTTTTTACATTTAGATACAATTCATTTTATCGTTACAAGATTCATTATTACTGGTTTATTGGTTCCTCTTTATATAGTCTAGTTATATGTTGTACAATTTATTATATTTCCCTTACTCTGATATTATTTGAAAACTATTTATTTACAGCTTATTTTTAGTCTATAACAGGGGTATATTCACCCCACTATATTCTTCAAATACCTAATTCTATTTGGAAGCCTCTGGTGTAAAGAGAGGTGCACATGAGTTCCCCTAACAAACATGATTTTTCCACATGACAGGGTGCTGGATATATAGAGGATACAATGTTATTGATTAATAAATATATGTTAAATATTTAAATATATAAGAACACTTTTATTATTTATTTTTATATTTTTATTTATTATTATTTTAAAAGATATTACCTAGTCAATTAAGTACACCTTTGTGACTTCATAGTATATATTTTATATGTACAAAATGAAACTCATAAGATGAGTGTGGTAAAAAGGTATTTATTCTATCATATCCAAAATTATAATAATTAAACAATTACATGTTTTAGAAATAAATTATTTTTTTAAAACAACCATGAATTATTTTTATTAAAAATGAACAATTTTAAAATCATGGAGATGATGGGTTGTACGTATGGAAGAGTGAGGAAACAATTTTTTCAGTGAACATAATGGAAATAAGGTATGTTTTGTTGTATAATTACATAATGGTAATAATATCTAAAATATAATATAATTTATTTAAATAAACATATATATAGTATCCACATGATATAGTTTTAGAAAATGAATCATATCATTTCATGCAGGTGGTAATCCACACATACACATAAAAAATGTTATCAAATTTAAATGGATGGAATGTTAAGAAAAAAATATGATATATTATTTTTGAAGAAAGATATTTTTTCTTAAATAATATAAATATACATTAATTCCATATTTATAAATAGATATTAGAGGTAGTAATGGAAAAAAATATATCTCTTTGTGGATGTGGTAGTCAACACTTAAGTATAAATGATGTTTCCATTCCCCGTATGATGGAAAAAGAGAGAAAAATTTGTTTTAAAATATTTTAAATAAAATTAATTATATTGGAGATAATTATGTTATTATGTCATCATGATTTAAGAATATTTTAAGGAGGTACAAGATTAAATAAATTGAAAGAGGCATGGTTTGATGGTTACCTATTCTTTGGTAGATGCCCTTTAGATCCCATATTAAGGACACCTACTATAGACTTTTATGTAGGCTATATCCTATAATTCAAGTTTATAATATTTGATAATTTAATTGGTAATAGTATTTATATATATATTTTTCAAGGTTGTGTAATGAAAAGAGATAAGGTGGGTCCTTTTATAAAGGAGGGAGGGTGGAATTTTGTAAATTCATGAAATATTATAATATAATACATCTCAATCTAAATGAAAATGGTTTCAATATAACATCTATTCTATGATAAGTAAGATAACGACTTAATAAAATAATCTAAAAAAATAAATACATTAATTTATATTTTTTAACACTATATTTTTGATAACCCCCATGATTAGCGAATTGTAAAATTAACTATTGTAATGAAATTTTATATATGAAGGCTTTATAATTATACATAAAAGGTTAACTATGGATTATAAATGGAAATGGGATGAAATTTTATTCCATTTTTATCAAAATACTTTCCTTCCAATATTTTTCTAATTTTTAAATAATTTAATAAAATATTATTCAATATAAATTATCATTAAATAATTTTTTACACTATTACTTCAAATTGTTTATTATGTCAATAATAAATAATAAAAATAAATAATAAATAATTAAAATATCCCCTAATAAGATATATTGATATAAATATTTATAGGGATACTATAACTCATTAAAAAATAATTTTTTTAGTGTTTTTAAAATCATTTACATATTTTTTTGTAGCTTTCACAAGAACCATGTCGTCATTACATTAGAACTTAAGGTAAATAATGCATCACTAAAAAATAAAAATAAATTATCATAATAAAAATATACATTTTAAATTCAAAATTATAATGGAAATTATTTTGTTTTTATCCATTTTTAAAAATATTAAAAATATTAAAAGCAAGAGAGAGTGATTTTTATGTTACCCTTTACATAAAATAATACAATCATCACAATCATAGATAGATTGAAAATGCCATATTCTTAATTTTTTATGATTATGGATGAAAAAAACTCATAAAATGAAATTTTGGCATGTTTTTGGATTAATTATAATCTATATCACATTTCCTTTAACCCAAATTAACTTATTTCTCCATTACCATGGTAACAAAAATATAATATAGTTACTATTAATATGGTCCAGAAAATTAGTTAAACATAATACCTAATAATATTTATTCAAATTTAATATATGGTTTAAATATTGTCAAATTAAATTGAAAATTTTAAAAAACAAAAATGTTAAGGTAATATGTAAATCACAGTGAAAACAAATTTTCTGAATAAATTAATTCAAAGTATAAATATATATTTATACAAAATTCATAAAAAATGCTAATTCCAAAAACATTTCAAGGATTTTTTTAAAAATCATGAACTAATTAAAATTTAAAACTAATTCATTATTGAATGAATGATTTTATATACAAGAATTTAATGATAGTTTTTAATAAAAATTAATATTTTTCATTATCCATTGAAAAATAAAAATAATCATAAAATTAACAAAAATTCATCCTAAGATTATTTTTTCATTATGATTTCAATAATGACAAAAATTTATAATGAATAAATTTTAAACATGTTCTAAAAATTAATTATAATAATTTCTCAAAAAAATTTAATTTTTTTTAAGAAACCCTATTTTTTATGCATAAAATATTGTTTCTGAAAAATTTAGAACTTATTTAAGAAAACATTAATGAATAAATTTTTATTCTTTAATATCATAATATATATTTTATAGTGATGTTATACCTATTCATTCCCACAAATATAATGACTATTCTATAATCAAAAAAATTAAAAAATTATATTGCATGATTCGTTTATGTTCAACATTTCATGTTTTATATACTATTAATAAAAATGTTAATTTAAATTATTTGTGCATAAAATATGGACACCTAATAAAAATATTCCTGATAATATAAATTTGATATCATTAATAAATTTTTTAATATTTGATGATACCTCTATTGGAATCCTGCATTATAAAAAGGGTTAATAAAACATCCTTATGAAGAAGTGGGAAATGGAAACATGATGTTCAGATAAAATAATACATATGTACATTTATAATTTTGGGAACATCAGTGGGTAGTGAAAATATAGATATATAGAAAGAATAAAGTCTAAATAATGATGAAGAGTGACATATATCATTTATAAAAAGAAACACGATGATTAAGAGAAAGTCAATGACCACAAAAATATAAACTAAATAGATGTGAAAAAGATCATCAATTAATCAGAAAAAAAGTTGTTCATATATTTTATTTAAGTATTATTTTTCAAATTTTTTGTAATTATTTTACCATATAGACACGAAATATAAGGAAATATACTTACTTGAAAAGTACAATCTTATCCTTTAATTAATTTCCACCTTAATATCCTTATTTTATCCAAATGATGTGAATTCGAGATGAATTTTTCATTCCTGAAGAACTAAAATTAAATTATAACACACAACATAATAAAAAAGAGGATAAAAATTTATTCCTCCTAGGGTTAGACATTTACCAAAAATAAAATGGTTACATTAAGGTAATAATGTTCCCAAAATAAATAAACATTCCAATAAAAAATATAACATTAATATCCAAAATCATAAACATTAAAAGCGAAAGTTAAAATAAGATCATTTTATAAATTACAAACCTTAAAATACATAAAAATATTTCTTACCAAATTAAAAAATAAAAATATCAAAATTATTTGATCACATGTTATATTGAAAATAATTTTACATTTATCTAAATTAAAAATTTGTTACACATAAATTAATATACTAAAAAACATATTTTTCCAAATCATATAATCCCAAAAATATTCATATCATTTTCATAAAAAACCTAAAAAACTATAAATCCAAATTAGAATTATATATGATTTGAAAATATAATTCAACCATTATCCCACATATAAAATCCCAACTTATCTAATAATATTATATTCTATATAATATTGTATTTCTCTGAAAAAATATATTCGTAATTTTTTAAAATAACATAAATATTTTAATCACCAAATAATTTCTTAATTTCATGGTAAGATATATAATAAAACACATGTTATCAAATTATAACAACATATAATTACCTTAATATTAAATATTATTCTAAACATAAATCTTATCAATATGTTTAAACTTATTTCAATAAAATTTAATGTCATTCTTCCAAAAATAAAATATTAACGTGTTATTCTTAGGGGTCACATTTACCTAAAACATCTATGAGAAGTCTGTAAATGCATCTCAAATTTTTATTAATCACCTAATAATTACCTAAAATTCAAAACAAATACCCTTAATATTCTTCCCAAAAAATGTAATATTCTATTTTAAGTCGTTTATGTAAAAAATTTCATACTAACCAATACACAAGAAATGCCATTAGTAGACATTTCACACTAGTTACCCTTTGGTTGCGGGTTGATTACATTTATCCCTATTGGATAAGATGTTTTGTATCCTGACCTTTGATATGTCATTTTAAAAAAAATATTAATATTATTCTATTATAAATAGAAAGAGTTATTTGGAAAACATATTGATAATTTAACGTGATTATATAATGGTCCTAAAGATATGATGAACATTTTCAAAAGTATCATTAATAATCAAAACACTTTTTTACCTTTAAGGATTTCTATACAACTTAATTTTTTCTAAAAAATAATATAATCATAATTTAATATTATTTAAATAACATATAGAACATATTAACCTAGAAATTTTTTTCCAACAATCGTACTTACATAAATGATAGTCTCCAAAACTTATAACCATTTCCCAAAACCAGTTTTAGAAGGTATCGATTACATCTGAAACATGGTTCAATATTTTGAAGAAAAAACCAAATATATAATAATCTTAAGGTATTTCATGACACTGAAAACGTTTTAATTGTTTAAAAACAAAATTTATAAAATAAAACTACCACATAATTATGAAAACAAGATTTATAAACACGTCATTCATTCAACTTACTTATTAAAACATTAACTTCATGATTTTTTAAATTTAAATCCTATAAATAAATGAAATAAATCATTCCCTCATAATTTATCAATATCACCTCAATACTGTCTTATACCATAAAAATAATAAAATATTTCATTATATAAATCTACACAACAAGATTTTATTGATTTTCCAATTATCTTTTAAAATGACTCCAGTATTTCAGGAAAATATTATCATGTCTTTGCTATTGTTTCCCTTTTAGATAGATATGGAAAATATAAGATTTATAAATTAAATAAAAATATTGAATGAACAATAATTTTTTTTAAATTAAATTTTTCTTTATAAGTCAAATTGTATTTTAAAAGTTATTTGAGTAACCATGAACCTATAAAAATATAATGAACAAGATTTTGAAATAATATTTTCTATTAAATCCTTTGGAAGGGATAATAAGGTCATAAATTATTAAATTCCTTCTATATTGTTAAAAATTATTTAAACTATTTTAATAAAATCATTCAAACATGGAAAAAATTATTAAAACATTCCAAAAGGGTAATGAAAATATTTGAAAAAGTGTATAATACTGAAATTTTCAGGTCTTTTATATATTTTTTGATTTATGGGGTTATCCAAACCCATAAATTATGATAATTCTCTATAATATGATAATTGCTGTTTTAATATAGATCTATTAAATTATGGTTAAATTTCATCATAACCTCTAATTATATAAAAAACCTACTCTAATACAAATTATAATGACCATATTTTTATTTAATTCCCATGAAACACCCAATTGTGTCATGTATTTGCGTCGAAATGGATCTCTCCCAGCCTCGTCCCGATATGGTTTGGATCATGGTTGAAATAAAATACAGGTATGCTCAAAATATTATCTATGAATCATGGTCTTCATTCTGTTCCTTCTACAATAGATAGAGTCACTGTTTCGAGGAGTGTCATAAGAGGTCAGGGGCGATGGTTTTGGTGGAAATTCCAGAAGTAGATGAAGGTGTTTCAGTCCAGGTTGAGGCTGAGAGTGCTTGCCCTGTCAAAGGCTCAGGCTATGTTATATGAAAACAGGGGTCCAAGGAGGTGCCTTCTGCTCCTCCTGTCCAGGATGAGGAGCCCAGTGTCGTGTAAGAGAATGAGTATCCTGTTCAACCAGGGGTGGAGATGCCGCAGCTTTCTACCCCCTTTGCAAAGTCCCCTTCTACTTTGGGGAGTGGAGTCTTTTAGGATCAATCGTGAAGGCTACACTAAAGGTCTCTAGACCCCAGGTGGATGTGGTTCTCGATCATCTACGGATGGATCTAGGTGGAGTTCAGACATCTATTGGCTTGGGAACTGCTTGTATGGGACTTGAGGCTGAGGTGTTGGCGTCTTTATCCAGTGTTTCATCCAAGGATTTCGGGGACCAGTACTCTCAGTCTCAATTTAGGGGTCCAGTTTTTGAGCAGTCTATGACTTTAGAAAAACTGGGGCAGGACTTGAAGGTTGTCATGTCCTCTGCCGAGATGGTCAAGGATAGCGGAATGTCTTCCCTCTCTCCTAACCGTTTTATAGTATTGGAAGTTGAAGTGAATTCTGAGGTTGAGGTAGGGGATGTGGAAGAGACCGATCTAGTTAGGGAGTTTGATTCGGAGTCCAGAGAGGAGCCAATTTAAGTGGAACTGGCGGAATATTATATTAGAATATCCGCTAAGAAAGGGAAAACACCATAGTTGACTGGGAGGGGTTTATAAATCACTCTTGGAAGGCAAGGAAGAGGAAATTTTATTCCTTCTTGCCTAGCCCTCTTGTCACTAGATCCTTAAGAAAAATCCAATTTTCTCAGAAAGTTGGTGTCCTTGGTGGTATAGATAATGCCAAGGAGAACAATAATGAGGGGGATCAATTGGTTATTATGGAAAATCCTCAGGGGGGATGATACGATGAGGTTTATGGCTTCGATGGAGTAATGATGGGATGTTATCATTCATTATGAGGAGGAAATGTTGGAGACAATGGTTCCTTTCAATGACTTAGAAGAATATTGTGGGAGCTTGTATGACAGAGTTCTTCGGGTGGCTACTAGCGAGGTGAAAACGGTGTGGATCGACAAGCAAGATCGAATCATGGGAAGATGGTTTTCTATAAAAAATATTAAGATGGAGGAATTATTACAGGCATGGGATATGTTTCTAACCTGGTTTGAAAATCTCATTATAGAAGATCTGGACAAAGAGGTAACATGGATTTTATGGAAGCATTTGTGGAGCAATACTTCTAATAGTCTTAAACTTGATATCAATGGCTCATCTATCTATTTTTCAATTTTATGTAGTATTTCCTAGTTTGTCATGGACTCTTTTTTGTATGGTTTCCACTCTCCCACAAAGTGGTTTTTTAAAAATAATAAAAATAGGATTATGGTTGTCTCATGAAATTAATTGTAATGTCCAATATTTTCAATAAAACATGTTACAATAAACCAAAATGGAAAAACCATATTCATGAGGATTTCATAACAAAAACATGAAAACCGAAGATTTTTTTGTTTAAAAAAATACCTTTTCATCATAAATTGGATAATCATTCCATTAAAATAATTGACTATTATCTTACCTTTTGAAATCAAATTATTTCAATGAATTTTTTCCTTGTATGGAAAATTCATGTAATTTCCTTCAAAAATCATAATCATAGAACACTTACAAGAACCATATCTCTTTAAAAAAGAATATATTTATCTTCCAACATAGTTTCCAAGGGATAAAATCACTACCCAATACAATAGAGAGATATATTTAGACCACCCACAATCATGAGCTATATCATGATCACTATTCATAATAATAAAATGTAGAAGTACCATAACATGAATGAAACACATAAAAAATTTCATTCCCATAATCATACTCCTAAAAATATACTCATGAATCAATAATCAAATGATTATCGGATATTAATATCACACAATCCATTAAAACTCAATTTCCGTAAAATGAATTCCAAAAATAAATGGACGGAAGGGTATTACTTGAATAATAAATTCTATATTGTTATGTTATCTGAATAATTAGATAATGGTTACAGTTGTGGAAAAATATTTTGATTTCATATACATTTATATAAACAATTGTTTTTACATTTTCTAAAAAAAGTAATTACATACCATAAAAATATTAAATTTATTAATCAATGATGAGATGTAAAAAATTGACACAGATTTTAATTTTTAATTCATTTATCTCTATAAAAATATATATATTAAATAATTATTTGAGTATGAATATTGACGAAAAAGGCTTTTAATATAAATCATTAAAACAATGAATATTTAGGTTTTAAGGTAGAGTGGCCCTTATATTATCTCACAAAAATCATATAAAATCTATAACATCTTAAATAATACAATTATTTAAATCATTATATTTATTATTCATCTTTATATTTTTTATTCTTTTTTTTAATTTTTATCATGTTATATACAGTTAATTAATTAACTATATTCACCTCATATGTTTATATTTTATTCGAATAATATGTCAAAAATGAATTTAGTAAGTTAAAAATGGTAAAAGGGGTAATTATTCAAAAATATTATTAATAATAATCATGAAATAATTATAAATTGTGTACATAAATTATACTTTTAAAAAAATCTATTAATTATGGTTAATAAAAATAAACTTTGTTGCAATCATGGAGTCGGTAGGTTTTATATATTTATTGGTAACATTTCCATTTTTCAACTAACATGATGGAATGAATGTGAGTAATATATTACAATAAAATAATGAATATTATATCAGATATATAATACTAATTATTCAAAAATAATTATATATATGAAATGTTCCAAAGTTATGAATAATGAATATCATCACTTCATGGATGTGGTAATTCAAACATACGCATGAGCAACATTATAATTTTCTAAGTGATGGAAAGGTATTAAAATAGATGATATCATATATTTCTAGAATTAAAAATTTTTATAGAATATTATATATATATATATATATACATTAAATCTATTATTATGAATATCCATGACTCGTGATGATGTAAAGTGAAACACATCGCTTCATAAAAGAGGTAGTCTAAAAAAACACATAAATGATGTTTTCATTCCCGAAATGAATGGAAAAAGATATGAAAAGGTGGTTTAATATATTCATAATAACATTTAAACATACTGAATATAATTTATTTTTTATATTATCATGGATTATGTACATTTTATGCAGGTATAATAAGAAATATATTGAAGGATTTTTTGTTGGAATATTTCATTTTCTTTGTAAAATATCATTTAGGTCCCTTAGTAAGGACACATGGAATGGTTCTTCTAGAATCACCCACACATATAAATAATGGATGGAGAATTTTATAACATAATTCATTAGGTATTGGTTGAGCTATATGGCCCAAACTAGAGTAATGAAAAGTGATAAATAGTGTCTTTTATAATTGAGGGAAGGATCACTTTGGGATATTCTAGAAATATTATAACATAATATTTTTCTAAAAAATGTAAAATTTTTACAAAAAGACATGAATTATATGTTTAGTATGATTTGGAATTAATATAGTAATCCAATATAATTTATAATTTTCTATTTATCATTAAAACCCAAATCTTTTGGTTGAATCATTTGGTTAACTGATTTTAACATTAATCATGGTTTTTACTTTTCTAATATTAATGTGTAATAATTTTTCTTCTATTGTCCAAATTTTCTCAAAAATGAAAAAAAGATCACATTTTATAGCATTTATCATAAAAATAATCATCTTTTAATATTTTTATTATTTTTTAATAATTTAATTAAATATTAGTAAACATAAAATAAAATTACTTACATATTTTCATTATTAATTTAGTTTGAAATTAATAATAATAATATAGTAATGAATTTTGAATATGAACATTTAAAAAACCACTAATATTTTATATTTATCAATATTATTCTCTAATAATATATATCATTCAAAAAATAATAATTTTACTTTTTTTTAAAATCACTTATATGATATGTGTACAAATTGAAAAAGAACTGTGTCAACATTGTGTATGAATTCAATGAAATTATTTCATCCCTAAAACAAATAATTTAACATGATAAAAAATAATTTGTTTCAATTTTACACTTTTATAACTTTACATACTTTATTTTACCTCTTTAAAATATTATTAATTATATTAATTGAAAGACAGTGACATTATTTTACATTTATACTTTATATAAAATATTATAATTATCAAAATCAAAACTAAATGAAAAAGGTAATATATTAAAATTTTAGATGATAATAAATAATTATAATAAAAAAAATAAAAATAATTTAGGTATTTTATTGAATTTGGAGTCTTAACACATTATTTTTATCCATAATTAATAGATTTTACCTTTATCATGGTATGGAACATTTAATTTAGACAATATTCATAGAGAATTTTTTTTTCTTGACAATATTTCAAACAATTAATTTTTATAACTAAAAATATAGAATAAATTTTATAAAATTAAATTCTCAAAAGTGGTGTATATGAATTTGAAATTAAACATGAAAAACAAAATGAAAAGAAACTTTATCTAAAAATTATTTTTGATTATTGAAAAGTTTATATACTAAAATAATGAATAATATTGATTCCAAAAAAATTTGTGATGATTTTTAATAAAAATTTACTAATTAAAATTTTAATATAATAATAAATTGAATATAACTTTGTATTTACTTTAAAATTAAATAAAATATTCACCAATTATTTTTTAACGATTAATTGAATCCTAAAATTACATTACTAAATAACCGAGTGATTATTTATTAACCATTAATAAATAAAATTTAATTGATTAATACCTTAATATATATTTAATAATGTAGTTAATATTATTCATATTAGATAATTTAATGTTAATGTTGAAACTATAACAATTAAATAATAATATTTCATGGTTCATTTATGCTCAGTGTTTTGTGTTGTATATGTTACAAAACATAGTGACATTTAAATTATCATGACATTATAAGGAGAAATAGACATTAATATCATCAATATTTGTAAATTTTTATCTTTATGCATTTTTTTATTCACTAATTTGATCCAATATTTTTTACGCATGTTGATGATAATCATGGGCTATTACAACCAACCGCGAAACATATATAAAAACTATTTATATGATAGAAATTAAGGAAAGTATTAATAATGGTTGTGTATTAAAATTGATATAAAATATAATTAATTATTATATATCCATAATTATCATTATTTTTTAGAATATATAATTAAATAATTTTTATTTTCTTTAATTATTAGTAATTAATAATAAACTCCATTCTTATATAATAATGAATTTGTAGTAATTTCATGATGTATTTATTGAGATGTGACTTATATTTATTTTATATTAAATGATTAATATTTTTGATTAATTTTATTATATAGTATCATTGAGGTCACTATCAAAATTATTATTAATCATTATAGTTTTGCATCATAATAATTATTGGATTAAAAGAATAGTTAACTTTAATTTTTAAAATATGATAACTAAAATAAATAATTGATATGTAAAAATATCCTTGAAATTATTTTCAACATAAGAATTATCTTACCATAAGATTTAAACTATATTGACATCAAATAATTGGGATTAATGTTGCTTTAACAATAAGTATAGTGTTACTAGGCAATGATCATCAAAATAATGAATATCATTTTGAATAAAAGTTTTTTGAAAATAGGAAAACAATTGAAATTGATCAAAATGAAACCCAATGTTATTGGATCTTATAAATGTCTATTTTATTAATTATTGGGTTATTTTTATTTACATTATTATAATTTAATTAATTTTTCTTTTCAAAAAATAAATTAAAATTGATTCCA
Source organism: Viscum album (assembly GCA_963277665.1). Classification (NCBI taxonomy): domain Eukaryota; kingdom Viridiplantae; phylum Streptophyta; class Magnoliopsida; order Santalales; family Viscaceae; genus Viscum; species Viscum album. The sequence continues at coordinate 1,488,300,683 of OY728164.1, forward strand.
TTATCTATACGTGTTTCTAATTAAAATGATTTTATAAAATTTTATACTATAATCAATCATGTAAAATACCATTTATTATATGAAAAAAAATTTAAGAATATTTTAAGGATATACAATCCATTCAACTATGAACACATGAAAATTTTATTCTATTTAGACTTAAATTTGATTATTGTGGTGTATTTTCTTATAAGAAAAATAAATAAATAAAATATCCATTTTTACAATTAATTAATCATAAAATTTATTGTATCTGAATGATAATTCATAAAAAATAATTCATTATTTTTATTAAAATTATCTACCAGTTATTATAGATTATTATCTTTTTCACATTGATTATAATCAAATAAGGTGGAGAAAAAAAATTCAAACTACTAAAAATTGGTTGTTTAATAAAAATTTTAATTTTAAACAATAATTGCATAGTTAATAGTATTTTATTTGAAATAATTATTTGAGGGTTAATTTATTGTTTAACGGGTTCCAAATTCTACTATTCATTAATAATCCATAATTAATGAGATTGATTTATTTGAATATTAATTATGTACAAAATAAAATTCACTAATCTATTATAACCTCATTTATTATAATACATTACTTTTTTGGGATTTATTAAATATTTATATATATTATTCAATATTATTCTAGAAATAAGGATGATAATATGAAAATTTATGACAAATAAAATAGATATTTATCAATTAATTTTCCATATCATCAGTTTCAATTTTATTTTCGTCTAAAAAATTTATTTCAATTGGTCCATATTTGGTTGTCATTATTTTGTGGATATTCTCATCAGAATATAGTTCAGTGTCAAAGATAATGGGAAATTAAAAAAATATTTTTACAACCCTAACAATCCGCATTTGGAGTTTATGGTCATTCATTACATAGTTATAAAATCCATATGTTTTTACAATTGGAATCATTAAGTCGAATTAGGGGGATATATACATTTTTAACCATTGTAATTCTAAACATGGATTACAAATACATATTGATGAATATGTGTTCATTGGATATATCCCTAGTGTAGATCATGTTCAAGATTGTGTGTCATTATTTTTAATTAATCATGGACAAGAGGAATAAGAAAATGTCCAAGTATGTTCTGTTGTCTTGGATACACTATCTCGTATTATATTATATTTCGATGAAAAATTATGCAAAAAAAGCAAATGAAAAGGTGTTTATAAGTATTATAGGCAAGTCATAGAATTTTTGAACACTTATTTAAGGTAAAATATTAATATATTTTTAAATATTATGAGTTTTAGTGAATTATTATTCATGTTTTCTATACCATACATTTTATTCTTATGATACAATAAATAAAATTAACTAATTTATTAACTCAGAATTTCTTTTTTCAGTATACCATGACATGATAAATTGAGAAGCAAATTAATGAAATATCTATCACACTAAATGATTTATTACAAGGTTTACACATATTGGGTTTATATTGCCTCATTAGTCCATTACATAGGCAAATTATAACATGGATTGAAAATGAAGTCATTTGGATTTTGTGTTATAGACATTATTTCATAGTTATCTATCTTCTTGAAGATGAGAGTTTTTATTTTTTTAACAAATAATTTATTATTACATTGATTCCAAAATTTAATATGGTTTATGAGGAAATTATATGAAAATGATATTCATAATGATATAATATTTTTTCAGTGGATATAGTTTTAAGGGATGTATGATTGGAACTCTTTGTAATCATTCATAAATTGAAATAACATAATGTATTATGTTAAAATATCTAAATATGAATATGTACTTCATGTTTATACAATATATTGTAATATAGAAATGTCGAAAATTTCCTTATATGAAACGATACCTATTCTTTCAAGTATAAGTTTTGGAATACTCTATGGATTATTTTTAGATCTAGGTGTTGAAATGGTGTGAGAATCCAATCCTTGGTGTGCTAGAAATTAATTAACGAAATATATTAAAAAAGTTAAAAATAATTCATGTTCAGGTTTCCTAAAAAATGTTTCAACACCTAAATGGATGTTGGGACAAAAAATATGAGTCCACAATTACGTTCATAGCAATTTTTTACCCTAGGAATGAAATAAACATTTTCGACCTCACATGTTCGATTAAATTCCATCGCGAGACAAAATAATAAAATAAATCAGTAAATATATTTATTTGATTTCATTGATGCAATGACATAATAATTATTCTATAAATATACAACTATTTGAAAATCCAAGGTTTGTCTGCATAACCCTAGATATTTTAGGTAGTCATTGGAATAACATTCATGGAAGAATGATAACTGGATCGAGTATCAAATATCAGTGTCCAAAATAATTCATGGATTTTTCCATTTACAATAACATGGAATTTTTATTCAACATAAATTGATCAAAACCAAAGAATAATTGTCGATTTATTTTTAATATGTCCCCATTATGTTTTTCTATAATTAGTTTGTATCAATCCATAAATGGATTGATTTATAAATGGATTGTATTGCATGTATGATATTTTTATTTACCATGATTTATAGAGAGAATTAATTTTCTATTCTCAGATATTCATTCATCTCATAGAACATGGTTGAGGTTTTTTTACATTATATTTTTCTTGTATTTATCTAATTGTGATTCAACATTAATTTTCATTATTCATTTTAACCAGAGTTTCGATCATAATACCGAGAAATCATCCTTTACAAATATGTTTCATTTCAAAAAAGTTCAATATTTTAGATCCGGGCTTGGTACGGAATGGGAAGAATATGAATACATAAGTTCCAATAGATTAAATGGATATGGGGATGTCCAATAATAATGTTATGTAGCACATAATGATGAAAGTAGCATGATGGTATTTCTTTTTTTGAAAAGTTTAGGAGCCCGTAACATGGTGATCGATGGAATAAGGGGTTGGATGAACTCAAATTTTCATTTTATGGAATGGTTTCTGGAGAAATCGAGGGGCATATTAGTGGGAAAGGATTCATGAACCAGATATGAGATTTTTAAAATAACTGATATTGGTGGAATGTATTCCAGGAGTACGTGGCATGTGGGACCCTTGTTTTAGCACTAGGCTTTCCATAAGAAGCTAATGATCACATGACATGTGACCCTAATATCATGAAATGTGACTCAATAAGGAATCTCAGTGTATTCCAATGAGGGTAAATGGACACAACCATTTGTACATGGGTATGGGCACATCATGTTCTCCGAGACAAACATGACCATGATTGATATACAAAAGAAGATATGTGTACTTGGACATGTTAATGATTACACAGTCTTGGATGTACTGTGAACTATGACATGGAAATGGGAATGATTCATGATCCATGGTAAGGATCATGTGGTGAAGGGACATCATTTTTACTAATAGTACACATTGTGTACTCTATCAAATAATTCATAGATCAATTTTCCTAATAAAATTTCACAAGTTTTAACATTGGGGTGTAACCATTATTATCTCCCATAGGGTTAGTATACAGTCATGTCCTACATGTAGTATAGTTTTCCATTCAGTGGGAATTCTATTAGAGTTCTTGGAATCCTTACATGAGGCCAGTCGTGAGGTCCTTTATCATATTACCCTAGGAGGTGTTCATTGAATCATTGTGACCAAAACTATGTGGGAACATATACAGAAAATAAAGGTTTAGTACCAACTGAGTTGTTTGTACACCACAAATCATTTCTTGTGATACTCTTCTCTCTATCATTATCATCAAAATTTCTATGCATACTTGTTATGGATAAACCCAATGAGAAGTACCTCTTGGAAAGATTCCATTAGTTCTATCTGACTCGTGGAGTGTTTTCTCCTGTATAAGTTCAATATGGAACCGTCAACCAAGATCCCAATAATAGCATTACATTTGTGACATTAAATTTATTTTTTGTGAGTTGGTTGAGTATATCAATATATTCTGGTAATATGTTCTATGTACATATTCCTATATGGAGTTGAATATTATTCTTGTAATTATATTCATAGTGATTTCAAGGATTCCTATTAGGTATTATGATACTCACACCTACAAGGGATTTTCCCACATGTGTTTTGATAGAGTCTTTGATTCACCAAGACTAGGTAGAGATAAGGTATCCAGATGTACCAAGTTGTATTTAGATAGATATCTTGATATTAATCCCTTCAGAATTTTTATATTGGACTTATTTTCAGTTGTTTTTTTAGATTGTATTTTTACATTTTTTGATTTCATTACATGTTCTTTTAATATATTAGAAGAATTTAATTTTATTCCTGAATATTTTAATTGTAGATTTCCATTTCAACATTGTATAGGCTTGGATATTTTTATATATGTGTGTAATATTAATTTAGGGTAAGGAATCCCATGTGAGTGATATGCCAACTCAGCACTAATCACCATCCCTTATCATATTGTAAGTGGTATTGGGGTTATTGTGGTAGGGAACCATTTGGAATGGTTATGATAGAGTGGGATCAATGTATTTGTTTCAACCTTAGGACTAGAGTATATAAATGGTTTCTTTGTGTAAATATTGTAATGTATTTTGAGTTTGGATATCAGGACATGGACTATATTTTTGGTACAATGGATGACATATCAATACAATACAACTCTGATCACATGCCTTTTGACTCGATACATGTGGAAATTGGTTTCATGGAAAACATTGGTACATGCATCATATATGAATGGGTTGTGGATTCCTTATAATTTTTGAGTCATCTATATAGATATAATCATTAATTAAAATAATTCTTGTTTATTATAGGATGCCTCACCAATATGTTCCAGCTAGGATTTAATAGTGGGATCATGAGTATGATTTTCACAATGAAAAGGATTCAGTAGTGGATCATGTTACAACGGTGTTACATATAGGTGGTGCACCAATACAATGGTACCCACAGAGCTAGTAGATGAGGTGAAAAAGATGAGTAAGATTCATGACATTTAATGATAGTAAATTCTCATTATTTAAGGAAATCATGACCCACGGGTGGCTAAGAACTTTCCTGAGGTGGTGACACAAGTTTTCCTTCTTTTTAGGACATCAGTATATTAGATGGTTGTCGTAGAAACAAGTATTCTCCTTAGATCTACAAGACAGTGGAAGAATTTTTTGATTGAGTCGTCTAATGAGACAACTCTAGAATTACCATAGTTTGAGTGACTTTTCATATAGGTGTTATCTGATTCTATGTTGTGTCCTATGTGGATCTTGGATGTTTTACACCTTCAACCATGTAGTATGATAGTGGTTGAGTATCCATCGAGGTTCCCCATCCACTCTAAATACTCAATGGATATATTTTTGAGTAGTTATTTTTTGATATGACATTCGAGCGAAGAATACATAGAGAAATTCAATCCAACATTACACCTAAATGAAATCCCCCATTGCTGGTGTACTAGAGAGTTCTTTGGTGTTCGAGGGTTTTCTGGCTGAGCTGATAGAGATAGTTATTGCATGCAGTGGGAACATAGTAGTAGAGACATCAGTATCAAGGATCTTATATCATAATTAGGGACCTAGATGTGAAATATTTATTAAGAGGATCTACTAGGATAGAGGTCTTGTGATTTAGGGCACATAGGATGGGTATATTCAGACTAAGGAGAAGTGATGCTACTCCTATAAGGGAAGGGGACCTTTTGAACAAGATTAAACGAACCACCATACAATTAGTAGGGAGATAATAGATGGACCAACTTGGAAGATACAAAAGAAAGATCATATTGGTATATAGGTAATGAGACATGGAAGAGGGTATTAGAGATTAGATTTAGGTAGTTTAATCTTCTAATTTCTACCACCGACACCGCTTGGTGGTCCAGACTAAGCCTAGGGAGTTGGATGATAGGGGAGAGGGAAGCTATATGAGGAAGACCCTTATGTACCGGAGGATCTAGGAATGATAATAGGTATCATATATGAGTTCTATACCATAATTATAGTACTCATAAAAATAAGTATGATTCATTCATTAAGTAAAACATATATTGATTGATACATAATGATTCTAATTAATGACTTGGATCGGCCCTTGCACATGGAGACACCTACCTGTTGTGAATCATTGATCACACACTTATGTCGACATTATGACCTTACCCTTGGAGGTAGAAATTTATGTCAGAATCAATTTTTCACAATATAGATTTCTTAGGGCATCCATATTATGTAGGGAATAATTATCTACATTTTATACCCAAATATACTATTTAAGGAGGAGAATGATGTGTGTCTACATGGATTGGACTAGGTTTTCCTTTGTGTATGTAAAGGAAATGGAGTAACTGTAAGATAGAATTATTCATAGGAGGGTGGAGATTATTACACATCAGATATATATAATGACACTTGGTGTAGTCTATTCTATACGTTTTCATTTCCCCATAGAGGTGGAATAGTATTGGGACATCTTTCCTGAGGAAATTCCACGCATAACCCCCATCAATAGATTGAATTGAAAATTTTTCTATACCTTAGGATGATACTGATATCTATGATATTATGTTGGATGGTTCCTATATAGATTCTTGAGATGAGAGACTTGTTGGACGACATGTAGTGGAAAAAAATAATAAGATCCATTGTTTCATACTCTGTATCTATAGTGTTGTTCTCCAATAAGTAGAAAGTGATATTGAGGTTATTTTTGGAATATTTCCTGATAAAATATGTGATTAGAAACAAAATTTATTAACTAATGAGGATCAATGAAATCCATGATAAGTTGAGTTGGGAACAATGGTTCAGGGGGATTGACCTCTGATCAGGGTTTCACCAGTTGCGAGTATGTGGTGAAGATATCCCAAAGAAAACATTCAGATGTTGCTTATATCTCTATGTTTACATGGAGATTCCATTTTGTGTGAAAAACACAAAATTAATATTCATGGAAATCCTGAATCTAATATTTCCACCTGTCTTAGGCTGATTCCTTTTTGTCTTCATCAATGATATCATAGTGTAGATAGTGTTTGAGGTTGTGCATGAGAGACATTTTATGATGGTTTTTTATGTACTAAACATGCATTGACAAAACAATAAGATCTCAATGTGCTAGTTTTGAATTTAAGAGGTCCATTTTTTGGGACAGTTTATCTCATTAAATGGTGTGGAAGTGGACCTAATGACGATTGAGGCTGTGTTAGCCTATGATCCACTAAATAGAATGTCGATGGTTTGAAAATTATTTTTTCCGGAGGACTACTTTTTGAGATACAAACAAGATTTTTATAAAATATAATCTTCCATGAAATATTTAAACTTAAAGGAGAAGTTTTCATGTTTAAAAAGAGGATCCAAAAGGAATTTTTGGAGTTGATGGAGATATTGACGCGAGATCTGATCATTAGATTTCTTGTGTAGGGTGTCAAGTACATAGTGTTCTGAGATGTATCAAGAACCAAGAATGGTTGTATTATGATAAATATGTACGGTTGATTTCCTATGGTTAAAGATCATTGCGACCACATTTGGATTACTACACAACCCATGATGTTGTGTTAGCAAAAATAGTTTTTTCATTGAATATATGGAAAAAATACCATATAGGTCTAAGGTTTATTATCTATTCTAACCAAAAGAGTCTTACATATATCTAATACCAAAAGGATGTTGACTTAAGAAATAGTTGATTATAGCAGTTAATCCATTATTTTAAATTTCATATTGTTTATAGTCCTATAATAGGGAATGTGTTAGCATATGCACTTAGTAGGAGATCCTTTTCACAGTTATTGAGAAATGTGTCAGAGTAGTTGGACAAATTGTAGTTATCATTTTTGGATTAGGATTGAGATGACTTACTTCAGTATATGGATATTACACCAATGGTTTTACAATTATTCATAGAGGTACAACTTGGGTATACTGACTATGTGACCCTAGGTAATCAAATATCAATTTTTACATGATCCTAACTTATTTTTAAAGGTGTGTAGCATGGGATTATTTTTAGAAGATACATGATGATACTAGTGTTATTATGGGGGGAGGTTATAATAGTTATTTATAAATATTGTTTTTCATTATAACCATGTGTGTAAAAATTTAATATAACCTTCAGTGTTAGTTTTGGTGAATAGGGAATAATTTGGGAGTTTTGATGTTTTTATCTAGATGCCTTACTAGATAGAAAGTGAAGGCTGTAAACTAGGTTCTAATAGGTTTATCCCAACAAATTGAGGTTATAGAGTGGAAGTGTGATGAGATATCCATAGACTTCACTACAGTGTTACCAAATACATCAATGGGACACAATTCCATCTCATATATAAAATACAACCTTAATATGTTGTCCAATTTTCTAGATAATCTGGAGAAGAGTTCACTTGTGATCTTAGGACACCTATATATGCTAGAGATAGTGTTACTCCCTATAGTTCCTAGGATGATCATTTCTGAATGTGATTATGGATTCACAACATATATGTGGAAGGGGATATAGGAAGAACTTGAGACTCAAAGACATTTGAGAACAACGTTTCAAACCCATATTAATGTTTAGAATAAACAGATCATTCTTGTTCTTGAAGACATACTGTGGGATTTCATGTTATACCTTGTCTGTAGTTTGGAGGATTTCCTATTATTTTTGGAGTTTTTATTGAAAAATAACTACCATTACAACATTTGTATGGAATATATCTAGGCCCTATACGAGTTTTCTTACAAGTCACTAGTATGATAGACTAACCCAAGAGAGTCTGCATGTATGGTCCCAATGTTTCTAAGAGGCACAATAATGATGGTTTATGTCATGTATGTTTGGATGAGGATAATAAACATCTATCAGAATTCAAATGTTGACTGATGAAAGATTCTTTTGGAGTTTATGGAGGGAAATAATGTGTCTCGATGAGTTTCATCTCAACATAGATTATGGAGGTTTGTCCAAGGTTGCAATATATATTTCATATTAATTAGAAATAACTAGTTAATTTGTATATATGAAAATGTGTATTACACTTTATTTCTCCCAATGAAATTATCCACACTACATGATTTATTCCATGTCTTTCTACTGCGGAGTTACGTGCATGATCTATCAAATGTTTTTGAATGGGGTCAGATTGAAATAGAGGATTGGGATAACATTAATGAGTACATGGTAGAGACCAAGGATCAACATAGGGGATCATTTTTTGGTGATCGATTATCCTAGTTCATGGTTAGTGGTAGAATGGGAATATTTAAGAGATAACCATGGTGTGGGAGACATGGATGCTTACTCCATACCCACATATTTTTATGTGTAATTTTATTTTTTATTTCTATGAAGAAAACCCCTAGGTATTACAAATTTAATGACTATTATTTTTCAATATATTGTTTTGTAAAAACATTTCGATTATTTTTAGGTCTAGGGGTGGATATGTGAGATTACAAGGCCGAGGGTTCCCAAAATTATTTTTTCAAACATGTTATATACATTAAATATAATGCATGTGACATTCACCTAAAAAAGATGAATAACTACCAAAAATATTTATAGAATATAAATCCATGGAATCTATTGAGTTATGTGTGTGGTTTATGCCCTATTCGAGATATAAAAATTTTCTTCATCAGATGTTTGGTAAAATGATTTCACAGACATAAATAATAGAATAAGTAAATTTAGTTATTAATTTCATTTCATTAACATAGTGACCAAAAAATTAATCAATAAATATATTGATATGGAAAATACCATGGTTAGCCACAAAAACTAATGTATTTTGATTTTCGTTGAAGGAACATTCATAGAATAACAACAACTAGATCTAGGATCGAAGATTAGAGTGGAAACAAATTCAATGATCACACCAAAAATAATGACAGTTTTTCATTTTTCATAAATGATCTACAACACCATAATATTTAATTGTTATTTATGTTCAATAATTGTTTTTTCACACAACACCGACTTGTTTTGCGTAAGACCTTTGATTGCGTCTCTACAAAACAACACTTTACTGATAAAAATATTTTATTGATATATTAATATCTTATCAATTAAATATAGAAATATAAATAGTACAATAATTATTTTTAAATAATATTTATAATGTTTTCACATTAACAAAACATATTTATAATGAAATGTATATGTTTCAATAAAATAGTTTTATGTTTAGAAATACTATATTTTTAATTGAACTACTTTTTGTATCCTTTGGTGAATAATAACAATATAAATTTCAAACACTCATAGAAATTTAATTTGGTATAATAGACATTATTTTTTATTTTAGGATCTCAAAATTATCTAATGGGAATTATTTTGTATTTTTATGATAACTATTTATTTTTTATGAATAGAGAAATTAATGAAATATAGTTAATAACTAAAATATTCATTTTAAGATTTATTTTATTATTAATTTATTTTAATTAAAAATAGATAAATAATAATTATATTAATCCAATGTTGGCCATTGGAATATTTTTTATAATAAAAAAAGATATAAATAATTTATTGAACTTTTGAATGTCTCTTTTACCCACCTTTGGTCCATATTTTCTAATTAGCATTAAACATAATTTTACTAATTCTATGACTTGTATTTTAAAAAATGGATATAAATTTTTGTTTTTTTTGAAAAATTTTGTCTACTCGGATCAAAATAATTTTTGGGGAATAATAACCTTTGAATTTTAGTTACCACGATTAAACATAAATATGGTATGTAATGCTAAAAATAATACTCTAATAACATAATATTATCCTAAAAATGTTATTAATTTCATTGGATTAGTATTATTTTACCCAGATACCCCTTTAGCTTAAAATATGTTCCTTTTTAATATTTTTGTTTCATTAATACATTTATTATATTATTTTCTATGAAGTGTCAAAAATTACATATTCAAATTTTATTAATTATTATATTTTTAATATTATATTACTTAAGTTATATGGTAGAATATAAATATTATTTAGAAATATAAGATATTTATCTACATCATTCTAATTTATTCATAATTTCTAAAAATTAAATAAATAAATTAATTGGTGACATAAAAATGATGTAGTAATTGTTTAATCAACTGGGATATCAAAAAAGCAGTATTATAAAAACTTATATAATTTTAATTTTACATATTTATTGATATGAAATAATTTTATAAATATTTTAGACATGTAAGAGACATATTTGATTTATTTTCTCAAAGTTATCATGTTTCATTGATATTTTAAAAAATTAATATATTGAATAGTATTAAAATTTGGCTAAATTATATTTTGAAAAAAATAATAATTTATTAAATTATATAAAATAATAAAAAATTATGTATTGGAAAAATAACATGTATAATATAAATAATTTCATAAATTATACAAATTGGTTTCTTTTAGAATTTTATATAACTATATTAACCCTACAGTGTAAAAATACTAGAAGACATTGTAAGAGTTATATCGTTTGACTAAGGGTTAAATGAAAAAGGCAAGGTACTTTTAAGACCAAAAAATGTCTAAAATTCATTTGTTGAGGGGATTCGACCATCCTTATATTATACTATAAATAATTCAATTTGGGTATTTTTGAAAAAAAAAATCAATTTATCATAAATTAATATTTTAAGATCTTTCAAAAGTGCCTCACACGTATCATATAAAAAGGAACTACTCTTTCTCATCAATTAACACATTAAAATTACATTTCCTCAGCAAAAACCTACCAATTTACACTCAAAACATCCTTCAATACATCCTAAATGTAATTATTTTATCATAAATCCATACTATGGAGTTTATTTGTGAAAATCAAAACGATAAACCTAAAAAAGAGGTAATTGGTTTGTCACATATTACAAATATATTTTCTTCTTATACTTCATCTTCATTTTTTTTATCCATACGAAATAAATAAATCCAGTATCTAAAATATTCTGAGATTTTTTTTAATATGGGACAACCATATTCTTTTTTTAACCTGTCGTACGAAAAAATATGATCATGTGTGCGTAGGTACAGCTTACCGTCTCCATGATGTGGTGTATATTTTTTTTCATGTACACATTATTTTTGTCAATATAAAGATGAAAACAAAGGATGTAAATAATAAATATAACATCTATTGTTTCTATAAAATTGATATTCCATCCAATTCCATGCCTTTTAACCATTATAGAAATTATATCATCACTTGTGCGTATGTACGACTTACCGTCCCCAAAACATGATTAAATTAATATTCCACATTCATCATTCACGAATGATTATAAAAATATAAATTTTCAATAATTCTGAAATATATGACATAATAAAAATACTATAATAATGTATATATATATATACACACATATATATTTCATTCACTCACTTCCTCTCAATACGCTAAAAAATAGAAATAACATTCATGTGTACGAATGGCCAGCTGTCTCCATGAATGGTGTATTCCATTTCATATATCTATCTATTATATATATTTATATTATGAATATATTTTTTATATATAAATAATTTTTTAAAGTATAGATGTGAAAAATCATGATCTAAGTAATACGATCAAGAATAAAATTTCAAAAACATGTTTGATAATGAAGGTGATTGTTTCTTGAAATGTTTCTTAAACTTAGAAATTATTACAAAATGGGTAATATAAAGCCACAATAAAATAATATATGATATTATAATAATTATTATTAATCTGGTAAAAGTTAATAATATTTTTAAATCTATTATACATGAGTATTGGACACAAATAGAGAGTATCAGACTTATGGTAAGGGAATTCTATATCACTTTAAAGTTTTGTGATATATAAGACATGTTCACCGCCTATTTCTCATTTTTGGTTTATGTGCTGCCCCTTATATGTTTCATATCATGAATAAATCTAAATTCATTTTATTTAAAGATTCATTTGATGATACCCGGGTTATTATTTAAATGTTCACAATGGTATAAGATGCTTTGAATGTTTAAAGAATTAATACATTCTCTATTTCAATATTCATGATATTATATTTCAAATTTATTTATTTGTATATAAAGGGTTTTAATTATTTTTATATTTGTATGTTTATTAAAATGTTTTCAAAAATAAATAATTTATGGTTTTTATGAAAGGGTTAACTTTATAATGCCATTATTCTCTGAGGTTGTTTATACAGAAGTATCTACAAGGACACATTAATCATCCAAGTCCTTGTTTCTTGCAAATGTATTTGAAATTATAATAAAAAATTGTTTAAATTCATTTTTACAGATGATTAAATTTTTAGAAAACATTTTCATAAGAATCATTCCATTGTTTTCTAAAAAGTTACTTTATGGGTTTTTCGAAAAATTAAGGAAATAATGTTTTTTAACATATACCAAACAAGTGGTTATTTATGCCATCATGTTGACTTAACATTTTTAAGAAGACCAAATAATATTACAAGGTTATTTTAGAAACAAAATGTTTTCTTTTATAATTTTCAATCTTTTAAATTATTTCAAAGAAAAAACATATATTTATCAAAAAGTTTTTTAAAGAACTTATTATATTTTTTTCATATACATAGAAAACCTTTGTTGTATTTTATGATTAATTGAGGATTATTTATTATGATTCAATAATCTATTTTGTATTGAAGGGATTATGATTTGTCTTACTTTTGATGTGTTATTCTGATACCATTCATGTTTTATGATTAAAGTATTAACATGTCGTATTATAGTTTTAAAAGGAATTTTTATGTTATGTTTTACCACATTCATAAGTGGGATGAATTCTATGTAGTAAATAATGGGTGGGGCCTGATCCATCCCCATAATGAATTAGTAGGTCTATTGAGAGAAAATGGTGTTTATGAGTAAGGCCTTGATAGTAAATTTATGTAATGTCTTGGAACGATTCTTTGATGTTGAGGTTATGAAGTGTGACATTATTCTTTCCCTCATTATGTTATTAGTTATTGATATTTAATGTGATTATTATACTATTATAATATCCAAGTAAATTTCTAAAGGGAATTATTTTATTTATTATTTCCATATTATGATGAAAATTATGCTTAAACAGATTTTTAGTTCTATAAATTTCAATAAAAAATTTATACTTATATATGATAACTTCAGATATATTGTTTACTCATACATATAATCCAAGCTCAGGTCATGTAACACCCCAAGCTTCCATGGTATGCTTCTCATTGAATAATACAATAGCGTGTGTTGTACGCAACATCGACTTCTAACACACAACAACCAATCAAACTAGCTGTTATGAATATTAATACCCCAGTTTTGAAATTTTATAAATTTTATCTTTCAAAACGGACTTCATTTTTGGATTCATAATATCAAAATTATCTTAGGGTGATTTTCTAATATTTTTCTAAAAACATTCAATTTTTTATAAATAGTTAAAAACACAAAGTCATTTTTTAAAACCGAAATTTTATTTAAATAATAATTTATTTTATCTAAATTTTTTAGGACAAAATAGATACATAATAACTATATATTTTCTATGTAATTCATTGGAGTCAGATAATAATAATTTTAGACATATAAAAATTTTATTGAACTTTTTATCGTCTTTTACCTACCTCTTAGGAGTATTTGAAAATTTATATAAAACATAATTTTATAGCTTTTGTGAGTTAAATTTCAAAAATTTGAGAGACAAGATTAATATCAACAAGTAAAATGTTGTTCAGTAAGATAAATATATTTTTTGGTGAGAAGTATGTTTTTACTTTTTTTACCACGGTTAAAAGTAAATACGGTGATTAAGGGTAAGAAAGATATTATTTTTACCCTAAAAAAAGTCCTAATTCTATTTGATAAGTATAATTAGAACGAAAAAAACCTTAGGAATAAAATATGAACCTCTTTGGTCCACTTTGATAAGATTAAGACACTTATTATCATTTAATTCAAAGAAGAGTTAAAAGTGTAAAATTCAATGTTTAATAACTAAACCATTTTTAATATATGGTTAAAAATAAGATAAATTGGTATATAAAAATTAATTATAAATATAAAAATATTTCATACAAAATGGTATTTTATTTATATTTTTGAGACATTAAATAATTTAATTTATTAATGACACAATGATAATACAGTAATTAGCTAATTAATGAAATATTAAAATAATTGATATTATTAATATCCAAATAAAAATAATTTGAGACTTTTTATTATTCCACTAATTTTATAGGTTAATATGACATATTATGATTCTTTTTATTAATTTTTTTTGATGTAATAATTTTGTTATGAATTTAGAAAAAAAATACCAAATAGTGTCAAAATTGACATAAAAGAGTTTTTAAAACAAGTATTATATTATTAATTGATACTCTTTTCCTAAAAAACTAAGGATATGCCAAAAGACTAATATAATGATAGTTTCATCATTAATTAACCACTTGGGTTTTTCTTAGAAGTATATTGTATGTTTATTAAAAATATAATATAAAAATAAAAGAGACAAGGAAAATGTCAAACTATTTAACTAAGAGTGAAATCTAAATAATAATGTTAATATAGTGACCAAAACCTATATAAAACCTATTTTTTGAGTCATTTTAGAACCATACAAAACATATCATTTAGATAATCCACATTGGAGCCATTATAAACTGAAAATGATTTTATTATAAAATAAAATTTCTAGGTTTTTCTAAGGTGCCCCTCAATCCTCTTATAAAAGGGAACTCCCCCTTCTCTCTAATTCACACTTTTAAAGCCATTTGGATCAGAAAAACCCTCCTCAAATACCCTCTCAAATTTTTTCACTTCATCCTAGAGACATTCATTTAGTGGGAAAGTCAACCTAAAGATTCATTTTGATCAAATCAAAAGGAAGAACCCGAAGAAGAGGTAAATATTTCATCACCTCTTTCAAGTTCCTTTCTTCTTCCACTTCCTCTTTCTTTGTTGTTTTTATTCTTAAATACTAAATCCATTATATTCTATATATTGTGAGGTTATTATAAATGTTGTACAACCATATTCATTATTCTATCAATCCTTTGAATGACATGTCACCATACGTGCATATGTATGACTTACTATCTCCACGTCGTGGTGTAATTATTATTCAATACATTATTATTTGGATGGGTGTAATAATGACATGTAATTTATGTAAATAATAAATATATCATGATAATTATTATATTTATATGATATAACGTTATATTATATATTATTTTACTATCAAAAGAATGATATTGTCTCTCGTGCGTACGTATTGATTACCATCTCCACGAACGCGATGAGATTCATTCCCCATCGTATCCATTCAAGACTAATTTTAATTAGACGATTAAAAATAATGTTTAAAGACATAATATAATTTTGAATATGAACAAGATACATCCTATCCATAACAAAAATTACATACCAGGAAAGATCAGTCAGAGGAAGACCTCTGACCATTTATTAAAATAATGCAAAAGTGCAGTAAAAGAGATAACAGAAATTACTTATGTAACAAAGAATATAAAAGAAAACTAATCGGTTAACACCCGAAACAGTGATAATACTAATATATTATTAACAAAGAAATGTTAAAAGATCATATATGGTTCTTATATAATTTGTTAACAATTATTTTACTATTATACAGGAGTTTAACCTACCCTCGACCAAGAAAAAGTACAAGGAAAGGGTTAATTTCACAATCTCTTTATTATTCAAAGTTGTTTTTATGTATTTATCTACTGGGACCGCTTTATCATCCACAACCATGATTCTTAAAAATTTATTCCAATTTTTTACTATTTAATAGAATATGGGTTAAAGTCATTTATACCCTTGTTTGACTTCTATAAGATGTTTATAAATGAATTTTTTTGTCGTTTTCCAAACAAGGTACTTCATGACATTTTCAATAAATTTAAGGTAAGAATGTATTTTAACATATATGGCTGGTGTGACTATTTTATGCCATTATAACTTCATCAAAACATCACTTACAAGATTATAAGAATATTTTCGAATATAAATGTTTTCTTTTATAATTACGTTACATTTAAATGATTTCAAAATAGAAATATATATTTCTCTAATAAGGTTTCAATTTCATATTTGTCAACATCCTTTGATGAATTTTAATTTTATTTGATGTTTATTTATTATAATACAAAACTTGCATATTTTATTGAAGTTTTTGTGTTATGTTTGACTATGGATGTGTTATTTCATACCATTCATGGTTTGTGGAAAAAGTATTGTCATTTCATATGCCAGTTTTAATACAAATGTTTATGTTATGTTTAAACCTTTTCATATGGGGAATGCATTGGAGTAAGTATGTGATGGGTGGATCCTACAATATCTCTTCGATGTATTGGTAGGTCTCATGAGACAAACTAGTGTCTAGGCCAATGGCCTTGAAAAAATCTTATTTGTATTCTTAGCACAAGTCCGTGACTATGTGGATATGAATGTCCGGAATTATGCATTCCATAATTATGAAAGTGGCTATTGATATTGCATGAGATTGTTAGACTAGTAGAATATGCATGTGAGTAAGTAAATGGAATTATTCTGATTTATATTTTCCACATTATGATGATGTTTATGTTGAAAAGGCTTTTGTTTTAGTTCTATAAATTTCCTTAAATGATTATGTTTATTTATGAAAGATTCCGCTATATTGTTATCCTTACTGAGCAGCTGAGCTCACCCATTTTTATGTTTTATCTTTCCTAGGATGAGAAGATGTATATTATGAAATACCTCTAGGGAAATTGTTTGGGATATCAGTGTTGTCTATGGAGACAATATTGTTGTAGTTTTCCATTTTTTGATGTAATGTAATCCTTATGGATATATCTAGTACTTTAAAGTCTACTAAACTAATTGGTCTTTCGAGACTTGATCTTTTGTGATCATTCCAATGATACATAATAATGCACCGACATTGGCCATCTGGGGTCAGGGAATTACAGTTTGTATTAGAGGATGTTTAGTAAAATCCTAAGAATCTAGATTTAGATAAACATTGATTAGAGAACATTACCATATGATAGAATTTGAACATTATAATAAAAGAAATTCCTAGAATTTGGGTATTGTAGAGATTTTGTGAGTTTTCCAATCAATACATCCCTGCCTGGATACAAGCAGGTAGAGGCGGCTATGGCACAGATCTACCTAGGGGTAAAACCTGAAAACCCCACTTTGAGATAGGCTTGAATGAGAACTAGTTCACAACAACAGGCCTTGCTGCACTCTTGGTTACGAAACACCTGGGAGATATTCTTAGGATAATACATATTTTCCTTACAAACCATTATGAAGGGTTTATGAGTATATACATCCTCAATGAAATGATTTTTTATGATTATTTATTATATCGATAAAATGTTTAATTTATGTTAACTGTTTTATAGGTTTGGAGTTATCTATTTCGATTCATAATCTAATATAGATTATACCGTTGTTTAGAATTGAGCCTAGTGAAAGGATTCGAAACTGTATCAATGCATGCACTCCATGTAGGGAATATCCTCCTACTAAAGATAATTATAGTGGAGCTGGTGATACAACTAGTGCTGATCAGCTAATCCCCATACTGGGACAACTCACTCAGGTTATGAATAATAACCTTACCCGTATAGATCACCCTTATCCAGAGCGTGGAGGATCAATGTTAGATCGTTTCACAAGGAAACAACCACCAAAATTCAATGGGGGTAAAAATTCACTAGTAGTGGGGAAATGGATAAATTCCTTAGAGATAATATTCCACGCCTTGGGAGTAGAGAAAGTGAAAATGTTGTCATGGCAGTTTACCACCTCACTAGAGATGCTGATCAATGGTGGTCATTGATTCAAAACACAATAGAAGGTCATGATGTATCAAATATGGAATGGAAGAAGTTTAAAGATATTTTCTTAGAAAAATATATTCTTCATGACCATCAAGAAGATATGGAAAGACAATTTCTGAGTCTACAGAAAAAGGAGGATGATAATGTCGCGAAGTATGAAGAAACATTTACAAGGATAGCGAGTCATGATGCAGATTATACATGAAACACAACAAGTAAGATTGATTTTTTATTTTATGGGTAAAACCACTTCTCCATAAAGGATTAGTCTCACAATCCTTCTCATTATATGAAGATATTGTCTCATGTGCTATCCTGAATGGAAAATAATTCTCTAAGTCTTACGACTTTAAAGTAATGCAAGAGAAGAAGACATCTTCTAAACACTTTGGAAATGGAAATAAGGGGAAAAATGGAAAAGTTGAATATCCATCCTACAGTAAATTTTTGAAGAAACACCTTGGTAGTTGCCTAAATAGAATGGGAGTCTATTACATGTGTGGTGAAAAAGGCCACCTAACTCGTTATTTCAAGGGGAAGAAAGTGGTTGTCGATGTTGAATGCTAAAATTGTAGAGAAAAGGGTATTTAAGCGAATGAATGTCCTAACCATCAGGGGAACACACCTCAAAAAAGGCCAAGGGATCATGGCCAAGCTTATGTTATCACTACTACCGAGGATGAATCCCCATAATATGTAGTGGTAGGTAATTTAATGGTTTTCTCATGTTTAGAAAATGATTTATTTGATTTTGGATCACTACATTGTTTCATATCTTCCTAGTTTACTACAAATATTAGATATATTCAATTGGATTTAACAAGGTAGTTGTTAGTGAAAACTCCTAAGAGAATTATCATTTCCACAAATTTTCGTGAATCACTTCCCATTAGGGAATATAAATGTTCTTTATCTGCTGATCTCATCATCATACCCATTACTGAATTTGATATAATCCTAAGTATGGATTGGATATCGGACCATGATGCAAAAATTTATTGTAAGAACAAGGATGTTAATATTTCTAATGATGATGATAAATAACACCTTATCATTAGAGAAGAATTTTCACCACCTAATTCTTATTTAGATCCACCCCCAATAGCTCATCTAAATTCAATTATTGTGGTGGAAGAGAATGAAATAATTGTGGGTGAGTAAAAGAATGTTCAAATAAAGGATGTAACTACTGTGAACGAATATGTTCATGTGTTTCTATATCATTTACATGTACATCCTCTAAAACCAGAAATTGAGTTTTCCATTGATTTAATTCCTGGATCAAGGCCCATATCGAAGACCCCTTATAGAATGTCCAATGTGGAATTAGAGGAAAAAATAAGCAACTAGAGGAATTGATTAATAAGGGATTTATTCTCCATAGAGTTTCTCCATGGGGAGCCCCTGTCCTTTTTGTTAAGAAGAAATATGGATCTAAGAGGATGTTCATTGACTAGAGGATGATAAATGCTATAAAAATAAAGAAAAAGTATCCCCTACCTCACATTGATGATTTATTCAACCAACTTCATAGATATCAATACTTTTCAAAGATTTAACATCGATCTGGATATCATCAGTTGCGTGTGAAGAAGGAAGACATTTCAAAAAAAGAATTTCGAAATAGGTACGAGAATTATGAGTTTACAGTAATGCCTTTTGGATTGACTGATGCACCATCTGTCTTCATGGATTTAATGAATAAAGTTTTCAAATAATATCTTGATGACATCGTAGTTGTATTTATTGATGATATCTTGGTATACTCCAAAATCAATGAATATCATTGAAATCACTTGTGCGTTATTCTAAACAATCATAGAAGACACTTATTATATGGTAAGTTTAGAATGTGTGAATTCTGACTTCAGGAGATTTATTTTGTTAGCCATATTGTCTCTAAGGATCAAATATATATTGATCCTTCTAATACAAGATCAGTCCAAGAATGTCTAGCACCTATGAGTAGAACTGAGGTATGTAGTTTTATTGGTTTATCAGGTTATTATCAGTGTTTCATCCATAATTTTCCCTGATTGGATAACCCATTAACCATTCTCACACGTAAAGGGGTTAAATTTGTTTGGTCAAAAAATTATGATGAATGTATTGAAGGACATAAAAAAAGATTAGTCAATGCTTCTATATTGACTCTACCATTGGGGAATTAGGTGTTTGTTATTTATAGTGATGCATCAATGAAAGGACTTGGTTGTTTCCTTTTATAGAATGGTTGGGTTATTGCATAGTCATCACGACAACTAATAATTCATGAGAAGAACTATCCTACTCATGATCTTGAGTTAGCGACTATAATCTTTGCTTTGAAGATATGGACACATTATATCTATGGTGAAAAATGTGATCTTTATACTGATCACAAGAGTTTGGAGTATATTTTCTCACAAAAAGAACTTAACATGAGGCAAACGAGATGGATTGAACTACTCAAGGATTATTATTGCATGATACACTACCACTCGGGGAAGGAAAATAAGTTAGATGATGCTTTAAGCATAAAATGTCATGGAGGTTTGAAAAAGATTGGAGTTAAAAAGGATCCTATATACATGGATCTAGTAAAGATGGATATGGGAATAACCATGGAAGGTGAAACATCAATGCTTCTTAAAATGGTTTCCAAACCATATTTACAAGAAAGGATAAAAAGTTCTTAGGCTGATGACGAGGATTTTCAAAAGAAGATTAATTCTATGAATAATGGGAGATTGAGTGACTTTGTATTTGAATATGGAATTTTGAAATTTGGGTAGAGACATTGTGTTCCCGATATACCTGATCTAAAAATAGAATTGTTAGATGAAGCTCATAGCTCCAATTTCTCTATACACCCTGGGAGCACCAAAATGTATAGAGATTTGAAGGATCATTTTTGGTGGGACAACATGAAGAGGGATATTTCTTATTTTTTGTCAAGATTTATGGTTTTTCAACTTGTGAAAGCTAGAAGGAAACTGCCTAGAGGAGTCATGCAACCTCTTCCCATACTTGAGTGGAAATGAGATAATATTACAATGGACTTTATCATGGGACTACCAACGAATACTAGAAGGAACGATGAAATATGGGTCATTGTTGATTGTCTTACCAAATCAACACATTTTCTATCTATAAGGGATAATTTACCACTTAAATTTTTAACAAGACTATATATTAATGAAGTTTTAAAACTTCATGGAGTACCACTATCGATTGTTTATGATTGTGATCCAAGTTTTACATAACGATTCTAGAGATTTATTTAGAAAGCCCTGGATAGTAAATGTTGTTTGAGAACTGCCTAACACCCCCAAACTAATGGATAATCCAAACAAACTATTCAATCATTTTATATCATGTTGAGATCATGATCACTTGACATTCAAGGTATGTGGGATCAATATTTACCTTTGGTATAATTTTCTTATAATAATAGCTTCTATTTAAGTATTTATATGGAAACATATAAAGCGTTATACGGAAAGAGATGTCTCACACCAACCTATTGATATGATGTTAGTGAAAGAAAACTTGTAGGCCCAGAACATGGGGAAAAATGATGGAAAATGTGAAGATAATCCAAAACCACATCAAAGTAGCTCAAAGTAAGCAAAAGAGTTATACTGATAACCAAAAGAAGGATTTGGAATTTCAGGTAGGAGATGATGTTTTCCTAAATGTATATCCATGGAAGGGTGTTATAAATTTTGGTAAGAAGGGAAAATTGAGTCCCAATTACATCGAACCTTTCAAAATTCTAGAACGAATTGGGGATGTATCTTACCGTTTGGAAATGTCGCCACGTCTTTCCAAAGTTCATGATGTATTCCATGTATCACTATTGATAAAATACATGACAGACCCAACACATGTACTCACCTATGAGGAATTAGATCTGGAACCCAATTTGTCTTATTGCAAAGAGGATTTCATAGTTCTTTATACAAGAGAACACGTGTTGAGAAACCGAACGACTCGTCTTGTAAAAGTTCTATAGAGAAACCATATGATGGAAGAGTCAATGTGGGAACCCGAGAAACTTATGATGAAGAACCAATGATTATTTTTATACAGTAATTATCTAGATATTTTGAGGATGGAATTATTTGGAGGATGGGGGAATGTAACACCCAAAGCTTCCATGGTACACTTATTTTTTAATTATACAATAGCGTGTGTTGTAGGAAACTTCGAGTTCTAACACAATAAAACCAATAAAACTAGCTGTTATGAATAGTAATACCAATATTTTGAAATTATAAAAAATTTATCTTTCAAAATGGACTTAATTAGTGGATTTGGAATTTCAAATTTATCTTACGGTGAAGTTTAGGTATTTTTCTGAGAACTTTCATTTTTTGATTAATTGTGAAAAAAACTAAGTCATTGTTTAAAACTAACTTTTTATTTAAATAATTATTTATTTTATTTAAATTTATTTTAGGTCCAAATTGAGACATAAAACCTATATATGTTCAATGTAATTCATTGGATTCAATTTATAATAATTTTAGATATATAGAAAGTTTATGGAACTTTTTACCGTCTTTTTCCTACATCCTTGGAGTATTTGAAAATTTACATAATACATAATTTTACCGCTTATGTGAGTTGAATATCAAAAATCCGAGAGACATGGTTAATATCAATGAGTAAAATGTAGTTTAATAAGATAAATATAATTTTTGGTAAATAGTAACTTTTTTACTTTTATTTACAACAGTTAAATTTAAAGAGGGTAATTAAAGGTAAAAATGATATGATTATTACCATATCAAATGCCTTAATTAAAATGTATAAGTATAATTTGACAAAAAACAACCTTAGGAATAAAATTTTAACCTCTTTGGTCCAATTGGATTAGATTAGTACTTTCATTTTTATTTAATTCTAACAAAAGTTAAAAGTGTTAAATTCAATGTTGAATAACTAAACCATATTTAATATAGAGTTACACATAAGATAAATTAGACTATAAATATTCCCTAGAAAGATTTAAATATTTCATACATAATTCTATTTTATTTATATTTTTTAGAAATTAAATAATTTAGTTAATTTATGACACAATGATGATGTAGTAATTACCTAATTAATGAAATATTAAAATAATTTATATTATAAATATCAAAATAAATGTAATTTGAAACTATTTATGAATTCCAAAAAATTTGTTGGTTAATATGACATATTACGGTCGGTTAGATGAATAATTTTTGTAGTAATAATGCTGTTATGAATTTAGAAAAAACAAAATACAAAATAGTTTCAAAATTGACATAAAATAGTTTTAAAACAAATATTATATTATTAATTAATATTCTATTCCTAAAAATATAAGGTTTGGAAAAAAGAATTATATAATGATCAGTGAATCATTAATGAACTAAATGGGGTTGTTTTAATTGTATATAGTATGTTTACTAACCACATAATATAAAAATACAAAGAGACATGGTAAATGTCAAACTATTTAACTAAGAGTTAAATCTAAAAGATAAGGTTAATATTGTTTCCAAACCCAGTAGAAAACGTATTGGTTGGGTGTGTTTCTACCCTTCCCCACCATATCATTTAAATAATCCACTTTTTAGACATTAAAAACAGAATTTTTTTTATAAAATAATATTTCTATCTTTTCTTAAGTTACCTCTCACTCCTCTTATAAAAGGGCACTCCCCTTCTCTCTAATTTACACATTAAAAGCAATTTGGCTCGGCCAAACCCTACCAAAATACCCTATAAAATGTCATCTCTTCACCCTATAGGCATTCCTTTAGTCCAAAAGCCAAACTAAGGAGCCCTTCAGATCAAATCATAAGGAAGAAACTGAAGAAGAGGTAAATATTTCATGACCTCTTTCAAGTTCCATTCTTCTTACACTTCCCCTTTCATTGTTGTTTCCATTATAAAATAACAACTATAGTTTCCTTTATATAATATTATGTTATTATATATATGGTACAACCATATTCATTATTCTATCCATCCTTTGAATGGCATGTCACCATATGTGTGTACTTACGGCTTACCGTCACCATGTCATGGTGTAATTGTTATTTAATACATTATTATTTGGATGGGTATAATAATGATGTGTAATTGATTTAAATAATAAATATATCATGATAATGATTCTGTATATATGATATACTATCAAATTATATATTATTTTAATATCAAAATAATGATATTGTCGCTCATGAATACGTACGGATTACCTTCTCCATGAATGCGATGATATTCATTCCCCATCATATCCATTCAAGACTAATTTTTATTACATGATTAAAAATAGTGTTTAAATACGTAATATCATTATGAATATTAATAAGATACATCCTATCCATAACAAACATTAATTAAGTAACAAAGCATATAATGGAAAATGAATTAGTTAATAACCGAAACGACGATAATATTAAGATACTATTAACAAAGCAATATTAAAAGATCATATATGATATCATATTAGTATATATGATTATTGTATTACTTAATAAAAACTATTTCAGCATTATACAAGAGTTTAACTAACCCTCGACCATGTAAAAGTACATTGTAAGGGTTAATTTCAAAATCTCTTTATTATCCAAGGTTGTTTTTACCTAAGTATCTACTAGGACATCTTTATCATCCACATACATGTTTCTTAAAAATGTATTCCAAATCATTTTTACTATTTACTAGACTATGGGTTAAAGTCATTTATACAATTTTTTTACTTTTATAAGATGTTTATAAAGGAATCATTCTGTTATTTTCCAAACAAGGTTCTTTATGACATTTTCGAAAAATTTAAGGTAATTTTTTTTTAACAAATTTGGTGGGTGCAGCTATTTTATGCCGTTATAACATCACCAAAGCATCCCCTATAACAATATAAGAATATTTTCAAATATAAATGTTTTCTTTTATAATTATTTAACCTTTAAATGATTTCTAAATAGATAGATATATGTCTGTAAAAAGGTTTTGATTTCATCTATGTCAACATCCATTGATAGATTTTAAGTTTGTTTGAAATTGATTTATTATGATACAAAACTTCCATATTGTATTGAAGGTTTTGTGTTATTTTTGACTGTGGATTTGTTATTACATATCATTCATGGTTTATGGATAAAATATAGACAATTGGTATGCTATTTTTAATACGAATGTTTATGTTATGTTAAAACCTTTTCATAAGGGGAATTCATTCAACACAGTAAGTGACGGGTGGAGCCCGCTATAGCTCCTCGATGAATCGATAGTTCTAATGAGACAAACTAGTGTCTTGGAAAAAGGCCATGAAAAAAATATTATTTGTAGTCTTGGCACAAGGCCTTGACTATGTGGTTATGAAATTATGGAATTACAGATTCCATCAATATAAAAGTTGCTATTGATATTGCATGTGATTATTCGACTAGTAGAATATCCATGTGAGTAAGTAAATGAAATTATTTTGATTTATATTTTCCATATTATGATGATGTTTATGTTGAAAAGGCTTTGGTTTTAGTTCTATACATTTCCTTAAATATTTATGCTAATTTATGAATGTTTCCACTAAATTGTTATCCTTACTAAGCATCTGAGCTCACCCATTTTTATGTTTTATCTTTCCCAGGATGTGAAGATGGATATTATGACTAACCTACAGGGATATTATATGGGATCATAGGGTTGTATATGGAATGAATGTGGTTGTAGTTTAACATTTTATGATGTAATGTAATCTTTTCTAATGTATCTAGTACTTATAAGGATACTAAACTAATCGGTCTTTCGAGACATGATATTTTGTGATCATGCCAATGATACGTAATAATGCACTGACTTTGGGCTTTTGGGGTCAGGGAATTACATGTCATTTTTATGTTATATTTTCCTAAGATTACAAAAAGTGTTTCACTATTGATATTCAGGTCCAATATAAGAGAATAACATTGGTCTCAATGATTTGTTAATGTTTAATTTATGTGTAGAATTTTAATGATAAGTTCATGTATGTAATGTATTTTCCAAGACTACTAAATTTATTGGTTGGTCCAATTTTGATTCCATGTAATCATACCAATTTATTAAAATAATGTACCAGTTATGAAATTCTAGTGTTGTGGTTTTAAAGTTGTTTTCAAATGATTTTTAGAAACAACCATGTAATCTAGATTCAGAAAACCTTGATTTTGGGCAATAAAACTAAGATAGACTTTTAGGATAAGTAGAGAGGACCATTTTAAAATTGTGATAATGTAGATATTATGGGAATATTTCTAGAAAATACATCTTTTTGTGATACTAATAGTGAATGTTGTTCTGGAATAGATGTACCTAGGAGTGATAACTTTAGCAAGGTGTTACATGTTTGAGTCAAGGTAACCATGTACACAACAACAAGCCTTACTATGAAACTGTTTTGACACTCTTGTGGGATATACATAAGATAATTCCAACATTCTTTACAAACTAAAATTAAGTATTTATGAGTATGTATGTTTCTAATGAATCTAATTTAAGGATTACGAGACAAGTGACATGAAAATATTCAATTTATGTTATAATTTTTTATTTTTGGATTATAAATTATGATATGATCTTACGTACTGTTTGTCATCATTTGAAATGGAACCTAATATAAGAGATGTGAACCTCACTAAATCATGTGATCCAAATAGTATAAAGGGTTATATTTTTAATGGTCGTATTCAAATATTTGTAAGAGATGAAATTTCCCTTGATTTATCTTAATATGAGGAAAAAATATCAATTGATAGTAGGATAGGAAATGAAAACAGTATGTAATACTGATTCAGAGGGAATCATGAAAATAAATGTATAGATTTGAAAAAAATATGATAATGAGAATATGGGAAATAATTAATTTTCCACTTGTAATGATTATAGAAATAAACACCTTTGTGCATTATTGAGTGAAAAAGAGTTTACATCAAGGGTAGTGAAAATTGAAACCATTCTCAAGATTTTATGGGATGAATTTAATGTTATAATGTCCAATGCATAAAATGTAACAATATGGGGCATTGTGTAAGATAATTCCCACAGAATCAACGAAATATACCCCAAAAAGATGCAAATGGATATCAATCATTAATGTGATTCTACCACTGATAAAGAGAAATTATTATGTGATTATATTGAGGATGAATAATTATGTAATTTGAGTATTGTATCAATGATTTACTGGTTATTTGATTTATGAAAATAAATAAGGACTGTAGTGCAGCACTATTTCATTATGGATTTGAGATTCTATAGTACCATGTAATGTTACAGAGTTTCAAGTTAATCATTTTGGAAAATATATTATTGAGGGAAAGATAACCCCTAATATGTTTATGAGACTAAGATAATGATTTTAGAATAATTAAATTATTTATTTGTATAGTGTATATTGTATATTACCAACAACATTATGGATAATGGTTTGTTTATTCGACCATTGTTGGATTTTATAATAATATTGGATTTAATAAGTACATGCAATATTCAATGTTTTATATAGATAATATGTATGAATGAATGTATTCAATAAGGTTTTAAGGTAATTCATTGTATTACCATGATTTAATAGGATATGTGACGAAGATTTTCACATGTTGGGTTTGTAACAAAATTGATCTTCATTATGTTATGTTGATTTAACAAATTTAGTAAGCATCCTTATAATTTTCTACACTATGAATTTTGATATATCTAATTTAGATAAGCCTAATGGGAGGAATAAATTAATTTAGACATTTGATTTTATTAAATAACGAGAAAAAATTTCTAAAGATTATATTTTGAATGAAATAATAATATAGTTTTATGAAAAGGACAACCCATAGGTCGGGTGAAAAACCTGTTGCATTAGACAAGGCAGTGTGAATTTAACAGACAATTGAAGTGTGATAAGGATTTATCACCTACCACTAGCCCATGTGATGTCCGTTTTTGAAAAATGTATTTTTCATTATTTATATGGTTTCACATATGAGGTCTAAATTTAATTTCAGAACCCTACATATTTAAGTTAAGTAGAATATTTTTGAATATTATTATTTTTAGAAAAAGATGAGTTTGTGCTAGAAATGTGTTAATGTATGAAACTGCATATTTTAAGTATTTATTTTTTATTTTTTAATTTCTCTATAATGTAAATTAATTATTAAACAATAGAGAATTTATCTTAAAACCAAAACTGGTTTCCTAGTACTTTATTTTTGGATGAATCTGGTGGTCCCATAGATAATCCTAGACTTCTCGCATTGTGATTGTTAACTTTTTCCTGACCATGTTCCCTATAACACTCCATCAGAATGTGAAGGTTAGATTTATCTTCGAAATAAATTTTTATATAGAATAGATCCCTAGTATATTTTTTCTTTAGGGACATCTGTACTTCCCTTTTTTATTTTAAAATGGTGGTTTCATAAATTCATTTTTCGATATGGGAATTCAATAATGATATTTTGAAAATTACAACCCATAATTTTTTCCGTTCAGTATTAAATTATGAGGAAGTCATTTATTGAAGGAGTATAAAATTTAATACTATAATATGTCATGAAACTCTATATTTAATAACTTCTATGGCACATAATTAGGAATAGGCTTGCATAACACCCAAGATTGAGTCTCTAAAAAACAACAATTTAGTGATAAAATTATTTAAATGATATATTTATAACTTATCCCTGAAATATATTAATATTAAATACATTAAAAAAAATTAAATGTAATTTATAATTTTTTCACCTTAAAAAACATATTTATAATGAAAGGTGTATGTTTCGGTAAAATAGTTTTATGATTAAAAATACTAATTTTTTAATGGAACTATATTTTTATGTCCTTTTGTGAACCATAAAAAAAATAGTTTTTGAAACTCATTGAAATATAATTAGGTAATGTAGAAGTTATATTTTAATTAATTATAACCAAATTTCTATACGGTGATGTTTTTGTATTTTTTTTAAAAATATTCAATTTTTTAATGAATAGTGATATTACTGCATTATTGTTATTAACTAACATTTTACATTTAATTAGTTATTTTATTTTACTTTTTTTATTCCAAAATAGATAAATTATACATATATTACTCCAATGATTCTTATTATAATCTTTTTTTAATAAAATTAGATATAAAAAACTCATTAAACTTTTTAAAATTTATTTTACCGGCCTTCTAGCCACTTGTGCTTATTAGCATTAAATGAGATTTTACAACATATGCAAACTGAGTTTCAAAAAATGGACATATATGGTTGTAATCAATATGAAAAATTTTGCCGCATGGGAGAAATTTATTTTTCACAATTGAATATTTTTAATTTTATTTACCATAGTTAATGGTAAATAGGGAAATTGATGATAAAAATAATATTATAATAATATTAAATTTCCCTAAAACATGTACTAATTTCATTGGATAATTATATTTTGACCAAATTAATCCATATTTAGAATGTATGATCCTTTTTATGGAACTTCTGTTTGTTTAGTAAATTTATTATATTTTATTTAAATTAGAGTTAAAAATGTCATATTGAAAATTTAATAACTATTATATTTTTATTATTAGGTTATATTCTTGATATGGTAGACTATAATTTTTCATTCAATATAATAAATTTATATACATCATTATAACATGTTTATAATTTTTTAGAATTATATAAATAAATTAAATTGTGACACAATTATAATAGAGTAATTATTAAATTAATTGGGATATCAAATTAATGGTATTAAAAATGCTAATATGTAACTCCTCGACCCAAGTTACCCAGAGTTGGTGCATTATTGAATAACATTTTCGTGATCCCAAAAGATCAAATCTCGAAAGTCCGATTAGTTTAGTGGCCTTGTAAACACTAGATACATTAATATGTCTTATATTACATCATAAAGTAAAACAAAACTAAAATAAACATCATGTCTTCATATCCCCTCATACTATCCCTGCAGGTCATTCATAATATATTTCATCACATCCTGGAAAAATTAAAACATTGAATGTGGTGAGCTCAGATGCTCAGTAAGGATAAAAATATAGCAGAAACTTTCATAAATAAACATAAACATTTATGGCAATGTATAACTAAAAAAATCCTTTTAAACTAGAACAATAGCATAATATGGGAAAAGTAAAATGAAATAATTCCATTTACTTATTCACATAGATATTCTACTGGTCAAATAATCACATGCAATATCAATAACCACTTTCACAATGATGGAATTCATAATGATAGACTATCATAACCACGTAGCCAAGGCCTCATTCCAAGAATACAAATAATATTTTGTCAAGGTATTGTGCCAAGACACTAGTTTGTATCATGAGACCTTCCGTTGCATCGAGAAGCTATAGTGGGCTCCACTCGTCACTTATTAAGTCCAATGCATTCATCATATGAACAAGTTTAAACATATCATAAACCATAACATAATCGTATCACATAAAACATGAATAAAGGAAACATAACATTTCCACATATCAATCAAAAGATATCAATACAACATATTTATATAATAAAAACATTTTCAAAACCATTTTCAATACCAAAATAAAAGAAACTTAAACTTGCTATTTATTTTTCATTTAAAAAAAGTTATGGCTTGTAGAGGAAGCTGAAGCTCAAATAATGGTCACTACGGTGGGGAAGTCATTGTCGCCGCATACATACGACAAAAACATTCCCTTTTTTCATTTATTAAAACGCTTCTTATAAAAAGATTTCTTTTGAATAAATGTAAATGTCAAAGGGGTTTATACACCGTATAAAAGAAATTTGTGTATAAAACAAAATATGTCTCAATGAAAGGAAATTGAGATGAAGTCCCTTAAAAAGATCATTTTTTAATTAATTTAGATCTATTATGTGTATTCACTATAAGTGCACATAAAGAAAGTGCAATTACAATATAGGAAATAATAATATCATGACATAATTTGAAAGTAAGATATTAACCCAAGAACAGAAATTGGGTAAAGTAGTTCCCATACCTCATGTCGGAATTGACTCGACCGTTCATTAACCTACTAAATAATAAACTAGAGTTAATTTATAATTTATTTAGAACATTTTTAAAGTTTATTATTCCTTTTATATCACTTATAGCCTTATTATGAACATCATGTAAATATTTAAGTTAATAATGGTCGTTTTGTCGATCTGTGGTACTTGAGTCAAAAATAAACTTCTTATAATTACAAGTTGTTCATGTGGTGAAATATCCATTAAATACAGAATTATATTCTTGATGTAGATATCATATATATCATATATATCTTGTATATGCATTCATTTATAATATTATATAACATTTATAGGTAAGAAATGAAATGCACCGTTCACGGAGACGGTAAGCCGTATGTACGCTTGAATGCTACATTCATTTCTATTTTGTATTTTAATGTAATGAAACATAATGATATAATGTTATATTATAATTCCTGTATAATATCATATATAATATCTCTTACTCAATCCTTTATACGTCCCACATATGACATTAACGATTCAAATCAATTTGAGAGGCGGTAGTCAACACTTCCTCAAATGAAATTATCGCGTTTACCCATAATGGAAATCCTAAAGGTATTCCATAAATTAAAAATACAGAATAATAAGGAAAACAAAAACATAATATATATCATATATAAAAATAGTTTCATCATAATGGCCACCATGAGAGGTGTTAAAAGAATATTGAACAATCATCGTTTCGTGAGGCAGAAATTCCCAAACCATAGAAACAGTATGTTCTTTAACCATTAGACGAAGGTGTGTGTAAGTGTAAATAAAATAATTATCATAAAAACATCCTGGTATATTTAATATACTGGTGTTTTTACAAAAGAAAGGAATAAAAACAGGTTAAGGGGTTGGAGAAGCAAAATAAAACAAAATAACATAAGAGAAGATATTACCTTAAAATCGGGTAACTCTTTTTGATTTGAGCTAAAGGATTTCTTGGGAAGAATTATGCCCAAATTGAGGCTTCTAGGAGTAATATAGGGAAGTTGGGAGAGTATTTGGGTAGAGTTTGGCCGAGAAAAATGGCTTGATGGTGTGAATAAAGTGGTAGAGGTGAGGGCCTTTTATAAGAGGAGAGGAGGGGCACTCTTGGAAAGATTGAAATGTTACTTTATTATGAAATTATTTTCGGATTATAATGGTCCCACAATGATATATTTCGACTATAAGGTGATAAGGGTTCGAAATATACTCATACAATAGGTTTTTGACAATTTTATGCCTTATATTTTACATTATCTTTTCATTAAATTTAAATCGTAAATTAATGAGGTAATCGCTGCATCATCATTGTGTCATAAAAAATTTAATTTATGTTATATCTAAAAATTATAAAAAAATTACAATGATGTAGGAAATCGTTTTATATTTCTAATTAATATTTATATTAAAAAAGTTAACTTATCTAACCCCATTTAAAATTGTTTTAGTAAAACAATACATGTTTACGGCAATTTTATTTTTACTTTCAATAAAAAGTTATTAATGTAATTTTCTTACCCAATTGGTTGCATGGGGTCCCCAAGTTGACCCATGGATTGTCTTGGTCAGCCATGACTCATCCTATAATGGTAGGACAAGTGTAAAGGTATTATCATATTTTTATAATATCATTTGTACCTTAAATTTCACTAATTACCTTTAATCACGATTAATTAATCTTAAAGGTTACTATTTACCAAAAATTTATTTTAATCCCATTGAACCAAATTTTACTTCCTAATGACAACCATGTATGTAGGATTTTTGAAAATCAAAACACAGAAGTGGTAATGTTTTATTAAAACAATAAAATCAGTTTTTTAACTACCACTTAGTGGTTTCACTATTCATCAAAAACTGAAGTTTTTCAGAACAATGCCAAAATTTCACCTTATGCTATAATTGATATTAAAAATTCAAAAATGATTTCTATTTTACAAAATTACAAAAATATAAGTGGCATGAATTAATTTTATAATTAATTTTCACTTTCACAACAAATAGCTTGTTTTTTAAGAAACAATATATATCAAAAGATTGACAATTATTTATGTCCAATTTCAAATTGAAATTAATTATAATGACCAACATTGGATAAAATGGTCAAAATATATTTTAATAATACTTTAAAACCACTCAATAGTATAAATTGTCACTATAATTTATTTTGATTAAAAAAAAAATTTAAGTATTTTTCACTATTCATAAAAAATCGGAAGGTCTCAGAAAAATTCCAAAAATTCAACATAGGCTTATTTTGATATTCTGAATCCAAAAATGAAGTCCATTTTAAAATATAAAATATATATAATTTCAAAAAGCAGTATTACTATTCATAACGACTATTTTTATTGGTCGTGGTGTGTTAGAATCTTGAACTTGCTACAATGCAAGCTATTGCCTTATTGAAAGACAAGTGTATCATAGAAGCTTGGGGTGTTACATTCTACCCTCCTTCAATAAATTGCGTCCTCGCAATTTGAAATTGTTCTTCAAAAATAAAAGGTTGAAAATAGAAAATACCTTTGTGGAAAACCCACATCGGAAATAGGGTTAATAAAAATATAACTTTAAAAGAAAGAAAGAGAAGTACAAATGTCACCCGGGAATGCCCATACTAGGATTCTATGAAAATATGGATATAGAGGAGAAAAAACCATCAAGGTCTGATAGAGATTTGTAGATAATAGGGTTAGGAGAATGTTAACTTCAAGAAAATCACAAACTTGTGATTTGTTAAAAAAATCATTGATTCCCCAGTAGGAAAAGATAATCGACAACATTTTTGTTTTAAGTTACCTTTTATAAAGTTGTGGAATTTATCTAAGAGATTTACAAAGAATGTAAGGGTATATACTGACTTGTCATGTCGACTTTCATTCATTAATAAATTTTTACCACAAACCTATCTTTCTCTCCAAATGGTAACAGAACTCAGAAATATTCTATTTATCCTAATTTTATAAAGTTCCAAATATTACCACACACCATTTAGATTAGGAAAAATATTTTCAAATAACCAGGGACTTCATGTAGGCTAGTGGTAGGTAATAAAGGCCTGTCACATTATGGTTGTGGGTTTGATTCCTACAGCTTTGTCTGATGCCACATGTTAACGCCCGACCAGTAGGTTGTCCTTTTTCTAAAACTATAGTATTATAATATTACATAAATAATCTTAAGAAATGTTTTAACCTTAATCAATACTATCAAAAGTTCAACATAATCGATTCCAACATCTATAGTTATCTAAAATACTTCTGTACGAACTCACAGTCCAAATTTTATGAGAAGGTAAACACAATGAAGATCTTTTTTTACACGTAATAACATGTGAACACCTTTATCATGTATTCTTTTAAACAAGTGAAACATCCTAAATTTAGATAAATCCTTTATGATCCCATATTCCTTATAGAATACTAGATATACTTCTTCTATCCAAAAATGTATACAAATCATTAATCTATTTCAAGGAAGTCAAGAATATCCAATATAATTTATCCAAATCAATCACTATCTCAGTATTGAAACCATATTTTGGTTTATCTTTATATCAACCATATATTTTCCAAAAATTTAACCTTCTTTGGAGTCACTTTTCTTGGTTCCACACAATCTCAATTCCTTGATGAAATAGTACTGCATTACAATACTTATATATATTTTATATTATTCTTATAACCATTATATAGGTCTTGAGTCCAAAAACAAATATAATAATTATTCAACTTCATCTGTAGTAACAGCATAAGCTTTTACTTTCTCCCTTGGCCTTTTTTGATGTATGTTTCTTTGGCGCTTATGGAATTCATTTTCATAATGCCCCATTTCTTTACAATTGTAGCATTCAACATTGATAGCCTCTTTCTTTCCCTTGAAATCACGAGCCTGTGGACCATTTTCTCCACATTTATATCAAACTCTCATTCCTTTTAGGCAAGTACTGGGGTGATTCTTCCCAAAATTATCGCATAATAGAAAATCCTGCTTTCCCCTTTCCCTTTATCTATCTCTTGTTCCACCGTTCTCTTCTTCTCTTGTTTTACTTTATTGCCATAAGACTTAGAGAATTCTTTTTCTATCTTGATAGAACATGATACAATATCTTCATACATTGAGAAAGATTGTGATACTAAAGCTCGACGGAGAAATGGTTTCATCTCATCAAAGAAACGATCAATCTTACTTCTTGGTTTACGTATATAATCTACTATATGCCTTGATAACTTTGTAATGTTAGCCTCATACTTTGCGACATTCTCATCCTCCTTTTGTCTCAGACTCAGAAATTGCCTTTCCATATCTGGTTGATGGTCATGAGGGAATTATTTTTCTATGAAAAGCTCTTTTAACTACCTCCATTACATATTTGATACCTCATCATCTTCCTTTGGGTTTTGAATCAGCGAACACCATTAATTGGCATCTCCAGTGAGGCGGTAAACATCCATGACAACTTTATCCCATTCGCTACTCCCCAAGGAATGGAATTTTTTCTCTAAAGATTTTATCCATTGCTCAACTACTAATTGATTTGTACCCCCATAAAATTTAGGTGGTTGATGCATCATAAAGCATTCAAACATTGATCCTCCACGTTGCAGATCAGGGTGCTCTATACGAGTATGGTTATTATTCATAACCTTAGTGTGTTGTCCCAGTATGGTGATAAGATGATCAGCACCAGTTGTATCACCAGCTCCATTATAATTATCATAAGTAGTAGGGAAATCCCTACATGGAGTGCATGTATTGATACAGTTTCCATTCCTTCCACTAGGCGTCATTTCTAAACAATGTCAAAAACTAGATTAGTTTATGAATCGATATACACAATAACAAACTTGAAAAACACTTAACATAAATTAAACTACTTATGGATATAATCCAAAATCATAAAAATGTTTCCTTTAAATAAGTATACACTCATAAACCCTTCATACTGGTTTGTAATGAAAATGAGAATAATCATAAGCATATCCCCTGGGAGTTTTGTAACCAAGAGTGCAGCAAGGCCCGTTTTCGTGCAGCAGTTCTCATTCGAGTTTAGCTCAAAGCGGTTTTTTTTGGGTTTTACAGCTAGCTACATCTGTGCCAGAGCCGCCTCTACCGGCTCGTATCCAGACAGGGATGTATTGCTCGGAAAACTCAAAAAATCTCTATAATACCAAAATTATAGGAAGTTCTTCTATAATAATCCTCAAAGTCTATCTTTGGGCCATGTTGTCTAATCAAGGTTTATCTAAATCTAGCTTCCAAGGTTATTACTAATCTGCCTCTGATACCAACTGTAATGCCCTAACCCCAGTTACCCAGATTCGGTGCATTATTTCGTAACATTGGCATGATCACAAAAGATCAAGTCTCGAAATACCGATTAGTTTAGTATCCTCGGAAACACTAGATACATTCATAAGTCTTACATTACGTCATGAATTAAAACAAAACTAAAATAAACATCCTGTCTTCATATCCCATAATACTATTCCTGCAGGTCATTTATAATATATTTCATCACATCCTGGAAAAATAAAAACATTGAAAGGGGTGAGATCAGATTCTCAGTAAGGACAAAAATATAGCAGAAGATTTCATAAATAAACACAAACATTTAAGGAAATGTATAACAAAACAAAAGCCTTTTAAACTTGAACTTTAGCATAATATGGAAAAAGTAAAATGAAATAATGCCATTTACTTATTCACATGGATATTCTACTGGTTGAATAATCACATACAATATCAATAACCACTTTCACAATGATGGAATGCATAATGCCTGACTATCATACCCTTGTAGCCAAGGCCTTGTGCCAATACAACAAATAAGAGTTTGTCAAGGCCTCATCCCAAGACACTAGTTTATCTTATGAGACCTTCTATTGCATCGATTATCTATAACGGGCTCCATCCATCACTTATTAAGTCCAATGCATTCCTCATATGAACAGGTTTCAACATATCATAAACCATAACATAATCATATCACATAAAACATGAATAAAGGAAACATAACATTTCACACATTTCAATCACAAGATTTCAATACAACACATTGATATAATAAAAACATAATCAAAACCATTTTCAATACCAAAATAAAAGAAAATTAAAACATGGGATTTATTTTTCATTTAAAAAAAGTTATGGCTTGTAGAGGAAGTCGAAGCTCAAATAATGGTCACGACGGCGGAGAAGTCGTTGTCACCACATACGTAGAATAAATACATACCCTTTTGTCATTTATTAAAACGCTTCGTATAAAAAAGATTCTTTTTGAATAAACTTAAAATTCAAAGGGGTTTATACACCGTATAAAATAAAGTTGTGTATAAAACAAAATATGCCTCAATGAAAGGAGATTGAGATGAAGTTCCTTACAAAGATATTTTTTTTAAAATAATTTTAATCTATTATGTGTATTCCCTATAAGTGAAAATAAATAATGTATAATTACAAGATAGGACATAATAATATCATGACATAATTTGAAAGTAGGAGATTTACCCAAGGAACAGAAATTGGGTTAAAAAGATCCCTTACCTCATGTACGACATGACTCGACCATTATTTAACCTCCTGAATAAAAAACTAGAGTTAATTTATAATTTCTTTATTACATTTTTCAAGATTATTATTCCTTTTATATCACTTATTACCTTGTTACGAACATTATATAATTATTTAAGTTAATAACGGTTGTTTTGTCGATCTTTGGTACTTGAGTCAAAAATAAACATCTTATAATTAAAAGTTGTTCATGTGGTGAAATATCCATTATATACAGAATTATATTCATGATTTAGATATCATATATATCATATATATCCAGTATATACAAGTATTTATAATGTTACATAACATTTAGAGGTAAGAAATGAAATGCACCGTTCATGGAGACGGTAAGTCGTACGTACGCATGAACGCTACTTTCATTTCTATTTCTTATTTTAATGGAATGAAACATAATGATATAAAGTTATATTATAATTCCAGTATAATATCATATACAATATCACTTACTCCATCCTTTATACATCCCACATATGGCATTAACAATTCAAATCACTTTGAGGGGGCAGTAGTCCGCACTTCCTCAAATGAAATTATCGCGTTTATCCATAATGGAAATCATAAAGATATGCCATAAATGAAAAATATTGAATCATAAGGAAAAAAAACATAAAAAATATGATATATAAAAATAGTTTCATCATAATGGCCACCATTAGAGGTGTTAAAAGAAGATTGAACAATCATCGTTTTGTGAGGCAGAAATTCGCCAACCACAGAAACAATATGTTCTTTAACAATTATACGAAGGTTTGTGTAATTTTAAATCAAATCCATCACATTAAAACAACCTAGTATATTGAAGATACTGGTTTTGTCACAAAAGAAATGAATAAAATTAATTCAAGGGGTTGGAGAAGAAAAATAAAACAAAATAACATAAGAGAAGACATTACCTTAAAATCGGGTAACTCTTTTTGATTTGAGCCAAAGGCTTCCTTGGGAAGACTTCTGCCCAATGTGAGGATTCTAGGAGTAATAGAGGAATGTTGGGAGAGTATTTGGGAAGAGTTTGGCCGAGCAAAACAACTTGAAGGTGTTAATAAGGTGGTAGAGGTGGGGGCCTTTTATAAGAGGAGAGGAGGGGCACTCTTGGAAGGATTGAAATGTTACTTTATTATGAAATTGTTTTAGGATTATAAAGGTCCCACAATGATATACTTCGAGGCTATGGTGATAATGGTTCAAAATCTACTCATCCAATAGGTTTTTGACAAGTGTAAGCCTTAGATTTTACATTATCTTTTCATTTTATTTAAATGGATAATTAATGAGGTAATCACTGCATAATCATTGTAATGTCTAATAATTATAAACAAGTTACCATGTTGTGGGAAATTTTATTTATCTTTCCAATTAATATTTATATAAACAATTTACCTCATATAACCCCATGTAAAAATTGTTTTTGTAAAACAACACATGTTTGTGACAATTTTATTTTTTACTTTAAATAAAATGTTATTAATGTCATTTTCATACCCATGTGGCTCCATGGGGTCCCCAAGTTGACCCATGGATTTTCATGGTCGAAAATGACTCATCCAATAAGGGTAGTACAAGTCTAAAGGTATTTTCATATTTTTATAATATCATTTTTACCTTAAATTTCACTAATTACCTTTAATTGCGATTAATTAAACTTAAAAGTTACTATTCACCAAAAATTATTTTAGTACCATTGAACAGAATTTTACTTCCTAATGACAACCATGTATTTTGGATTTTTGAAAGTCAAAACATAGAAGTGGTAATGTTTCATTTAAACGAAAAATCAGTTTTTTAACTAGCACTTAGTGGTTTCACTATTCATCAAAAATTGAAGTTTTTCAGAACAATGCCAAAATTTCACCCTAAGATATAATTGATATTCCGAATTCAAAAATGATTTCTATTTTAAAAAATTCCAAAAATATAAGTTGAATTAATTAACTTTATAATTAATTCTTACTATCACCACAAATAGCGTGTTTTTTAATAAACAATACATATCAAAAGATTTACAATTGTTTATATCCAATTTCAAAGTGAAATTAATTCTAATGAACACCATTGGATAAAATGGTAAAAATATATTCTAATTATACCTTAAAACCACTTAATATTATAATTTATCACTATAATTTATTTTTATTAAAAAATTTGTTTTTAAGTATTTTTCAGTATTCATAAAAAATTGGAAGTTCTCAGAAAAATACCAAAAATTAAACATAGGCTAATTTCAATATTCCGAATCCAAAAATGAAGTCCATTTGGAAATATAAAATATAGATAATTTCAAAAGGGTATTATTACTATTCATAATGGCTATTTTTATTGGTCGCGGTGTGTTAGAATCTCGAACTTGCATACAATGCAAGTTATTGCATTATTGAAAGAGATGCATATCGTGGAAGCTTGGGGTGTTACATTCTCCCATCCTTCAATAAATTGCGTCCTAAAAATTTGAAATTGTTCTTCAAAAATAAATGGTGAAAATATAAAATACCTTTTTGGAAAACCCACATCGGAAATAGGGTTAAAAAATATAACATTAAAAGAAAGAAAGAGAAGTAAAAAGGTCACCAGAGAAATCCCATAATAGGATTCTATGAAAATATGGATATGGAGGAAAAACAAACCATCAAGGTCTGATGGAGAGTTGTAGAAAATAAGGTTAGGAGAATGTTAACTACAAGAAATTCACAAACTTGTGATTTGTTAAACGATAATTGATTCCCCAATTGGAAAAGTTAATCGAAAAAGTTTTTGTTTTAAGTTACCTTTTATAAATTTGAGGAATTTATTTAAATGATTTACTAAGAACATAAGGAAATATACTTACTTGTCATGTAGACTTTCTTTCATTAATAAATTTTTACCACAAACCCATCTTTCACTCCAAATGGTAACAGAACTCAAAAGTATTCTATTTATCAAAATTGTATAAGGTTCCAAATATTACCACATACCATTTAGATTAGGAAAACTATTTTGTAATAACCATGGACTTCATGTAGGCTAGTGGTAGGTAATAAAGGCCTGTCTCACTATGGTTGTGGGTTCGATTCCTTCAGCTTTGTCCGATGCAACGGGTTAACCCCCAACCTGCAGGATGTCCTTTTTCTAAAACTATAGTATTATAATATTACATAAATAATCTTAATAAATGTTTTAACCTTAATCCATACTATCCAACATTCAACTTAATCCATTCCAACCATTATAGTTAACCAAAATACTTCTGTCTGAACTCACATTCCAAATTTTATAAGAAGGTAAACACAATGAAGATCTTTTTTTCCGCGTAATAACATGTGAATACCTTTATCATGTATTATTTAAAACCACTAAAACATCCGGAATTATGATAAATCCTTAATGATCCCATATTCCTTATAGAATACTAGATATAATTATTCTATCAAAAAATGTATACAAATCATTAATATATTTTATGGAATTCAAGAATATCCAATATAATTTATCCAAATCAATCACTATCTTAGTATCAAAACCATATTTTGGTTTATCTTTATCTCAACCATATATTTGCAAAAATTTATATTTCTATTGAGTCGCTTTTCTTGGTTCCTCACAATCACAAGTCCTTGATGAAATAGTAATGTAGTACAATACTTATATATATTTCACATTATTCTTATAACCATAAT
The DNA here is from genome assembly GCA_963277665.1 of Viscum album. Lineage (NCBI taxonomy): Eukaryota > Viridiplantae > Streptophyta > Magnoliopsida > Santalales > Viscaceae > Viscum > Viscum album. The sequence goes on from OY728164.1 coordinate 1,488,342,734, forward strand.
ATAGGTCTTCAGTCTAAAAACAAATATAATAATTATTCTACTTCATCTGTAGTAACAACATAAGTTTGTCTTTTCTCCCTTGGACTTTTCTGAGGTAATTTTCCCTGGCGCTTAGGGTGTTCATTTTCATAATGCCCCATTTCTCTACAATTTTATCATTCAACATTGATAGCCTCTTTCTTTACCTTACAATCACGAGTCTGGTGACATTTTTCCTCATATTTATAACAAACTCCAATTCCTTTTAGGCAAGTACCGGGGTGATTCTTCCCACAATTATTGCATAATGGATAATCCTTCATTCCCTTTTTCCCTTTATCTATCTCTTGTTCCACCATTCTCTTCTTCTCTTGCTTTACTTTTTTGTCATAAGACTTAGAGAATTCCTTTTCTGTCTTGATAGCACATGAGACAATATCATCATACGTCGAGAAAGATTGTGATACTAATACTTTACGGAGAAATGGCTTTAACCCATCAAATAAATGAACAATCTTACTTCTTGGGTTACGTATATAATCTGCTGCATGTCTTTCTAACCTTGTAAAGTTATCCTTATACATTGCAACATTCTCATCCTCCTTTTTTCTCAGACTCAGAAATTTCTCTTCCATATATGCTTGATGGTCACGATGGAAGTATTTTTTCCAAGAAAATATCTTTTAACTCCCACCATTCCATATATGATACTTCATCATATTACTTTGCGTTTTGAATCAGCAACCACCATTGATCGGCATCTCTAGTGAGGCGGTAAACTGCCATGACAACTTTATCCCTTTTGATACCCCCAAGGCATGGAATATTTTCTCTAATAATTTTATCAATTGCTCAGATACTAATGGATTTGTAACCCCATTATATGTGGGCGGTTGTTGCCTCATGAAGTGGTCTAACATTGATCCTCCACATTGAGGATCAAGGTTCTCTATACAAGTAAAGTTATTATTCATAACCTGAGTGAGTTGTCCATGTATGGTGATAAGATGATCAGCACCAGTTGTATCACCAGCTCCATTATAATTATAATAAGTAGGAGGGAAATCCCTACATGGATTGCGTGTATTTATATGGTTTCCATTCCTTCCAATAGGCGCCATTTATAAACAATGTCATAAACTATATTACTTTATGAATCGATATACACAATAAAAAACTTGAAAAACACTTAACATAAATTAAACTACTTATGGATATAATCCATAATAAAAAAAATGTTTCCTTTACAGAATTATACACTCATAAACCCTTCATAATGGTTTGTAATGAAAATGAGAATAATATTAAGAATATCGCCCAGGAGTGTCGTAACCAAGTGTACAGCAAAGCCTGTTGTCGTGCACCAGTTCCCGTTCGAGTCTAGCTCAAAGCGGTGTTTTCAGGTTTTTCCCATAGGTACATTTGTACCAGAGCTGCCTCTACCTTCTTGTATCCAGACAAGGATGTATTTCTCAGAAAACTCACAAAATCTATATAATAGCAAAATTATAGGAAGTTATTCTATACTAATCCTCAAAGTCTATCTTTGGGCTATGTTGTCTAATCATAGTTAATCTAAATCTAGCTTCCAAGGATAATACTAAACTACCCTTGATACCAACTGTAATTCCCCGACCCCAGTTACCTAGAGTTGGTGCATTATTGCGTAACATTGGTATGATCACAAAAGATAACGTCTCGAAAGACCGATTAGTTTAGTAGCCTTGGAAACACTATATACATTAATAAGTCTTACATTACATCATAATGTAAAAAAACAAAAATAAACATCATGTCTTCATATCCCCTCACACTATCCCTACAGGTCATTCATAATATATTTCATCACATCCGTGAAAAATTAAAACATTGAAAGGGGTGAGCTCAGATGCTCAGTAAGGATAAAAATATAGAGAAATCTTTCATAAATAAACAAAAACATTTAAGGAAATGTATAACTAAAAAAAGCCTTTTAAACATGAACTTTAACATAATATGTGAAAAGTAAAATGAAATAATGCCATTTACTTATTCATATGGATATTCTACTGGTCGAATAATTACATGCAATATCAATAACTTTCACAATGATGGAGTGAATAATGTCAGACTATCATAACCACGTAGCCCATGCCTTGTGCCAAGAATACAAATAAGATTTTTTCAAGGCCTCATGACAAGACACTAGTTTGTATAATGAGACCTGCCTATTGATCTAGGAGCTATAGGAGGCTCCACCCATCACTTATTAAGTCCAATACATTCTTCATATGATCAGGTTTAAACATATCATAAACAATAACATAATCATATCACATAGAACATGAATAAAGGAAACATAAAATTTCAACATTTCAATAAAAAGTTCTCGATACAACACATTGATATAATAAAAACATTATCAAAACCATTTTCAATACAAAAATAAAAGAAAATTAAAACTTTTTATTTATTTTTCATTTAAAAAAGTTATGGCTTGTAGAGGAAGTCGAAGCTCAAATAATAGTCATGAAGGTGGAGAAGTCATTGTCACCGTATATGTACGACAAAAATATTCACTTTTGTCATTTATTAAAACGCTTTGTATAAAAAGATTCATTTTTAATAAACGTAAAAGTTAAAGGGGTTTATACACCGTATAAAAGAACATTGTGTATAAAACAAAATATGCCTCAATGAAAGGAGATTAAAATGAAGTCCCTTACCAAGATCATTTTTTAAATAATTTAGATCTATTATGTGTATTCACTATAAGTGCACATAAATATATTACAATTACAAGATAGGACATAAAAAAATCATGACATAATTTTAAAGTAGGAGATTAACCCAATGAACGAAAATATGGTTAAGAAGTTCTCTTACCTCGTGTCCGACTAGACTCGATCGTTCTTTAACATCCTGATAAATAAACTATAGTTAATTTAGAATTTATTTAAAATATTTTTCAAGTTTATTATTCCTTTTATATCACTTATTCCCTTGTTATGAACATTATGTAATTATTTAAGTTAATAACGGTCGTTTTGTCGATCTATGGTACTTCAGTCAAAAATAAACTTCTTATAATTACAAGTTGTTCATGTGCTGAAATATCCATTATTTCCAGAATTATATTCAAGATGTAGATTTCATATATATCATATATATCCAGTATATACATTCATTTATAATATTACATAACATTTAGAGGTATGAAATGAAATGAACCGTTCATAGAGACGGTAAGCCGTACGTACGCATGAACACTACTTTCATTACTATTTAATATTTCATTGGAATGAAACATAATTATATAAGTTATATTATAATTACAGTATAATATAATATATAACATCACTTACTACATCCTTTATATGTCCCACATATGGCATTAACGATTCAAATCACTTTGAGGGGCTGGTAGTCCACACTTCCTCAAATGAAATTATCGTGTTTACCCATAATGGAAATCATAAAGGGATGCCATAAATGAAAAATAAAGAATAATAAAGAAAACAAAAACATAATATATATCATATATAAAAATAGTGTCATCATAATGGCCACCATGAGAGTTGTTAAAAGAAGATTGAACAATCATCGTTTCGTGATGTAGAAATTCACCAACCACAGAAACAGTATGTTCTTTAACCATTAGATGAAGGTGTGTGTAAGTGTAAATCAAATAATTGTCATAAAAACATCCTAGTATATTGAAGATACTGTTTTTGTTACAAAATAAAGTAATAAAAATAGTTTAAGGGGTTGGAGAAGCAAAATAAAACAAATTAACATAAGAGAAGACATTACCTTAAAATCCGGTAACTCTTTTTGATTTGAGCCAAAGGATTCCTTGGGAAGTCTTCTGCCCATAGTGAGGCTTCTATGAGTAAGAGAGATAATTTGGGAGAGTATTTAGGCTGATTTTGGCCAAGACAAATGGATTGATGGTGTGAATAAGGTTGCAGAGGTGGGGGGCTTTTATAAGAGGATAGGAGGGGCACTCTTGGAAAAATTGAAATGTTACATTATAATGAAATTATTTTAGGATTATAAAGGTCCTACAATGATATATTTCTAGCCTAAGGTGGTAAGGGTTTGAAATATTCTCATACAATAGGTTTTTGACAAGTTTAATCTTTAGATGTTACATTATATTTTCATTTTATTTAAATTGTTAATTGATGAGGTAATCACTGCATCATCATTGTGTCGTAAAACAATTAATTTATTTAAAGTCTAAAAATTATAAAAAAAATTATCATGATGTAGGAAATAGTTTTATCTTTACAATGAATATTTATAGTAAAAAAGTTAACTTATATGGCCCCATGTAATAATTGTTTTAGTAAAACAACACATGTTTGTGACAATTTTATTTTTACTTTAAATAAAAAGTTATTAATGTCATTTTCTTACCCAAGTGGATCCATGGGGTCACCAATTTGAAACATGGATTTCATTGGTCGTCCATGAATCATAAAATATGGGTAGGACAAGCATAAAAGGATTTTCATATTTTTATAATATCATTTTTACCTTAAATTTCACTAATTACCATTAATAGTGATTATTTAAACTTAAAAGATAATATTCAGAAAAAATTATTTTAATCCCATTGAACCAAATTTTACTTCCTAATGACAACCATTTATGTAATATTTTTGAAAATCAAAACACAGACGTTGTAATGTTTCATTTAAACGAAAAAAATCAGTTTTTTAACTACCACTTAGTGGTTTCTCTATTCATCAAAAATTGAAGTTTTTCAGAACAATGACCAAATTTCACCCTATGCTATAATTGATATTCTGAATTCAAAAATGAAATCTATTTTAAAAAATTAATAACATATAAGATGCATTAATTAAATTTATAATTACTTCCCGCTGTCACAACAAATAGCATGTTTTTTAAGAAACAATATATATCAAAAGATTGACAATTGTTTATGTGCAATTTCAAAGTGAAATTAATTCTAATGAAGACCATTGGATAAAATGGTATAACATTATTCTAATTATACTTTAAACCCACTCAATATTATAATTTATCACTATAATTTATTTTTATTGGAAAATTTGTTTTTAAGTATTTTTCACTATTCATAAAAAATTGGAAGTTCTTAGAAAAATACAAAAAATTCAACATAGGATAATTTTGATATTATGAATCCAAAAATGAAGTCTATTTTGAAATATAAAATATATATAATTTCAAAAAGGTTGTATTACTATTCATAACGTCTATTTTGATTGGTCGCGATGTGTTAGAATCTCAAACATGCGTACAATGCAAGATGTTGCATTATTGAAAGAGAAGCGTATCGTGGAAGGTCGGGGTGTTACATAATATATATTTTAACATAATTAAAAATATACAATATTTTTATATATTAATTAGACATGTTATTTACATATTGGATGTATTTTCTCAAATTTATCATGTTGGTTTAATATTTTTTAAAATAAAAATATTGAATTGTATTAAAATTGACATTAATGATATTTTAAAATTAATAAAATTTTATTAAATGATATAAAAGTCATAAAAATACAAGGATCATCCAACTAAATTTTATAATTTAAAATATTTTATAAATGATCCAATTAGGGTTTGATTGGAATTTTCTTGTTAATATATTAACATTATAGTATAAAAATATAAGAAGACACTGTAACTATTAATGTATTTATCTAAGGATTAAATCAAAATTATAATGTTTTGTTTAGGATCTAAACATATCTAAAATTACTTTTTTTAGAGGATTGGGACCCATAGTCATCATAAACTCTAAATTAATCACATTGGAGCTATTGGAAACCAAAAATCAATTTATAATGAATTAAAATTTTATGATATTCAAAGAGTATCTGTCACCTATATTTAATAAGGGAACTTCTCAATATCTTTTATTCGTGCATAAAAAACATTTTCTCGAGAAAAACCTACTGATTTCCCCTCCAAAATTCCCTCACTACAACCTAAAGGTCATAATTTATTTATAAATCCATCCTTTGGAATCCTTTAGTGAAAATCCAAAGGAAAAACCCAAAAAAGAGGTAATTGTTTTTTCACCTCTTACAATGTTCTATTATTCTTCGACTTCTTGTATGTTGTTTCTATAAAAAATTAATAAATAAAATATATAATATATACTGAAATGTTGTTATTATTATGGGATAACCCTATTCATCCATTTACCCATCCTACGAAAAATAATTTCACCATGCGTGCATATGTATTTTTTCGGTGAAATTCATATTCCATTCAATTATATAAAATTTAATCATTCAAGAAATGATATCATTGCTCGTGCATACGCATAACTTACTTTCTCTACAACACGATGAGATTCGCATTCCACATTCACCTATAAAAAATGATTATAAAAATATATATCATTAATAAGAATCAAATATATGACATAATAAATCTAATAATATATATATATGTACATATATGTAATTCACTTACTTTTGTTCAATAAGATAATAAAACCAAACCATCATTCATGCGTACATACGACCTAATATCTCCATGAACAGAGTATACCACTAAAAATATATGTCAATTATATATATTTAAATTAGGAGTATATATGATATATAATTAATTTTATACATTATGTAATTAATTAAACCATAATATAAGTAAAACAATCATGAATAAAAAATAAAAATACGCACGACAAAGAAATCGATTATTACCTAAAATGTTTATTTATCCTATAAATTATTAATAAATAGGTAGTAAAAAGCCCTAAAAGAATCATATATAATATCATAAATATTATTATGATTATGTTCATATTTAATAATATATTTAAAAACATTATACATGAGTTTCAGACATATACAGAGAGTATCAGACTTAAGTTAAAGGGAAGTATGTTTCACATTTAATTTTCATGAAATATATTCCATGTTCACCACCTATTTCTTTTGTGTGGTGTATCTACTACCACAATTACATTTTATGTCCTGAATAATTTTTTTTCTTATTGTTATTAATGATTCATTTGAAGGCATTGGGAATATTTCTTAAATGTTAAAAGTTATATCTGATGCTTTGAATATTTAAAGAACTAATCTTTTCTCTATTTCAATATTCTTTATATTATCATAAATATTTATTTATATGTATATAAAAGATTATAAATATAAATTTTTTATATTTTTAAGGTAATTCAATTTTTTTCAAAAATAATTCATTTAAGTTTTTAATGAAAGGGTTAACTTTATAAACTCATTATTTTCTGTGATTTTTTATATATTAGTATCTATTGTGCAAATTTATCATCTATGAGCATGATTTTTAAAAATTTATTTCAAAGTATAATATAAAATTTTTTGATGTCATTTTTATGCATTTTTAACTTCTTATAAAATATTTTGAAATTAATCTTTCCATATTTTACCAAACAAGGAACATTATGACATTAAAAAAAATTAAAAGTAGAATATTTTTTTAACATATAAGGATAATGTGGTAATTTAATCTTCCTTGTCATCTTGACATTTTGAATATTCCTTTACATGATTGAAATGTTATTTTCCAAAATAATTTTTTTATTTTAAAATTAAGTGTATTTTAAATGTTTTCAATGAAAAAATGGATATTTCTTGTCAATGAGTTTTAATGAACTGATTAGATTAATTTCATCTATATCAATATATTTTTTCAAGATTTTAATATTAATTGAGGTTGATTTACATGGAAACCACATTCCATAATGTTTTGAATGGATTATGATAGGTTTGACCATGGATGTGTTATTTTTATACCATTCATGGTTTATGATTAATGTATTAGCATTTAGTATGCTAGTTTTAATAACAATGCTTATGTCATGTTTTACCCTTTAATAAGAGGAATGAAATGGTCTTAGTAAGTGATTGGTGGATCCCAATACATCCCCTCGATGAATTGGTATATATTATGAGAAAAAATAGTGTCCTAGCATGAGGCCTTTCATAAATATTTATATATGGTCCTGGCACAAGGCCTTGATGTTGTGGTTATAATGTATGATATTATGTATTACCTCATAATGAGATAACATATTTATATGACATGTAATTATTCAACTAGTTCAATATCCATGTGAATGATTAAATGGAATTATAAGATTTATTCATATCATATTATACTAATTTTTTTTAAAAAAGGCCCGTGTTTTTATTTCATACATTTCCTTTAGCGTTTATGCTTATTTATGATCAATTACTCTATATTATATATCCTTACTAAGCATCTGACCTCATTAATTTTATTATGTTTTATTTTCTGTGGATTCCAGGAAGTTTTTAATGATTTATATTTATTTCTATTATAGAGAATAATGGAGTTATTAATGATTTATCTATGTTAAATTATATATATTAATTTGTAAAGAAAAGTTAATGTATGATATCTATTTTTTAAGATACTAAAATAATCAGTCCTTTGGGATATGATTCCTTATAATCATACAATTGTATTAAATTAATGTACCAGCTCTAGGGTTTTATGGTTGTGGTGTCACCTGATCAATTCAAATCGCGGTAAGATATCGATTTATTGGGAATCCATCAAAATTATTTATTTATATTAATAACAAGAATCAATCGAAGAACATATTGATTCATGGATTTCTTATATTGTGGTTACATGATTTTTATATATGGGGATTTATTTGGATATTTTTTTTATTCTTCAATATTCGATAATCATTCTAATGAAAACAGGTCAAGTCCGACTGACCCCATAGAAGGTTCATCCCTCTTTGCGTGTTTCATAGATTTCACCCACTATTCTTATGTATTCATCATATTTATTAATTTTAATTTAAAAATCAAACAAAATAATTATAAATCAATTATTTTACATCCATTTCTTAGTACAATTGTTAAATATTGTAGATCCATTATAAGTATGATATGATGATCACACAAAAATTGAAACAGTAGTGAATTAGATGGATTTGAGGGTACATATTTTTTTATTCCACATGAAGGGATTTATGAAGCATGCCAGTGATTTAATTTTTCATTTCATAGTTTAAATTCATTGATGGGAGGAATAATGAGCCATCTAACCTTAGATATGCGATTTTATGTGAGGTGCGTGGCTATAACAATGACACATGGAGTGGGATAAAACAAATGAACTAGATCAGATATTCTTGAAAATCCAGATATAAATGGAATATAATCTTAATTTACATGGCATGTGGGAACCTTGGGGAAATTATAGAGTTTTATTGAGAATTTAAAAATCCAAAAACATTTGACCCCTACCAGACATTGTCACGACCCGTCCTAGTGGGGCTCGTGTTGCAACTCCCAAATCTCGCCTCCAATAGGCCAGGTGCTGGAGATGAGCACCGAATAGGAATGTCACTAACATGGGAGGCATTGTATATAAACATACACACACATACACTTCTCCAATCCTAAAAACCTGAAATGTAAAAATTACTGAATATAGAAATGCATGCATACAATAGAATCCCAACCAATAGAGTACGACATTAATGTAAAGTAAAATCCTAGGCCAGAAGTACAAGCCCACCAAAAGAAAGTCTACAACAATGTCCAGCCTATAAGAAAGGTATTGGGACTATAATTTGTAGCCGTAGGAACACACCTCGGCCTGCCAGATCTCACTGAGCACCATCCGGTCCTGGTCCACCTAGAATCCGGTCAAAGGCTCGCTCGTCTGCACATGACACGACACGTGCAGGCAATGCCCGTGCAGGGGTGAGTACAACAATACATAGTTGGACACCCCAAAAACTACAATGGAAAACAACAAAGGGAAAGATACATTCAACTCTACACAGTATATGGTTACAGAACATATAATAAGAATATCTAGATATACTCATACACGATCGACTATCTTGAAACTACTACTAAATTCTAGATCGAAGGTTCCACTAAGCACGTATTAGGGAGAGCACACTCCTAGGTATAAAGAAAGAGATTCAAACTACTTGTTTCAGGAGAACTATCTCCACAAGTACTTAAGAACACGATGCTCAGATGAGGATCACAACCACTAGCTATGGGGTGATTCCAACAACTCAGTTTGAACTAATCCTCTTAGTAGAGGATCGACACTCGGGTAAGGTAGGTCACATCGATACCAAGAACTCTACCTAGGTTACCAGGAAGGAAAAGAGGATCCAGATCAATGTCTCATAGAGGGGATTCCAACAACTCTATTCAGGAAGTCTTTCTAAAGAGATCATACTCTTATATGTAGGAAATGATCCTAGAAACCTTCAGGGGAAAGACCAAGGGTACAAAACCTTAGAAATCTAGTCCATGTCATGGAAGAAAAATGGCTCAATCCATGTAGAACATTTTACATGGCGTGTTGAAGGATTTCACGACGTGTTCCATGACTCTGGGTACTACCCGTGTAAACGGCCCGTGTCATCCGTCCAAGTTGTGTAAAACTCAACTACACAGCGTGTTGAAGGTTCACACACAGTTTTCTTTGACTCCAAGTACTGCCCATGTAAATGCCCAGTGTCATTAGGCTTGACATAGAAAAGGTAACTACTTGAAGTGTAGAAGAGTTACACGCCATATCTGAGTGTCCAAGGGTTCGCTTCATGTACCCTAGCCATGTGCTCGTACATGACCTCACCACATGTCGCTCTGCCCATGTACCAGTACATAGGGTATCCTGTGTATCTGGTCGGGTCAGGCTAGGGAGGGGTATACACTCCATGTCCTTAGCGGTGTACCCAACCCATGTCTGTGTACTCCCAGAGTACACTCCAGGTGGTCCGCTGATGAACACAGGCAGTGTAGCCCATACTACACACTGTGTAGTCTAGATATCTCTAGAACCATCTTCCTCCTCCTTGTGCCTCAAACAAATCTACGAATTTGTGTTCTCTCATCTGTTCTTCGTGATACTTTAGATCTTGGATCGTCCCATCATAAGAACATCGAATTGGGTGTTTTATGGCCTTTGATCGGGTCGTAAACCTCCAATGATCCATCTGAAGGGAGAATGCCAAAATGATCATATCTCTCAATCTACACCGAATCATCTGTCGAAACTGCAGTCTCACTTCCTGGGGTTGTATCGATGCCAGATTATCGATGTGGGATTGTTGCATCGCACAATGTATGTGAAATGATCCATCGTTCATATCTCCATTAAGAACACGTAGAACTCACATGAGGAACGTGAGAAATTGGCGAAGAAAGCCACAACAAATATAGAGGGATAAACCTCGATCGATATTCATGTCAATCTTGGTTAGTCTCCATTAGAAGGATAAACGAAACCAAAATAACTTCTGGAATCAATCCCCAAAATCCAAAAAAAAAAACAATCCCACAAATACGATCGATCTGCGGGCTAAAATGTTCATGAATTAGTCCACATTCTTCATATGAATCATGAACGGGGAAAGGAAAATTAGAATCAAACATCCTACCTAGATCTGCGGTGTTTGTTGGTGATGATCTGGTCATTGCGCAGTCATCGATGGCGAAACCCATCAAGAACGTCGACGCCGCATTGGGAAGTTTTCTCTAAATCCTCCAAATCCTCCATGGGTTTCATGGTTATGAGGTCTGTAACCCTAAACCCCTGCGCAATGTCTTTATTTAAAAATATTATAGATATTTTCTATAACAAGATTTAATAAAATATTTTTATTAAATATTTTATTATAGTTACAACCAAAAACTAGACTTCACCACCGACCTGTGCCGACCGATGTTAGGCATCGCCTAAGGTAAAATATCTGCTCTGAATGAAATTGTGTTCTAGGATTTCTGATTCGAACACCCGCTCAAGAGTTATTCCACCATTTCAGGAAAACCAAACACACCTTTTATTTAAATATTTAATTAAATTCAGACTTTTGTTCCAGGATCACCGGGCCTCGGATCTACATTCCATTTCATAGAATATTCTCGAAATAATTCCTATATAATATTATAAATAATACATGGAAAAATCCAGGACATTACATCATCCTCACCGTAGGGATTTATGTCCTAGAAAATCCAAAACAAAGGATACTCAAAAAAAGATGTGGGTATTTCGCACGGGTCTGAGGCTCCTGCTCCCATGGGCTCTCTTAGAGATTCTCGTGTTGCCATCAGACACGCACCAAGGGAATATCTCACCCATGAAGGATCTTATCCTTCCTATCCTCGATCTCCAATTGGTACTCAACAAAGGTCACTCCATCATCGATGTCCAGATCTCCCCAGTCGATAACGTGCGATGGTTCATGCATGTACATCCATAGCTGTGACACATGGAAGATGATGTGTACCCAGTCTATCTAAGGAGGTAGAGCCAAGTGGCATGACACCTCACTAACTCTACTCAGAATCTGAAATGGGCCAACGAACCTCAGAGATAGCTTTCTACCTTAGCCAAACCTCCACAATCCCTGTCGATGTGAGACCCAAAAGAACACATGGTCTCCCTCCTCAAATTCCATGGGCCTGCGTCTGCTGTCGACATAAGACTTCTGCCGACTCTATGAAATCTTCATATGCTTCTGGATGACCTGCACCTTTTCTATAGTATCTCGCACCATCTCTGGTCCCATGAGTTCCAACTCTACTGGGTTAGTTCAATAAAGTGGTGACCTGCAAGGTCGCCCGTACAAAGCCTCGAATGGTGCCATACCAATAGTGGAATGATAACTATTGTTATAAGAAAATTCCACTAGTGTAAGGCGATCCTTCCAGCTATGACCGAAGTCATGTATGCCAGCTCATATCATATCCTCCATAACATGGATGGTCTTCTCTGTTTGTCCATTAGTCTGAGGATGAATCGTTGTTCTTAAGCGTAACTAAGTACCAAAAGATTCCTACAATCCCTTCCAAAAATGGGATGTAAAATGAGCATCACAATTTAAGACGATTGTTGTTGGATCTCTATGAAGTAGAACAATCTCCTGCACATAGAAGCTTCCCAAGATCTCTACTGGACTCTACTCCTGTATGGCTAAAAAGTGGTCCGACATGGTGAGTCGGTCTACGTTCACACAGATGGAATAGTGTCCTCTAGACGTGCGTTGTAAACCCGTCACGGAGTCCATGGATATCCCATCCCACATCCACTTTGTCACCTCATGGGGCTGAGTCAAAACCACTGGAACCTAGTGCTCAGCCTTTACATGCTGACAAGTAAGGTACCGAGAAACAAACTCTGCCAAACTCTTCTTCATTCCTGACCACTAGAACTAACGTCGAAGTTCCTGGAATATTTTTTCCATGCCTGGATGCACCGTCAAAGGAAATGTATATAAATCCCTCAGAACCTCCTCCTGCAACATCACTGGTACTGCTGTACGCCCTCTGAAAAGAACAATGTTCTCCCCCCTTTTGAATATCCATCAGTATCATCACTGACAGATATTTGAGCACATAGAGTCTCATAGCTAGCATCCTCATGCAGTGCTTTCCTGACTCACTGTAAGAGTGGAGGGGTAACAACCATCACCTAAATGGAATCTCCCTCTTCTTTATCCTTGAAGGATCACTGTAAAGAGGCCAACTACCTTGTCTCCTCACCTAGAAACTACAAAATGGATTTCTTGTTGAGAGCATCTTACACAACATTTCCCTTCCTAGGAGTATAAAAAATCGTAAAGTCGTAATCCTAGAGAATCTCATGCCACTGCCTCAGTCTCAAATTCAGATCATTTTGAAAAAAGATATATATGAGGCTGTTGTGATAAAAGTAGACGATAATCCGCTTGTCCATCAGGTAGTGCCGCCACATATTCAATGCGAAGACTACCACTGCCAACTCAAGATCATGGGTCACGTAGTTCTGCTCATGTGGCCTCAAATGACGTGAGCCATATGCAATCACCACTTGCCTCAACATTAGGACACAACCAAGCCTGGTTCGTGATGCATCATAGAACAATACGTACTTGACACCCTCTTCTGGTAGTCTAAAGACAGAGGAGCTCGTCAGACTCTATCTCAACTACTGAAAAGCCTGCTGGCATCTCTCGGTCTACACGAAAGGCTTCCCTTTTGGGTCAAAGCTTTCATGGGTGCGGAAATCCTAGATAAATCAGGAATGAATCTATGATAATAACCTTACAACCCGAGGAAACTTCACACCTATATCACACTCTGTGATGGATCCCATACTAACACTACATATACCTTGGCTGGGTCCACTGCTACACCATCTGATGAGATAACATGTCCCCGAAAGTGGAACTCCTGTATCTAGAATTGACACTTCGAGAGTTTCCTGTACAACTGGTTCTCTCAGAGTGTGTCCAGAACCATCATTAGTTGCCTCCCGTGCTCCACCTCGAACGCAGAGTACACAAGGACATCATCGATGAAGACCACCATGAATCGATCTAGATAGGGCTGAAAGATATTGTCCATGAGTCCCATAAACACTACCAGGGTGTTCTTCACACTGAATGGCATCACCAAGTACTCCTAGTTACCATATCGACATCTAAAATAAATCTTTGGTATATCCTCATTCTGTACTCGCAACTGGTGATATCCTGATCGTAGATCATCTTTTGAGAACCATCGTGACCCTCTTAACTGGTCAATGAGGTCATAGATCCTTAGTAGTGGATACCAGTTCTTCACCATCACCTGATTTAAGAACTGGTAATCCACACACAGCCTCAAGATCCCATCTCCCTTCTTGGAAAACAACACTGGGGCCGCCCAGGTTGAACCACTAGGTCTCATGAAGCCCTTCTTATGCAAGTATTCCAGTTGCACTTTCAGCTCACAAATCTCTACAGGAGCCATCCAATATGTTGATGTTGATATCAGTGTCGTCCCGGGTTTCAAATCAATGCAGAAATCTTTCTCCCGATGGGGAGGTAGTCTGGGGAGAACATCTGGAAAGATGTCCTCGTACTTAGCCTCTACTGCTGGAAACTGAAAACTCATAACATCTGCTACACCAAGGGCTAATCCAGATGTAACATCCCAGGTAAATAAAGAATAAAGAATTTTCATAATTATTAATATTTACGAATTATATATTAATTTTATTTTAAAGGGGTTGCTATGTTCGATAGAGTACCCGATACGCAACGATGCGTTTCTTTGAAACTTACGTAGCACACTAGTAATAAAATAATATTATTTTAAATGTTAGTTAACGAGTAGTCGTTGTACTGGTGGGAATGGATATAAATAACTAAAATATGATTATATATGTTTTTAAATGTTTATACATTTACCCAATAAAAGATAAAGGCTTAAAATACGGAAAGAGTTCAATTTTAGGGCATATATACTCTAATTTTCACTAAAGGTTCAGTTATCACCTTTTAATGGTCAACCGTCATTAAATATAGTTTTGATCACTCCTATACTTTATTTTGGACCAAATTTAACTCTTCTTTAGAATCGGGACATCAAAATTTACTTTGTGTAATTTTTTGGTACCTTTCTGATAATGTTTATTTTTTAATGAATAGTGTAAAATGTTGCATTTTAATTCAAAACCTCTTTTTAATCTAATTTATTTATATGATTAGATTATCTTTTTAATTGGTTTTAAAGTGAAATTAGAAAATATTTTTACCATTAAATCCAATAGTGGTCATTGGAATCAATTTCACTTTGAAATTGGACTTAAACTAGTGTCAATCTTTTGATACTTATTGTTTCATAAAAACACGCTATTTTCTCTGACAGCAGGAATTAATTATTAAATTGATTAATGTGACTTATATGTTTTGAATTTTGTAAAATAGACTTCATTTTTGAATTCGTAATATCAAATATAGCTTAGGGTGAATTTTTGGTAATTTTCTGAAAAACTGCAATTTTTTATGAATAGTGAAACCACTAAGGGGTAATCAAGCAAACTGATTTTTCAGTTAAATGAAAGTTTACCACTAATGTGTATTGATTTTTGAAAATCCAACATACATGGTTGTCATTAAGAAGTAAAATGTGGTTCAATGAGATTAAAATAATTTTTTGGTGAATAGTAACTTTTTAAGTTCTTAATCGCGATTAGTGGTAATTAGGGTAGTTTAAGGTCTAAATAAGGCTTTAATAATATGAAATGACCTAGACACATGTCCCAACCTCATTGGTTGTGTCATGGCCGACCATGAAATGCCATGGGTCAACTTGGGGACCCCATGGATCCACTTTTGTTTGGAAATGACATAAATTACTTTTTATTTAATGTTAAAGTGAAAATGACACAAACATAATATGTTTTACGAAAACAATTTTTAAGTGGTGATATACAAGTCCAAATTTTGATTATAAATAGTCATTGGAAATATAAAAAGATTTCCTATATCATAGTATTTTTTTTATAATTTTTAGACATTAAATAAATTAAATTATTTATGACATAATAATGATGCAGCGATGACATCATTATTTGACGATTTAAATAAAATGGAATGATAATGAAATATCTAAAACCTACACATGGACAAAACCAATTGGATGAGTGGATTTCGAACCCTTCTCACCTTATCCACGAATTATATCAATGTGGGACTTTTTAAAACCGAAACAAATTTTCAAATAAAGTAATATTTCTTTACTTTCCAAAAGTGCCCCTCCTCTCCTCTTATAAAAGGCCCCCACCTCTACCCCATTTCACACACTTCTCAAGCCTTTGGCTCGGCCAACCCCTTCCCAATTACACTCCCCACATCCCTCTCCTCATCCTAGAAGATTTCCTTTGGGAAGAATCCTTTCAAAGGGATCCTTTAGGCTCAAATCAAAAGGGAGTTACACTTTTAAAGGTAATTCATTCTCTCTTGTTCATTTGATTTATTTTGCTTCTCCAACCCTCTAAACTCTTTTTATTTACTACTTTTGTAACAACAAAAGTATCTTCAATATACTAGGATGTTGTTATAATATTTATTTGAGCTACACTCTCACACAACTACATCAAATGGTTAAAGAACATACGGTTTCCGTGGATGGCGAAATTCTGCCTCCCGAAATGATGATTGTTCAATACTCATTTAACACCTTAAAGGGTGGCCATTATGATGTCACTATTTTTATATATGATATATAACATGTTTATGTTTTCTTTAAGCTTCTGTATTTTTCATTTTTGGCATACCTTTATGGTTTCCATTATGGGTAAACACGATATCTTCATTTAAGGAAGTGCGGACTACCGCCCCCTAAAAGTGATATGATTCGTTAATGCCATATGTGGGACGTGTAAAGGATGGATTTAAAGTTATTATATATGATGTTATACTGGAATTATAATATACCTCTATATCATTATTATTTCTTTCCACTAAAGTATGAGATAGAAATGAAAGTAGCGTTCATGCGTACGTACGGCTTACCGTCTCCATGAACGGTGCATTTCATTTCTTATCCCCAAATGTAATGTACTATTAAAATTACATGTATATAATGCATATATATAATTAATGATATATATAAATGATGAATATAATTCTGGAATTAAAATATACATACCTCTCATTTAGTTTTAATTCCACTAATATGACAAAGAAATGAAAGTAGCGTTCATGCGTACGTACGGCTTACCGTCTCCATGAACGGTGCATTTCATTTCTTACCTCTAAATGATTATGTAATATTATAAATACATGTATATGCTGGATATATATGATATATATGATATCAAAACCAGGAATGTCATTCTAGATATAAAGAACCTTTGACCACACGAACAACATGTAATTGTAACAAGTCCACTTTCGACTTAAGAACCAAATATCGACAAAACAAACATTATTTACTTAAATGGTTACATATTGTTTATAACATGGCAATAAGTGATATAAAAAGAATAATGAACTTTAAAAAGGTTCTTAATCAAGTATAAATTAACTCAAGTTTATTATTCAGGACGTTAAAGAACGATCGAGTCAAGTCAGACCCAAGGTAAGGGAACTTCTTAACCCAATTTCCATTCTTTGGGTTAATATCCTACTTTCAAATTATGTAATGATATTATTGTGTCTTATTTTGTATTTTTACATTAATTATGTGTACTTATAGTGAATACACATAATAGATCTATTTTATTTTAAAAATGATCTTGGTAAGGGACTTCATCTCAATCTCCTTTCATTGAGGCATATTTTATTTTATACACAACTTTCTTTTATACGGTGTATAAAACCCTTTGACTTTTACTTTTATACAAAAGGAATCTTTTTCTACGAAGCGTTTTACTAAACCACAAAAAGGAATATTTTTTTAACGTACGCGGTGACAACGACCTTTTCCGCCGGCGCGAGTATTATTTGGTATTGGGCTTTCACAACAAGCCGTAATGTTTTTAGAATAAAATAAATACCATATACTCTTTTATGTATTTTGGTATTGAAAATGGTTTTGAAAAAGGATTCTATTATGTCAATATATTTATGATATATTGTGATTGAAATGTGGAAATGTTATCATTCCTTTATATTGGTTTTATGTTTTATGATTTTATACTGGTACTTGGACATTTTAACGGGTGGTTACGTTATAAACCATATGACGGGTGGTGCCATGAATACCAGGACGGGTGGTTACGTTATAACCCCCAATGCATTGGGTATGGAAGTCGGCCGTATGGCTATTCCATTAAGTATGTATGGAAATTGGCCGTATGGCTATTCCATTAAGTGATATTTGTGGAAGTCAACCGTATGGTTATTCCACTGATGTATGTTTATGTCCCAAGTTACCTTTATATATTCTATGTGTTTTTTTATATGGGTTTTATGGTAATCCTTTGGTTACAAAAAGGTAAGTAATGATACTTTATTCAGTGAAGATTTTTTTTTACTACTTCATGAAGGTGAAGGTATTACTTTGATATAGTATATATGGTTTACTTGATGTTTGAAAAACTAACAGTTTTTATTCTTTGTGTATCCCTTACTGAGCTTTTTATGCTCACCCCAAGTTTTTTCGAAATGTTTTTCACAGGACTTAAAGTGGAATAAGGTCAAGGATGGGATCAAGGGAATTTCATGCTATCAAAAACATGGAATCTATACATCTTTCTTTTTAAGAGTTTTTATTTTATGGAGACTTAGTAGAAGTGTCTACTTTGTAATCTTTTAAGATGTAATAGTTATGTTCTAATTCTCTAAAACTCTAAACCTGAAAAGATCCTCAACGTGTAATCTTGTGATAACTCAAGATTAAGTAAGTTTTAAGGATGGGGCCTTATTGTTGGTATCATAGGACAGTTTAGAAAACTTTAGGAGTTAGAAAAGTGTTAAATTATAATATGATTGAAATGATATAGCATTTACGGATTACCATGTTGCTTCGCCTAAGATATTTCTATGTTCAGAATGGTTTTCCGCAGAGGAAACAAAGCAGATATGTTGGGACGACATCAGGAGGAAGATAACCTTCCAAATCAGCAACCTGAGATGGTCGAAATCGGAACTGAACAGTTTGTTGCAGTGATGGCACAGTTGACTCAAGCGATAAATGGCGGTGGTATCCATGCACGAGATCAACCAGATCAACCGCAGAGGAACATGTCAGTGGTGGAACATTTCATGAGGCAACATCCCCCATCATTCAAAGGATCATCTGACCCTGTGCAAGATGAAGGATGGATTAAAGCACTGGAGAAGATTTTTGATGACATGGGGTGTTCAGAACATCAAAAGGTTAGTCTTGCTATTTACCGTTTTGAAGGTGAAGCTTATCAGTGGTGGTCGATGGTGAAAAATATAAGGGATAGTGATGAGATTGAGGATCTTCACTGGGACGAATTCAAAGGTATGTTTCTTGAGAAATATTTTCCTAAGGTGGTTCGTCTTAGGATGGAAAAACAGTTCCTAGAATTGAGGCAGGAGGATGATTCAGTGGCTACTTATGAAGAAAAGTTCACTCGATTGGCAAGGTATGCTCCAAACTTCATACGAGATCTTGATAGTAAAATAAACCGTTTTTACTCACGGTTAAAGCCAAAGTATCGAAGGGATTTAGCTTCTCGTGAGTTCAAAAGTTATGAAAAACTTGTTCGATGTGCAGAGAAGGTGGAAATGGAGTTTGCCGATGATCAGATGTTCTATGAAAAACAACAGAATAAGAGGTCTAGTTGGCAGGAAAAGGGGAAGAATTCATCAATGAAGCAAGGATGTAAGAAAACCAAATATCCATCCTGTGAGAAGTGTGGTCAAATTCATCCTGGAGAATGTTTATCCAAGTCTGGTAAGTGCTTTCGGTGTGGTAAGTCTGGTCATATTGCTCGTAACTGTAAGGAAGATGATCAAGAAAGCAATGAAAAGCCAACGGTAAGATGTTTTAAGTGTAATGAAATGGGTCATTACACAAATGAGTGTCCAACGATGAACTCAACTGGGGGAATGCAGCCAGACTACAAGCAGAAAGGGGTGGTGAAATCATTTGCGACAACTTCAGCAGATGTTGGGCCATCGAATGAAGTGGTATCAGCTCCAGGGAGCTCAGTATTTTTCGAAGATTGACTTGAGGTCGGGGTACCATTAGTTGAAAGTAAAAGAATCAGACTTTCCGAAGACTGCGTTCCGTACTAGATATGGCCATTATGAATTTGTAGTAATGCCTTTTAGGCTAACCAATGCACCTGCTGTATTCGTGGACTTAATGAATAGAATTTTCCATGAGTTCTTGGATAAGTTTGTGTTTGTGTTTTGAGGTTTGTGAAGAGGTTATGTGTGCCTTGTGATTCACAGTTGAAGAATGAGTTGTTATGTGAGACTCATAGTTCCCTGTTTTCAGTTCATCCTGGCAGTACTAAGATGTACAGAGATCTGCGGGAGTATTACTGGTGGGATGGAATGAAAAGAGACATTGCTGATTTTACTGTGAAGTGTTTGACATGTCAACAGGTTAAAGCAGAGCGGCATGGATGCTTCAGCCTTTACCAGTGCTAGAGTGGAAATGGGAAAACATATCCATGGACTTTGTTGTGGGATTACCAAGGACATCTCGAGGTAATAATGAAATCTGGGTTATTGTTGATCGCTTGACTAAATCTGCTCTTTTCCTTTATATACGAGATACTTTCTCTCTAGATCAACTTTTCCGTTTGTATCTTAATGATATAGTCAGGTTACATGGAGTTCCTCTCTCCATTGTATCAGATCGTGATCCCAGGTTTACTTCTAACTTTTGGAAAGGCCTTCAGAAGTCGTTGGGTACTGAATTAAATTTTAGTACAACTTTTCATCCTCAATCAGATGTGCAGTCAGAACAAACAATTCAGACATTGGAGGATATGTTACGAGCTTGTTTGATGGATTGTCAGGGAAGTTGGGACCAACATCTTTCTTTGGTTGAATTTTCTTATAATAACAGTTTTCATTCCAGTATACAGATGCCACCATTTTAGGCATTATATGGGAAGCGGTGTCGAACTCCAGCTTTCTGGGATGAAGTTGGTGAAAGGAAGTTGATGGGACGAGAATTGGTAGAAGAGTTGGCAGAAAAAGTTCAGCTGATTCAGAATCACATGAGAACAGCTCAGAGCAGGCAGAAGAGTTATGCGGATAACCGGAGGAAGGATCTATCTTTTGAGGTAGGTGATCATGCTTTTCTCAAGGTTTCTCCTTGGAAAAGTGTGATGAGATTTGGTAAGAAAGGAAAGTTGAGTCCAAGGTTTATTAGACCATACGAAATTCTGGAAAGAGTTGGATCAGTTGCATACCGAGTGGCTTTACCTCCTAGTTTATCTCAGGTACACAATGTTTTTCACATTCCGATGTTGAGAAAGTATATGCCAGACCCATCTCATGTTTTGAGTCCAGAGGTAGTTTCGCTGGAAGAGAACCTAACTTATGAGGAACAACTGGTCCAGATATATGACAACAGGGAGCAAGTGTTACGGAATAAGGTGATTCATCAGGTAAAGGTTTTGTGGAAAAACCATGTGATTGAAGAGGCAACGTGGGAATCTGAAAATGCTATGAGGGATAAATACCCCCACTTATTTTGATAAGTGAATAAAATTGCGAGGACGCAATTCCCAAAAGGGGGGAAGGATGTAACATCCCAGGTAAATAAAGAATAAAGAATTTTCATAATTATTAATATTTATGAATTAAATATTAATATTATTTTAAAGGGGTTTCTATGTTCGAAAGCGTACCCGATACGCAACGATGCGTTTCTTTGAAACTTACGTAGCACACTAGTAATAAAATAATATTATTTTAAATGTTAGTTAACGAGTAGCCGTTGTACTGGCGGGAATGGATAGAAATAACTAAAATATGATTATATATGTTTTTAAATGTCTATACATTTACCCAATAAAAGATAAAGTCTTAAAATACGGAAAGAGTTCAATTTTAGGGCATATATACTCTAATTTTCACTAAAGGTTCACTTATCACCTTTTAATGGTGAACCGTCATTAAATATAGTTTTGATCACTCCTATACTTTATTTTGGACCAAATATAACTGTTCTTTAGAATCGGGACATCAAAATTTACTTTGTGTAAATTTTTGGTACCTTTCTGATAAAGTTTATTTTTTAATGAATAGTGTAAAATGTTGCATTTTAATTCAAAACCTTTTTTTAATATAATTTATTTATATGATTAGATTATATTTTGAATTGGTTTTAAAGTGAAATTAGAAAATATTTTTACCATTAAATCCAATAGTTGTCATTGGAATCAATTTCACTTTGAAATTGGACTTAAACTGGTGTCAATCTTTTGATACTTATTGTTTCATAAAAACACACTATTTTCTCTGACAGCGGGAATTAATTATTAAATTAATTAATGTGACTTATATGTTTTGAATTTTGTAAAATAGACTTCATTTATGAATTCGTAATATCAAATATAGATTAGGGTGAATTTTTGGTAATTTTCTGAAAAACTTCAATTTTTGATGAATAGTGAAACCACTAAGTGGTAATCAAGCAAACTGATTTTTCAGTTAAATGAAAGTTTACCAATAATGTGTATTGAATTTTGAAAATCAGACATACATGGTTGTAATTAAGAAGTAAAATGTGGTTCAATGAGATTAAAATATTTTTTTGGTGAATAGTAACTTATTAAGTTCTTAATCGCGATTAGTGGTAATTAGCGTAGTTTAAGGTCTAAATAAGGCTTTAATAATATGAAATGACATAGACACATGTCCCATACTCATTGGTTGTGTCATGGACGACCATGACATGCCATGGGTCAACTTGGGGACCCCATGGATCCTCTTTTTTTTGGAAATGACATAAATTACTTTTTATTTAATGTTAAAGTGAAAATGACACAAACATAATATGTTTTACGAAAACAATTTTTAAGTGGGGATATACAAGTCCAAATTTTGATTATAAATAGTAATTGGAAAGCTAAAAAGATTTCCTATATCATAGTATTTTTTTTAATAATTTTTAGACATTAAATAAATTAAATTATTTATGACATAATAATGATGCAGTGATGACATCATTATTTGACGATTTAAATAAAATGGAATGATAATGAAAAATATAAAACCTAAACATGGACAAAACCAATTGGATGAGTGGATTTAGAACCCTTATCACCTTATCCACGAATGATATCAATTTGGGACCTTTTAAAACCGAAACACATTTTCAAATAAAGTAATATTTCTTTACTTTCCAAAAGTGCCCCTCCTCTCCTCTTATAAAAGGCCCCCACCTCTACCCCATTTCACACACTTCTCAAGCCTTTGGCTCGGCCAACCCCTTCCCAATTACACTCTCCACATCCCTCTCCTCATCCTATAGGATTTCCTTTGGGCAGAATCCTTTCAAAGGGAGCCTTTAAGCTCAAATCAAAAGGGAGTTACACTTTTAAAGGTAATTCATTCTCTCTTGTTCATTTGTTTTATTTTGCTTCTCCAACCCTCTAAACTCTTTTTATTTACTTTTTTTGTAACAAAAACAGTATCTTAAATATACTAGGATGTTGTTATAATATTTATTTGAGCTACACTCTCACACAACTACATCAAATGGTTAAAGAACATACGGTTTCCGTGGATGGCGAAATTCTGCCTCCCGAAACGATGATTGTTCAATACTCATTTAACACCTTCAAGGGTGGCCATTATGATGTCACTATTTTTATATATGATATATAACATGTTTATGTTTTCTTTAAGCTTCTGTAATTTTCATTTTTTTCATACCTTTATGGTTTCCATTATGGGTAAACACGATATCTTCATTTAAGGAAGTGCGGACTACCGCCCCCTAAAAGTGATATGATTCGTTAATGCCATATGTGGGACGTGTAAAGGATGGATTTAAAGTTATTATATATGATATTATACTGGAATTATAATATACCGCTATATCATTGTTACTTCTTTCCATTAAAGCATGAGATAGAAATGAAAGTAGCGTTCATGCGTACGTACGGCTTACCGTCTCCATGAACGGTGCATTTCATTTTTGTTATCCCCAAATGTAATGTACTATTAAAATTACATGTATATAATGTATATATATAATTAATGCTATATCTAAATGATGAATATAATTCTGGAATTAAAATATACATATCTCTCATTTAGTTTTAATTCCACTAATATGAAAAAGAAATGAAAGTAGCGTTCATGCGTACGTACGGCTTACCATCTCCATGAACGGTGCATTTCATTTCTTACCTCTAAATGATTATGTAATATTATAAATACATGTATATGCTGGATATATATGATATATATGATATCCAAATCAGGAATGTCATTCTAGATATAAATAACCTTTGACCACACGAACAACATGTAATTGTAACAAGTCCACTTTCGACTTAAGAACCAAATATCGACAAAACAAACATTATTAACATAAATGGTTACATAATGTTTATAACATGGCAATAAGTGATATAAAAAGAATAATGAACTTTAAAAAGGTTCATAATCAAGTATAAATTAACTCAAGTTTATTATTCAGGATGTTAAAGAACGATCGAGTCAAGTCAGACCCAAGGTAAGGGAACTTCTTAACGCAATTTCCATTCTTTGGGTTAATCTCCTACTTTCAAATTATGTCATGATATTATTATGTCTTATTTTGTATTTTTACATTATATATGTGTACATATAGTGAATACACATAATGGATCTATTTTATTTTAAAAATGATCTTGGTAAGGGACTTCGTCTCAATCTCCTTTCATTGAGGCATATTTTATTTTATACACAACTTTCTTTTATACGGTGTATAAAACCCTTTGACTTTTACTTTTATACAAAAGGAATCTTTTTCTACGAAGCGTTTTACTAAATGACAAAAAGGAATATATTTTTTAACGTACGCGGTGACAACGACCTTTTCCGCCGGCGCGAGTATTATTTGGTCTTGGGCTTTCTCAACAAGCCGTAATGTTTATAGAATAAAATAAATACCATATACTCTTTTATATATTTTGGTATTGAAAATGGTTTTGAAAAAGGATTCTATTATGTCAATATATTTATGATATATTTTGTTTGAAATGTAGAAATGTTATAATTCCTTTATATTGGTTTTCTGTTTTATGATTTTATACTGGTACTTGGACATTTTAACGGGTTGTTACGTTATAAACCATATGACGGGTGGTGCCGTGAATACCAGGACGGGTGGTTACGTTATAACCTCCAATGCATTGGGTATGGAAGTCGGCCGTATGGCTATTCCATTAAGTATGTATGGAAATTGGCCATTTGGCTATTACATTAAGTGATATGTGTGGAAGTCAACCGTATGGTTATTACATTTAAGTATGTTTATGTCCCAAGTTACCTTTATATATTCTATGTGTTTTTTATATGGGTTTTATGGTAATCCTTTGGTTACAAAAAGGTAAGTAATGATACTTTATTCAGTGAAGATTTTTTTTACTACTTCATGAAGGTGAAGGTATTACTTTGATATAGTATATATGGTTTACTTGATGTTTGAAAAACTAACAGGTTTCATTCTTTGTGTATCACTTACTGAGCTTTTTATGCTCACCCCAAGTTTTTCGAAATGTTTTTCACAGGACTTAAAGTGGAATAAGGTCAAGGATGGGATCAAGGGAATTTCATGCTATCTAAAACATGGAATCTATACATCTTTCTTTTTAAGAGTTTTTATTTTATGGAGACTTAGTAGAAGTGTCTACTTTGTAATCTTTTAAGATGTAATAGTTATGTTCTAATTCTCTAAAACTCTAAACCTGAAAAGATCCTCAACGTGTAATCTTGTGATAACTCAAGATTAAGTAAGGTTTAAGGATGGGGCCTTATACCAGCCAAATGATGTGAAATCTGTTGTACCTTCCTACGCACAAGTCTATCTTACACTTCCTGGGTATTCTTTTCACTAAGGAAGGAGAACCTCATTCCATCACAGCAGACACACCACACCCTTCACATAAAAAATTCAATCTGGCTATGAACTACATATAGCCAATCCATACCAATAATTTCATCATTAGGCCTCAACGCTAACACTAAGAAGTTCCAACCGAAACTCTCATCTCCAAGGGTTAGGTCACACTGTCTGCAAAGGTGTGTGATCTCTGAATCTTCTCTAGTTAGTGTTTC
The DNA here is from genome assembly GCA_963277665.1 of Viscum album. NCBI lineage: Eukaryota > Viridiplantae > Streptophyta > Magnoliopsida > Santalales > Viscaceae > Viscum > Viscum album. Next base: position 1,488,369,228 of record OY728164.1, read on the forward strand.
TAAGTGTAAGGGTTGAGTCAACGGCTCAACTGGAATCTCAAGGTCTCGAACAAGATAAGCAGCCAAAAAATAATGAATAACACCTATTTCTATCAGTACAGAAGACAAAGAAGAAAAGACACATATTGTACCTCTAATCATTCCAGGAGTACCTGGGTCATATGCCTCCACTGCCTGTAGTTGTCCCTGCCTCTGTCCACCAACTGCCTGAGCATAGGGTGGACCTCTTGGGGGTGGTGGTAAAGGGTCAAAACGCCGACTAGATCCAGCTGCTATCCAAGATCATCTTCCACATCCACCACACCACAGATCTATCTGCACCACACATTGCCTCTTCCTCGGTGGTCCATCCACTGCTCCCATGTCAGTAGTACGGCAGGTCAGACAATCTCAAGCGATATTTCCCCTGTCGTCACATGAGTAGCATTTCCTTTCTCGTGGTTGGATAGATATGCCTTGCGATCCTTTTATGGTAGATCCTATATCCTGTGATTTCCTCTAAAAAATTCTCTCACACATGGGTCCCTAACGTAGGTTCCCTGCTGCTGAGGACTCTGCTCCAGCTCACTCACTACTGATAACTGTTGGTTGTATCTACTCTTCAAAGAAGCTCCTGACCACCAAAGCCCACTCGAACACCCAACATAATTAGAATTTCTAATAGGAATGATGATAGATTGGATATCTCTGTGCAAGACCCACTCAAAAGTCTGAGATCTGAAATACTAATCCATGACCATATCCATCGAGTACCATGAGAGGTTGGTAAACCTCGATGAATAGTCAGTCAATGTCTTGGTCCTCTCCTAAAGCTAAGGAAGCTCATGTATACGTACTGCTATGAGAGTAACCGGTGAAAAATCCTCTCTAAAGAGATGATTAAACTCTGACAATGAAAGAGTCTCCTCTTCGTGAGTCTGGATAACCAAAATCCACCATCGCCCTGCCGAGCAATACAGAAGGCTCACTGCATGGATCACCATCTAGTCTGCTGGTTTCCTGACCAAACAGAAGACTCTGGCCACTACCTCAAGCCAATCCTCATCTGCCTGAGGGCCAGGCTTGCCACAAAACCTAAGGGGTCTCTATATCTAAAACTCATGGAGTGCGCTCAGCTTGTACTCCCTCTCTACTGGTATAGCAAGAACTAAACACTGCTCCACGAGTGGTGGAATAACTGACACACCTCCCGAAGGTAAAATAGGTGGATCTGGTCCCTGTATCGAAGCTTCAACACTGAGGGGATAAACCTCGTGGTCGAGCTGCTAGATCCTAGTGGGTGCACGTCGTGGAGGAATCTAGTAAATACACAAGATGTATCACAGTCAATGAGTAGATTTGGAGAGCTGACACAAGAAGAACATGGAAACCACAACCCATTCCTATATGATGCATGTACCATTATTTTCCCCTGAAACTAGTTTTCTGTTTTTCCGAGTAGAAAAGCAAGTTATCATAGTCCTAGTGTATGGATATGTCGGCTGCCCGTACCAACACTAGGGTCCCTGGCCTGAAAGACAAAATCAAAACACTTAACACTGTTTCCCCAAACCATCTCACAGACTCTCGGTCCTAAGGTAGAATGGACCACCTCTAATACCACTCCGTCATGACCCGTCCCAGTGGGGCTCGTGCCACAACTCCTCAAGCCCGCCTCCAATAGGCCAAGGGCTAGTGACTAGCACTGATTAGGCATGTTACTAACATGAGAGGCATTGCCTATAAACTTGTACACACACACAAACACATATTCATGCCAACAAAAATGAAAAGTAAAAACTACTGAAAATGGAAATGCATGCATACACTTGAATCCCAACCAACATAGTATGATAGGGATGTAAAGTAAAACCTTGGGCGAAAAGTACAATCCCACCAAAAGAAAGTCTGAAACAAATTTCAAACTATAAGAAAGTTACTGAGACTACAATCCATAGCCGTAGGAACACACCTCGGCCTTCCTGATCTCACGGAGCACCGTCCGGTCCTGGTCCACCTAGAATCCTATCAAAGGCTCGCTCGTCTGCACAAGACCTGACACGTGCGGGAAAAGCTCGTGCAGGGGTGAGTATAACAATACCCAGTAGGACAACCCAAAAACCACAAAGTAAAACAACATAGGAAAAGATACAGACAACTCTACATAGTATATTTTTACAGAACATATAACAAGAATATCTGATATACTCATACACGATCGAGTATCGTGAAACTACTACTAAGTTCAAGCTCGAAGGATCTACTAAGAACGTATCAGGGATAACACACTCTTAGGTCTGAAGAGAGAGATACAAAGTACTCATTTTAGGAGAACTCACTCCACATGTACATAAGAATATGATGCTCAGATAAGGATCACAACCACTATCTATGGGGTGATTCCAACAACTCAGTATGAACGAATCCACAAAGCAGAGGATCGACGCCTGGGTAAGGTAGGTCACGTCGATACCAAGACCTCTACCTAGGTTACCAGGAAGGATAGAGGATTTGGATCTATGTCTCATTGAGGGGATTCTAACAAATTTATTCAGGAAGTCCTATTGAAGGGATCATACACTTATATGTAGGAAATGATACCAGAAACCTTCAGGGGAACGACCAAGGGTAAAAACCCAAAGAATGCTAGTACAAGTCACAGAAGAAAAATGGATCAAGCCATGTGGAACAGGTTACATGGCTTGTAGTAGGGTTACACACTGTGTTCCTTGTATCCAGGTACTGCCCATGTAAACGGCCTGTGTCATCTATCCAAGCTATATAAAACTCAACTACACGACGTGTAGAATTATCACAAGCCGTGTTCCTTGACTCTGGGTACTTCCTGTGTAAACAGCCCATGTCATTAGGCTTGAGATATAAAAATTAATTACATGAAATGTAGAAGGGTTACACGCCACGTCTGAGTGTTCGGGGATCGATCTGTGTACGTTGGCCATGTGCCCGTACGTGGCCTCAACTTGTGCCGCTCTTCTCGTGTACCAGTACATGGGGTATCCCGTGTATCCGGTCGGGTCTAGACGGGGAGGGGTATAGATGCTCTATCCTTGTTCGTGTACCCAAACCATGTCTGTGTACTCTCAGATTACACGCCAGGTGGTCCACTGATGAACACATACCTTGTAGACCATACTACACGTCGTGTAGTCGGGATTTATCCAGAAGCATCGTCTTCCTCCTCGCGCCTCGGCCAGATCTTCGGATTCATGGTCTCTCATCCGTTCATCATGATACTTCAGATCTTAGTTCGTCTGATCATATGAACACCGAATCAGCTGTTTTCATGCCTTCGATCGGGTCGTAAACCTCCAATGATCCATCCGAAGGATGAACGCCCAAAAGCGCATATCTCTTGATCTGCTCAGAATCATCAGCCAAAATGACAGTCACACCTCCATGGGGGTGTACTGATGCTAGATCTTTCATTTGGGATCGTTGCGTTGCACAACAGAAGTGAAATGATCCATTGTTCATATATCCATGAAGAACGCGTAGAACACACATGATGAACATGAGAAATTGGGGAAGAAAGGCACAACAGATCGAGAGGGACGAACCTCGATCAATGTTCATGTTGATCTTGGTTCGTCACCATTAGAAGGCTAAACGAAACCAAAATAACTTTTAAGAGTCAATCCCCAAAATCCCCGCAAAATCCCATCCCTCAAATATGATCGATCTACGGGCTAAACTGTTCATGGATTAGTCTGTGTTCATCGTATGAATCAAGAAAGGAGAAAGGAAAATCAGAATCAAATATCCTACCTGGATCCACGATGTTCATTGGTGAAGATCTGGTCATCACATCATCATTGCCGTTGAAACCCTTCAAGAACGTTGTCGTCGCATTGAGAAGTATTCTCCAAATCCTCCAAAGCCTCTAAGGGTTTCAGGGTTATGAGGTCTATAACCTTGGAACCCTACGCAAAGTCTTTATTTAAAATGATAAAAGTTATTTTATGAAACAAGATTTAATAAAATATTTTTATTAAATATTTTATTACAGTTACATCCAAAACTAGATTTCACCACTGACCTGCGTCGATCGATGTTAGGCCTCACCTAAGGTAAAATCGCTACTATGAATGCAATGGTGCCCTCAGATTTCTAATTTGATCAACCACTCATGAGTTTTTCTACTTTTTGAGGAAACCCACATGCGTGCATTATTAAATTATTTAATTAAATTCAAACATTTTTTCTGGGATCACCAGGCCTCAGAACTGCATGCTGTTTCAAAGCATGGTCTCAAAATAAATCCCATATAATATTAAAAATAATATATGTAAAATATGGGACGTTACACACATTATTTTAATCTACCTATAAGATCAAAAAATATAATCGATTGTAGAGGTAATATCCATGAGTACATGGAAATTAAAAAACTCTATACTCTAACACAGACATGGATCTTCTAGGCATACAAGGGTAGAGCCATGAAATTGGACATAGATAGGAGTACAATATTTCAAAAACACTGTATACTATGAATAGGACATGTAAATGGGTTGTGATACACAAAATGGACCTAGTTCCAAAGGGATAAGTAGTGTACTACAAGTATTAACCATGTAGTCCTTGAAAGTATTATTAGATCTTTTTTCCTCCTTTTCATGGACATGTTTCACTAGGATACATACCATTGATCATCCCACTGATGGTTATTATGGAATTGCTTCCAAAAAATAATTTAGTGATACTATATTTTGGAATTCATTGACAGTGTTTTTAGAATACATCAATGAGCTCTATAGTGAGATGCTCTACGATATTCTTGACTATGTTGGAATACATCGTATCATCACAAAAAACATTACATGTGATGTGATCCTCTACAGAGTGGTTTATTTTAGATTTAATTGTTGGTATTCACCAAGGAATATAGTGTGATCCTTATATAAGTTACTTTCACTTTATAATTCCACCATATGCATCTAATGGTGAGACATGATGAGTAGTACATCTCGGATGGACACCGTGAATGTTATGTGACTCATGAAGTGTGTTATCCCAAATGAGTTATATAAGGTACCTTTGAGAAGGATACCTATAATAGAATTATGGTTTTGACATTACATTGAGATAATATGTCTTGGATGATTATATGTGGATATTTTTTTATATGTTTTATAGATATGTACTTGTGTTGTGGTGAATTTTATTATTAATGTTTTATGCTTAGTCATTTCCTGGTTACCTGTTGATGATTTTTATAATCACTTCCACAAGGTATTTTCCCACAAGTTTCATGTGATATGTAGATAATCTAACTTTAGATTGTGTCCTAGATGAACCAAGACCAAGTGGAGTAATTGAGAGATGCTGATCGTGGATTATTTAGGTGGTAACCTTTAAAATATTTTCCTATATATTTTCAAGATGGACTTGTTTTCAGTTTTATTATGGTGGGATTGTTTTTGAAACTTATTTCTTTCTGGTAATTGTTATTTTACTCAGTAGAGGGATTTAGTTTTTTCATTCATGGACTATCTATTTTTTTACATTTCATAATTGTGCGGACTCAAAGATGTTTACGTGAGTATAAGTACATTAGGATATGTCCCATAATTTGACTGATATGCTTGATCGACAATGGTATCCACCCTTATCCCATTAAGGGTGGGCTTGGGGTAGTCTGGGGAAAGGCCCCATTAGGACGAGTCATCACATTAGATGATTTTCGAGACTATGAGTGAAATATATTAAACTAATAAGGGGTAGATGGAATTGAGGATATGTTCATAGAGTTGGAATATAATTTTACTAAATGTTGGATAATTATAACTCTATATTAATGATTATGACATTAATTTGAGTAAGGGATGAGTTTATTTTGGTTGGAATAAAATATTTTTAATTTTTTTCCACATTTTTAATCCAAAAACAGTTTCACTTAGAGTTGATATTTAATGAATTGGGGAAACATTGAATGTAAAACATAGAGTGTCTTGTAGAAGTAATTTGTAAAGATAATACAATATAATTAACATTATGTTATCATACTATATATGTGAGAGAGATTAAGAATATCCAAATAATTAATTTATAAAAATGTTTACCCCATTCAATAAATTTTTTTATCAACTAGATTTTATTTTTTTGAGTCATGTTCCAATAGATGTTTTTTATGTAAGAATAAAAAACTACTCATTCTTTTTTCTGATTTGTGAACAATGTAAATTATTAATTCATACTTATAATTTTATTATGTAACATAAAAAAATGAATTTAATAACAGTATCTTATTAATCTATTCATTTATTAAACGTTAAATAGATGATTATAAATGCATTATTTTGAAAACCATCAACTAATTCCACACTTATTTCAGAGAATCATTATATGATATCTGTAATTGGGTTCTACTCAATTATTATGAGTGAAGTTGATTATTTTGAAAACATTTATATTTAAATTAATTCATATAATATATTTATATTAAAATTTTATTTATTAGAATTTAGTATTAATGGATAAGGGGAAAATAGTAATTTTATAATTCATTGAATGAACTTTTGAATGATGAATTAGATTAATGGTACAATGTAATTATTTTGTAATTGATTTTAATATTTTTAAGGGGTTTGGTTTTCCTGAAAATAATATGTATTTGTGTGATTATAATAATAATTTAATTAATTAGTTCATTTAAAATTAATTATACCATTAAATGAATAATTTATTATCGGAATATTTCTTGTTGAAATGAGGACGATATATTAATCTCTATTATTGAGTGTGATACATTAACATAGATGTCATGAAATGATATAGGAATTGATTTATTGATTCAATAGGGAGATAAATGAATAATTTACATGTATTGTTAAATAAGGGAAATTATTGAATGGTTTAATGTGGAGGAAATGGAATGTGTAATTATATTGAACAGTCACTTCCACATTAGAATGTTTACCCTTATTATCATACATTTTATTATATCTTTTATATAAAATGAATGGAGGCTATTTTATGTTGTCATGTTATGGTGTAGTGATGAGGAAAAATATAGGAGAATGAAGGGAAATTTCTTTTAGGAAATAAAACGTTATAATCAGAGGTACTGGATCCTGCATTCATCACAAAATCATTGTAGGAGTTTATACATCCACTTCCTCCATTAGTTCTCTGAAGAATTTATATTTTATTTTTTATAGACAATTGAATAAATGAATATATATAATGGATTTAAAAGTGACAAGAATAAAAATATCACTAATTTAATTATTAAGAAAATTTATAAATTTTTGAATATTTTGGAATAAAAGTTATTGAATTTGGAATATAGAAAAAATACATATAGATTCTATGTTTATAAATTTTTTATTACAATTTTAATCCCTCATATATGTTATAGTAAATTTAGAAGAAAAATTATTTAGATTTATATGTTTTTATAATAAAATTTGATATAGATGTTAATTTGGATGATTATGTGACATTGGTTAAGCCTTTATTTGGAATGTAGATCCCAGGTTTTTTAATGACTATAAAATGTACCTTAGAGTTTATAAATATGATATCTATGGACATTAAACTGATCCCTACCAATTAAACATGGATTTCATTCCATTTCAATGGTAATTGGGTAAATGTATTTATGTTTGATGGTGGGTGATGTGAAAATAAGGTAAACATGTTAATTATATATATATTTATATATATGACACTGTTATAATTTTGGGATATAGAAGAATCTGGTGAGTGAGCTACATGGGGAGGTTTTGAATTTTTCATGTTCATGCCACCCTAGAACGAGTTTATGACTTGTCTTGAAAAGGTCCATACTCTATTTTATCTTCCAATTAGTTTTTAATTATGATAATTTTGGAATACTTATATGATATATTAGATTGTGTTCACAAGTTGTTAAATGTTTTTTATATTATAAAGCCGACATGCATGTACCCGAGTGGTAAGGGATCCTGCATGGCATCCAAGAGACCGATGATAAAAATTAGGTGGAGGGGAATTTCTGGGGTACTATATCAGTACTGTAGCAGTCACTATAGTAGTTACTCTTCGGTACTGTAGTATCCAAAATTATTCACTTGATTTGGGCCTTCGGGCCACCGGTATGGGCCTATGGGTCTCAAGGGCCTTCAGTTCATCAAAGGCATTTGGGCCATAGGGCCTTCGGGCCACGTATACCAAAGAGTAGTCCAGTTCACATAGAACAGACCCCAGAAGAGGATCAGAGAATAATGAGTAGCAACCACCATAAGCAGAGCTAACCATATTGAAGAATGAGAGGGTATGGCAGCCGCCATTGGGACCAGGCACCGTGCAGCTTTCTACAGGGAAATGCCAGCCGATCAGTAATTAAATGTGGGGAGCTAGGTGATCAATGACGCAGAATCTTGGGAGGGGAAGTTCATGTGGGCTGGGCCTACGAGTCATGTATTGGGCATGATATGCCTCTGGGCCTTCAGGTCATGTATTGCAGGTCAGTCGGGCCTTGTGCCATGGGCCTACAGGTAATGTACGGGTTCCCCTTCAACCATTGAAAGGGGGATTATCCATAATAAAATAAATATGAAGGCCTTAGGGACATTAAGGGTATATATTATGAACCACATATTTTTTATATTCTTAATATCTACAATACCATGTTTCAGAATTAGATATAAAATTAGTCTATTTTGATAAATTACAAAGTAAAATTAGTTGACTGAATAGTTTTTTCATTAGATATCAGTAGAAATGTTTAGAGATGTTTGAGGATATTTTATTTTTAAGAATAAAGATAGATTTTTGGTGATGAAATAAAAGGAATTACAGGATTTGGAAAACAAATAATGAATTAATGATTTCAAGGAACAATTACATCATATTTTTCTATGGATTTATAACTCCATCATGAATTTGAGTTTTGGGTCCTCCAATGTGGGTGTTTCAAGAATGGTATTTCTCCACTATTGATATGTTTAAGGAGATGCTTCTCTAGAAGGATAAATAACCCCTCATTTGATATATATTTTTCATCAATGAGTCATGTGACTCCCCTTAAAAAATATTCTGTAGGTTACCACATATGTGATGGGTATTTGTTCCATTATCCCCAAAGTACGAAACCCCATTGACCAACACACCTTTCCCTCGATGTGGTGTCAGTCCTTATAAGGATTCCATACAACCCGTGAATATTGAAATCAAGGCTAGGTGTGTGTCCTCATCTAGGACTACGCATTCATTGAGATGATTTTTAATCTTTAAGAGTTAGTAATTGAAAATTATTTGGACTTATAATTTTACAGATATACTTCATTTTCATGATTAATGACCATAGTTTGGAAAAATTGTGATTGATTAGAACATTATTCTTTCCTTGGGATTCATACACATAAGGAATATGATGGTTATCTTCTATTATTTATATCCCATTCACTCATGGTATTTATGAAACCTTTTTCCCTCCCACATTTCATTGTTTTTAGGGGTGATATACATTGTTTTTTTATACTCCCCGCTATACAAGATCCATTCCCATAGATATTGTGTTTATATTGAATAAGTGTAGTTTAGAGATGGAATTAGTGGATATGGAAGTTGTAGAGTTTTTTTTATGGGGGTGATAGTAGTTGTTAGTTCTTGCATTAAGAGATAATTTTGTTCTTATCATACTCATTTTATGATTAGTTTATGACACATTTATACTATATTACAGCTAGTTGCTATATCATGTTTTAATTCTTATATTTTTATCAATAAATATATGTCAATGTGAAAGGTTTTCTAGATAAGGCCTCCATTGGAAAGGATATTCCTCCACGTATATATTCACCTACCTCATTAAATTTTATTTCATGGTGTGGTGTAATACTTTTCTTATTATTTTCACTCATGGGGTCTTGATGTGGTTGTTTATATAGAGTAGTATTATAGCAGGACTTATTTATAGATAAATTTATGAGTTAAGAGCCATGGGTGGTTTGGTTTGGGAAATATAGTGAGTAGTTTCAAATGGATTTTGGTTTACGTTAATTGACTAGGGAAAATGTATAGGAGAGAGAATACACTATACCGTTTGTCCAGTCAAACAAAAAATATTTTCAACTGAAATATAAATGAAATATCTTGTATGGTACCCAACATTTTTTGAATGAATCACATAACATGTTAGTTATGAATTTTATCATGTAATACTTGAGTCTGAAAATTCATATATGGTTGAAAACTATGATTCCTCCTAACAAGATTAAACTACTTAGAAAACAAGGAATTATTCATATGACTAGTCATTAGATGTCCTTTTCGATGCTTCTTCGTTCCATCACAAATCAACGGAGTGATATTAAATTGATTTTGGTACGTAATGAGGACATACATCCCCCATGAAATCCAATGGTAGAATCCCTACACATTATGTAGATATATGGACCACCACTTATTGAAATGATTGCATACTACACAATGTATGATGAGACTACAAGTAATCTAAATGTGATGAATGATTTCTAGTGATAGAGGATTCCTTTGTTTTAAGGAGAGACTGATCCTTAGATAGAAATATACTGGATAGATTTGATGGAGCATATTACTTATTTGGTTGAGACACATGATGACTAGTTTCTGATTCATTCATTGAGTCTTCCTTGGGTAATGAATTGTTGTGGGTGGATACTAGAAAAAATGAATGTTGAAAAGGAAAATCTACCCTGGTTAGAGTTTTAGTAGTAAGAGTTTTTGAGATTTTTACACTTATATGAGGTCATATATTTATCATTGGATATTCATCTAGGTTAATCGACAAATTTAGGTTCTCATTAGATATGTTATGTGTTTAATTTTTATAAAATAAAATGTTCAAGAAGGACCTTACAGAAGATAATTCATCAAAATTAGTAAGGTTGAGATAATTGATGGGATATTCTCAACATTAGTAGTCACGTTGTTGATGCTAGTCCCATAATTAATGGTTGACTAAATCCATGATTTTTCCAACAAGTACATCAACATGAATTTATATTTTTAAAAGGTATAGGATATGTAACCCTTGTTTATATAATCAAAAAATTAGCATTGGATAACTACAGAGGTACTATAGATTGACTTTCATGTCATAGACGATGCCTGGAATATAGGCCTTTTCGAGGAAGTGTAGGTGTCCCTTATAGAAAAAGATATAATAAAGTAGAATGTAAAACTATTGGATGAGATAAAGGTGGGTGATGGATTCGTAAAATTCCAACATAATAATATGTGATCCTAATCATATATATTGACTTGGGGAATAAGGACATAAATATATGTTTATGATGGTTCTATCTGATCAAAAGGTCCTATATAGAGTTTTCTATTCAGTCTATATCACTTATACCTTTGTATTAATACTTAGAAATACATGTATGGAACACTATTTAATTATAATAAATTTTTCCAGAATATATAATTACTAGTGAAGAACCTCAACTAACCACATTATCTAATGATTTTTTACAAGATGAGATCATTTTTTCAAATTATTATATCATTATTGAAATATTTATCTTTGTGGAAAAATATTTTTCAAAGATATAATCATCAATATGATTTGAAACTATGAAATAATCATTTTTATGGGTTGGTTTAGTATAGTCTTTTCATGGGTGGATGGTAATTTAATAGGTTGTTTTTATTCATTTTTGTATATCTTGGATCGACAATAATAGTGAGTGGGACCATCTAAAAGAGTGAACATGGTCAATCCTTTGTAATTTACAAATGATTACCCACAATATAGAGATGTTAGATTTGTGTGATTCAAATTTGATGGAGGATTAGTTTATTTCTATTGTGGTGGAGAATATTGATGTTTTTTATATTCATGATATTGGTCTCCTCCTTTTTTGGTAAATTGATTTAAACATCATGAAAAATAATTTAAATACACTAATCCAATATATAATTAATTAGGAGTCCACATATGACATTAGGGAACTAATGGAACATTTTTCACCAACATTACGATGATATTGAAAATGTTTTTCTAAGATGTGTCATGGAAACATCCATGTAAGAATAATTAGAAAATATCTTCAAAATTTGGATCCCCTCTATATTAATCATTCAAGATATCCATATAGAATTCATAAGGCTACCTAAATATTAGTATTTTTTATACATTTTTATGGTGGCCCGTTATTGATTAGAAGGAAAAAATTTGTTCAATATAGCATTCTTTGTTCTTTAATTTGACCATGGATGTCTAATTTTAATATGTAAAACAAGGAAATGAGATTGAAAATGGGTATTGTGACAACTTAATACACATTTTGATTATTCATAAGGGGTTTGTTATTATAGCTAAACAGTTCCCTCCCTCTAGTACCATGGATATTATATTGGTCCCTCCACTTCCTGGGTATATCAAATGCAACATAGATGGAGCACCATGAGGTAATAAATGTATTTCCAATTTTGGAACAATTTCTAAAAATGATATAGGTGGAGTAGTTGAATTATTCTATGGTCCTTGTAGAAGAACTAGAAACATTATTTTAAATATTTTTAGTATTATAAATTTGGTCAAAATTAAAAAGTTATGATGCCACCACAACTTTTGGAATGAGTGTGACGACACCACTATTGTGCAAGATTTCTAAAGCATCATTATCCACATTTCAGGGAATCCATCTTCTAGAAAATTAAATAATTAGACAAACATGCCTCCAATAACTTCGTTATCACACATGTATAACATGAGGACATTAATTCACTAATGGGATCACAAATAAGGGGAACAATTCAATAGAGATTACATGGATCAATAATGTTCCCAAGGATATCTTATCTCTTAGGTAAATTTAATAATATAAATAAACCTCTTAGATTTTTTTAATTTTTTTCATAGTCAAAAAACATGGATGGTCTTTTTGGGAATTTTATCATTCTAAAAACAATCTATGCTATAATAAGGAAAAAATAACTTCTCCCAAGAATCTAAGAACTAGTCAACCATATAAAGTAAGTGAAGTGGATATAAAATAATGAAATTGGGTTTGGGTGTCATATATATGAATTCTAGGAGGAAAATATCATGATACTTATGTTTATGTGTTATTATGATAATGATGAGATTATAGTTATTCCTTTTAGAGTGATGAATTCCATAACACTATCAATAAAACACATGAACATAGTTCTATATACTTTTATTGATTACATTCTCATCAATTACCTAATATAGATGATCATGTTCATAATTTTATGATTATATTAGGCATTCTTCTGCAGCACTAACTAAACAATGTACTATTAGTTTGACGTTTTTGGATTCAACAAGAACATTTCATGAGGTACGTAATATCTAACGGCAGAGTAGTAGTTTAATACCTGAATATTCAGGCTATAATATCCTTAAAGTTACTAAAAACTATATTAATGGTACACACTTTTCATGGGTTTATAAGTTTTTAAATGATATTAGTGTTGAATATATGCATGATCGCAACTCCGATGACATGTCATACAAAAAAGTGGCATCACAATGTATGTGATAATTAATTTTAAAGAGATATCAAGGAGATGATTTTGAAGTTGGTCAATGATCATCTACTATATTTACTGGTGGAAGGAGTTGAGTATGTTTTTTTATTAATTGAGAGATGGGAATAGTTATGTGAAGATGTAAAGGAAAAGAGTTATTTGTTTTGGGTCTACAAAATTATAACCCCATGATAAAAACTATATGAACAAAGATTTAGAAATTAAAATGGTAATTTTAACCGGGAAAACATTAATACACTACCATATCACCAAGATATTTGTTTTGACCTAAAAGATAACAGTATCAAGGTTATTTTCTACCAGCAATATATCAACTTTATATAGAGGTGATAGTTATATTTCTTTGATGAATAAAAATTTGAGATAATCTACAATCAGGGGAATAAAAATGTGGGGAATGATCCCCCTAGTAAGAAATATATTGACCACTATTGTAATAGTTGAATGAGAATGAAGACTTGATAATGTCACTCATTGAGGAATTGGCAGATGTTGATTATCTTTGATAGATAGTGGTGGAACCTCCACTAATCCAATATTTGAGAAAGTATTAGATTACATATATATTTTACATGGTTTCTTACAAATTTATTTTCTTATGATATGTGATTAGAAGATTAATCAAAGGTGTAAAAAATTATATCTTCATAAAATAGAAGAAAATGGGACCAGTTGTTTCACATATAGAGTTTCTATAAGATTTCAACACCTCCCACCAGGAATTTCATCATAGTCTGCGAAAGGTATTTGATGATATCAATAATCTGGTTTGGAGACCATGAATGAAGAATAATGTTATTCATTTTATGTTTTTGTGCCTCAAATTTTTACAAGTGAACGGTTAAAGCTATATCCCAATCAGTTATATCAAGACCATGGGGCTTTATAATGAACCTCAATAAATAAATTGAACTATTTCATGATTGGAATTACATGTCTGACAAATTGACATGATTTTTTTGTGTGACTATATACCAAAAAAACATTCCAACTATATTTCAGAGTAATTTTGTGTAGAATTTGGGAATCTATATATATAAGAGGTCATAATGTATCCTGAAGTTCCTTGGATGATCATTCAGGACAATGATTCTTATTTTAAATCATAGTTATGGTGGAGAAAATATAAGACTGGGGGGAATTATTTATCTTGGATTATGACATTGAAACCATAGATAGTTGGGTAATAAAAAAAGACTATAAAAATTCTCTATAATATATTTCTAGCTATCATTATTGATTTTGGAATGTAAAATATTAATCATATACCATTATAGAAGATTATGTACAACTACAAATACCACTCCATTATCAATACGATACCTTAAGAGACCATATATATGCGAATCCATGAAGGTCTCATTTTTTGGATGGATATTAGTGAGTCATATCTTATGTGTCCTAAACTAGTGTAGTTTACAATGAAGATAGTTCAGTTGATCAAGGATCTAATAATTGTATCTTATAATCAAAAAAAGTCATATTATAACCAATAATAGATATTCTTTGAGGAAAAAGAAGGTGATCATACGTTCTTGAAGGTATTTCCATTACACAACATGAAATATTTTGTTGAGGAGGAAAACTATAGATGATAATAATTTGGATGTTATGGATTCTATATATGATCGGATAGGTTTCATTCTACTTAAAAATACACATATAGTTAGACTGAATGAAAAACACTTTCCACATGTTAGAAAGAATGAAATATATACATGAACCATCCCACATCATCCCCCATGATGAGCTAGATTTTATGGATGAAACCACATTTATGGAGTACCTAATGATTATTAATGATTAATAGAAAAATGACCATCAATAGTGAGTGATTCCATTCATTCATTTCTTTTGGAGGCATGATAAAAAAATTCAGTGGTTTTGGGATAGTTAGATTATGATATATTTTGGGTACCCTCACCACATAGAGTGTGATATTATTTTCATGATGGAATTCATTAATGTTTGAGAGGATGTAGTGATCCAGGACTTTAAATTAATACATTTAAAATATTTTTATTTTATTTTATTTAATATGTAATGTGGTAATTGGGGAAGGCTAAAATATTAATTTTACATTTCTAGAATTGGAATTTTGAGTGCAATATTAGATTAGTAACATGATGTCTTCCATTAATTAGTAAATTAAAAGATTTTCGAGTGGCTTAGAATTATCAATAATTTTGAGAGATAGTGGGATATTATTATTTATTTAATTTCATAATTAATAATAAATAATTCGTTTTGTTAGGTATGTAATGTTTCATTAAGATATTTTTTTTAAAAAAAATTATTTATTTTAATGTAATATAGATAATGGAATTTTAAAATTGATGAAAAATAATATTATAGCTATTAAAGAGAGGATTTAATGAGAAATTAAGTGAATAATATAATATAAGAGTTAAATAATATAAATTATGGATTGGGTTTATGAGAACTATATTTAATGTTTACTTGTTAAAAATTTTAATCACAACCAAAAGAATTTTTAATCTATTATCCATATTTAAATTCTCTTAATTTTATAAGTGGTATTTTATTTAGTGTTGGAAAATTTTGATGTTGTGAAACATTGAAATAATGAAAATTGAAGAACATATCAAGTTGGATGATTAAAAGTGATTAATCAAGAAATTAAAGGATGAATTGATCCTAGAATCAAGGTGGGGATCTTGATTTCCATTTCATACATGGATTGTCCTTGGAATCAATATTTCATTATTTAGGTAGAATATCATAAGCATAAAAATAATTAGAAATTAGAAACAAAAATAATTAATTTTTTTCAATGATTTAATAATTATCAAAAGTTATGCTTTTTGAACATTATGAATAAATGTTGTGATATTCTAATTGTGAATGGAATATTGAAAAATTCTTTATTTGTAAAATAATTTTCATAATTATAAACACTATATATTTTATTTCATTGTATAATATTGAATTATGGATCATATTTATTATGAATAATATATTATTTATGATAGAGATTAATGTTTATATTAATTATTATGATTGTGTTATATTATTCATTTAATATCACATTTGATGTTTAGATCCAAGGTTTTTGAGAACCTATAAAATATTCCATAGAACATATAGTGGTTATTTTTATACACTTAATCATGGAATATTCCAATTTTTTATAACTTCCACACCATTATCTGGAAAATTTTGTATAAGTGTTGGTAATGGAGGGAGGGAATTGGGGAATGTTACATGAGACCGTTCAATATGAGAATGGTTATACGACACATTTTGGAGTTTAATATCTTCTTGAAGTGATTTTTATTAGTTGGTTTAGATTTCTACTCATCTATTCCCCCATATTAATTTTGAAAAATTATAGTAAATCTCCTTAATGATTTTATTTCTTCCAAATATATATTCCCAATACTAATGTGGAATAACTTTCTAATAACATAGAAGTTGTGTACTAGTGGTTAGATGAGGTACATGTTGTGAACTGTATATTCCATGTTGTTCTTCATATATTCTAACCTATTTATCAGAATTTTACAAATAAATATAATTCTAAGGATTTTTGCGTGTATGATATAATAATTAAAAAATCATTATAATTAAAGATCATTATGGGGGTGTTATGGATAATTTTAGGATATTAGAACTATTTAGGTGATGATATGATTTATGCGAGACAAAAAAAATATAGTTATAGTGTTAGTAACACTACAAGGACCTTTGTAGTTTGGGTGGTGAATTTTAGGGAAATTTTCAATTTTTGATGATGGGGAGGGGGTATTTTTTGAAATAGGTTAATATTGATAATATCATAGTAGAAAAATATTTCAGAGTTATTTTTATATTTTCTCAGAGGATTGGTAGGTTACTTAGGTTCATTGGTGAATGTTTTAGAAGGGTTTTTGGAATGGATAAGTATATTGGAATTGAGTGTGAGGATGGAAATTAAGATAACCATGAGTAATATGACCAAAAATAGGTTTTATGAATGGCAACTTTTCTAGAAATTATTAGTTTGTAATTACACAAGTATTATAGTTGTAACACAACATCATTATAAAATAATAACATTATGTTTGATAACATAATGGACACGCAACATTGAGCTTAAATAACAAACAAAATATATTAGTTAATTGTTACCATAATAAAATTTCATTTTAAATGTTTAGTATTTATATGACTAGCTAAATAATAAAAATTACATTTTATGAACATATATAAAATAAATTCATTTTTTATTAATTGAATTTTGTTGAAAATAAAAATTAGTCAAATGTAAATGAAATGTTCATATGAAATATTATTTTTCTATATGCTATGTGTTTTTTAATAAATTAAATTAATAAATTTTGGTTAATTATTTTAATGGCCTTTAGATCATATATATTGAATAAAATGTTTTTTCATTCATTTAATATTTTTTATGTATAAGGTAAGAATTGACCCACTTTTTACTTAAAAACCATGCTATCCTAAAAATCGCTTTCATCTTATCATGTAAAATTATTTTAAATTTCATTGTTTATAATTTTTCAAAATTTATTTTAAAAATAACTAATATAGTTTTTGATAACATTATGTCAAAATTATTTTACTGTTATATATTGTTAATTTTTGGAAAAGATTATTTTTTTAATGAATAGTGAATAGTACCGATTGCAGAAGAAAAATATCTTTTTATTTAATGAATTGACAATGTAAAAATTTATTTTATAACAGTATTAAATTTAATTTTATTTCAATTATATTAATGTTTATATAATTTATGTCCCTATAATCGATTTTATGTTGAATTTTTAAATAAAATATAATTACATTTTTGATTTTTTTTATTCGAAAAACCATTTTTTCTCTGTTCAACATGTTTAATTTTAAATTAATTTATTCCAATTAAAGGAATTTAATTTTTAAAATTAGATCCAACATTTTTTATTATAGTAATTAATATTGTATAATATTTTTCACTTCATAGTTTTTCATAATAAATGTTAAAAACAGTAAAAATTCATCATTATATATATTGTTATACCAGGTTTACCAAGGGTTAATCTAAGTAGAAAATTGTAAAAATTCAACACACCTATTTCAATTATATTATATATTTGTAACTTCACCTTATATCATATATGGTATTATAATTAAATATTATCTATCCCTATGAAGTTT
The DNA here is from genome assembly GCA_963277665.1 of Viscum album. Classification (NCBI taxonomy): domain Eukaryota; kingdom Viridiplantae; phylum Streptophyta; class Magnoliopsida; order Santalales; family Viscaceae; genus Viscum; species Viscum album. The sequence continues at coordinate 1,488,387,876 of OY728164.1, forward strand.
GTAAAACATGTGTACATTTTATTTATTGAAATTCTAAAAATTTTCTCTCCCCAACTTATTAAATGACATACATTATTCTCTCAAATTGTTATATACAATGAAATTTTCCATGTTGTATTCCATAAAAAATACATTCCTCACAACCCTACACATGACATCGATTCCTTATATTAATAAAAAAACCATTATAAGAATGATTAGGGGGAATGTAAAAAACACTTCTTAAAGTATAGGTATTGTTATTAATCGAGCATTTTAGTGTTATTTATTATTACACCTCATTAAAATATTTTATAACCCATTTATTAAAATAATGTTTTTTCTAAAATATAATTATATTCTATTATTTTAATGAAATAACCTTTATCTCCCTCATCTTCTATTAAATTGAAAATAGATCCATTAATTTGGTCTACATGAGACTACATCCTTCTGAATTAATGTAATTAGTTTTCAATCACCAAATATCACAACTAAATATAATGATTGATTTATTGTGTATATATATATCTCATATTTATGGAATAATTATACTTATTTTACTATGATAACACATCTACTATCTTACCTTTCATTATGATGGAAAATGATAACGTCACTTGTGTGTTAGTGTGGACTACCACCTCCACGAAGTGATTAGATTTTTTTCATTTAATTCTGAAATTAATTTTAATAATGATGGATTTTTTTAAATATATATTTTATATTATATAATAATTTTTTTGGAATGATTAATATTTATCGAATGTTATTTTTCTCTATACGACAGAAAAATGAAAAGAGTGTTCATGCGTACATATGACCTACCATCTTCATCAATGGTATAAATAATTTTTTATCTCTAACATTTATCAATTATTATGACTAATTTTATAATAAATATTTATGATATTTAATTTATGATAATTTTTTTTAAATGATTAAACCATAGACAATATATAATAAAAAGAATTAAAAATCCAAAACATAAATGTAAAATGAAGCAATTATCAAATGTAATAGAGTTTTTGATAATGATTTCACAATAAATGTTCAATATAATGATATATAAAAAATATACTTGGTATGATATATCTAATTATTTTCCAATAAAATATTCATAAGAAATCTATAAATATTATATGGGGTCTTTAAAATCAAATGAAGGAAGTCAAACCCAAGGTAAGGGTTTCTCATCTCTACATTACTACTATTATACATATGTCATATTCATCACATTTTAAATTTTTTATAGTGATTATACTTCCCTACCGATATGTTATATAATGAATTATTTTATCTTCATGAAATTTAATATTTTCTTTGGTGTTATTATTTTTCAAGACTCTTATGATTCAAAAGTTACAAATGTGTTAAGGTTTTACTTCATAATCCCATCCTTATTATAAATTACTTATGTTTAAGTATCCCATGGAGAAATAGTTTTATGTTTACATAATAAAAACAATATATTTAATTATACACTATCTATTCATGAACTTTTAACGTAATAGAAACATTTTCCTCTATTTGGTAGTTAATATTATTCAGAATATTTTCTTTAGAAAAAGTCGACTTTATTTATCTATTAAGATGAAAATAATTTTTCTTAAATATCTACGTTTTGCATATATACTTTCAAAAATGTTTTTAAAATTCTAAAAATGATTTATTAAAGGCATATTTACCCATTATTGTGTTTTTATAAAATAATTTTGATGGATTATCATTATTATTTTCTTAATGACGAATATTTTAATAATTTAAAAATATAATGTAAACAATATTTTATTAATACAACCTTTACAGAATTACCCACCATCATGAGCACTAATTGTATTTATTTTTATATTACATGTTTTAAAAGTAACTTTTAAAGAATTTATGTTTCACAATATTAAATTTTTTTTATTTATTTTTCAAAATTGATTTTCAAAGTGAAAAGTTTATAATCCTCAAAAATGATTGTAATGATTTTTTATATTCACCAAATAAAACAACACATTTTTTAATTATAATACATTTGATAAATTCTATATAATAAAATAAACCTTGTTTATTTGGATAGTTTATGATCCTTTTGATTGGGGATGGACTATTTTATTCCATTATCTATATTACTCTAGATGGTTTACGATTTTGTTAATTATTTTTTAAAATTATTATCATTTCTTATGAATGTTTTTCAATATATTTTTTATGATTATTATGTTCATGACCTATCATATGAGGAATAATTTGGACATAGTAAGTGATGGTCTAGGCTTTCCATAATCCCTTGATTCCATGGTAGGTCTCATAAGACAATGTATATTGGGTATGTGGCTGAGGCCATACCTATTTTTGTATATTTCATGGATATAGTTCTGTAGTGTATGGCTATTATTTTAAATATTATACATTCCCCCATTTTGATATTACTTATTAATGACCATGTTATTAATCTGTTAGTTAGGATTTCCAAGAATAAGTTTCAAGATCTTGTGATTATTTATATGGAATTATTTAATCATAACTTATTCCATATTATTAGAACAAAGATTAGGGAATAGCCCTTTTTATTAATGAAATGAAAATGAAAGAGAATAAGGAGAAAGATGGGCTCATACATGCACACATTCCCTCGTACCCAAGGAGACCCAAATAAAAGAACTCAAATATCAAAGTCACAAGGATAGGAAGCGGCATAGTCATCATCCCATCCAGAATAATAATCAAGAGGACCATGGGACCTAGTAACCATGGTTGGCTTCAGGTATGACTAGTCCTTCCTTAGTCCAACATTATTAGGAGGAACGGGTTGAAAACCGTTAACATCCACAACCACATTCTAACCATTGGACAATGCTTGACTGTAAGTTAGTTTTTTTGGGGAGTCATCATCCACATCATCCCACCTTCCTTGAATTCCATGTGTTTCCTTTAATTTATAAATTTCCAATTGGGTGTTTGAAACTATCTCACCATCACTGGGAGTTTGTTTCTCCTCAAGCACAGAATCAAATATTTCCTTCAACACTCCTGGCATCACATCAACCCACCCTTCTCAACATGATCAGGAGTCAAAGAATTACTACACTCTACTTGAGGCACCTGAGAAAAATCCCAAGAATCATCATCCACCACTGGCAAAACATTATCTCCAATATTCTCTGCATCTGTATCCACCTGAGGAACTTGATCGAATTCACGAGAGGCATCATCCACTATCTGTGAAGGAGTAGCATCCATATGGTATTGTGTTGCTTGATTTCTCACCTTCTTTCTACAATAAACCTCACTATGCCCTTTTAATGAAAAAAGGTACATACTCCATTTTTACAAAACTTCTCTTTGACATGTGCAATCACATGAAAATCAAGACAAAAGTCAGGCAGTCTCTCATACTCCACCATTAGAGAGATATCAAAATCTAAGGCAGAAAAGACTATATTGTGAGTTATACAAGTAATTAAATCAAATTCGTCCAAAACACTAACATAGTGTCCAAATTTTGTAGCCTCAGTAGTCCTGTCCATTTTAATTGGAATACCCAACACAGAGGCAACATCAAGAAGAATGCTAGGATGCCATAAGATCCAATGAAGGCCAACAATTTTAATTCACACCTGAGCCATGGAATTTTTATGGAGAAAGGATTTAAATGAATGTCCCATTCTTAATAGAAAATCATACCTGTCTTCAGAACAGTTGACCCAAACCCCCATGATCATCGCTTGAGATCCTCTGATGGAAATATAATGTGGAAAAATCCATGCCCCATAGGTATGAATCTAAAATCATAAAACCCCATGTAGAGGTTAATTTCTAAACCAAATCATCAATCCTCCAAATTTGACCACCTGCAGGAAGAACTAGCCTAGGAATAATTGAATTCTCGCATATCTTGAATCTGGAAAGGATAACTTCCCTGTTAGCAAAAACATGGGCTATATCACCCTTTCTATCAATTCGCTCCACAATATCATCATGAACCAAAGAAAAATGTCTTCTGTCTGAATCCCCTCCACCACCTGCAGGACCCCTGCTAGATTTACCTACATCTGTCAATTTTCCAGATGAAGATATCATCTCCACCATCTTTGAAGGAATGTTTTCAAGGTCCATCTCAACAACAGGTTGAGCAAAATCCAAACCTCTATTCACAGCATAGTATAAAGGGTGATTCCCATTCACCATCTTTGTTGAAAATCTAGACAACCATGTGCCTTACAGAGATGACTCCTTCAAAACGAGCTGTACAATTTTCACCATTGCAGGAGAACGGGAGTGTGAAGAAGATGCAATTAGCATATAACCAATCCCACCATGGTTGCATTGACTCCCAAAAAACCTTCGAACTTAGCAACCATACCTTAGATCTGTCGCAGATTTATTGATGTGTCACCCAACGAAACCCATCGCAAACCACAAGCATCAACCAAGAGATCTGATGCGGATCTATGGGTCTCCAAAGCATAAGTTGCAAACGATTTAGAATCAGATCTCAGAGTAGTGTCATGAGACACCCGTGGAGCCGCAGGAAGCTTGAAAACGCCAAGAATTGTGGAGCCAAGAAAATGAGGAACGACCATCTTCGAGAAACCCTAGATCTGGAACATTTTGTATTCACTATGAGAGGGGAGAGACTAGACCCCTGCCATCAATAAAAATTATTCACTTATGCCATATTATTCTTCATGTTCAAGATATTGATTAAATTATACATGGCTCAGATACTTATTTTTCCACATTTATTATGAATAATTTATGTTATATAGATTTTATTTTACACATAACATTAATGACCATCTAAGATAACCACATTCTTATGTTTCCTTCCATGAGGATTCTATGAATTATATTATGATTGATATAAAATGATATTATAATTTGTATAATGTAATTCTAAATGAAAATTACGTATTTAATTTTCTGTTTTCATTTATTAACTTATATTTATGTATGTATTATTCTATGTCTATAAAACTATTTGGTCACCCGGGATGAGATTCCTTGTATCACGATCCAATATTATAATGTAACCACCAAATCTAAGTTATTAGGATAAGTGTTTTTATAATACTGTGGTATAATATATAATATATAATATTTATCATATATGGGATTTTGAATGATGAAATTGGTCACTCAGAACTTTTTCCTTAATTATCATGAAATATCAAACCATCAAGCTTTTAATGGAGTTACTTATATATGGTGGACCTTTATTAATAGTAACTAGTTTGTGGTAGTATGATCTATATGATATTCTTCATAATTTTTTTGTCTTCTCATATTCATCTACTTTGTGGGTACTATTTCTGATGGTTCCTCCCTAAGGTAATATTTTTTATACTTGAAATGAATTATTGGTTGCATCATTTAGATTAATGTGTTAATTTCTGGGATTAAAAGATCACTCTAGAGTATCTAGTTGGAGTGTTGGTATGGGAAGAAGATGATTAGGTATGCCGATATATTTTTTATTGAGGCCTTTATGGAAGTTTTTTAATCCATTATTACTCTTGGAATATGGGATATATGTTATTAGGTATCTAATTCATTTAATTGTCTTCTTATAAACTATTTAAAATGAAGCTTTATCTCAAGAATAATATGAAAAATAAAATTGATTCATATGTGATGATTATATTAAATATATTTTCTCACCATACGGGAAGACCTTATTTATGAATAAATAACATTTAAACATATAAAATATATTACATAAGGTTTTTCCTCTAAAATTAATACCTTACAGGTGTTTATATAATATTTAATATAAGATATAAATAATTTTTACATCATTTGGGGATGATATATTATTCATGGAATAACCATACATATTGAAATGATATTTCTTATGGGGTGGGAGGACATATTGTGCAGAGGTTTTTCTCCCAAGGTAAAAATATGACATAGAAAAATTTGTTATTTATAATGTTTTTTGGATAACGATTGAACCTTATGTATAATGAATGATATTATGTATATATTTATGGAATAGTAAAAAAAATAAAAAGAGGGAAATATATCATATATGGGTTTTAACTGAGGAAAAATCATTATTTAGATGTTAATATACTACAAATATTTTTTTGAATGTAAAAAACATTAATTTTTGAATGCATGACATTAAAAATAAGGATTTGATACGATAAAAAACATACATTTGGAAAATGTGTTACACATAAATATCAAATTGTTACACATGTTGTTGGAATTTTTACCATGTCAAAAAACATATGTAAGGGATTAAAAAAATTAATTATATCCCTTTTAATAAATATATAAATATTTTGAAGAAAAATATTTTAGGTTTGTTAAATAATCAATGTTATTATTTCTATTTACAATAACAAATTTCTCTCCCCCTACCTTTCGAGTATTCCCTATACAATGTTATCTCTTATTTTACACTTAATTTAATCTAGACTCATGTTATGAAATAGATAGCCTGAGGTCAGTTTGAAATTATTCTTTGACACTTACTAAATTTTGTATCCCCTTATTTTTACTGCTAAATATTACAAGACAAGATGTGGTTTAGGAAATGTTTCCTATATATCATGGTGGAACCATATTTATATAAATGGGATTCTATTCTATATTGATAAATGGGGGTTATAAGAGGATGATAAGACAATGTTTAATACAGATTCAATGATTTATGAAACTGATCTACATTATTTAGGTTTTTAATCTATTTTGGTGCAATTTTTGGATGTATAAATATTGAAAATATCATATTTTAAGAGATAATGTTATGGGTGGAAGTCTATAGTTGTACACAACTACTTTCTAGCTAATTTATCCCTGATAGATCTCATAGTGGGTGAATCATTTTTTATTCCCAATGAATTAATTATTGAATAATAATTTTATTAAAAAAATATTTGTAATTTATTTGTAATAAATGTTGTTTATTTAGTGATGGATTTAGGGCATTATGTTGTAGAAAATATCTTTTTTGGATTGAATGTGCTTTGGAAACAATGGTTGAAAATTTTTTATGATGTTAATTCATACATATGGGACAAGAAGTCCCAAGACACCACCTTATGTTTATGTATTCATTATGTAGCCTGTGACACGTTGTTTCAACACTTGTTCATGTGAAACATTGATTAGAAATTAATTGTTTCCCATTGAACATTTGGGAAATAATAACACATGTCATGCGATATGATGGATGCTTAGAGACTAGATATTTCTTTAACCATCGATGGAAAAGGGAGTGACCATAACCTTGTGTGAGATACATAGAACCAAAAAAGATATAAAGTATATTAATAAATAAATAAAAATTTATATTGACTCTAGTATCTCCCTATATTTGGGAAATTGTATAGACTAAAAATGTTTTACATATGGGTATGTCATTTATATATTTAACAGACTAAAACCAATTTTTAGTTTTTGTTATTATATACACCAACATGTAATATTGTTTTTCTATAGTAGTGGAATGGAATTTATCATTTCTATAATAGTTAATATATTAGAGACATGAAGATACTTAATATTCTAGGAGAATAAAGTGGAGTGAAATTTTGAGAATATATATATCACATATTCATAGTATATTATTAGGAGTTATGGTTTAATTAGATGATGGAAATTATTGAATTTATAAAATATTTCTAAACATACTAAGATGAGGGAATTATATTGTGAATTTCATCACTCAATCCATAAGGAGTAACAATTTTTGTCACTGGTGAATATAAGTAGAACACCAATGTGATATGAGGATGTTGAAGGATTAATGCGACAAAATGATTCAAATATGAAATTATTATCTCAATAATGATGTTTTATATTTGTTTAGAGTTTTTGGAAGATATTTAATTTATTCCTAACTTTGATTAGTTTTTCCAACATAATTTTGATAAATAAATAAGGGAGTTTCAAATAAGGGAACCACATAATATGAATTCATAATCCTATAAAAGGATGTTAAAGTTCCCCTGATTCCTAATGTTTTGAAATATGTTGGGTTCAAAATTCTTACAGGAGATCAATAATTTATGAGATTCTTGTTTGAAAAAATAGGTTTGTATTTAGAAGGAAATATATGTGTTTCATAGAAGATGTTTGTTGGTGATAAAGTATGGTAGTTTCATTAAATAATTTTACCAGAAGAAAAAAATAAGTTTTATAAAATTATGATGACTTGTGGATGATCCTGTTAAATGAATAAGTATACATTATAATATCAAAGGGGATATGTTATTTGGATTGTATAATTTTTCATGAATATATTTATGTTTTAAAAATAAAAGGTACCATGAAAAAAGAATGATTGGAATGTTAATGCTTCACAATTTAGGAATGATTAGGAATATTTTGAAAAATTATGTTACAGGGATCATAATCCTCATTATTATAGAAATGGATGGTATTTTACTGTAAAAACTAATACCTATTGATGAAATTAAGTAAAATATATAACAATATAATTGGAGGTATACTTGTTTAATGGAGATTTTAGAGGAAAAAATTCTATGAATTCAGAAATTTGGGAGTTTACTTTAAGGGGACATGTGAAACCCTAAATCTCATTAGAAAAATTAAAAACATCACTATGTTTGGTGAACACACAATTTTAGTGATCCATTTTTTCTAGAGGCTTGACTTTATAAATGAAAATATTGATAATTGTTCAGGAATATGAAATTATAAAGTCAATGTTTCATGAAAGTAATAGTTTCATGAATGTAAGAGTTCCATGAAATGCGTGGTTTCTTGAAAGGCGATGTTACAAAAAACTAAATATTAAATATCTATTTCAATTAAACATTAAATTTAGAGAGAATCTAATAATTAATCTTATTCCATTATACTCTTTCAATAATTAGGGACAAATAATTTTGAATATATTCTATCAAATAAGAACCAGATGTATAAAAACAATGCATGTAACTCCATCAATATAGTGGACATATATAAGGAATAATAAATGTTCTTTTGGTAAGAAGTTTCCAAACTTAAAATACATTAAAGGTCGTGAACCTCACAAAGTATATCTATTATTGAATCATTTTTAATCAACAAAACTATTGAATCGTAGTGGATTCAAGTATGACATACACATTGTTGGTGTATTCTCCACATACTACCCCTTTGTAGTCAACAAATATAAAATCCTCACGTCCATTGGATGTTTTAAATTCCAATTTATTTTTTTATCTCCTTATGTAGCCAAGAGGAATGGGTAAGAAAGAGAAAAATTAAATATTGTTCTTGAAAAAATGAGAACAATATCCTAGGATAAATTTATATAAAATATAGTGAGAAGGTTAAATTTATTGGTCTCCATGATTCACCCCCACCCCTCCATGGGTGTATCTGGTTCCCACAAGATATATAAGAGGAAGGATATAGGTTTATACTATGAGTTCTATCTTAGAAGAAATGTATTGATTTGGGAACATGTATTCATTGATGAAGACTCACAGATTATATTTAAATGAATTTTTAGGTGGAAGAAATAAATATTAATAATTATTTAGGATTTCGGTGAAGAGATTATATATAAAAAAGAACAAAAATGATATGAAGAGTCATAAAGCATCATGAATATATCATTTTCCAATAATTTTTTTAAGAAACCCTAGTATATTGGTATTGATATTTAAATGTGTAAGACCTTGGAAACTTGTATATGGAAAACCAATATAGGTAAATAGGTTTTTGATCCCACCATAAAAGAGTATTGTATAATAACCTAAGGAGACTACCCTATAGAAAAAGTTATGAAGAATAAATAGAACATGAGGACAACCCTTGCGAGGAAGATTCACAAATTGTGGTAAAGGATTGTAATTCAACTGTTACATCTAATTAAACAAATTATATATATGTTTCCTGTAAATATTTATGTATAGATTCCACCATATAAAATAAATAACTAGAGGGTGTGGATGTCCTATACGAATAACTATTAGGTTCTCATGAATAACTTTACATTAATAGTGTGAAAATTAAAAAATTTGATGGTATGTTGAATGAATCCTTAGAATATGTTAATTTCCCTGTGATATAATATGATATAATTGTAATTTAATTACATGATCTTGTAAATATCAATGAAATAGTGAATCTCAAAATGATGAATAAAAACCAATACAAGGTGTTTGAGATTTTGAAATCATCTTTCAACGAACACAAGAATATGGTTGTGGAACTTGAGGATTAATATATTACAATGAGAAACATTAGGGATCTATTTAAATATATTGAGAATGAGAATATATGTTTTAAAAATGTTTTTATTTATTATGATCTAGTTTCATATGATGATAATTTTGAAAAAGAAGAGGAGGTTACAACGTATGTTATTCTATTTCAAGGTAGTCTGTGATATGAAAAATAAGTGATCCAATCATTACAAGATAAGGTTGATCAGTACAATATTATAATTTGAGTGGGCTATTATATCCTGAAATATTTTTTATAGGAAAATAGACGATAAAAATTTCTGAGGTGCACAATGTTTTGATAGAATGAAGATGGGTGCTGAGAAGGAAAAATAAATTTATCATATGGAAGAATTTCCATGTTATATAAAATATGTAATGTGAATGGAATGTGAGGTAAAATTTTGTTTCATACATCTAAATAAACATTATGGAATGTGAATAATATCTATCAATGATGGTTGATCTAGATTAATGTAGATGGAAGTTCTACGTAACGGGTAAGACAAGAAGATTAGGGAGCTAGATACAAATAATTATTTTTATAATATAATGAGAAGGTTTATATTTCATCTAATGAAGGAGGATTATGAAATTATATAAATTTTAGAATCAAATATTTTTTCCATAATATTGATAAATTTAACGATAAATATATTTTCCGAGAAAATCTGATAATAATATATCTCATAATAAATAGGCTATAAAACACTACTATCATGGGAAATATTGACACACCATTAGTATGTTTCCATAATCTTAAGGGATGAATAATTTTAAAAGAACACCGAATAATCCTACATCCCAACTATAAAATTATGAATTTTTTAGGAGATATTTCATATGTTCTAATAATGAGAATTTAGAAGGATATTTTACATAGATAAATCTAGGAATGAAAAAAGATCCATAAAGTAGTTCTCAACTATTATGGAATAAAATGAAAACATATATACTATATGAAATACTATTAAGAAATAATATAGGTTTATGGACCATAGAAAAAAAACATTTTTATTAATGAAAATTGCATCAACTACAAACTAGGTTACACTTAAAGAATATCACCATGAAGTGACTAAAAAATTTGGAAGAAAAAGAGAGAAGCTACTTGAATTAACAGTATGAATAATGTACACAAAAAAAAGAGTATCCTAACAAGAAAATGAGAGAGGTCACACATATATTGGATAAAGATATTAATCATTAAGAATACCTTATTAGATTAATATGTTTTACCATAAGGAGGTATGTGATAGAGAAGATAAAAATACCTATAATGGAAGATGAAATTAGGTGCAATGACTAGGGAATAGATTCCCTCACCACAAAATAATCATTGGACAAGGAATACATGAGGTGAATTAATGAAGGAAAATGCTAATAGGGGGATCCAAATAGTAAATTTAGAGATGAAAATTCTGATATAACATAGAAACTGATTGAAGACTATGTGTGCACATAGGAAATTCAAAATAATACGGCTGGATTAGTTGGAATTTACTAGGAAGTTATAATAAGAATTATAATATTAACGTGTCTTGTAAGTAATTATAATTTTTTTAATATACAAATAGTAAACAAAATAAACTTTTTTATTAATAATGATTTACCCCAACAACTATGAATTTAATTAATTGTAATATATAATTGAGGTGGTATAGGATTAAGTGGAAGATATGATCTTTGTAGTTTAAATACTATAAATGTTAATAGGTGTATGAGCTAAATAGATATACACAATATAAGAAAAAACCAATACATTAGATTCACATTTGGTATCACACTCAACGTGTTTTGTCAAATAATTAATCAATTTTTCAAAAGTTTATATGAATGTATCATGTTGTGGAAGTGGAAGTCATGCGATGAAGAATATGATGTTACACTGAAGAGATATCAAGGGTATATATGAATGGTCTTGTGGATCCAAGAAAAATTGAATGTTTAAGGATTTTCATAGATCCTTAGTTCTAGTTATATTAGAAATCCATGACTATATTTATTAGAAATTTATTATCAATATTTATTTATTTCATGTTTATATATTTTTTATGATAATGCGGTATATAGATGACTATGTTTCAGATACCAATAAGGTGATAAAAATCCAATACAATTCATGTGATGTTTGATACCCAATTTTAATATATGGTCAACATATTGATGAAGATTTATTATTAGTATCAATATATTGTATCAATCTATCGAAGGAAACATTCCTGGACAGTTTGTGATAACCACTGAAGGTTGTTTAGCCTTATCTAATAAAGTATCACTATGATGTGTTGAAGATCATGAATAAATAGTGTTACCATGATGTTATTTTTAATAAGTAGGGAAAATGGTATAACATATGGCCTTTTTCAAAATATAATTCTTAATTATTTATTCACTGAATTATTTATGTTAATGTGATTATGATTAAAGGATGTTCTTCTAAAAAAAATTATTTTTCTAGTATCTCTAGAATAGAGTGAGTGAACTGGTTAACATTGGTGTTTTTAGATTAAAATTTTATTTATAAAAAATATTTCATATATTTAAACTATTTCTCGATGAATCGATTTTAAGATAGAATTTCAATTATTTATAATATATAAAAAGTGATCCATAATAACAAAAAATGTATTTGAGCAAGAAATTGTCTATGAAGTGGAATTTATTTTAGAAGAAATTGATAGATGGTTTTAGAAGTAAAATATTGTTATCAAATGTAGAGAAAAAACTATTAATTTTTATTTTTCATAGAAAAGGAAGAGAACTATGATCCCCCATAGGGTTTTTAATAACACAATAAATCTATTTAGTTGAGACAATAGAATAAGGGTAGTAGATTTTTTGAGGAATAAACCCCCTAAACTTCACAGTTATTTGGGAGAATTATAAAAGTAAAATTTTGTTTAATTTACCCTAATTGGACTTAATTTCAAAGGGTGATATGACATAAAATTAATCTCTAGGGGTCATAATGGGAATATATACTAAATATTAAATATTGTTTCCCATACTGAATATAGTTTTTATTTTTAGGGGGTCAGTAGGTAGGAAAATGGAGGAATCACAAATCCATATCGATTAAATCATTGGAGTATCTAATAGAGTATAATGGAATGACTTGAGGTTTCATCTAACCTGAAACAGAACTCGGTCTTTCACATGTCCCAAAGAGAATTCTCGATTCTCATTTGTTTGTATGAAGTTCCTATGCAACACAGAATGAACCTTGGTAATGATTTCACCTTCTCAAGAATGTAATATGTATGTAATTAAAATAATATGTGTTTATATACAATTAGAGATAATAATAAATAAATATCATAAAAGTACAAAACCAATATATAAATATGAGTACTACTGAAATAGTTACACAGAATTTTGATGATAAAATACAATGGTACATATAGACTATTCAATTGAAATTAAATCACCAGAATAGTCACAATGATCCTCCACATGAACCATTATCAACATATAACAATACATCCCACATAGAAAATCCAAAGGAAGACTACCATGCCAAAATTAACCTTATCCTATAAAATATAATTGTAAACTAAAAGCCCAAAATGCCACCAACACCTATTTATCAAGAAGAATATTTCATATTAAATCCAAAAAATTATAGTTTGAAATAAAATTATTAAATTATTATTTTCAATAATTCATTAAAATATAATATAAAACGAATTGGCTGTGTGAAAATAATCATTTTCCCTTTATTTTCATTTAATTAAATCGATCACATAGAATGTTATTTTCCACCACTAATACCTCATGTCCAAAACAATGTCTAAATTTATCACTTTAAAACCATTCTATTTGATCCTATTTTAGAGATACAAATTTAGAAACATAAAATTAGTCCAAAAAGTTTAATTGGGTTCTCAAATTTTCATTGGAAAATGATATTTTGTAAAACTATGAATAGTGGCCTAAAACAATGTTGTCAAAACTCACAGACACTTGAAGTTTTAGATTTTTTTAAATTTTATATCATGATAAAACTATTCAAAATTTTTACATAGAATAGTATAAAAATATTATCAAATGATACTTTCATTTTTACATTCATCGATTACTTTTTATATACTGTTATTAAAATGTTTTATAATAAAACCACAAAAATAAGTAAAAAATCACATAGTTAGTAACCATTATGTCAGGTTATACAGAAAGGGGAACAAATAATAGAACATATGTTACAATCAAGAATAAAAAGTAACTGGGGTTTAATTGAATAGGAATGATAAATCCCCTAAATTATCATAACATGGGTCCTAGTGTATTTCAAATCATCACTATAATGTAAAAATAAACGGACATAAAATGGTGATAAGGAACATAAAATGACACTACTGAACATGTCAAAATCACAAAATGTCCCACTAAAAACCCCAAAGATAACATAACTATAATTTGTTCATCCATATAATTGAATATGATTTTCTCCCTGTAACTCATGTTTCCTTGTGATAAAAATAGGTAATTTCCATTGATCACTATTTACCACAGGATCATATGAAATGAAATTTCTTGCATAGTGACCTGCCACAACTTCAAGCCAAACCATCATTGAGTAGCCTTGTATTACATACCTATTCATAACACATTCACACATGGGATTTCCCAACGACATGTCACATATTATCTATCATGGAATGTGATTATGATTCTTTATAGAGGGGTACACAATAAATCATTCTGTAACTCAATTATAAAACATTTATAAATAACTCAATCTCACCTCATACGATCAAAATTAAGATACCCTTATATAACCACAATCAAAATAATTTAAAATGAATTTGTAATGAATATCCCATCACGGTATCACATGGTACCATGGGAATGTAATACTATGGGTGCATTAAAATGTTATAACAAATTTTAGGAAAATAAATTTTCCATAAAATGCTGAATAATCCATATCATTAAAACATTCTTGGAATTCCAAGACATTTCAGAAGATATAAACGTTGTGTCAATCTACTCTTTGGGATAATTGTGAGAAATAATGTTCACAACTCAAATGGGAAATAAATATTTACTTTTAAAATCACTAAAAAAGTGTATCAAAATACAATTAACATAGAGTCACACATACCTTTGAAAAAAAAACACCCAACATATCTGATCTCAAAATATTTAAACACATAAAACTGTTCAATTCAGGATCCCTATGGTCAACAAAGGTTTTAAATAAATCTTCCAAGGGTTACATAATACATTTCAAAATCAAATGACTCATATAATACATTTATGAACTTTAAAAAGAAAATGAGTCTATTTTCAATGTAAAAATAAATCAATAACACTCTTCAAATCCTCAAGACAGTTCTCACCACCATATTTGAAATCAATTTTTTTAAGAATATAATTTAGTATTTTCACAAACATTTTTAATGTATTCTCATTCAATGTAATGGGATAAAACAATTTTGAAAACACCATTATTCACATACAGGTATCATGTGGGCATAATGATAATAAAAAAAATGTTAACATGAAAAAATTAAAGTAATGTAATATAAAACAACAAAGAAGAAGAACCTACCTTGGTTTAGTGATGATTAGGCTGGATGTTGTTGAATGTGATGTAAAACGCATCCCCAAGACAATATGAACCCATTATAACACCTATTTATCAAATTTCCCTTAATTTCAACCAATTACCACCATAAAATCAACTTCCAAATAAAAATATATTTTTAGAAGTATGATAAACCAAGGGAAAAGAATATTAAAATAAATGAATTGGGATTTTGGGAATTACCATGAAGGAAAAAACATTAATCCCATGTAAATTCCATTGAAAATAGAGGAAACAATGAGAAGATACTTAAATGATATGTTCATAGTCTTTTTGGGTGAGAGGGTAAAAGAAAACGGTGATGGAGAAATAAAATCAATGATAATAAATATAATTTTATTTCTTTAATTAATATGTGTTGGTCATATGGTTAGGATTCATAGTTTTCCAACACATTCACCAACTATGTGTAGGGAACTACATAACCAATACTAACCCCAACTGGTTTAACCTAGGATACTGTATGGTTGGAAAAAATGAGATTACACATTTTCTAATATAACTATCAAAATTAAGAGACAATCCACATTATAGTTTTCCAATTTACCAATGTGTGAAAAATCCATGCCTGATAGGTGAGACTCCACCGAAATCCATCGTGTGTTCTCCTACGAGTCGCATGATTTGGACATAACAATCTGACACCAATACTAATAAACCATACGTAGAAGAAAATTAACTAAAAATTTACAATGGTTTGGTACTCAAATGGTTTCCTTTAAATCATAGAGGTAAACTGTTCAGCTTAAAAAGATCCTATGATTTCCATGTCTCAGAACGAAATATTTAGGAAATTTAGAAAGATACTGAAAGTCATAACCCACAATAAATAGAAACAGAGATAAATTTTTTGTAGAAAACATTCTCCATAATATATCACCTTATTCAAACCAAATAATTCCATAGTTAATGTAGAATACAATAGATAAAAAATATAAAATAGATCTCATCGAGAAGGATAGTTCCTCAAACCACCAGTAGAATTCTGAAAAAAACAAAATTCCATTGAAAACCCCCATTTAAAGAATGTATCTAATTAAATTGACATAAAAATAAATTTCCCTCCAATTTAAAAATAAACATAAATTTTAGATGAACCAGAAACATATTAACATAAAATAATATAATATTATTAGACAAAAATGTTTAATTTTTTTTAATCCAATCAGAAAACCCCAAAGTAAAAAATGTAACATCATGAAATAGATTGAAAACCATGAGGAGATCACTACATTATGAAATATCATAGTTGAATAATAATGTATAAAAAATCTATAACAACCAAATAAGGAATCCAATAATGGAAAACATACCACAATAAATAATAATATCTTTTTAACATATGTGTAACACTTGGCAGGTGAATGTGTTGAGATCCCAATTCCATCGAATACCATACGATGTTTATATCTATATTAAAAAATTCTAGATGAAAAAATGACCCAACTTGAACCTAAAATACTCCCCCATGTACTATGATATACATTCCAAGTATATACAATGTCTGAACTAGCAACCAAAATCCATGCTTAGGCTTGACCAATGAATTGAAGATCCAAACATCAATAAGCAAGGAAATATGAATAATAACCAAATTTAACACAATGAAAAGGGGATCCAATGATGAAGAAAATAAAATATCTTACATGATCACCTGAAGAAAAAATTACTCTCATATAAATTTTTATATATCCCTAAATGGATTTTCATTAACAATGGAAACTACATAACAGTTGAGGGAAATATATAACAATAGAAATAAATCTATTACACCAGAAACACTTCTATTATTGATAATGGAAACATTATAACCCCTATCCAAAATAATAGTCTCCAAGAAAAACTAATACTCAATAGTAAAACTATCAAACCATGGTACATGATCCTAACAAACGAGACCCAACAGTCTATAAAGTTAAAGTAAATAAGCACATCCACATATTAATCCCAATCATATCACATTAAAAACATTACCACAATACCCATCCATTATGAGCTAGCGTAGTGTGAAAAAATTTAGAAGAACCTGTAAGAAAAAAAACCTACATCCACAATAGATCATTATGGGATGATTTCTTTAAATGGAATAAGACATAAACCGTTAGATGGGGATATCCCAAAAATGTAGTTTGGAAACCGATGCACTGTTAAAACATGGAATTGTTTCATTAAAAACCAATAGAAACCATTATATAAATCAAACATCAAGCTCATATTAATATTGGTTAATTTTAATGTGTTTCTGAAAATTATCATCAAAACGAACATCACCTTATTTTAAATCCAATTTATTATTCATACTCTAAAAATTAAACACACACCTTCTATTTGAATTTGTTTTAAAATAAATTACCCTATTAAAATAAAATCACCAAGGGTGAAACCCCAATTTTGAGATCACTAATTTTCATTTAAATAGTAAAAATATTTTAACCTACTAGTTGTACTTGGTATGAAAAATAAATCACAATTTTTTTTCAAATGTCTAAAATGAAATCAAGCATGTCAAATTTTTTTAAAAAAAAAATCTTGTTTCATAGACTAACATCAAGACCCTATATACAAATGAACAACAATTTATATAGAATTAAATTTTCACCATTAAAAAATTAATTTCACACCTCGTTCACAATATAATAAAGAATATCAAAACACAAGACACAATAAAAAAATACATCCTAAGAAGCCAATATATCAGAAGACCAACCATGAATCATTTCCCATTCCTCCAACAGACATGGAAATCCAATATTCGTGCATCCTAAATAGAAAAATAAAATAGTATGTGGAACTATTTTTGACATGGAGATGTGGATTAATACCTCATACAAATAGCACAAAAGTTATTAAAGTGTGCTTTGAATCAACTTTGTTGAATTTGTATTTTTTTCCTGATCTAAGAACCAACATTATGACTTAAAAACCTAATTCATCACAATAATAAAATATCACATAAAAACCCCAAGGAAACTCAATCCAAAATAATGAGGATCAAAACCCCACTACCATAGGAATAAAAGATTAATCCAAAAACTCCATCAAAGAAAAAACTGTAATCAAAGAAATAAATTCAAACTACAATTGAATCTCGTGACTCAGAGAGGTAAAGTGCTAGAAAAACTATCCTATTTTTTACCACATAATCCATATTAACCATATATATAAACTATATTACCCAATAAATTGATGGAATTTCAAAACCATGGTCCTACTAAGAACCTCACTATGAAACTACTTTATATTGATCAAACATGAGGTGTCATCTTACTTGAAACCTAACCCGGTTCTCCACATGTCTTTAAAAGCATTTCTGCTCCCCATGGGATGGGGAATAGTATATGGGAGTCAAATAAAAACCATGTGATTTATCTCTATATTTTACAGATATAATAATTCAAAATTGGGAATGAATGAAATAAACATTAATTTGGAGATAATCAAAACGAAAAATCCAAATATGATACATCTAATATATAAATGTGAAAAATAGAAAAAATTACCCATATTTCAGATACTAAAATACAATTATCCAAACACATGAGTCAAACAAAAATTACAATAATGCCCGTGACTAGTTCAAACAACCCACTACATGACTAATATCATCATCTAAAAATTTATATATAGCTTCAAAAATCCGAATAATGAGTAACAGGTAGGATGGATCCCAAAACAATCAAATATAGGAATTATATATAATTTTTACAGGTCACCGCCACTTTTATAATATATTGATCACATTTATTTTATATACTATTAATTTTTTAAAATATAATAGAAAATAGTTATTTTCTATATGGACTTAAAAAATAAACAACCATAAACCCATAAAGAGATAATTTGTTTTCTAGGATTTTCATTATAAAATCACATGTAAAATCATTTTCCTCAACCTTCCAATTCCAATTTATAACAATTAAAGAAAAAAATCATTTAAATATATACATCTTTAAATGTAAATGTTTTTTAAATTTTTTTAATTAATTTTAAAAAATTAATTTTAAAAATAGTCTTTCATAATACTAGGATTGATGGGATAAATAATTATTTTAAAAACCCACACAAACATGGAGTTAAAAAAACTATTTTAACCTTTCTCAATTTATTAAACTTTTTAAACTCATTTTTAAATGTATTTATAAAATACTATAAAATCCAATTTCACTTTCCTTCATATTTAAAAACATTTCACAATCCATTTTAAATTCTTTTAAAATATAAACCACACAATGAAGGAATAAAAAACACCATAAGGAACTACTATATAGATTCTTACTATCATGAAGTAATTGGAATGAACATATGTGCCAAAGAAAAATATAAAACATAGGGGGAAATAATTAAAAATTAATGATAAACCCTCTAAAGAATCCAAAAAATTATCCTCATTTCATGGTGATAGTTACACGGATACAATATAAAAAAGATATGAATTTGTTATAAGAATATTAGTCTGTGACTACTCAAAATATCAGTATCCTTGGATTTCCATCCAAACAATCTGATGATAATTTTCTTGGAAATACTTATTTCATCGAATAATTGATGTTAATGTCCATAAAATCCCTTCGCCCATGATATTAACTAAGGTAATATCCTTTTGATTCCTTCACCAATTAAACTATATGAACCTGATAAAATGCATAAGGTTTATATCTCATTTTTTACAAACCATCCTACAGTGGCTTGGAAGAGCATCCATAGTCAACCCAATATCACACATGGGATTTTCCACATACTAGTCATGTGCTATCATTCTTATACTCCCATGATGACTCAAAATGGGGGTGAGAACAAACATAAAATACAAAACATAATGATAAATATTTTCCAAATAACTCAAACATAACCACCTACTTCCCAAAAAATATCCCTATGGACATCCAATATAAATAAAATATAAAAAAGATTCAATAAAAAACACACATTACGGGATCATATTCCACAATATAAATACACAAACAAAAGGTGAATCAAAGGGAATCAAAACTTCTATGATTTTATTTTCAATAAAATTTTAAATAGGGAATACTTTTAAAATATAATATAATTTTAATCCATTTACTTGTTTTAAAAAAATGTCTCTCATTATTTTATTTAGACCAATTTTATAAAAATAATTTTGACTCTCAAATGGGAACTCACTCTTTTCTTTTTTATGCCTCCTTTAAAAATATTCAAAAGTATAATGAGTCCCAAAATACAGTTCACATGTATGCACACATCCCATTAAAAATAAAACAACTGACATTAATTATCTCAAAATGATTAAAAATATCATAACATTTATTTAGATATCACTATAGTCAAAATGGGTTTTAAATAAATCTCATAATGATTAGCTCACCCATTTAGAAATAAAAAAACTCATTTAAAATATATAAAAAATTTAAAAATATCATAGATATGGGTTTAATGATAAATTGACTAAATAAAAATATTTAAAACCTAAAGGAATTTCTCACTATCGTATTTAAAATAAAAATAATTTTTTAAAAACCAAATGTGTTTTTCAAAAAAAACATTTCATGGAATCCCATTCCATGCCAAGGGATTCAACCATTTTTAGGAACCATGTATCTCTTACGGGAACTCGTATACTCATATCCAAATTAAAGAAACTCTTTAATAACAACTGTAATTTAAAATAACAAAATATTACAAAACGAAAATGTAATTCGAACCTCGGTTCAATGGAGATATTTTTGTAATATTTCACCAATAATGGATAACACAACCCCAAGATAATAAATTCCATATAAAACCCATACACAAGAGAATCACTAAAATCTGAAACAATTCCTACCAGAAAGACACCCCCCAAATTGTGTGTTGAGTTGAAATGACTGTAGATATTACATACTCTAGTGACATTAAACTAGAATAAATATTCATACCTTGCTAATGATTTTTTAGGAATCATTTTATAGAATTTTGATATAACACATACATAATAATCCCATATATTACAAATTTAAACACAACTATGTAGTGTCCATTTTTACAATAATATAAAACAATAAATTAAAATATGATTTATTTTCATAAAAATATTTATGAATTTAAAAATTAATTATTTGTTTTTGTTAATCATCCTTAAACACTATGATTTTTTTTAAATTTTGGATGAAGAAAAAATATCATTATGTGATATAAGAATAAAAAATCAATTAGTTGAGTGAAAACAACAAAAAACAATGAAATCCCTTTTCTAAAAAAGTCATGTAATTTCCCTCATTGGTTGTTACTCTAAATTTAAAATGATTACAATATTACCTTTTAAAATCAAATGATTTCCATGAAATCACATGAATAGCCATAGAAATGGCATGTAGGATACTTGGGACATTTTTACAATATAGTCCTTATAAAACCATTAAAATTGGAATAAACATACAAAATTAATCCAATAAAATTATTATTAGATCATCATCATTACCAAATTCATTGGACAATTATTAGTTTGTACCCATAAAATAGTCTATTTCAAGATAAACTGCGTGTTATAATGGGTCTCAACACATGTTATAAGCAATATCTAGCTCTCCTATGATCTATAATTTGGATAATTCCTTCATAAAAAATGCTAAGGACTATTTCATGACAAAGACCATGAAATTCAATTTTAAACCTATTTGTAAACAATTTGGATTTCAAATTACACTTTTTTCATAAAACCCCATTTTGAATATAAAATGTTCGATAATAGGGAAATGCTAATTTTAAGTATAAACCATGAAATCTTGTAATGTAATTCAGACATAAAATAATAGTTATAATGGAAGGAAATATTATTCTCACTGAATATGTTAAAATATAAAATTTCTATTATATTTTCTAATGAATTTCAAAAATACTGTAAAAATATTCCTTTATGAAACCCTTCAAAATAGAGAATAATATGATTCAATTTAAATTATTTTTTAAGTCCATATAAGTACATTCCATTTTTTAAATAATATATACACGGATGAAAAATATTTTTCAAATAAGTCAATACTGATTGATAATGATTACATTATAAGAGTATACAAAAATATTAGAAGAGTAGGGGGTGAATTGTAGTTTATAAAAATAATGATTACAATTAATGATTAACCCTTATTCAATTTATTAGACTGAATATATATCTAATCATCACAAAAAAACCATCATACAATCTTATTTCTACTAGTTTTATATAAATACAACGATAATAAACATTTTTAACAATGGTAAACATTCTTACAAATTCATAATTGGAATAAAACATGAATAAAATTTATAAATTACAACTCTATAAAAAAACATGTAAAATCGTTATACAATAATTTCAACACCATAACCTTTAGTGTAAGTGATTTCAATCATCTTGAGTTAAGGTATTAATTATTTGAACTAAACATAAATTTATATCTATATTGACGAAGAAATAACTCGATCAAAATGATTGGAATACTTGTATACCTATAGAAGTGGAATTTCATGATCATAAATATCAGACACAATTGTATTCAAATAACCTAAATCCCTCGATCAATCATAATTAGACATAATGATTACAAATATCGAATCTTTTTGGAAATTTATATTACTAACATAGAAGTCAAAAAAACTATCCATACATTAAAAAGTGAATAATAATTATAATAATATGTTATTATGATAAAAATTAAACATGAGATAGGTTGAATTTCTAAATAATAAGATCCACACTCATAAAATAAGTTCTAATTATAGGAAACACCAAAACTTTCATATTTTTGGATTCTCTGTGTTGGTTTAAACAGCTTCATATGAACTATTCCTTCACACAAAATGCCTAATAGAAACTTCCTCAGATGTTTTTTGGTAGAATAATAAAAATTATTTAAAATATTTTTCATAGTAGATTAATCATTAAATAACTGAGAAGGTAAATATTATTCATCTATTAGAGTAATAATAATCACCTGATAGTTATCCCAAAAGTTCATCTGGACTATTTTTCTACATCCACGATTTGAATGTATATTAAATTGAAAAATTTAAAAATATTCTGGTGAGACATAGTCTTTATTTATAAGTATTACATTTAAAAAACATCATTAATGTAAAAAATTATAATCCAATAAGATTATAATGTTCTATTCAATTATAATGATCACTCGATCAATATATGATTCCATGTGTGGAAAAGAAAATTGCCTTTAAAAAACTCTAAATAAATGAAAATTATAAAAAAAGTGAAATATCGTTTTAATAATGTGTGTCTTTTTTTTAAATAATGATTATAAAGGGTTTAATGTATATATTTCAACTAATGGAAAATAAGGTTGCATGTTAGTGTTTCTTACCTTGAGTGTGAATCAACATGTTTTTTCATTACCTTCATATGTAATATAAATATTTTAATTATTAACTTTATAATGAATATTTATTAAAATTATAATTTTTTTAATTTATAAAATACAATGTTGTATACAATTACCTAATTATTTACATTCACAACATACATTAGGATGATATACAGAATATATGTGAAAAATGACTTTGTTGGCATGATTATAGTAAAAGAGGTCATTGTTAAATCATAAAAAAAATTAAAAACAAGAAATAATTAATATATTATATTTCAATTTTATATTTAAAACCCTATATTAATATTATTATAAAAAAATGAACTACATTACAATCAGGGAGATAATGGTTGTACATACGCATGAGCAATGATTACATTTTTGAATGATTATTATTGGAGAAAGGAAAGTATTAATATTATATATATAAATAATGGTGTTTATGCCAAAAATAAAATATTATTTCATTAAACACATATATATTTATATATATATATGAACCATGTTATTTCATGATGAAAAACAAATTGTATTGCTTTGGGGAGGAGGTAGTTCACACATACACATGAATGATGTTATTAATTTACAGTGAATGGAATTATAATAAATTAAAAGATATACTATATTTCAAAAGGATAATGTTTTCATAAAAATAATATATATATATATATATATATATATTAAATTCATCATTATAATAGGGTTGGATAGATTTTGAAGGGAAAAAATAACATTGCTCCACAAGGAGGTAATTTACCGTACACAAGAATGATAAATTTCTATCATATTTGATGTAGGATGGAGATGGATATAGGTTATTACATTAACACAATAAAATATTAATATATTAGAGATAATTATGTTATTATATATTCATGTTTTAAATTTATTTTCCAAATGGGTAAAATGAATCAAAATAGTAAAACATATGGTTGAATATTATAGCATTTCTTTTGAAAATATTCATTAAATTAAACTTAAAGACCACAATGATCTGTATTTTTTGAAAAAAATTGAATATAGAACATGTAAAGTGATTTTATAAACTATTTAGTGAATTTTTAGTCCAACCAAATAGTTTAATATTTTTGATGAAATGATAATAAGAGGTTCCCTCTTATAAAACAGGGGAAGCACACACTTGGAATCAAGTAAAATATAACATTATTTTGAATTAATGTTATTTTAAAAATGGATAAAATTATATAATATGAAAATATATTAGGAGGATGAGTCGAAATAATCTCATCCAAATGAATTTGTACAATTATGGACTATTTTTTCACCCATATAGTAGGTTTTATACTCCCTATTAACCCTCTTCACACTTACCATGATGACAATGTTTTTAATTCTTTTAAGGTCCTAATAGTTAATATTAATGGAAAAAAATATAAATGGATTATGGTTTTTATTTTCAAACATATCCTAATAATTTTTCCAAAAATATTATTTTTAATGATATTTTATCATTTAAAAAAATAATATTTCCATAAAATATCAATAATGTTAATTTTAAAACATCAAAAAAGAAAATAAATTAAAAAAAATTTATGTATAAATACATCCAAAAAATGTTATTTGTTTTCTTATAATTAATTTCCCACATTAAATATTTCTGTGTTTATTACTTTATAATATTTTTATTATCAGTTATTTTATTTTTTTCATCAATTAAATAATTAAAACGTTAGTGCTCTATAAGAATATAAGTGAATAATTTCATTAATATTAACTATACTTAAATTACTATGCTTAAGATAAATCTTTTATATTTAAAAATATTTTTTATAACAAAACATATCCCCAAGTTATCACCATATTGTAAATATTATATTTATTAAAATCGAGAGATTTCCATTTTATAGTTTTTTTACATAAAATTTTATACAGGTCATAATAAAATCCAAATGGATTAAAAGAAAAATAACTAAATAATGGATCATTATACATAATATAAATTCATTCAATATAATCACTTTAAAATTTAGGTTTAGTTTCTAGTCCATATCATATTAATTTTAATTTTTTATTATCGTGATTACCCATTAGCATGGTAACAGGATTTGTTAAGGTTTTTATTCATATTGAACAAAAATAAAAGACACAAATATAAAAAATTTGGAAAACATGATTAAAAAATGGAAAACTTTGTTCATGATTCAAAACAAACAATTTGAAAATATTTATTTAAGAATAAAATAAATAATTCGAATAAAACATTTTCGAGAAAAAATACTCCTTTTAAATATAAAATATTGGTATAGTAAATTCCGGTATAAAAATGATTTAATAAAACATAACTTTGTTATATAAAATAATAATAAACCATTAAAATTTTAAAAAAATTAAAATTAAAAATTATTTTTTTAATACGTTAAAAGAATATATTGTTATAAATAAAAATAATAATTCTGAGTATTCAATTGGAAATAAATATATTTTGAAATGACTCAATAATTTACCACAAGATAAATATGATATTATGTTTTAAAAGAATATACGTATTTTATGAAATAATTATTATAAATTTTAAATTAAATAATTAAATATTCTTCTTACTAAAAAATCAAAATCATTTGTGAAGAGGACGTATCTTAGAAAAATAAAACAATATTACTAAAAATTGCTTGCGTATTTTATAAAAATTTAAAAAATAAATTTATATTTATTAGAACATTTATATATATATATTTAAAAAAATAGTTACCCTTATTCTTACCCACATGGATCACATCTATATTGTAAATATGATAATTAAATAATAATATCATGTTGTTTCTTTATGTTCTTGTTGTCTATTTTATTGAAGTCTAACATAATTGTTATTTTCAAAATCATTTGATGTTAAATTATTTTCCTATCAATTAATTTAAATTTATTTATTTCCAAATCAATATTAGTAATAAATGGAAGAAATTTTATAATACGATAGTAGAAACCCCTCATTAAAAAATGTTTTAAAAAAATTATCTCAAAAAGAGAGAAAGGAAACTATGATTGTCATCTAGGATAACAAATATTGTGGTTTGTATTAGTGGTAAGCACCCCTTAATCCTTTATAAAAAAAGGTTGTTCAAAACCAATTGGGAGCAAGGACTGTAGTTGTACTATAGAAGGCTGTAGCAGAAGCGGAACTGTATCAACGATGGGCACTCTAGCAATGGTGGGTATTGTAGCAGTATTATTCACAAAATGGGCCTTGGGCCAAAGAATTTGTCTTACGGTTCATGTAATGGGCTAAATTCCAGTTGAGATTTAGGGATATGTAATGGGTCTCCCTATACCCAGTTAAAGAGATCTTGACAATGATTTAATAACAAATGAGTCTTCGTCCCCAGCCTTATGAATGAATAAATTATTGGGAAGTGAAAATATGAAAATGGAATAAATGAATAATTCCAAATAACAAGGGATATTTAAAGAGATTATTGATCAAAATAAAGTTAATGATCACTAGAAAATCATCAACCACAAAACCTTTAACCATAATAGTCTGGAAAAGGCCATCGATTCAATTTTATAGAAACTAATAAGATAAAATATTTATTTTAAAATATTTTTTCTCTATTTTTGGGATTCCTAAAAAAACTAGTATATGAATATACAATAATTAAAATTCTTGAATAATAAGATTTTATCCTTTAATCAGTTTCCACCCTAATATCATATTTTTCTCTAAATTACAAGCATTAGAGATGAATTTTTTTATGAAGAGGTAAAATAAAATTATATTGGATTAAATAATTCCACAAAATTTTTAAGAGGATATTCATCCTCTATTTATAAACTAAAAAATACAAAATGGTTAGAACAAGTTATGATAATTAAAAAAATTATTAAAACAACAAATATTGAAAAATTCCTTTAATACGAAAAATTCCATATTAATAACCAATGTTTGACATATAATATCTAATAAATAAATATTAATCAAATTCATCAAAAATATTTAAGACAAAAAATAGAACAGAAAGTTTTATTACATATTCATTGAAGAATAATTTAGTATTTTTCTACAAATATCATAAATCCCTCTTAGATTCTAATAATAATATATCCATCCTCTAGTCATGTATCACCAAAATATGAAAATCATTATTATAAATAAGTTGAATTACCACAAAGCCACAATAAAATCATATATGCTTCAAAAAAATTCATCCTTTATTACATAAATATAATAGCATAATATAGGGTTTATTTATATCAAAGAGTGTTCCCAAATAATAGAGTTATCTTATTCTAAAATTCCATTAATCAATTAATCACGAAATAAATTTCCATTCCCATAGGTTTTTATACTTTAAAAAATATGCTGCAAAATTTTAATAACAAATAAATAGTAAAAAGTTAGAGATCATTTAAACCATATTGTATAACAAAACCTTTAAATTTATTCCCACCAAAAATAAATTTATTCTTCCTAAAATATATTTTTTCTTATGTTAAACATTGGGTATATATATATCTCAAAAAATTATCAAATCTAAATAAATGTGTCCCATAAATTATCACATTTTAACTATGAGATTTTATATAGTTATAGATTTAATCTAACATATGTTTCTATGTTTTGAAAACAAAAAATCCAATGAATTTGTCTATATTTTTTAATGAATATCATAAAACATATAAAAAAACAATATATATTAATATCAATAATAAAATACTACTATATAAAATTTATGAAAACTAAAAACATAAACAAAACCATTAATTTACATTAATCTTAAACAAGTAACCATGTTTCATTATATTACATCATAATAAATCATTTATACAGTCAAGGATATGAATTATGTGCTTATGATTCATTGATATCAGGGAAATAATGATTCATATAATAAACATAATAATATAATTAATATATTAAAAATATAAATTGGTGTTTCCTTCTTATTCCCTTTATATTATGACATGATTCACAAATCTAGATAGTAAATGTTCCAATCCATTATGGTATTTACTTGTTTGAGAAAGATGGTATAGTTGAATTTTTTAAATCAAATAAAGACTAAACAATGATCCATATTTCTTTTTGAAATGTAATGGTTTAGTATAAGTCAAATTGATTCAAGAAGTTGATATGATTTTTTTAGAATATTGCAAAATCATTTAAACAATCCTTTTAAATAATAGGGACAATCAAATTATCTATAATGTATAAGAAGGTTGTGAACGATTATATTACTTCCTTTCAGATAAACAATCCATAATATGTTGAAAAGAAAACCAGTAAAAATGAATTGAATTATTTCATATTAAAATTAAAATGATCCATGAATTGTTAATACCGATATAATTTTGAAAACATATTAACAATAAAATCTTATATACCTATTTCAATTACACATCAAATCCAATATCAGAAAATATCATTAGCCACCATGAAATGTATTTCATAAAACCTTGAAATAAGTTTATATATCTTTGATATTATGATCAAACATAAACATTTATACACACAATGGTATCAACAAATCCTAATAAAAATCACATTAAAACATTTAAATATCCAATTTTTTATAAACCATACTCTCATACCAATTGATAGTACCCTAACATATATATTAAATATTATAGTGAATATAAACAAAAATTAAAATTTTAATATTCCTAAAGATCATTAAGGTTTATAGTTTTATAGAATTAGGTTATAACACTAATATAACAATCCCATATATTAAATATTGGACACTACAACTTAGTATACATTTTTTTAATCAATATTTAACTACTTATGTGTAATAGGATTTGTTTTCATGAAAAATCATCATGGCTTTCGACTTGAATTCTACCCTTCCATTACCCATCCATAAACCATATTAATATTTTTCAATAAATTTTATAAGAACAATAATAAATATATCGGACATAAAAAATTATGAAATCCATAATTTCCAGAAAACAAATTAATACCAATGAAAAATAATTTCATAAAAATACTTACCTTTTACAAAAGGGTCATAATTTTTCTTTTGAAAATATTATTATCATAACTTTTTAGATCAAAAAAGTTTCATGAAATCCCATTAAAAATAAGAGGAAATTAATATAGGAGACTTTTTACATCATTAGAATAGAACCTTAACAAAATAAATATTGGTGAAACAACTATAAATTGTATTTCCAATATAATATTTTTGAGAACATAATCTTGACCAAATTCATTAGAGTTCTATCTAGGGGAACCCATAATATATGATATATCACACTCTCCTAGGATATATAATGGGGATTAACCCATCACATATGATATTTTATATTCACCCCGGATCCATAATAGGTCATAAACGTTCCTAAGAAATGTACAAGGACCATATCCTGAATAAAACCCTTGTAAAAATATTTTTAAATATTTCTAAACGCATTTAAGCTATCAATATCTTATTTTTTCATAAAAACCAATTTAAAACACCAAAATAACCATAAAAATTTAAAGAGTGTCTTTTGATTAAATAATTATGATTTATTAAGAAATCAAACTTTAAATAATGGTAATGGTGTTGGTAAAAGTCATTGTCACTAAATATGTAAAAATTGAACCTTACATTTGTATTTTGTAAAAAATGACAATTATTCCATAAAGAGATTCATTTTTTAAATAAATTTAAATGGAGAATCATAAAAAAAATTAATTTTATTTTATGTACAAATACTTATATTCATAAAATATTTTTTAAAAAATATACATTGACAGAAATGATTTTGTAAAATAAATGATTAAACATTTAATATGCTTTTTAAGTTAATGTTTACCTCACATGAAGACCGAATCATCTAGTACATTAGTTATCATTCTAAAAAATAAACATATTATAATAATTTTACATCATCATAAACTATTTTAATATTTTTATTCATTTTATTTTATCCAATACCCTCTTATATAAAATTACTTTATCTGTTAAATTGAAGTTGTATTTTTCGATGATAATCAGTTCATAAGGCCAAAATACCAACTGTGGGATGAATATGGAAAAAGAGGTAATTATTATGTAATAATAAATACATAATAGTCATTTTTATATTCGAATTATACTTTCAAAACCAATCCGGGAGGATGATAATGAAAAATTAAATATGCTATAATCATTGAGACTGTAGGAAATACATACTCTTGAGTAAAGCTTCCATTTTTCAGTGACAAACATGGGGAAAAGGTATATATTATTTTATATTTATAGAGTGATATTTTATAATATATAACATATGATATATTTTAAAAATACAAATTTACATCATCAATGTGATGTGGTGATGAAAAATGAACCACATCTCTTCATGGTGGGTGAAGACTATATGTACACAAAGATGATATTATCATTTTTGAGTGAATGGAAAAGAATTAAAGTAAATTATATCATATAATTTTAGAATGAAAAAAATTTGATGAAAATAATGTTTATTAATTAAATATATCAATAAATATAGTTATGAATGAAGGAGACAGAAAATGAATTACAATAGTTCATGGTGTGGAAGTCCACCGTAAACAAGAATAATGGATTCCTTTACCATTTGATGTTTTTAGGATATAGATATAGGTTATTAAATTGTAATTATATTATATATTTATATGTGATATACTGATATTATTATATTTTATTTCATTAGTTATATTTTATGGAGGAGGACGAAAAAATAAAAAAAGAATTAAATATTACACCATTTCTTTGGATAATCTTCTTTTCTTTAAACCTTAAGACCATTAATAATGTTATTCTATTGAAAATAAGGCTAGTATAATCTAGATAGGTATATTAGGATATAATATA
Source organism: Viscum album (assembly GCA_963277665.1). NCBI lineage: Eukaryota > Viridiplantae > Streptophyta > Magnoliopsida > Santalales > Viscaceae > Viscum > Viscum album. The sequence goes on from OY728164.1 coordinate 1,488,419,731, forward strand.
GAATATTAATAAAAAAATGATAGTTTTGGGGTTATAAAATGGGAATAAAAGGTTCAGTTTTTATAATAGAATTGGGGGAGACTCGTACTAATTTGTCAAATAGTAAATTCACATATATATATTTTAATATAAAAACTTCTAAAATTTGATAATATTAAAAGTTAAGATGGGGATGATTGTACATCATCTCATAAAATAAATTTTGGATAATTTTTAACAATATTGATACACATATATTTTAGTTAACCACCTGTTAACAATTTTCACACAAATCATTAAAATAAAGTTTTATTTTTAGAATCCAGGATTTTTTGAAATTTTATATCATTCCCTAAAATTTTGTCTTTTAAAAAATAAAAATAATATTAACTTTATAACAAATAATTTACATTGACTTTTATATCTTCAATAATACAAAATAATTTATAAAAAAATACTTTATTTCCTTAATAAAAAAATCTGTATGTGGAATTTTTTTCATAACATTTTCTGTTCACATTATAATATTATTAATATTTATAATATAATTTTTTAATTATTAATTAACTAATTTATTCATAATAATTATTTATGAAATTAAGGTAATTATTTATTCTCTGAAGAATAAAAATAAATTAACATGATGAATATGAATAAGTATTCATTCAGAAAACTATTTATAAAAAAACATATTCTCTGGTTATCCCTATTTCAAAAATATTGTAGTTATTATTAATAAGAGTGAGGGAATTTTTACATTTCCAAAAATAAAATATTATAAACTTCATAATGAAAAATGAATTGAAAAAACACCATATAACCAAAAAATGGATGAGTATGGATTAAATTTAATCATCCAATAATACTTACAAAATTGTTATTTTAATCTTAAAGTTCATATCATGTTAATTCTAACCCAAAATTGTATATTTTAACATTTACTATGGTAACAAGAATTTATGTGTTTATAACTCATATTGACTCAAAATTAATGGAAAATATATAAAAAATTGCACCATATGATTGAAAATATGGAATCCATTTTTTTTATTAAAAACAAAAATGTAACACCCCAATATTAATTTGTTTGTAATAATAATATTAATTATTACTTTTGTCTTAATTTCATTTTTATATAAGAAATTCTTGCAAAATTAAGATAAAAATATTTATTCATTCAAACACTGGGAATAGATAAAAGTTCTAAGGACCACAACTAACAAAAAATTCCCTCCAGTAGGCCAATAATGATCACTGGTATACCCCACATCACCACAAACATGCCAAGGAAGATGTCGATTTCCTTCGAATCTACCACGACTAAGAACATTATAACCAAAACCACAGCAACCAAACTACGCTTCTGGGGGATGAAGAGCACCATCTTCTGTGTCTCAGCATTTGAAGTTGGAATACCCTAACAGAATATTTATAAAAACTAAAATTTGACTTTTTTCATTTAAGTAACCATTGAGTATGCAATGGCTATAATTATAGCCATCAGGTGTTGTGTTTTAGTAGACTATGAATATTGACATTTTGAAGTATTTCAAAAATACGTTAAAGTCAATACCTATTATTTATATTTAATGATTTCAAAACATAATGTCTTAAAATATTTAAACATTCTGGTTTTTGTAAACTGATCACCGGTATGACAATTATAAATATTTATTTCTTTTGATGTTAATATTAATGATTTTATGTATGTATAAAATCATCTTTAAACATTTTCAGTGATTGAGTGCATTAAAATTCTATCGTTGAACTTATTTAATTGAACTAATCTTTTTATAAACATGACATTTAAAAATCATAAAGTCTTTGTATATTTTTCCACTTTAAATCAAAGAAAATTATGTATAATGTTATTGAATTTGAAAACTTTTTTACTTTTATTAATTAAAAGTTATAAGGTTTGGTTTGTGTAATGATATAATAAATAAAATTTTATGAAATTAAGGATATTCTGATTTTTAGATGGTCATTTGGAAAATTTGGGTTAATAAAAAACATTAACTCATTTTCCAACCCTTTACAGCTAGGCCAAGGGAGGTGGCACACACATGGTGGCAGAGCGTAGCCCTCAGCAGAAGCCAATGCTGGCCGAGCATGGGTACCCCAAAGGGCGTATAGGAGAGATGGAACGCTTGAGCGTGCCACCGTGGACATGAGGCTATGGTAGAGCTCGGTTGGTAGAGGCCCGTAGAAGAGTGGGATCCCATGTGTAAGGCCCCTGTTCTGTGAGTGTTGTGATTTCTGAAGGGCGTAGCAGAGCCTCAGGCTTATAAGGAAGGGGCGCTCATCTCCCCATTTCGATGTGGGAAGCGAATTTTCGAGTTAAACATGATCATGGTAGGTTTGATCGTGTGTCGCATGATCCATGGAATGTATTCCGATCTCTCTTATAATCTTATGTGTCCACGGAGTGATACAGTGCTTCCTATCAACCATTCGATATACATGAAGACTAATCGTAGCCGTTCACTCAGTTTTTAAATACCATGTCATTCCTCATCTATCATATATGATTCAAGATCCAATATTGACTGTACTTTTTTTAACCCATAGAATACTTCTAGCCATCCGCTCAAGACCCAAGTGATCTGAACCCCCCATTTTCTTCTGGTTTTCTCTTCCACATTTTCTTCGTCGTCGTGCTCAAACTAGTGGCCACCCACTGGTTTTTTCTCCGTCTTCATTTTATCCTCTCATCTATCTTGTGTTCCCTTCTATTTTAAGGCCCCATAACCTTGACTTATACTTGAAAATTCTCCTAGATCTCTTTTATTATTTGATATTTATTTTTGAGTTTACTTTATTTTGTTTCGGTATAGGTTTTTACAAGCTTTGTACATATGTATGTTTTATACTCAACGTTTGTCTATTTATTGAGCTCTCTCTTTACTAAACATGTTGGATTGTTTTATTTTGGTCAATTTTAATGTCTTTATTTATATATTATATTTATGATACGTTATATATATTAAATATATTAAATACTGCCTATATAAACCTTATTTTCTTGCACCCTAAATATCTGGTTTTCTTTCTCTTGACAAACAAATAGTTACTGCCCATCCCTCTTGAAATCCTGAAGTCAGGTAAGGGATCAACCTATTATCTTTTCTTCTTTTTATAAAAATATTTTATCTTTATATATATACGGGTTTATATATATATAAATATATATACCTTATCATATATTTTCTAAGTCATAAATCATGATGAATTTTCTAAATATATTTTGAGTATAAAACATATGCAAGAGGTTTCATGCTCTATTCATTATATGTGAACCCTTCTAATCTAATTTCTTTCTTCACAGATATATGTATTTGTATATAGTTTCTTCTTAACCCGTTTTATAATTTCAGAATAAATGTATGTATATTCATATGTATATATATATGTATACAACAAACCATTTTGGGTTATGATCTTTGTAAGGTGGTATTTTGTTTTATGTTATGTTTTCAAAACATAAAACACATTCAATGGGTCTATCTCCTCATGGTAATTTTTACGTGTACCCTAATTTACAATTCATGTATGTATGGTTATATAAATATATTACAACTATGATTTTACAAAACCTATCCTTATTGAATTTAAACCATTGTTATGAAGATAGAAACAGTTTGAAATCTTGTTTTGGGTTGTGTAGATTCACAAATACACACTTTATGTATACAAAAACATTTTCCATAATTATAAAATATACATGAATACATATGCATTTAGAATTTGGTTTCTCAAGTAATTGGTATGATGGTTTTTTCATGTTCACGTATCAATGCACATTCATGTATGATCTCACGCATTTAAGTATTTCTTTCATACATAAACACTTTATAGGCAATAATCCATGTTTTAATTGTTTCGCCAGAAAATGTATTTGATTTGTATGTTTATGTTTTAATATTTTATATAAAAATTAACATTTAATGGATCGAATGAGTATTTCAAAGCGAAAACATATCAACATGGTTTAGAAAAGGACAAATTCTCAAGGTTTTAAATGCAAGAGTTGTTATTTCATGTGAAAACCCATTACTTTATGTGTACTAGTTCTTATTACATGTGCATGAGTATGTTATTTTAGTTTATACACCTATCCGTTTAATATGAACCCAACAAGTCTTGATTTTTGGCATGAACCAATTCAGTTAACATGTTTGTAAAAAGGATTATAGAACAAGAATGTAAATATAAAACCTTATGAATATAACACCATGCTAAGGAATATGAGGAATGTATTGGACATAAAATGATGTGATGGGTGTGCCAAAAATTATACATCTCTCCAATGCATTGGGTAAAGTGATGAAGTCTCATATGTTAAGTGAAATTATGCATGAACATGATGATAAATTTATTCATAACTATGTATTGTATTTAACAACAATAATTTTGGGTTTTTACCCATACGGTCTTGGCCCAAGTCCTTGAAAAAGTCTAGCATTATAAATTTCTTCACTATGGAATATTAAATGATCAACCAAGGGATTGTGGATCCATAATTTAGAATTTTTTATGATCATAAGGGATAATCAAGTGTGAAATGGAATGTTATACAAGGGAATATTATCTAATGCTAAAGTAATATTAATATCTTTATTTGATCTAATAAATCATGATATGAATTCTTATACTCTTAACAAAGCTTTTGGAGTTGCCTTGAATATGTTATGAATTATGCACATCTTATTTCGTACATACACATGCACACTCTAATTCATGTTTTGTAGAAACCACAGCTATCGTTTATGAAAATAGTCTTTTGAAAAAATGTCTTCAAGTAAATATAGAAAATATTGATAGTGTGCCTTAAAATGAAATATCTTCCTATTATGAAAATGGTTTATATTTATTTTTCTCAAAATGAAGAATTTCCATAAAAAGTTTTAAAACCCCTTAGTGGTCATTTTTATGCTCACCATACGTTTAAATTTATGTTTTACAAGTTTGTAGTAGTTGTGCTCATTCCTTAAGTACTCTTTGTAATGACACTAAGTTGAGGTTTAACCCTACCATATTTTCAGAAGAAGTACTTCAGTAGCATTAGATTTTCCAAGAACCTATACGAAGATGATCCTCTGAATTTGGGCCAAGATGTGCAATTTTTTCTTTTTTAAGCCTGCTTAATTTAAAAAATTGTGCACCATGTTTTAGGCACCAATTTCAGTATTCTAGGGTTGGGGTAATGATAGTGGGTTTTAAAGGTTCGGTTTAGGAAAACCCTAGAAAATTAGAGCAAACATAAATTATTTAATATCATCATATTAAGAAAAATCCTCTTCAATATTTCAGATGGCTGACGAATAACAACTTATGTTTCTTCAAACATAATTATTAGAGACTATAGTGGAAAATTCTTGTGCTGAAAACTATGAGACATTTGAAAATATCTGTCTATCATGAAAAACCCTTTACCAGGTATCCAATTCTCTTCATGTACTCCAACATCACTGAGAAGAATCCCTCGAATTTAATTTTTATGATACATGCCCAATTCTGTTCTATACACTACAAGGAAAATACCTCAAGGGTTTGTTTAATTTATTTAATCTAGCTAATAATGTTTTGTCTCGAGAGGACTTCAAAGAGGGTACACAAGGGGGTGACCTCCGAGTAGCATACATTTTTCAAAATTTGACCTACGGTATCTGTGGTCAAGTTATTGACTTTGATGCTCTTAGGGATGAGCCTACTCGTTTACACAATTGACACATTGTTCATGCAGTTGTTGCCCAACATCATACACGTCATGAATTATTCACCCTTAACTATAGATTCCCGCATGGGATTGATCCTATTTTCCCATGTTGCATCTGGACCCAAGATATTGAATTGTTTGGATCCACCTTGGGGATTCATTTAATTTGGAACCCAGGAAATAACTAACACTAGTAGTACCTATGAAAAGACTTCATGATGATTATGTGACACCTTGAGTTTAAAAACTTTTCTAAATGAATCATGTTATGTTTTATGTGTTGATATCTTATTATGCTTCTATAGATGTAATTTATCTATTGTAATCTTGTTATACTTTACAGGTACCATGTTTTTTAAATGGAAAATGTGAGTTAATCGATCAAACTTTTATCACTTCCTACTGAATTTCTAGAATCCATAATCACCAAGACATGTTCAGAATTATACTAACCTTTTTCCAACCCGCGCTTGTCTTGAAAATGTATTTATAAAGTATCAATTTGCTTGAACATCCTATGGACCTACTAGGGAAACAGTCATGTTTATCGCCCCATAGAAACTGCAAAACTAGAAGAGTACAGGCGGCGAGGAGAGAACCACTAAGGTATCTTCCTTTACTTCACCTTGTCTAAGAACCACAATGGTCTGGTGAAGTTTCATGATGCTACCTTAGAGGGTGACACCCGATCAACTTATCTTCTCCAGGTCCTATGTTTCAGTTTGTGTGGAATTCTTTATGAATTCTATGTGTTCAAACGAGAGGTGGTCTAGGAGATTTATAGAGAGGTAGCTCACACCCAAATCTCTATTCTCCACACCTCCCATGAAATTGTTTGGAAGACTAAATGATTATGAATAGGTTTTACCCTAGAAACTCATGGTGTATATGAGCCAAGGTGATCAAAAAACTTGGAACTGACCTGGGGATCTACATGGAAACATCAGCAAATTATCCGCAATGCTGGACCTCGAGGAGGGGTCCTCGAGCATAAAGTCTCTCTAGTTTTTTTCGCGTAGTCACTTATGGGCGTAATAGAATTGTGAGGGTTTAATTCATTGAATGAGGGGATAATTCAAAACCACAAACTTAATTTCTGTAGTAATAAAAATTTTAATTATTAAATTTGGATTAATTTTCTTTATATAAACAATGCCCTCAAAATTCACACAAAATTTTTTATTCATTCAAACACTGGGAATGGATACGAGGTATAGGGACCATAATTAAAAAAATTCCCATCAGTAGGCCAATCACGATCACCAGTAGACCCCACATCACCACAAGAACTCCATTTAAGAAGTAGGTTTCCTTCAAATCTCCCATGACTAAGAACATTATAGCAAGAACTACAGTAATCGTACTAAGCGTTAGAGGGATAAAGAGAACCATCTTCTGTATCTAGGAATTTGAAGTTATAATACCATAATAACGTATTTAAAAGGCCTAAAATTCAATCATTTCCATTTAAATAACTTTTGAGTTTAAAACAGATATAATTATAGCCATAAGATATTGTGTTTTAAATGAAAATGAATATTGAAATTTTTAAGTATTTCAATAATATGTTAAAGTAATTAACTCTTATTATTATTTTATGATTTCAAAATATAATTTCAAATATTTAGACATTCTATATTTTTTGAACTGATCACTTATATGACAAATATATATATATTTTTCTTTTGAAAATTAATATGTAATGATTTTTTCTTTGAATAAATGCACCTTTAAATATTTTAAGTGATGGAGTGATTTAAAATCCTATCATTGAACATATTTAATTTGGACTTATCTTTATGAAACATGACATTTGAAAATTGTAAATTCTTTGTATATTTTTCCACATCAATTCAAAGAAAATTATGTATAATGTTTTTGAATATGAATTTTTTTTACTTTTATTAATTAAAAGTTATATGGTTTGGTTTGTGTAAATATATAAATAAATAAAATTTTATAGAAGTATGGATATTGGGTTTTTTAGATGGTGATTTTGAGAATTTGGGTTTATACAAAATATTAACCCATTTTCCAGCCCTTTACAGCTGGTCTGAGGGAGGCGGCACACACATGGTGGCTGAGCCTAGCCCTCAGCCCAAGCCAAGGCCAACTGAGCATGTGTACCCCAAAGAGCGCATATGAGAGCTGGAATGCTTGAGCGTGCCACCGCGGGCATGAGGTCGTGGTGGAGCTTAGAAGGCCAAGGCCTGAATGGGAGCGGGAGCCCATGTGTAAGACCCCCATTCTATGTGTGCTGGGATTTCTAAATAGTGTAGCAGAGCCTAGGGCTTATAAAGAAGCGGCACACATCTCCCTGTTTTGATGTGGGAAGAAAATTTTCGGGCAAAATGCGATCTGATCCATTGGATCACACGGCGCACGTTCCAGGTCCTTTATCCCTATCTTGCTTCTAATCCTTCGTGACCCCAGAGCGCTATAGTGATTCCTATCGACCGTCTGATCTACATGAAGTCTAATTGTAGTTGTTCAGCCGGTTTTTAAATCCCACGCCTAGATTCATCTGTCCGATCAGATTCACGATCCAATCTCGACTGCTCTTTTTTAACCAATGAAATCCTCCCAACTTTCTGGTTAAGACCCAAGAGATCTGAACCCTCTATTTTCCCCGGTTTTCTCTTCCGCGTTTTCTTCCCCATCGTGCTCAAACTAGTGGCCACCCACTGGTATTTTCAGCTTCTTCTTTTAATCTTCTCCTCTGTATTGTGCTCTCTACTATTTTAAGGCCTCAATACCTTGACATATACTCGAAAAATCACACAGATATCTTGTATTTTACGTTATTTATTTTCGAGTTTAATTTTTATTTTCAGTATAGTTTTTCACAAGATTTATATATATGTATGTATTGTAATCACAGTTTGTTTTTTGATCTCCCTCGTTAAGAAACATGTTGGAATGCTTTATTTCGGTCAAGTTTAAAGTGTTTGTTTATATATGATATTTATGATATGTTTTATATATGAATTATATGAAATACCTCTTATATAATCCTTGTTTTCATGCACTCGAAAACAAAAATTTCCTTTCTCTTAACGTACAAACAGTTCCTGCCCATCCCTCTTGCACACCCAAAGTCAGGTAAGGGATCAACCTATTTTGTTTTGATCATTTTATAAAACTCTTTTATCCTTATATATATATGAGTTTATATGTATATATATATACCATCTCATATCTTTTCTTTGTCATAAATAACGATGAATTTTCTAAATATTTTTTTGAGTACACAACACATCAGAGGTTTTATGCTCCAATCTTCAAATGTGAACCCTTCTTATCTAATTTCATTCCTCATGGATATATTTTTATGTATATAGTTTCATCTCAAACCGTTTTAGAATTTCAAACAACGGTATGTATAATCATATATACAGGTATACAAAAAACCATTTTGGGTTTTGATCTTTGATGGGTGATCTTTCGTTTTAAGTGATTTTTTCAAAACATAAAACACATTCAAGTGGTCTAGATCCTCATGCTTCTTTTTATGGGTACCCTAATTTACAATTAATTTATGTATGGTTATATAAATATATTACAACTAATATTTCAAAAAAGATATACTTATTGAATTTTATATATGGTTATAAAGATAGCAACAGTTTCAAATCTCGATTTGGGTTGTAAATATTCTTAAATACTCATTTTATTTGTACATAAACATTTTTTTTAATTATAAAATTTACATGAATACATATGCATTTCGAATTTGGTTTCTCAAGTAATTGGTATGATGGTTTTTCATGTTCAAGTATAAATGCACATTCATTCATGAGATCATGTGTTTAAATATTTATTTTATGCATAAACACTTTATAGGCAATAATCCATGTTTTAATTGTTTCACAAGAAAATGTCTTTGGTTTTTAAGTTTATGTTTTAACCTTTTATATAAAAATTTACATTTCATGGATCAAATGAGTATTTCAAATCCAAAACATATCAACATGGTTTAGGAAAGGCCACATTCACTACTAGAAAAATAGGTATTTGCGACGGGTCCTTTGCGACGGGATCACGTCACAAATGGCTTTTTGCGACGGGGGCCCGTCACAAATGACCCGTTGCTGAAAACGGTGTCGCAACAACAATTATTTGCGACGGGCCCGTCGCTAAAGTCTTTTTCTGTGATGGGAAGAATCCCTATCACAAATAGTACATCGTATATTTGTAAAAAACATTTCAAAAACTATTTACGACGGGCACCGTCGCAATTACCTGTTGCGACGGGTCCCGTCGCAAAAAACTATTTTAAAAAAAATAAAAAACTATCGATAAATTATTTTAATTCATATAATAATAATATTATTTGCGACGGGCATAGTATCCCGTCGCAAATACTATAAAAAAAATAAAAAAAATAAATTATTAATAAATTATTTTAATTAACATAATAATAATCCAATTATAATTCAAAAATAAAAAATAATAAAATATTAATTAATGATTTTAATTAATATAATAATAGAATTATAATCCACAAATAAAAATAATAAATTATTTTAATTAATATAATAATAATAGAATTATAATTCAAAAATATAAAATAATAGAATATTAATAAATGATTTAATTAATATAATAATATTAAAATTATAATTCATAAATAAAAAAAATATTAATAAGTTATTTTAATTAATATAAAAATAATAGAATTATTTTACATTCAAATATTAAAATAATTCAAGTATTAAAAATATATATTTAAATTATAATATTTTAATATTTTAATATATATATATAATTTAATATTATAAAATATAAATAATATTATTATTCATATTAATATTGTTATTTAAAAATATAATATTATTAATATTTTATCATGAGACAGAAACTACGAATAGAAAAAAAATCATATTTTGATTTCACAAATTTTATAACATAAAAACAAACTCTAATCTGAAAGAGGGGGGGAGGGGGGATCTGCAGATGGTGGTGGAGGAAACTTCATCCCTAAAGCATGAGTGAGTCGGCGCAAGTACTCCATCTGCTCCTGATGCTGCTGCTGCCACCGACTCGTCTGCTCCTCGTACAGCTGCTGCTGGCGTCGACGCTCCACCTAAGGCTGCTGACGCATCTGCTCTTGCTCCTGTCGGAGACACTCTATCAGTGCAGTCTGAGATCGCAACTGATCCTCATACTGTGTAGTAGAAGAAGATGCACAAGCTCCTCTCAAGCTGGACGCCGACATCACAGCACTGCCATAATAATCTCCGGGAGTCAGTCGAGAGTCGATACCAACTACCCGGCCCTTCTCGAAGGCATACTAGGTGGCCTGCATCCATGCCGCCTGATCAAACTGACGGCCAGTGGTCTGATCTGATGACGCGGCCTGACTCTCAGGCCGAGCCTGTGACTCGGCGGCCTCATATGACTCCAGTAGTTGCAATTTAAAATTAAAATTGTGAATTTATTATATGCAATTAATTTTTAAACTTGAAAACAAATAATACTGACCACGATGTGATGCTGACGAGCACCTCTAAGCTCCCCAGTAGCAGGATCACTATACATCCTCCGATATACATCGTACTTCGTAATATCGGGGTGCTCGACAGCCTATAAGAATAAAAAATAAACTGTTAATATTTATAGTTATATAAAATATTTATAAATAATGTACCTACCAGATGTTGTGTATGAGTACTAAAAGAACGACTCCCAGCTCGATGAGTCACCTCCTGTCTCCCCCGATTCTGCCTCCCCACCGATGATCTTCTCTGAAAGGCACCACTCAACCAGTGCGCACATAATCCATCCCATACATGAGATGAAATGTACTCTGGTCGGTGTGCTCTACATGACTCATCAAAATCTGACACTCCTGCTTTCATCATCGAATCCATTCTTAAATTGTGAAAAAACTGACGAATGCGATCACGCATGGCCACCTCCCATGCCTCGTGGATGGCGTCACGCATGGTATCCTCGATCGGATACCATAAACCCTACAAATAAATCCAAATTTCAAGTTAGAAATGAAATAATTTTCAAAATAAAAATTATTTATTTACGTACGTACCAACCAATGGTCGAACATGGCCTACTGCACATCAATGGGAATCTGCTCCCATGTGGTCCACAGATGAGAGAAATGGTTGCGCAAAATAGCGATGCCCTGTCCTACTGGTATATGCGGAAAACTGTAAAAATAATAAACATTTATTATATGAATAGATTAATGAAATATTAGTCAAATCCACAGGTTATCACAAAGGTTATCACACCTCCGTGTGTGTGGATCAAACCCAAGACGTGGACGTCGATCGGGGACGGGGTCAGGAATCATCAATCGTGCAAGACCGCGCCCCCTCCGCGTACTCCCTGGAGCGCCTGTAGGATGAGGGTCATCTGTCAGCAACTCATCCGCATCAAAAGTTAGGTCAGCATCCACCAACTCACGAAATGTGGCGTCGTCCATTTGAAACCGAAAATGTTAATGTTGTTAGCAAATAATTGATAATTACTATTATATATACATATATACATATTATGATTGTATATAAATACCATGGAATTCTATCAGTGTTCATCTTCATCATCATCTTCATATATGTCATTGTCATCTTCATATTCCTCCTCAACATCATCGATATCTATTCGAGTTACAGTTGCTTCATCTCTTACCATTTGAAATTCATATGTGACATTATTAACATCATCGTCATCACTGACTCTTAAATGTGGGCTGTCGTCATCGATACTCATGTCTCTTTGTAAAAAGAATGATTTTGAGTACTCTCTTGAAAAACATCAATTCTTTGCAAATCAGTGAAAGCACATTCACTTTAACTAAACTGATTGTCTCGAATTTTGATTTTTTTTACACTCCACCAATCAGTCAAGTCTCTTGATGTAGCACAGTACTTTGCGTAACAAACTTGATGTTCCTGTTGAGCCAATAAAAATGGTTCATTTACTACGAGAACACTTTTACATTTAATATCGATGATTCCAAGAGTCGGATGAAACACACGCCTCTCTCTGTATCCAACCACCGATATTTGATGTCATCTCTTCACAGTTGAGCAGAACATACGTATGAGCTCTATGATGTTCATCATTTGAAAGCTAGCATTCATAAACTCTACCAAAACCAAGCTCTATCTGGTTGAAAACAGATAATTTATTTTCGATTTCATCAATATTCCTCTCGTTCCATCCCATTCGGTTGTGTTTTTAAGGATACTCAGATTCAAAATAATGGGAGCAGAAAAAATATATTTCCTCTTGCAAATAAGCTTCTGAAATAGATCCTTCAACAGATGCTCTGTTACATACTTTTATTTTCATTTTTTGCATGCATCTTTCAAATGGGTACATCCAACGAAACTGTACTGGACCTCCATATTTGGATTCATATGGAAAATGTAACATCAAATGTTCCATTACGTCGAAGAAAGACGGCAGAAATATTTTTTCCAGTTTATATATAATTACAACAACATATTTTTCATGTTTTCGTAGAGCATCATAATCTTCTGTAGCCGCACAAATTTCTTGAAAAAATGAGACATGTTTATTATGGAATCCCAAATCACAGAATTCAACAGACTTCTTAATTCAATTGGTAATTATTGGTAATTATCCTAATTATTGGTAATTATCCTAATTATTGGTAATTATTCCTAATTATTGGTAATTATCGGTAATTATGGGTAATTATTGGTAATTATTACTAATTATTGGTAATTATTACTAATTATTGGTAATTATTACTAATTATTACTAATTATCAGTAATTATTACTAATTATCGGTAATTATTGGTAATTATCGGTAATTATTGGTAATTATCGGTAATTATTACTAATTATCAGTAATTATTACTAATTATTGGTAATTATTACTTATTATTACTAATTATTACTAATTATTGATAATTATTACTAATTATTCCTAATTATTACTAATTATCGGTAATTATTCCTAATTATCAGATATTATTACTAATTATTTGTAATTATTGGTAATTATCGGTAATTATTCCTAATTAACGGTAATTATTACTAATTATTGGTAATTATTACTAATTATTGGTAATTATTACTAATTATTGGTAATTATTACTAATTATTGGTAATTATTGGTAATTATTCCTAATTATTGGTAATTATTCCTAATTATTGGTAATTTTTCCTAATTATTGGTAATTATTCCTAAGTATTGATAATTATTCCCAATTATTGGTAATTATCGGTAATTATTGATAATTAAGGGTAATTATTACAAATTATTGGTAATTATTACTAATTAGTGTTAATTATTTCTAATTATTCCTAATTATTAGTAATTATTACTAATTATTGGTAATTAATGGTAATTATTACTAATTATTGGTAATTATTGGTAATTATTGATAAATATTGGTAATTATTAGTAATTATTCCTAATTATTGGTAATTATTCCTAATTATTGGTAATTATTCCTAATTATTGGTAATTATTCCTACATATTGGTAATTATTGGTAATTATGGGTAATTGTTGGTAATTATTACTAATTATTGGTAATTATTGGTAATTATTGGTAATTATTACTAATTATTGGTAATTATTGGTAATTATTGGTAATTATTCCTAATTATGGGTAATTATGGGTAATTATTACTAATTATTGGTAATTATTACTAATTATTGTTAATTATTACTAATTATTACTAATTATCGGTAATTATTATTAATTATCGGTAATTATTACAAATTATCGGTAATTATTGGCAATTATCGGTAATTATTACTAATTATTGGTAATTATTATTAATTATTAATAATTATTACTAATTATTACTAATTATTACTAATTATCGGTAATTATTACTAATTATCGGTAATTATTGGTAATTATCGGTAATTATTCCTAATTATCGGTAATTATTACTAATTATTGGTAATTATTACTAATTGTTGGTAATTATTACTAATTATTGGTAATTATTACTAATTATTGGTAATTATTACTAATTATTGGTAATTATTACTAATTATTGGTAATTATTGGTAATTATTGCGAATTATTGGTAATTATTCCTAATTATTGGTAATTATTCCTAATTATTGGTAATTATTCCTAATTATTGATAATTATTTCTAATTATTGGTAATTATCGGTAATTATTGATAATTATTGGTAATTATTACTAATTATTGGTAATTTTTACTAATTAGTGTTAATTATTACTAATTATTCCTAATTATTACTAATTATTACTAATTATTACTAATTGTTACTAATTATTAATAATTATTACTAATTGTTACTAATTATTACTAATTATTACTAATTAATACTAATTATTACTAATTATTGGTAATTATTCCTAATTATTACTAATTAGTGGTAATTATTAGTAATTATTACTAATTATTACTAATTATTGTTAATTATTAATAATTATTACTAATTATTACTAATTATTGGTAATTATTACTAATTTTTGGTTAGTATTACTAATTATTGGTAAGTATTACTAATTATTGGTAATTATTACTAATTATTGGTAATTATTACTAATTATTGGTAATTATTACCAATTATTACTAATTATTTCTAATTATTGATAATTATTGGTAATTATTGAATATTATTGGTAATTGTTCCTAATTATTAGTAATTATATGAATAATTACCAATAATTAGGAATAATTACCAATAATTAGGAATAATAACATTATTAGTATATTTTATTATTAACATTAAAATAATATAATTTTCTATATTAAATACAATTCTCCTTTCATCTGTGTGTTTTCTATCTTCACATACAAATAATACATGTGGAGACAGCAAACACACAGATGAAAAGAGAGTTGTATATATATAAAAAATTATATTATTTTAATATTAATAATAAAATATAATAGTAATGTTATAATGTTATTATTCCTAATTATTGGTATTTATTACTAATTATTAATATTTATTCTTAATTATTAAAAATTATTACTAATTATTCCTAATTACCATTAACTATGAACAATACTAATAATTTAAATTTATTAAGTAACAAAACAATGTAAACATAATTAAATTACAACTAATTAAAAATAATTGAAACTAATAAAAAATTTAAAATAAATATTAAATTAAAATGAACATAAATACCTTGAAAATTGATCTGAGGTTGATCTCTGATCGTTCTTCAAAACTTCAATATCAACTCCGGAGAAAAAAATTAAACTTTTGAAAAACTGAACTTTAGAAATAGAATTTTGAGAGAAGAAGAAGATGGAGTTTGAGAATGATTTGAAAAAAACGGATGGGGGTATTTATAGGTTAGATTATTTGTGACGGGTCCATTTGCGATGGGTTACCCGTCGCAAATACCTTAGCCATCATTTATTACGGTCAACGGTTAAATAGTTATTTGCGACGGGTCCCGTCACAAATAACCACCTGCCGATATACTATTTGCGACGAGGGAATATTCCCGTCGCAAATCCTTTTACCGCCGCCGGTTATTTGCGACGGGAATATTACCCCGTCGCAAATATGTTTCCCGCGATTTGGCGCGGAACGCGCACCCGTTCTTTTGCGATGGGGAAAGCAATCTCGTCGTAAAAGGCTACTTATTTGCGACGGGCAAATACCCCCATCACAAATAAGTTTTTAACGGGGCTATTTGCGACGGGATTAAATCCCGTCGCAAATAACCCATCGCAAATACCCATTTTCCCGTAGTGATTATTAAGGGTTTAAAGCAAGAGTTGTTATTTCATGTGACAAACCATTATTTTATGTGTACTATTTATTATTACATGTGCATGAGTATGTTATTTTAGATTATACACGTCACCATTTAAAATAAATCCAACAAGTCTTGTTTTTTTTGGCATGAACCAATTCTGTTATGAACATGTATGTAATCAAAGATTATTGATAAGAATGTAAGTATAAGACCCTATGAATATAAGACCTTTCTAAGGTATATGAGGAATGTATTGCACGTGAAATGATGTAACGGTTTCACCCAGAATTATACAGTTTTCCAATGCATTGGGTAATGTGATGAAGTCTCATTAGTTAACTGAAATGATTCGTGAACATGATTCTAGCATTGTTCACAACTATGTGTGGTAGTTAACAACAATTATGTTGGGTTTTTTCCAATACAGTCTCGGAACAAGGCCTTAACAAAGTCCAGCATTATACATATCCTCATTATGTAATAGTAAATTTTCAACCAAGGGATTGTGGATCCTTAATTAAGAATCACTTATGATCATAAGGCATAATCAAGTGTGAAAATGGAATGTTATACAAGGGAAGAGTATATAATTTAAAATTCATGTGAATATTTTTTTATGCTTTAATGAATCATGATATGAATTCTTATACTGTTAGCAAAGAATTTAGACTTGGATTCACTATGTTATGAATTATACACATCTCATTTCTTACATACACATGCGCTCTTTGTTTCATGTTTTATAGGAAGCACAACTATCTTTTATGAAAATGGTCATTTGAAAAAATGTCTGCAAGTATCCTCAGAAAATATTGATAGTGTTACTTAAAATGCAATATCTTTCTCTTGAGAAAATTTTTTATATTTTTTTTCTTAAAATGAGGAATTTATTGCAAAAGATTTAAAACCCCTTACTGGACATTTTTATGGTCACCCTAAGTTTTAATTTATGTTTTACATGTTTTTAGTAGTTTTGCTCAAGCCTTACGTACTATTTGTAATAACACCATGTTGAAGCTTAACCCTGTTAGTTTTTCAAAAGAAGTACTTCAGTAGCATATGATTTTCCAAGAAGATAAACTAAGGTGATCCTCTGTATTTGGAACAAGATGTGAAATTTCTTTCTTTTTTAAGCCTATTTAATGAAAAACAATTTCCACAACATGTTTTGGGCACCGATTTCAGTTTTCTGCGGGTGGGGTCTTGACAAAAAATATGGTATAATTTAATTTAAATTTATGTTGGAAAAATAAATAGAAATGGGTTTTCAAAACAAAATCCCTTTTCAAATATATATTTTTTTTTATAATAAATTCATTTATAAAATTTGTTTCAAATAATATAATTGGATTATTTTTTATATGTAAGAACTAATGAAATTTTTAAACTAACCCAAAATATAATTTTATATTATAAATAATTTAAATAAAAATACCGTTTTCAACACAGAATATATTTTTTCACTATTTGTTGTAAAATCAAACTTTTTAGAAACATTCAATGTTTCACTATGGGATAGTTTTTATATGATGATTTAAAAATTGATATTTATTGTATCAAATATATATATATATATATATATATATTAATTTTATAATTTTCTCAGAAAAAACAATGAAACAATTTTTTTGAGAAATATATTTTCTTGAAAAAAATCTGTTTACTAAGAATTGAGTGCTTCTTTCCTAATAATTGATAATTATATTTGTATCAATTATGAAATTTATATTTTTATGAAATATTATTAATTCCAATTTATACCTTGTAATTTAATTGTTATGTTATAATAGTAATATTTAAATAATAATTTTTTTACGGTTCGTTTACACTCTATGTTTCATATTTTCTAATATATAAAAAAAATATCTTTTATAAAAACAATTGATATTATAAATTCATTATGGGAATATTAATAAAAGGATAAATGAATAATTAATCACCGTAATATGGTTATATAGACAGAAAATGATAGGAACCACTTTAATCCAAGCTAAAAACCAAAAAAACATATAGAAGAAGGAGGAGACACCCAAAGGTGGTGAACGTGGTCTGTTCAAAGGGGGGTGGTTGTTAATTTGGTTTTGGATACATGAAATAAAATAGTTTAAAAATATTGTAACATCCCTTTTTCATGTAATAATTAAAAATTTATATTTTAATTTTTTGGAGTAATAATATCAGACGACATGAGATTCAAAGGCCCGAAATTCCTGGTATTAATATTATCAAAATTTGAAATATATTAATATAACAAGAAACAAGTGTTTAATAGATTCTAGTATATATCTTATAATATTTCTCATATCTAAAATCTAACACCACTATTGAGTTTTTATAGTGGTTATTACCCTTGTAATAATAAAATCATTATGTGGAATAGTTGTTTTCTGAAGGTTATGTCATGTAGAAATGAATAATTTAATAAATATATAAATTGGTTTATTATTTTTTATATAATCATCACCTAATATCCTCTATAAGTATATGGTCACAATAAATCCCCAAGGTTATTTCTATAACCCAATCAATTTAGAAAGGAGTGGACAATGGATATTTCATAGATGATAATTGACTGATCATGTTGTGGTGATTGAGCTAATGAAACCTATGGGTATGATAAATTTAAATATCCTAGAACTCTTCTTCATCAATGATATTTCCAATATTAAGGTCCCAAATTTAGATTTTTTTGTTTTTATTTTGTTTGGTGTTTATTGTGGGTTAATATTGCTAAAAATATTGATTCATGGATCCTTATATGATTTAGAGGTTGATTTTAAAATTTTTGGAATATTTGATATAGATAACAATTATTAATTTTTCATTGTAATTGATCTTATATCATCAATTCCTATGAAAATTAATCATTCCCAATATAATCAATGGCTGATGATCATTTCTCATGCATTGGTTGTTAGACTTCTCTCAATGATGTTCAGGCATTCACCAATGTCATTTGGTTTTACCAATAGTTTTAAAAATACTAGGAAATCAAATGTAGTGCATCCATCATTATGGGAATCATATTGATGATTAGGTTTTAGGTTAGAGATAAATGAGAAGATCAAAGTGATATGAGTAAAAAATGGATTTGTGTCAGATTAGTGTTTTCCATTTATTGATTTGGCATATGGGGAATGTTTTGGGCAATGGGTAATGATTTATTAGAATAATTGAATGACAAATTTTACCATCAATTATGATCAATCTCACACAACTCCAGATTTTTTGTTTTTAGAGTGTTATATAGTGGAAATAGTTGATGGAAATAACATAATAGGTAGATTAAAAAAGACCATTGGGAACAGGAAAGTCCAATGTTACATGGAATGTAACAAAAAAAACACACTCCATATGTGGAATCTTATATGAAACTATATATTATGCACTAAATAATTTTCCAAAGTCATGTGTCATGACCTGGACACTCAACATGTACATTTGGGGAACACATGAAATAAAATTTCGAGGTACACAGGCACAACCCAAAGTACATGGGCACAACAACGTACTTAGACATGTCCTGATACATGAACAAAACTAGAGTACATAGGAATTAACTAGAGTACACTGGATTTTTTTTAGTATATTCTTACATGATATAGAAAAAAAATATTTCCTAATGTAGAAATACATGGAATTTACTACTATGTAATTCTATGTACATTCACTAGGGAGTTATAAGGCCCTTATTCTCTTCAACGGGGACCAGTTTCTGTTGGGTAAATTTCCTCATCCTAACCTATAAGGGTATAGTGAGGCATTAAATATTTATTTTAGGATTTTCATTCCATATATTTGTTTACACATTTATAGAGTTACTTTAATACCATAGTCTAGCCTATGGAGGAATCCTCTATCATCTTCTTCCTTGAGTGAGTTTCTAGGAATCATAGAGATAATCATACATTTCTGTCAATCCACTAATTAGTGTGTTATTCTAGAATCAATTATTGGTTAACCACATATCTTTGGATGTGATCACACATCTATTTATTGATATCATTTTTACATTTAGTGTGTAATTACTCATGGAAATAGCAGACATGCATGCCAACTTGTTTAAATGCCATCAGTGTTATTTGAGTCATTGAGCAAGTTCCCTAAGGCCAATATTTCCTATGAACACTCTTTTAGGAATCCAAGGTTGGAAATTTTGTTGAGACCTTAACATTAGACTTAATGTCTATAAAGAGTATATATGGATATTATTTAAACGTAATAAATTTATATTTTTATACCCAGTGGATGAGTTAACTACATTATTGATGCTCGTGTATGGTTATTTTTGGGTGACTAATTGTTATTATTTTACACAACCCTTTATTGGATCTTGTAGTACAAATAATTTCCTATAAAGAGGACATTACATTTAATATTATTCATTCTGGAATAGTAGTTGGATGATAATTTATTGGGGTTGAAATAATGTGATTTGTACCAGGTTCCACATCTTACAACAGTCTCTTCATTCTAGAATACTTGTCTTCTTTAAATATGTAGTAGGTTTATATTTGGCCTTATATACATTATATAATTATATGTGTTTTTAGATATCAACATTATTTTATGTTTAGTCTAATGGTTCCCATGTGAGTGTCAATACAAATCTGGACTGGTCAACATCTTTTGGCCTATTTCAGGCTTTTATGGGTTTGTCACATTTGGATTTCCACTAGCATGGATGGACCCGATGGGATGGGTCATTATTGAGTGGTATCAAAGAACTATGGTTTGATGTTTTATCAAATTGTGATATTTCTTTGTATTTTATAAATTTTTTATGTGTTTTGAGCTCATATATTAGGTTAGGGACTCCAGTATTCGTGTGGCAGCTGGCATGACAATACACCATGACTCTATCTTTCTGCTAATTGACTCAGTACATATACTTAATGGTTTTATGGAAAGAATTTAGAGACAAAAAATATAGAAATGAGTTATGGTTTACATATCCATACTATATAAACCCTATCACATCATTAATTATCTTTACATAACATTGGTAGAGTAATTAAAAAACAACACAAATAGATGCCAAAAGACTTTATTGGTCTAGTTCCATTGGAAACATGGAAGCACAAACATGGGTACATAAGTGAACTGTACTATCTCCCAATTGGTTATGAATGAAATTAACCCTTATTATATAGATCTTACATAATACACATCATCAAAACATGGGAAATTAATCATAAAAAATTGGGGATCTCAAATGCTTAGTAATGGTAAAGCGGGAGATATTTAAGCATAAACATGATCATAGGGGTATAAGGACATGATAATAATATTAAAAGATCATACTCTATATATCATAAGATTATAAACCTTGAATCATGTCATAAATCGAGGATGTTCATAAAATAATAATCATATGGAAATGAAGAACATATTCCATGAATGAATAATATTGGAATATACCATTGAATTGTTGAAAACACATAAACATATACTATTACTTCCATATTAGTAAAGGAATTTCTTCCAAAGCCATCTTAGGAGCAGGGTTACCTCCCTATAAAATCTAGATAGTCATTTTCCACACTCATGGTCATATTAGGGTAATAAGTTCACTCTTTATACCATCTTGGTATGCATGATACATTCCCAAGGCCATCTTAGTCTATCTCAAGAGATATAAATAATTACCCAATGCATTGGTAGATGATATAGGTCCCACCAATCTCATAATAAAATAATACATAATTGTGACAAAAAAACGGAACTAATTATATCATAAACCATGAAATGAAATGGATATCCAAAAATTGTAATCATTTTATAATTTGTGAAAAAATTTACATGTTGCATAACTATTTCCAAAGTATAACCCGTGAAAAGATGTGGGTTTCAAAAGAATATTACCCATTAATAAAAAATACATTTTATAATCATTATATAATTAAAACTAAATCTATTAAAGGAAGAAAATATTAATTGTAACATTGAATCATTTCCCCAGATAGTCAATTGAAACACCAACAGATAACATCTAATACAGGGAATAATCTTGAAATATATTTTAAAACCATTTCTTAAGGACAATATCTTTTTTTCATTGAAAAAATATTTCAAAAAAAAATTACTAATTTGAATATATTTATATTGGAAAACAAATTATAAATGTTTCAAAAAAGTAATTGAAAACCATAAAACATCTTTATAATTATTTTTCATTTTTTTGAAAACAAGGTTTTTAAAATAAAATCAATTTCCGACCAAAGAGAGAAGTTCAATAATATTTTCTTCAAAACATTTTCATAATCATCTAAAATACCCAAGAGTTAAAATGGCATTAATACATGGTTATATATTGATTAAAAAATGTATATGAAAATGAATAAATATTTTTGAGACATGGAATATAATGTTTCATCAATGTAATATTAATCATAATCACTCCTAATAAATGATGATATTGTTTCAATAAATAGTTACCACATGGTAACATGGAATCATACACTCCATGTGAGAAAATAAAATAACATGAAGATTATATTACTATTTTAATGAGTACATTCTTGATAAAACCTATCAAATAGAATTATAAACACCTCAAAAGATGAATGTAGGATCATGACTAACAATGTGTCTCAATGAAGGAAAATTAAGACAAGCCTATATAATCTATTTTGTATCACTAGAAACATAAAATAATTTAAAGGTATATCATATAATTGAAATGTAAACATAAATAAAGTTTACAATAATAATCATATAATACATTAATGGAAAATATATGTACCACACAAAAGATATGAGTGGTGAATGAAGTATGTATCTCATAGATATATAAAGTGAGATGAAATTACATTACCCTATGTCTGTAATCTAATAATACTTGTAAAAACAACATATATAATAAATATATGTTTATAATACATATATAATATAATATTATTATTATATATAATAAAAATTTGTTTTATTAAGACATTATATTACCCAGTTTTGTACCATTCTATGATATGGGTTCACTTCGGGTAATATCTGTTTTGTTCTTTGCATTTTTCTTAATTTGTTATATCATTGGGAATCATACTTGTATAATGAAATACCTAATTTAAACCATAATATAATTATCATGTATATTCATTATATGTGTATTATAATAATCCATGGAATATATAATTATAAAATGAAATACATCGTTCATGGCGATGGTAGGACATATGTATAAATGAACGTCAGTTTCTTTTTATTTTCATTTTGAATGAAAAAAATGAAATATATATATATATATATCTATATCTATATCAAAACATTATAGTAGCATTATTATGTAATATATATCGTATAATTTTACTAAACATATACATAATAAATTACTTGTAGTGTGTGAACTAATCACATTATTTTGAGGGGGCGGTAATCCACATTTCCTCAAATGAAATTAACATATTTACACAAAAATGGAAATTATAAATGAATGTGTTAGAAAATTATTATATAATATAAATAAATAATAAGTATAATATATTTCATATAAAACTTTATGTCTATAATAATTCGTAACAATTAATGGGGGAAAAATGAAAATGAACAGTCATCATTTTGTGTGGTGGTAGTTCTCTATACACGTTAATAATAAGTTCGTTACCAATTAGAAGGGTGTTTCTTTAAGTGTATATTGAAAAATTATTTTATTAAAATATCATTACATTGATTATATTTTTTCAGTATATAATCATGTAATAATTAGACTTTAATGGGTGGATAAATAAGATAAAATAAAGGAGTTTGATAAAAGATGCAACCACTTATTTGGGTAACTCCTTTTGGTTTTCACAAATGTGCTTACATGGATTACATTCATCAAAAAGTGAGATTATATGTTTTGAGGAGGGATGTTGAGGATATATTTTGGTAGATCATGGTCTGGTAAAAGTGTCTTTAGTGGTGTGGGGAAGTTAGTGGATAGGGGCCTTTT
Organism: Viscum album; assembly: GCA_963277665.1. Classification (NCBI taxonomy): domain Eukaryota; kingdom Viridiplantae; phylum Streptophyta; class Magnoliopsida; order Santalales; family Viscaceae; genus Viscum; species Viscum album. The sequence continues at coordinate 1,488,444,072 of OY728164.1, forward strand.
TATAGTGGAGGAGGAGTGACACTTTAGTAGTTTTTGGAAAATGGAATTATACCAACGTTTTCACAATGTGACTTGGATCCAATAATGTACAAAATTAGAGAAAAAGTATTATGGGGAGAAATATTTTCAATCTAATGTATTTTTTACAATATTCTTGGTGTTTTGGGTCTTAAATTTGAGGTTATGTACTTAACAAAATTTTTCTCTTAATCATTGTGATTAATATTAGTCACCGAGACTAATATTTTTTGTCAAAAACTAATTTTATCTTAATATAAATTATTAATTATTCTGATTCTATATAAGGATCCATTTTTTAATTACATAAGTTAAAAATAATAATTAATGTTAAATCTTCGAGACAGGACAAAAATGCATCTTTTTAAAGTAAAAACAAAAAAATGTTTGATATGTTATTATAACCATTTTTAAAGCGAAATTGATTTAAATTAAATAAATTAAATTAATTAATAAAAATCATATATAATTATTCTTTGAAGTAAATTTAATATATAATTTAACCATTTATATATATAAGATGAAAATGAAATTTGAATTAAAATTCATTTTTTTCACAATTCATCCAACAATGATGTTTTTCCAAAAAATTCAAAAATTATACCATAATAATTTTTTGACATTATAAAATCAAAAAATATTTTTTACATCATTATGTTTACAAATATTTGTAAAATTAATTTTATTGTCCTTCATGAGAGGAAATGAAAAGTAATTCATCTGAGAAAATATTATTTTTTTTAAAAAATATGCACTTTACCAAAAATTATATCAATCATATCAATATATTTTATTTAAATAAAAAAATTATAAATAATATTTGATAACTAATTATTACAATTCATTTTACTATGTTCAACAGCTTGATTATATTTATATAATTTCAAGATTTATTTACAAAATTTTGTTTTTTAGAAACTCGGTGTTGTATGTAATGTATGCCAAGTTGGTGTTTCAGGTAACATATTCCAAGTAGTTTCCATATGAAATGAATGTTTTACTTAGTGAAATGAAATATTTCAATGAAAATTTAATTTATTTGAGAAAAAAGTCGGTAAAAACTCGGAGTGTTACAATTTCTGAGTAAATTTGCATGGTATTATCAGTGAATGTAGTATATATTGTGTATTTCAGGATTCATCCATGGTGATTTATATCTATTATTTAGTAACATATTCATGAGGATAATCACATTAGTGTGAATTCATAGATATGGAGAACATTCCAAGAGGTGGTCCCTCTGTGTGTTTTTATAGACATACCTCCTCTTATTGATTAGTAGACGATACTAGTAGTACGAGCTGATGAGGTGGATATCATGAGAATTAATCACAAGACGTAGTAGTAGTGTCCCATATAGATATTGGAAAATATAGAATCATAGAATTCCAAATACTAGCTCGAGTGAGTTATATGAGTTTTTGACCCCATTTAAACACATGCATACCACATTGTGTTCATGGTGGAAGGACTTATTCATGTCTCTATAGGGAATTGGTCGATTGTAGTGAATTATTCACATTATGAGTTAAATATATCTGGAAAAATATTTTTGAACATTTTTGGATTGGTTTTTTGATATGATAAGTTGTGAGATGTGTACAACTAAGAGCTTCTATAAGTTCAATCAGTAAAAACAAATATAGATTTGTATTTTCGGATGTTTAAAAAGATATCATGATTATCGAAGGGTATACTTCATTATCAAATCTTCTAGGATCATATGTTTGATCGAAGATTATACAGAGACATCCAAGATAGTGATATACCACTATGAACTCCTATATTTAATGGGGAAATGGATCATGCTCTTATAATGGAGAGATTTTTAGCTGATAAGATAATGTTAATGGGTGCTAGTGTCGGGAATATATGATATGATACATCAATATTTGGTATTAGATTGTATATTTATGAAACTATATGTCTAAGAAAATTAAATAGGCCATCTTTGGATAGCAGTTCTACAACTCAAGAATCTTAAGATGGTTTAGTAATCCTAGGATGATGTGGTTCTACTCTTATTATGGTTGGTGAAATCCTTCATGAGATTTCCAACCCACAATAAATCTAACCACGAGGTAGTTTGTATTCCACATAGTTAGTTCTAAAGGTAGAATCATGGATTTCTGTAGAGAGGTAGACATAGAAGAGGAGTTGGGGGAGTATTAAGAGGTGGGAGATAGATTTACTGATTTCAACCACCATAACCATGTGACGCACACCAGTCTGAGGGATATAGTTGATAGTGGTGGGTTCAGCTTCAAGGAGTATAAGCTTATAAGAATGAAGATACAAATATTATTATAAGTATGATATTTTTCTTTTCAATATTCGCTTCAAATTTTATAGTCAAAGGATTGAGCTACTCACTCAATTCTATACTCCAAGTTTGAAACCATGAGAATATTGTTGATCCCTTGGATTAACCTTTACATGTGGAGACTCCTATAAATAGTGACTCAATGATAACACACTAATACCAATTTTTTGATATGGAACATTGAGGAGAGATTTTTTTGGGGAAATTTGTGTTTTAGTGATACAATATCATATTTTTTTGCGATGTGTATACATAGATTACTCACATATTTGGTATTTTAGGTGAAGGATATAATGTGTCTATGTAGATGGGATGGGTATTTACTTTATAGGTGTAAAGGATACATAGATAGGGTATAATGGACTTATACATATGAGAGTGTATTTTATTACTCACCAATTTAATTGAATGACTCTCAGATCAATGGATGATATGATCTAAGAATTTAATTTGGAAGTGGTAGAGTATGAGTAAATGCTTGTTGAGGATGTTCTAGGTTTGACTCTACAAATATAGATAGATTTTATTATATTTTACAACAAAAGATGACCCAAATATCAATTTAAAAAAATCATATGATTCATATATATATGTGTGATATGAGTGAGAAATTAGATGACTAACAGAGGAAGTTTTATATTAATTATAGAATGTCAACCGATGTAGTGTTAGTTTTGTTGTCCACTAAGGCAAAGGGTTGCATAAGGTTTTGTGTGTATTAATTTCCCCCAAACTAAATTACCATAATGAATATATATCTAATACCAAGGATGTATGAACTCTTATATTAGTTGATATGATCAAGATGGTTCTCAAAGATAGTGCTTAGATTGAGTTAGTACCACTTGTGAGTATGAGTTGTGGATATATCAAAATAATAATTACTATGTTTCTATAGAAATTAAGAATAATTCATAATGCCTAAAAATGTGAGAAAATTATTTTTAAATGTTCCTGGGATTCATAAACTAGTTATTTTATCCATTCCAATATCGGTTCATGGTTATATTCATTTCTTACATCTCATTTTACTCAACATCCAAGGAGGATTATGCCTAACACCAAATGATGATCCTGATCTTATAGAAGGGGCTTTAGGATTAACGGTAGATTAGGAAGTGTTAGTTCAAATTTATGGAGGACCTCCTTCTAGGATATTTCATCTCAATAAAAGGTCCAAAGTTGGAACCACTAAGGTTGGAGGTAGTTTTAGATTTAGGGACACCAAATATCATGACAGAGGTTTGAATATTCATTGTGTTGTTAAGATATTATATGATATTCATGCATAATTTCTCTATGATATCAAAACCTATTAAAGAATTGAATATAAAGGTGAAGCCATTCATGTGGATTTAAATGTTAAATAGTTCCATTTAACAATTGTGTTACTGAGTAAAGAGCTCTCTCATATTTATATTTATAGACTAGGGTTGTGTGTACGTAGTGTTATTTGATGACTCAAGGACCAGAATTGGGGTTTTCCATATGTAGAGGTATGAAGTGAGTGACTATGGGACTTATTATTCGATGCCACATGACCATTAATACATAACCAATGATCTTATTTTTGAAGTTGTAGTCTTCACCATGATGACATGGAAACACTACCTTCTGGGTGAGACTGTTATTATCTATTCAGACCAAAAACGTATTATGCTTATATTTTCTTGTAAGGATCTGAACCTGGATAGAGGAGAAAACTATAGTTTCTCTAGTACTATGATATTAATATTATTTATACTTATGAGATGGGGAATATGGCATCATATTCTCTCATTAGTAGATATTGTTCTCAGTTATTTGATGAGGTGTTAAATAATCTAGCATTGTTACTATTTTCCTATGTGGATGAGGATAGTACAACTTATCTAAAGTCACTAATTGTTAACCCTAGTCTTATTTAAAGAGTAATGGAGGATTGGTGTGGTGATAATAAGTTTGAGAGTGTAAAAAAGAATATACACATTGTATGTGCTCCTGGTGGGATTTATGAAGGTAGGGAGTTTGTTAACCTTGTCATTGGGTGAATGATAAAACCAGTGACATTGTGGGAGGTTGTATTGAGTGATTTATAAAAAACCAAATTAGAATTAAATATTGGATTGGAGAATAAGTATTAAGAAATTATGTTTTATTTATGGTGTCTATGGATGAAGAATTATATAGCAGAGCTTCTCCCTTGATGACTCACATGTCAATAATTAAAGATGAGCACCAAGTTACCTTGAATTTAGTTCAATTCTTTAATATGTTTTAATTAAAGTTGGATGTTATATATATGTAAATCATGAAATTAATTCCATATATTTCTAGTGGAAATAAGTACATCTATTTGATCAAATAACGAATCAATAAGTCATCAAAATTTACAAAAATCTAAAAAATATTTCAGCAGGGAGAATGAGATACCTTTATGTGAAGGAGATTTTTTTGGATCCATTTGGCTCCCATGATGATTAATTTAGGCCATAATTCTCACTTCACATCATGATTCTAGAGATGATTTCAGGAGGCCTTTTGGACCCAGCTATGGTTTATCACGGGGTTCCACCCCTTTAGAGATGGCAAAATTGAGATAGATATTTTGGTTGTGGAGGGAATATTTTGGTCTTGTATATTGTACTTGGAACACATTCCTGATGATCACCTAACCATGGTGGAGTTTTCAAAAAACAAACTAAACCATTACAACATTAATATGTCCCCATTAATGGACATTTATAGGTGAACCTATAATTTACCACTATGCTGGAGTGATCTAGGAGAGTCTGCACTCATGGAACAAGAATTGGTGTGATTGAAAACATACAAGGTTAAAATCATCTAGGAGATGATGAGGAATACCCAAAGTTGTCAGAAGTATTTTGTGAAGAAATGATGGTGACCTCTGGAGTATGATGAGGGAGGCCATGGTCTACTGAAGTCTCATATAAAAAATATTTTATTTATTTTTTGTATGTTGGATAATTATCTTTAAAATTTATTGGATCATTATGATACTATGTAGAGTTGGGGAGGGTAATACCTCTTGGATCTACATTTGTTGTTAGACTGGGTGTACGACATCATCCACATGGTAAAAATATGTATTTATGTGCATGACACATCATATGTTATCAACTGGGGATGATTGTACAACAACTATGGAGCAACCATTGTGGAGTACCTGGTGAAGACTAAGGATTGGTAGGGGAAGATCCTCTATGGGATTGTGATTCCAATGGTTACTGTTCAGTGGAAGCATGAGAATATTTAGGAGGGATGTTAATACAATGTGACCTAGATGAAATATTAGTACCCACATACTTTTTATTGGTATTTTTAAATTATCAAGATGAAAGTCCTTAAGGTGTGGAAAATGAATTTTCTCCATTTTTAAAATATATCTAACATTGGAATATATCTCATAATATTTTCAATGACTATAACTAGGAAGGATTGATATTGTAAGGATCGTTAATCCATGTATTTTTATCATACAAATATGAAATTTATTAATATCATGACTGCATGTTTTTCCTAAAATAATGAAATAAATCCCAAATGGATTCTTGTATTTGAAATTTTAGAAAACATTGTGTTCAGAATGTGCAATTTAACATTAGAACAATATAAACTCTATTAGAATTAGGCATTTTTGCGAAGGTGATTTCTTAGGGGGATAAGTAATTTAATAAATAAATAACTAAATATATTAATTATTATTTCATTATAATATAATATCCTCAATAAATATATTTTTATAACAAATACACAGTGTTATCCTAAAAAATTAGTTATTGAGAGAGGAGAACATGGAGGATCTTTTGTGGAAGATCATCGACAAAACAATTTTTGGTGATCAGTGTAGTAATGAAACCTATGGATATCACCAATAATAATGGAATTAAACCATTATTCATTAATGATTAATTCATTCTTTAGGGTGGAGGTTTTCATATTTTGTATTTATCCCCATTTATTTATAATTTGTAGATCACATTATAATGTATTAAACTATATTGATTAACTGAGAATGGGAGGATTGGTGGGTTTTGTTTTATCAATCTGTAATATTATGAAAAGAATCATGTTATTCAATTTTCATTGAATTTTCTATTCATTATTGAATTATTTTGACAATGAATCAAGTACACCATGGAAATTGGTTGAGATTCATTACACATATTTGTAGTTTTTTGGAATATATGTTGGCATTACCCATGTTTTAATCATTAGTATTTAGTTTGTACAGTTGATTCAGAAATAAATTATAATAAATTAATAAATTTCCATTCATTGGCCACATTCAATGGAATATGTGGGTTCGAGATAAAGATCATTGATGTGATCTATGTGAGATGACTATTAAAATAGATTAGGATCATATCAGTGATTCCAATATCCCCAGTTGGTGAACGATAATGGTTTGATGTGATGTAAAATTATTTTTGAGCAAAATTAAAGGCTAGATTTTCGAATCTAGTTATTTTTTGGCTTAAATAACTTCAGATCCTGGGTTTTGAATAGATTAGGTAGTGAAAATATCAGAAGGAAACAATAGAATTTTTATATTTTTAAGACATATTAGATTTGGAAAATGAAATGTTAGAGAAGTTATAATTCATTAATATATAGTGTCTGCAAACCCTTCTATGAATCTTTCGTGTAAATGATAAATAATATGTCACATGACATGTGAAAAATATCAAATGACATGTGACATGACCTGGAAACATATAGTGTACACTTAAAATATGATGGCACAAAAACATCCAGGTACATGTACATGAAATGTGTACTAACACATAACATAGTAATATGAAATAACCTTGAACAAGGGGATGAGTAAAGTACACTGGCATGGGTAGGAATTCACATTCCTGGGCTCAAGAACACTTTCTCTTTAGGGAGCACCCAATCTGACCTGAAACTAACAAGACACACCTAGTACTACTATTACTTGCCATTTTATTTACCATAGGAAGGTCTAAGGCCATTTTTCTATTTAGAATCGAAAATTTTACGTATAGTGTTTTCCCTCGATCAAAACCCTGAGGGTAAAATGTGTAATTAAATCCTATGTATTGTATTTTGATCCCCTCTAATGAATTAGTCTCAGGTATGTTAATTGGAATCCCTCCATTTTCCATGGGGCGGAGTCCTCTATTATATTATACCATATATATGGTTATAGTAATCGAACATTCAAACAAATATTTCCATCAATCCACTATACATATAGTTATTTTATATTTGGGTTAGTGATATTCCTTATCGCCTTGGGTGTTTTCTGTAATCCATGTGTTGTTCTCTTCTGACTTCCAACATTTACTTCTTCATATAATGAATTGGAAATCATGACTTCTTATAATATCAATGCTATTATATTAATTGATTTAGTTCCCCCTGATGAGTCTATCCTAGGATTTCTTGAGTATTAATTAAAGCATAGAAATGTGGTTGTCAAATTAAATTTAGGAATAGTGTCCATCACTTGAATATATGGATGATTTTTTGTTTGTATCATCTTATGAATTACCCACCCCAATGATGAGATGACAACTAAACTAACGATTATTTTTTGATATTTATGTTTCTCATACTAGGTATTGTTATATAAACACCCTAATAATATTTTCCCAAACCTCCAATTACTTAAGCTGATGACTAGACATTTCAAGAGGTTCCTTGTGGGTGAGGGTAGGACAGAACATAGATTAGGATAGACTAATCATGTTTTTTTCGTGGTCTCATATTTGAATATAGTCCCATAATTCTAGAGGATTGCAATTCTTTAATATTTCTATGTTATTTTATCTCATCCTAATTATGCTTCATCATTTAATGGATATCAATATGTGTTCATTTGAACAATTACATTAGGTTACAAACTCTAATGTGATTTTTTTTGTCTACTTGGTGCTAGTCATTTTCCCTTGGCCTATTAGAGGTTTGATTGGGGTAGTTACACATGTCATACTTCCGACGAGGAATGTGCCAATGGGACAGGTCATGAGGAACATAAATTCATATTTTCTTGAATTTGGTTAGGCCGCATGGTTTTGTCACGAAGTTCTCTACATCGTGGGATAAATCTTTCACAAAGAATTAGATAACAATTCACCATCCCACATGGTTTACCATAGGGAACTGAACTATTGGGAATCCAATGATATAAACATGAAAAATATAACTATAAAAATATTGATACCATCAATATTATTATCTCATGGTTTAAAAAATGGTGTTCAAATCATGTGCTATATTCAAAACTCACCAAAAATCCTAAGCAATTTCTATTTAGACTATTATGATTTAGACTTACCCATGCACCACATAGCCTGAAATATATCAATATAACAATTTTAACTAAAATACCTACTATGTAGGGTTTTGAATATTTTTTCCCTAATTTATGTTATTAAACCATTCATAGTATTAAAACATCCAAAAATTCAATATTTTAGATTGAAACACAAATGAAATGCAAAAAAATACTTGAACTCATAAAGCCTCATGAAATCGATTATGTACTTATATAATAGTTTTTAAAATTATCCCAACATGATTATATCTTCTCCCAAAATTTATAATTTAATAGTCCAATTATATAGAGAAAATATTCCAAAACAGTGCTCGAGATGAATGATGGGAGCCTTAATAACCAGATGAATCCACAAACAAAACCAAACATACCGAATAAAAAACATGATTGAATAATGTATCTAATAAAATGATGTCCAAATATTGGTCTCCCCTCCTTTTAAAAATTAACTAAAATATTGGATAATTTTGAAAACACGTACCAAATAAAATGTGAATGTCACTGAATAACCATGTTCCTGGAATATAAAAATTGAATCTCTAAACTTCACATGCCAAATCCAACAATATGAAAATGGTAAATAACCTAAGGGGAGAATTACCTCGGGAAACATACCAATGGGAAAAATACCATATTACCAATCCATGTAATCCAAAATAGTTTCCAAAAAACAAAAAATTGTCCCAATAAAGAATGACATGGTTCTAAATTAAGGCTCAAATTTGACAGGTGAGGGGGTTTTCAACACAATTAAATGGAAAATGTTGTCCCAGTCATTATAATAGAAAACATTTAGGTGGAATCCCTGATTCATGTATACAAAAAACTAAAACCCTAGGTTCCAATTATACACCATGAGTTTATCCAATGAACAAACTAGTATCCAATCCCCACATAAATAATTCAACACATCAGTTAAACTATCACAAAAAATGGGGCAAGAAAAATTTATTAAGGGAATACTTCCAATAATGGGAAAGCAAAAAAGAAACTAATAAACACCATGGAAAGAACACCGTAGACCAATAATACCATAAACTAATTGAGAATAACTCCAAAAATGTTTCTTCATTCAAATAAATCAAAAAAATTTAACGATGTATAAACATAACTATTGACAGTCATCCATAAAACAAAAAATTATTCCATGCTCAAAAATGGAAATAGTTTCGACATGAGCTTAAAAGGGAATCTCCAAGGAAAAAAAATCCTCACTATTATAACCATTAAACCATGGAATAATTTCATAAACTAAAAGACCCAAAAATCATCTATGGAGCCAAAAAAATTTCAACAACTTAGATAAATCTAAATAAAGTCACTATGACATGGAAACCACAAATGATTATCCATTTCAACATTAGGCGTGGTTAAAAAAGAACTAAAATCCCTTAATAAAAAGACTATACATAAACACTAGACCACTATACGAGGATTTTGTTAAATGAAACGAGTCATAGACCCTTACATGATCATGTCCCAAAAATATTATTTAGAAATGAAATAATCTTATAAAATTGATCATTATTTAATTAAAATCCAAATTGAATTCATTTTACAATTTAATCCCCAACCCCTCAATTGGCTTAGTTATTTTTAAGAAATTACAAAGAAAATTGATTTAAAACAAAACCACGTTCTTTTAAAACAAAAAAAATATAGTTATCAATAAGAATGGTACACTTTTAATTCAAAATAGTATTAAAAGAACTCTCAATATTGAAATAAACTCACCAATTGTAAAATACTAATTTAAATGAAACTAGTTTTCCTTAAAGTAGGAAACACATACTTTAAAACACCATGTTAACTTGATAAAAAACCAATGATATGTAAAAATAATTCTCATACCCAAAAATAATTAAGATATTCAAAACATTTTATGAATCTAATAAAATATCACAAATAAGACGTATTTCCTTACTTTAAGGGAAAAAATGTCTCATCAATTCCAATTTTCTGACAAAAAATTAATTTCATACAATAATCACAAAAGCATAAAAATTGCATAACACAAGACTAAAGTAAAAAATCCATCCAATCATGAAAACATATCAGAAGACCATTAATGCTATTTTCCCATTTCCATAACACAAACCATGTAATCCAACAGTTTAACTATCTAGTGAGATAAATCAACCATGATATCGAACCATTCCTGATGTGGATACATGTTTGGATTCCATATTACAAGTATGTAAAGATTCCATAAGAAAGTCCAAAGTTAAGAATTTAATTGTATCATTGATTTTTATGATTTACAAACAAACGTTATTCCTTTAAATCATTATTCATCACCATTCCAAGTATCACATATAAACCTCAAGGAAAAATAATAAATTACAATATGATAAAACACCAAAACATTGGTATAAAAATATAATTCAAAAACATCATCCAACAAAAAATGTAAATCAAAGGAAGAAATACCATGTAATCATGGAAATTCAAAGATTAGGGTGAGAAAGAGCATGGTACACAATCCACAGACCCATATGATGAGTCCTGATGTCTTTATTTCTGAACAACCAACAATTCAAATAATAATATGAAATTTCAAAACCAAGGTGGCACTATTAACCACAATCAAAATCCCCCTATAAATGAACCAATAAATGGTGTAATCTACACAATCTATTACATATACCAAAGTGAATTCTATATCCCAAAATTCTAGAAAATAGTGTGTAGGCATCATTGAAAAAACCTTGGGAACAATTTAACTCTAAAAAATTATAATAAATGATTCGTAGAAAAAATAAGTAAAAAACTATAGATAAGAAAACTCACTATCCAAATATGGTATATATGATATATATATATATAATAGTACAAAAAAATTGTTATATATAAGAAAATATATAAAACATAATGGTCCAAACAGACTAGCAAAACAAAACAAAATGAAAATCCATAGCATAGATCCAATAGGCAACAACATGACCCTCGATCATAATCCAACCATATAACCCTCATGAAATATCCAAAGGAAGAGTAAAACATTAGGAGGATCATAAACATATCAAATATTAATATGAGCTAAAATCCCCTAAATCCTTTTATTTCATACATATTACATTCTAAAAAAGATAGGAAGAAATGTAATAGAAAATATTTATTTTCATTAATTATGTAAAATTTAAACAATAAGAAATTAAATATTTTCTAAACATATTTTCATAGGATATTAATTAGATGAAAATAAAACATGAATAAAGTTTTTCCCGAACCAATATGTTTTTCCAAAACATGTTTTCGAATTCCACATTAATTCCATTTTCTAGAAACATCTCTTAGAAATTAAAATTTTCAACAATAAAATAGGGTTAGAAAATAAAAAAACAAATTTCCAATTCATAGGTAAATAAAAATTCATAAAACATGACATGATAAACTAAAAAATATTTTTATAACTCACACACATAAATTGTTGTAATAATAAACCATTGTTGATTTTATCATATATGAACTCTTTTAAAAATAATTTCATAAATTATTAGTAGCATTCCATAAAATAGTGATATACTATTTCATTCCTTGAAAACTGTTAACACCCATATTTCCAAACCATTTAAAAACACTAAAATAAATAAGAATGAACATAGCCAAGAGCTGTCATGTCATGTTATACATAATAATAATAAAAAATTATGCCAAAAATAATATAAAAAGAAGATAGATATAATTGAAGAATAGTGATAAAACCCATAAAAATTCATGAAATAGATCCTAATTACCTGAGTATAGTGGCTTAGATCTATTAATTAATGGACTTTAACTAGTGATAATGAACCTAGTCCAGCACTATTGAACCTGTCAACATTATGTGATGTCCAACCAATCTATCTAAACAAAATTTTCCTCAAGCACCTTGATCCAAGGGATTAAGGATATTATTGTCCCAAGAGCACCTTCATCCATAAGATGAAATACGATATTATTCAGGGGAAACCTTATCCAATGGAGTTATATGGAAATTAATTTCTAGCATAGGGGCCTGATAATCATTCCAACGTAACCATCTCAAATTAGATAGCCACATATTCTCTTGTCAATCAACTATCAAAATAGGTATTTCCCACATGTAGTACACATATAATCTACCAAGGACATGCATGATGAGTGAAAACAGAGGTGATCACAGTCAATAATTATATTAGTCAAGGACAGGAAACTTATAAATAAACCATAAATCATTTTTATACTCATAATAATTATCCCTATATACATCCATCAAAAATACAATGTTAAAATTGGTCAATAATAAACACACCCTGATGATATCATAATTCACAAATGGAAAACAAGAACCAAAGGGGAATAAGTGAGAATCACCCCTTTTTTTAATTTTTTTGGATATAATTACACATTGAACATAATTTTAAATTATTATTAGTAATGAAATCCATTTAATTATTTTTAAAAAAAATTCAACATACTATTGAGTCAAAATTTATCACAACTCCCTTGAAACTAAAATGGAAACTCACTCTTTCCTTTTTAAATCTCCTTTAAAAATATTTAAATCTACATCAAAATTTTAATATAAAAATTATATGGAATCACAAGAATCTTTTAAAAATTTGAAACCATCTTTTATTATCCCATGTTTTTTAAATACATCAGAAAATTTCTTTGGCTAACACTATGGTCTTATAAGGGTTTGAAATAAATAATAAAAGGGTCAAATAGTCAATTTAGAAATAAAATAACCCATTTGAAACATTTTTATGACTTCAAAAACATCTAAAGCATGGTTTTAAAATTGATATAATTAAACAATTTAATTAATAACAACATACTAGTTCTCTATTAATATTTTAAATGCAAAATAATTTATTAAATAAATTTATCCATTTTCAAAAACCCATGTTATGGATTCTCATTCACGGAATGTGGATAAAACTATTTTAGAGTGCATATTTTATTACATGTACACTCATATAGGTTTAAACATAATAAGGAAAAACATTTAAAATAAATATAATTTATTATAATATGATACAATGAAACCATAAAGAAATGACTTCTATGGTTCAATATAAATCTGGCTATATGTTTCCTCATACAATAGTGAAAACACCCATAGACAATATTTTTACTCTATAATCCTTGGAAAAATCCCTATTATTCATAAAAAATCACATAAAAAATCATCACCCAAATAAAAAGGGTTTTATGGGAGTATAATAACTCAAGGTAGAAATGAATAATAAAAGAAAATATGTGGGATTGGGTGACCAAACATGATGTGAAACACATTAATCCATAGTTGAATCCACCAAAAATAGACTGAATAAGGAAGGTAAACAAGAAGGGGGACCCCTAGTCTATGAGGGTGATAAATCTATAGAATATGAATTCAGTGACTTAATATTGAATAGGGGGAAACAAAAAATTATATTTTTAATTAATCTTGGTCGGATACATTATTTGTAAATATTTTTTTCTAAGGCATGTTTTAGTAGTGACCAAGATATTACCTAGAAAATCACATATCTACAATATTTACCCTAAGACAACATATTACTAGACAAACCATTCTCCAACTAATCCATATATAACAATCTAAATATAGTTACAATCCAAATTATCGTTTCATGGGTTACCAAACTGTGTGAACAACATGCCCCATTAGACAGGGATACTAATGTGTTGAACAATATATTTATGGATTAACCATTTTTTGACTTAAATGTTCTACACTTATCATTAAAACCCATTAAAAGAAAAAAATGAACTGAAAATCAAGTTGTGAGAGGGAACCATCATGGTTTCCTTTAAACAGTGCATGAAAACTGTAAACAATTATAAAACCTAATATTTATCCATTTTTTGGTATAAAACTCCACAGAAATTTGAAATGATCCTCAAACTCACAAAAAAACATGAAATATAATATTCATGGACATAGATATTATTACATATAGGATTCATTTGTGATGGTATTGAAAAAAATGAATAGGGGAGGATATTAGACCCAAACTTATATTTTTTGTTTGATGTATTGGTAATCAAAATTTAATGGATTATAGAGATTGTATTATCATGAAAATGATAATTAATATCATAGGAAATATTTTTAATACATACTATTACTTCTCTATGTTGGAGAATTGTGTGAATAAAAATTTCTTAAAGGTATAATTTTCATATTATGAATTTATTATCATGAGTAATTCTTGATCATGAAGAAGGATCTTGTTTAATATATATGATGTTTCGTAAAAGAATAATTTTAGGGAAGTAGGATGTGATGTTTATAACTGTATCCATAATGAGTTTTATCTTATGGGCTATGTAAAGATAAGAAGAACATGAATGTGATTTCTTGATATTCAATGATTATTGTAACATAATGATTCTAGTGTAGAATTATTATCACCTAGATGAATTTTCAAATGATTCTGTGATTTAGAAATGAAATTTACATAAACTAAACATGATTCATTATTACTATGTTGTCTTTTTTTAGAATGAAGATAAAAAATATATAGTGAAGAGAATATCTTGAATTCAAAATCCTATTATTGAAACATTGTGTTGTTGTATTTCTTAGTGATTTAAAACATTTTGGGTAACAATTTAGGTTGGGAAATATGAGAATATAATAATTCATTGTTTTGAAGAAATTGAAATATTTAAATGATAATAATTGATTATAAAAAAGAGATATAATTTTGAGAAGGAGTGTTAGTATCATGGAAGAATGTTGTTTGAAGAGAATGAATAAAATAATTGACTTTGAATACTCAAGAAAAAACTAGTTTTATAAATAGGTATACATTACTGAATCAAAATCAGTCTGTTTTGATTCATGGTATATTGCATGAATCGATATAAAATGGTGAATCAAATAATCCATGAATCAAGGATCATTGGAAAGAAAATATGTCATGAATGAATAATGATGAAGTAAATTTTTTGAATTTAATTCATTTAATTGAATTTTTTTATGTTACATTTAGGGTTTCTATTTTCTTATAAATATCCATTCATTAAAACATAAAATTAGTAGTGTAGGAAGTTACATGGAAAATATACATTCTTAAAAAAACTCAATAGTCAATAAATCTAGAGTTATGTTAAGGGGAATAAGGAAACATTGATTTTTTACCATGTGAACATCTATCAATCAATGTGTTTCTAAAACCAACTCTTTTCAAGAATCATTTTTTATAATTAATTATTAACATATAAAATATTATTATTGATAATGGATTATGCCTTACAAAATTACAGTACGAATTTTTACAAAATATCATAGTTTTTTTAAATTAAGAGTTTCAGGAAATTAAGAGGTTCCTTAATGGAGACGTTCAATGAGTAGTATACCTTAAATATTTATTTTATGTGAATGGTGAATTTTGGGAGAATAAAATTAGGACTATGATAGAAGGATAGTATCATGATAATATGGTACAATTTATTATTATTCAAATCTTTAAATTAATACTTTGAATTCTATAATCAATTGATGGAGATTCATTAATAAAATGCTCAAATGTGAGGAATATCCACTGTTCCTTGGGTGTGAATTGTCAAAAACATAAATCATTGTAATGAAGTGTACCTAGAATGGAGTTAAAATTTAAAATTAATTTTTATCCCGAATATAATGAAGCATAATAGATTATGGTATTACCATCAAAATATTGGGGGGTTAATTATTGCACTATCCCTTTCTGCTGAACCATGTTAAAACCACACTATTTAATCAATTTTTTACATGCCTTTAATTTTTAATAATTATTGAGGCCCATAGGAAGGTGTAATCAATTGATAGGTTGATCACATTTCTGACCAATATGAGAACATGGTCCTAAAAAAGTTAACTAGACTATGATTAAAAATATAAATTATTGCATCACAATGATTTATCCCCCTATCAGGGTGTATCTGGTCCCAATATGTTATATCAAAGGGTGAATAATGGTTTAGACTTGTTTTTCTATATTATAACTTTTTTTGTTTTATACACTTGGATTCATTTATTAGGACTTAATTTTTAGTAGATCTGTATTTTATGGAAGGAAGAAAGGAATTGTTTTTTTCATTCAAGATTTTATTGAAATGATTTTAATTTATATTTGAAGAGATATTATCTTGAGAAAATATAGAAATATAAAAGTAAATATAGAGACATATAAGATCATTAATATATATTTTTTGATGATGCTTGTAGGAAAACCATTCACTGTGAAACTGTATTTGAAATGTTAAAGTCAATAGAACTATTCATGAAAAAATATAGTTGAAAAAAAGGTTATGAAGTGCAAATCAAAATATGATGATTCAATAGCCTTAGTATACTTTCATATGAAAGAATTTGTGAAAAATAAATAATGTATGAAGATGACACTTGGGAGTTCAGATTGTAAAATTGAGGTGAATGGTTCTAATAAAATTATTTCAACTAATTGTAACAATGTTTTGATAGATATTATATACCTAGATGTTCATATTTCTCACATGAAAATATGTATCTAAGTTTATATTTAACATACATATGGAATTAGATAGTCATCCTGAAGAACTAGATATTCAAAGGGTAAAAAATCAATTAGTTGATGTTCTTTTGAAGGAATCCATAGAGTATACAAATAACTATGATGTAAAAATTGATATAAATATAATAGAATTAATTTCATCATGTAATTATTAAATAATTTGTTAATATCATGATGAATAATGATGTGATAGTGAATGTGATTGGGACATTGAAAGACTCTTCTATAGAATAATAGAATAGGATGAGTCACTTGAGGAGGATATCCTTTGAAGGATAATCTCTAAATATCTATTTTAAGATGTTGAGTTTTTGAATAAAATATTTTTTTGGTTTTTTGAGGAATATGAACCACTCTCTTTTGATGTAAATTTTGAAATGTAATATGATGTTTGTATTTGTGGTCACTAATTCAGAGATAGGGTGGTAAATGGTTATAATTAATCAAATCCTTACAATATATTGTGGTTTAATAAAATATAATTTAGGAAGTGGAAAATGTTGTCACAAAATACTTCTTCATATAAAATAAGAGAATAAAATGCTCTGATGTTCTTTTAAAAGATGACATACATAATATGGGTTACAAGGTAAAAGAAATAATTGATTTGTTAGAAGTAATTTGGAATGAGATCAAATAGATTATGGCCATAAGTAATGACCTGAAATAAAGTATCATCTCTCTTAATATAACTCATAATGATAGATGGAAATATGTAAATAAATATTGTTCCAAATTATTATATATTTAAGAGAATCTTATGGGAAAAAACTATAAGATTTTGTATCTAATGACGAACCACAATTTGTATAAGGGAAATGTGAGGTGTTAGTTTCCTACCAAATATGTTTCTATAAGTGTCTCATGGAATGAACATAATCTGATATCCACAAATCAGAGGATAATCACTAATAAATATAATAATTAGAGTATGTTTCTTGAAACACAAAAAATCAATGTTTATAATAATAAATTATCTATAAAATGATATTATTATTGAAGATAACGAACAACTTGTATTTGTGTCAAGGATACCAAGTGATGAATGCTAGGATATGAACATTGGATATACCGATATCTCAAAAAATAAATGATGACCTAATGTATATTGTTATCGAGACATGTTTTGTACCTTAAAATTATATTAAATATTAAATATATTGCAGTTTGAAAAATTTATCCATGATAAAAGTATCAATAATGTGTTTCTTAACTCATATGGAGTGTAATGATAAAATATATACGAAACGTAATCCATTTAAGATAAATATAATTTTGAATTCTTGAAAAAAAAATAATGATCTCAATGAATTGTATATCATGAACCAACTAGTTCGCACACATAGCAGTCTTCCAGGATGGAACATACACAATTTTGGAAGAAAATGGTCACAAAAAAACAATTGTGGGCATGAAAAATGTACAAACAAAGTAAGGATCACCCAAAAAATAGGATAGGTAACTCATAAAGTTTCTAAAGAAGAGAGAGGTGAAGGATTACTCAGTGGAATTTCATATTTCACCATAAGGATGGAGGTAAAACTCAAAGAAATATACCTACAATAGAGGAAGAAGAAAGTAGAGATTATTGGTGTAGGGGTTCCTACTCTATGAATAAATCATGGAAAATAGTGTACATGTGGTGAATCTATGAAAATAACCCTATATAAATGTTTTTATACCCATAAATGTGAATTAAACCAAGAATATAAAACTGACATACAAAAATAAGAATGATAAATTTAAAATGGACTCTCTAAATATTTTTCCAGATCTATTGGAATTGGATTTTCAGTTGGAATGAGAATAAAGTCATTATAGCGATTTGAGTGTAATTATAAAATGGTTTATCTATCAAGAACATAAATAATAATCTTCTTGATTACGTATTAGGTTCCCCTATACCCATGAATTTTTTATACCTATTATATGGTCCAAGTGGTACATGGTTAAGGGATATATATGATCCATGGGTTTTGTAAATGATGAAAAGATTAATTGTGTTTGATAAATAGAAATAAATGAGATAAGAAGATTCATCAAACATGAAAGTAATTTAAGGTATCATATGTAAAATGTGACATTTAAAAAGGCTATTTTTTTCAATCAAATATCTTAGAGTAGCAATCCATTGAAATGGAAGAAAAAAACTGGAGATAAAAATGTAAAATTGAAGAGCTATAAATGTTATAATTTAATGGACATGTGAATACAAGCCATAAATTATATTGATATAATGGTAATAAAGACTAGTTCAATTTGTATTCGACCATTAAAAAATATATATTAGTTGATATGTATAATCATTCATATATCTATTGGATCCATATGATTTGTGTCCAAATATAATGTTAGAGTTCAAAGGAGGTGCAATTTTTTCTATATCACTTATTATCATAGTTGGAAATGAATTTTGTTACCCTATAAGTTTCAATATCACATTGGAAATCTATTTAATAGGTATTATTGATTGGTTTGGAGGTTAGTGATTTTTATAATAAAATGTGTTATCCACATCACAATAAAAAGGGGATAAAAATTAAAGAGAATATCGGTTTAATGAATCCTTATTCGCATAGATATCAAAAGTTGTAAATGAAATTAATGGAAGCTTTATTGACCCTAATGTTAAAAGAAACTAAATAATAAATATTTTTTCATATTGTAAATTTAATATTTATGATAGGGGAGGAGAAATTACATCAGATATGAAAAGGAGGAATAAAAAATCTACATCCTTTAAATGTTTACAGTTTCTGGAAAATTATGGATTGATGATAATATTTAAAACATAATAAGGGGGGATGTTGCACCAAATACTGTGTTTCATGTAAAAATTATTATCAATCATAGTGTTATAAAATACTAATATTTAATTGGAAAGGAAATAAGTGTTTCTAGAACTGAGAATATTTTAAATTTATATAGACCCTACAAAATTTTGGTGAAGTATGTTAAGAGAAATACATATACGACAGCAGTTTCATATTATAATGTAATGATTTTGAGTCATTCTTGATCAAGAGAAGGATGTGATTAAATATATATAATGAGTATGAAAAATACTAGTCAAGGAAAGTAGGTTGTGATGTTCATCACTCAATATATATAAAGTGATCATATATAGGTAATGGAATAATAGGAAAAAAAATAAAATGATATCTAGATTTTAGAGGATGGATGTAAGAGAAGGGTTCTACTATGGAATTACTCTCACTCACATGATGTTTTTCAGGTTGATATTTTTTGTGGATAAAATTTACATAAATTCCATCTTGAACAACTATTCTTATCTAGTTCTGTGAATTATATATGGTGTTATTGAAATATTTAAGCTTGGATATTGAATTTTTAATCCTCTAAAAGAAGTTCCTTATTTTATCAATTCCCAGTGTTTTACATAAATGTATGTGAGAGTTTTTTTAGTGAGGTAATTTTAACTTGAATGTAATGGTTTGGATGATAGATAAGTATTTCAATGAAAATGAAGTATTTTTTATGAATATGGATGTTTGTGTGGAAGTACAGTAATTTTGGGAATGAATTTTACACTAAATTAAGAAATAAATTTTAGAAAAGTCTGAAGTCTCTGGAAAGATATATTTAAGACAAGAGGTATAACTAGAATAATCAAAATCAGCATTTTTTTATAATTCATTATAGTGATATATGAATTTATATATTTTATAACATCAAAGGTTCCAAAATAATAGTGTTGTTTGATAATGTAATGTTCCATGAATGAAGAATAGTTTGGAATGTTTTAGGAACTGATGTTATCTGAATGAAAAAATTTGATGTTATAAAGAGGGTTATTATTTTGAAATAAATACCAGCATGTGGAGAGAATCCTGTCATATTGGATGGATGATAAATATTTTGGGTGAGATTTATTATCTCACTAGTATATGTTTTAATGAATTTGTTGACATAGGTAAAATTTATATGAATGATCAGTGAGAGTACCGACTTAGTTTTACTTTTAAAGTGAGACGGGATTTATGTAATCTCTTTACATTGATTCCAATATTATATCTCTTGTGTAGAGAAATATTCGAGGATATGATCATGACCTTTATAACATATTTTATAACCACTATTTTATGATCATCAACCCTATAATAGGAATGATACCAAGGAATCAAAATGGGGTGTCTAGACTATGATATCGCCCCAAAGTCCACTATCAATACAAAAATATTGTGTTAACTATAGAGTCACATAGTTTATGAGATATAGAAAAATTTATTCCTAGATTGTGTGTATTGAATATATTTGTTTGTGAGTTTGATAGTAGAAACTAGGAAATTCATTTTGGGATTAGATATGTCTATCACTAAAGAGATTATGTATGTGATATGAGGTCCCAAGCACTGAGGACATATATTGATCCTATAAGATGATGGTCTGGTTATTATTCTACTGAGGGGATTTAACCCCAAATAGATGAATGATATTTCGTATATATATCGGGGATATAACCCTCATTTGGGTTATATATAATCATTTTTTGGTATGGAATGTGACCCCCATGTGGATTTTATATAACCATTTTTGGTAGGGGATGATACCACTTGGTTAGATTCGGTAGGATTCTTCTGAGTAGGGGATTAAACCCAAATAAGTGTGTGATATTATAAAAGGTTATAGGACATGACTTGTACCCCTAAGTGATTTTAAATTATGTTTCAATATATCCATTATTTTATGATTAATGAATGGTCGATCGAAGTTGTAACCTTATATTCTGAGTGTTGATGTAATTTATTTCTGTTTATTTATTTATTTACTTTCTTGATCATACCACACTATTCTTAAAATATAAATTATAGTTTTGTTTTGAGAACCATATGTGGTGTTCAAATGCATTTTTTATAGCATTATCACATTTACCTAATTCACTAGTTCACAAGAAGTCCTTATGATCATATGTATATATTGCGAAGAGGCCTAATATTGAACAGTTGAGTGAGATATTTGGGATAGAGTCAAGGCAGGGGACCATGTTCAGACTTAAGGCATGTTATGGGTTGTAGTTTCTTTAATTTATTAATTTCTAAAAAATCAAACCATGTGGGATCATTATGGTAATTTCATGAATCATGTACCATTAAATATATTTTTATTTTTTTACAACATGGGTTTATTTTATACACTTGGTGTCTTGTAATGTGTTTTACATTTATTCATGTGGAAATTGTGATGATGGATATTATGATATTTCTAAAATTTTACTTCTATAAAGTAAGGTGATAGTTTCCCCATGTATAACCTTAGAACCTCATTGACATTTTGCATCTTTTGGTGTATGGGGTGGCATGTTTAATGTCATGTGACGACATGACCATGTTACTATAGAGGATCCAGGATGAGGGAAATAGAATATTAAATATATGAATTATTTTATTTTATTTTTATATTAGAGAAGCGATAAATAAAATATGGTACTGGTTGGAACTTTTGAAATATAGTATTTGATATGCCTCTTAGTACATACATGAGTAAAAATAAAAATTTCCAGGGAGACAAGATTGATTTCATTATTTTTAATGTTATGGTTGTGTTGAATCTTGTTCAAAATGGTATATTATATTTACTGATATTTTTTCTCTTGGACTAGAGTGTAATGATGAATGAATTTGTGCATCATATAAGATGTGTACATTCAAATGAAATGTTCATTTGTATATTTTATTATTTCACTAGTTTTAAAGAAAAAATAAAATTGTATTAGTTATTTAAAGTAGTGACCCCAACCTATATAGTGTTATTTACATATAAATTCAATATGTAATTATGCTTACTAAACCAAATGGGTGTGATTGTTTCAAGAAAGGATAATTTTTTTTTGCTATTTATAGTTGGAAACATTAATTATTTTATTTATTCCCAAATTACATAATGTTGTCGTTATACTTATCTAAAATAGATGACAATGATTTAGTGAATATGAATAGTGAGGTGCTGATGTCATTATGAACACATGTATATGAGATTGTTCCACGTGGTGGTGTTTTTATATAGGGATTATTAGCTAATATTAATAACCTTGAATGGGTTTCAGAGTTATGTATGAGATTATTAACATACATGAATATAGATATATATCTATATGTATATATAATATGTGAACTCTAGATTGGTTTACATGGGATGTAAGTAATCTTTTGATTTATGTGTTGGGAACACTGATGATTCTTTGATAGTTGTGGCCTATTTCAAATTTGATTTATGTATTAGTTTAGAACGCCTAGATGTGTGGAGAAAAAACTCAAAATGTTGGTGAGATATGAATATAATTAAATAGAGGACCCATTCTTATTATTGTTATAGATGAGTTGTGATATGTTTCGCATCTTGAGAGAGGGGTTAACACATATTTTTTTTCTACTATTAGTGTTAGGGTTTATGGGTGAATGATTTTGTTTTAAATTAATGCATGGAAGATTCTATTATGGATTTGGATACCGTAGAGATAGTGAAGGGAAGGAATGAGAAAGATATAAGATATTTTTTATTGTTAATAAAATTAAGTAATTTTAATATATGATTTTGGTTCTGGATGGTTTGATCAATTATACATCTATCTTTGTCTGTTTCGATTAATTTATTTTTTGTGTCGTGATTGGTAGATTCAATGGGATTATTATGGGTTTGATAAATAATTTTTTATTAAAGTTGGTGGTATCCCTCTATGATCATAGGAGACCTTTAAAATGGATTGATGTACTACGGTATGGATAATATGTTCTTCATCCATAATTTTGTTTTCGAGGATGGGATGAGACTTGATTATGAGGAGTGGGAGAATTTAAACTCTATAATTTGTTATATATTTCACCAAATGTGTTGTTTAAGGAAATCGATATGGAATGGAGGACAAAATCAGTGGTTAAAGGATTTGACACTCATTGAGGGTATGTTTTGAAAAAATATCCAACAGAAGGTGATTGAGTTGGGAATGTCATTTGACTCATGATGATAGGACACTATAATGGATTAGAAATAATGGTGGTTAAATTTGATTAATTTTTTAGTGTTTGGGAATGTATTTTTTGTACATTAACATTTAGTATCATCAGAATAGATTAAAAACTACCCATGAGAAGTGACTATTTATTGAAATGGGGTATAAGGATCCTTACATTCTTGACCACATGGAATGTGGTATAGGTTTATTGAAGGGATTGCAGGATAACACCACATGGTCTATGGTAATATATGATATTAACATGGAATATTTTCATAAACCATGTCCAATCATGGTATTAAATAAAAAGGTGTTTTACCCTTTATGTAATTATGTGTTTTGGAATGTTCAGTGGGTTAAAATATTTTTTTGTCATTGAGAATTGTGATTGGGTAAATCAAGAGATGAAAAAACCATGGGAGGAGGTCTTTATAAATTGGTAATAATTTTGTGGATGGGCCTTGATATTTGTTGTGACATTAATATTGGATCTTGTGAAAGCATTGAGGTGTTTAGTGGCTTGATATTATGGATTAGCAATAAAAATATTTACATGAATACAAAAAAATTTCATCAAATTTTATTATATTCATTGATATGAAAATTATTTTTTTAAAATGTGTATCTAATGTTATCATACCCTTTTTCCCATTTTATCAATAAGCGATCCCTGATATCTTCCCTTTTTACACATAATGTGGATATTCACCCGCAATTTTTATGGTTACATTACCATATGATATAAATAAAGGTATTAAGTGTGATATTTATAAGAAGAGTGCTAATTATTTAGTACATAGTCGGAGATGATGTAGATATTTCATAAACACCTATTTATATATCAATGCCTTCAAATGCACTATAAATACATGATTTTAACATGTTTATTTTTGTTATATAATGAATAATAATTTTAAATGATAAAATAACTCTGTTTTAAAAGTATGGTTAACTATATTTTATAATAGATGAATGATTAGTAATATTTTTTAAACCCGTATGAGATAAAATTAGTTATAACCTTCACGAAAAGTTATAGAATAATATAATATAAAATTTTTTTTGGCAATGATCATGATTAACTAGGTAAAAAATAAGGAGTATTATATTAAAAATAATTGTTCTAGATTTGGGATATCAAATAAATTATTTTTCAGGATAATATTGTATTCGAATCTAATTATCGTTGATCACACTAATCTTTTTTATTTTTCATCAATGGATCAATCAAAAATGAATTGTGTAAACAATGATTTTTAAATATAATGATAAGAAAATCGTTAGGAGTATCTATATGACTATAGATATGGGATGTAGTATCTTATGAATTTTCTCACTAAAATATATCATGATATTGTTTGTAAAAATGATGATATAGAACATTCAAATTCCTCATAGAGGAATAAAATTTTACTGAATCTTTTATGTGAAAAAACCATCTATAATTATATGGGTCATTAGATTCATTGGTTATTGGTAAATGGATCAACATTATGGAAAATATATATGAAATAATGATTTCTTATAATTTGAAAATGTTTTCCTTTCAGTTTATATTTAATAGGAGAAGTATATTAATATGGAAATCTTATTAAGAATACGAGGAATGATGTGGTAATTAGATCAATGTAATGGGATGAGTTTATGGTAATATTTTTTAGTAAATACCTCCCCTTTATTAAATATACAAAATATAAGATGAATTATCGGATCTTAAAAAAAGGATGAATAATCCATGAGTACCTATAAGGATAATTTAACATGACTTCTGAGGAATTATTCAGGTTTAATCATCATATAATAATGAAAATTTGTTCAAATCAATATATGTTCAAAATAAATAATATTATGGGAATTATACATAAGATCCATTTGATTCTTTGGAGAAATACTTTTATATTCAGAAAATATTGAAATGTATGATGTAAAACCCCAAATTTCTAGTGATAAGAAAATAATGTTAAGGGTCTATGAATTCTCCAGTGCTTTTTTAAAAGAAGCGATGAAAATTTTTCGAACTCCAATCTTCCAAAAATATGTTAAGGTGAACTTTTTATATTTTATTGAAAAAAATGAAATATGTTTTATGTTTATAAATCATGGACATCATGGAAATGAATATCAATGTGATATAAAGAGACCTATTAATGAAATTATTAGAGATAGAGAGAGATCATGATAATACACCACTCAAAAACCTGAGCTATAAATGTAATGTGTTTGAAAATTATGGAAATTAAATCTTTAATTCAAGGGATTGTGAATATGGTATGTGAAAATAACCCCTTAAATAAAACGGAATATGGGATAGTTATGGAATTTAAACATCTACAGTGAACCATGATAGTTAGTGAACACTTATCCTCTACTACTAAACTTAGAATTCTATATAGATGTTTTTATTAATAATATTAATGAAAATATATTCCTTTATTGAATTGATATGTGATTTTGAGCATTTATTATATCTCCATACATATATTCCATATAAATTTCTAGAATAAGAAAATACTATTTTATTTTTTTAATAAACCTATGATTTCCTATCATTGAAAGGAAAAACCCAAACCTCCAATTGAAATGGGTTTTTTGTAATATCAGGGATTTTTAATGAAAATGTGTTAATTTATTAAATTTTTATAATTTTGAATATCACATTATTTTAGAATATTATTATTATATATGATCATGAAAAAAATTATTATGAATCATTATGAGTGATTAAAATTATTGTAATATTTAAAACGAAAGGCTATAAGATCAAATATTATTTTGGATTCTGTCTGGTCTACGCACATTTTGGAGGATTACTATAGTAAAATATTTACGAAAAGTAACATGTTGAAATTTGGGTGTTACTATTTAATGTTTGGTTGTTAATGTTTTATTTCTTCTATTGATATTTTTTTAAATTTTGGTATGTGTATTATGATTGAAATTTTGGATATGATTAATGTCTAATGATAGGATGAATATATATTTATCCTTTTGTGGATTATGTGATCCATTAGATGATTATTTTATTGGTTCATCAATAAAAAACATATTGATTACTGATCATTTAGAGAAGAGATTAGTTTATTGTGGAAATAGATTAATGGATGAGATTCTAGAATTTATATAAGTATATTTCATTTTGCTTTCATCCAAATTTATGAATTAATTCTTCATATCTAGGAAAATAAATCTTCATACAAAAATTTTGTCTGGTTACCTTTATTTTTAATGTATTTATTTTCTTTTTCTAGATACTTTGGTTCACTAATTTGTGATTTTTAACATTCTCATGATTATTCAATTTATTTTGAATTATGTTCTATTAAAATTAATTTTCTTACATATTCATATTTTCACCTCACCCTAATGTTTTACTATTTGTGAAATTGAGTTATTTATTATTATAGACGATCATTGTATCATCCATTACCACATTTCAAAGAAATGTATCCTTAATCCTTTTTATAATGATGTATATCCAAAATTATATTTAAAAATGTAAAACTTGTGATTATTATGAACATGTTAAAATTATGAGGTTGAAATTTATCAAAGGGGGAGGGTAGAGAATGAAACACCAAGAGATATTATTTAAATGTAGATTGTTATGTTGAATAACATTAACAACATGAAATACCAAAACTAAATAAACCATGAAATTTCATTATTTAAATATAAACATTATATCATAACAAGTGATTTTGAAGGTATGAATTTTATGAAAATATGTGCTGAAAAATATCAATGGATCCCATGACATATAAATTTATTTAAAAAAATTTATGAAATAAGCATCAAAATATTAGAATATTTATTTTATACATAAAAACATAGACTCCATGTAAATAATTTTTATCTCTACTTTGATAAAATATTATATTTAAATTTAGAAAAATTTTGTATTATTTTAAAATAAAATAATTAAAATTTTTAATTCATTATATCAAAATTAGAATAATGTGAATTTTTAGGATATTCTTGAAGAGTTTTTTTTCCACTAAATAGTTTACAATAATAATTATTATTATAAATTGTAAGTTTTTTTCATGGTATGTACAGTGTTAAATTTATAAAAAACAATTAAAATTAAAATTATTTCATATATATTATCTAAAATTAAATAATGTTCATTCGAAATAATTTTATGTTTTAATTTAGTGTAATATTTTCTATCCTAATAAATGCATTTTACTGAAAATTTTTATTAACGCTCGCATTGTGTTTTTATCTTAATAAAATGAATTGATCACAATTAGTGAATTATTTTAATTAAATATAAATAAAATATATTGAATGAAAAAAATAACATTATTTTAATATTTTTCTAAGTATGAGATTTAATTAGTCCATTTTTGTAGCATAAAATTTATTTTTAATAAATGTTGTTTTCATCTTGCATTAAATGATAATTTTAATACAATTTTATAGAATGCTTAGATATATAATTTTATATAATTTATTCAATATATTGAATGTAGAGATTCAATTTTGGTTAACTGGACACTTTTATTTTTTATCAATATGAATAGGAGTAATGGTAATATTTACCTCCTTGATAAATCGTAAATAAGGTTAATATAGAGTAAATATTTGTTTTAACACCCTAATGTTTCACTCTAATTATTATTGGATGAATTAAATTCTACCCTTACCTAATGTTTATTTAAATTTATTTGTTTAATGAAATAATTTTAATGAAAATGGCCTATTTAATATTTAATGTAAGGAAAATTACAAA
This sequence comes from Viscum album, assembly GCA_963277665.1. Classification (NCBI taxonomy): domain Eukaryota; kingdom Viridiplantae; phylum Streptophyta; class Magnoliopsida; order Santalales; family Viscaceae; genus Viscum; species Viscum album. The sequence continues at coordinate 1,488,472,938 of OY728164.1, forward strand.
ATGTCACTCTTAAAATTTTAAATATCTCAAATATTTCTAAATAAGGATTAAAGTAAGTTATGAAGGATTATAAATATTATATTTATAATAGTGAATTTTTTTTAGGTGAAAAATTTAAATAAATTTTTTTAAAAAATTATATAATTAACTTAAATAATTATGCAACCCCAATACATTATTTCTTCATCTAATAAAAATAATATTTGGTATTTTAAATGACATTAGTAATATAAATTTGGGAATTTATATTTTTATAATAATTTTATGCATATTTATGAAATATTTTAGATTTTATGAAGGATTTATTTTTCAATTAAAGAATTTCTATTATGCGTTTTATTTAAATTATGTGAATAGTTTATAAAATTTAAATAATGATATTTTATGAATGTAATGTTTTATAAAATTATATGTAATAATAAAAATGTAATAAGAGGATGTGGGGTGTAATATATAGTATAATATGTCATCCAATTTTGTTTTATATTCCATTTTATACCATTTTTATAAAGAATGACTTTAATATATTTTAATATTTTAAAAAATGCATTGACTGCCCCTCCCCTATATTATAAAAGGGATTACTATATTTTCTTCTTCACACCACATTGAGACCTCTAGACTGACCAAACTCTAAAAATTATCTTCTACAATCCTCCCACCACATTCTATTTATTCATGTCTTCCCAAAATACCCACCCTAGGGTCCTTAATAGGAGATATAAATGAGTTGTTTCAAAGAAGAGGAAATCTCTCTAATCCATCACTTTTATTTTTATTTTTATTATAAATACTATAAATATATAATGTTTTTCATAAAATATTCACTTCAGTATCCTCAAAATACTGATTTTTTTGTTTTTAAAACAACCCTTATTCACCCTCCATTCATCAAATGTGAAGTGAAATTGTCACTTGTGCACATGTACGACTTTCCAGGTCCACATTGCGACATAATGAATTTCAAATAACAATATTTTATGGATCAATATTTTGATTATTATAATGTATATATATTATTATAATTAATTATTTAAATCACATTAATGATAGTATCATATTTACCAAGTTACCTTCAAAATAGTTGGAAAATGATAATTCCACCCGTGGGTAAGTCTGGACTATCCCCTATATGATGTAATGTGAGTCTATTTTCATTTTTGTTATACATGGATGATAATTAGGATAGATTTAATGAATATATAGATATATGATATTTAGATTTTTAGAATTAATCTTTATTTTATCCTTATTTTTTACCTTTTTTTGTTATGTCAATCGAAAAATGAAAACGACGTTCATGCATGTGTATGACCTGCCATCTCCAAGAATGATAATATACAATTTTCTATATATTATATAATGGTTGAATGTAAAAATATAAATAATTTATATGTATTATATTTTTATAATTATCAATATTCTGGAATATTATGGAATAATGATAAATGTATAATGTCAAAAACTATTGAACAAAAAAAATAATTGAAAACAATCTTGATACCACCAGGAATATTTATTTTGATAATGAATTGTTAATAGATGGGTGATTAAATATTTTAATTAAATAATATATTGTATGAGATGTATTATTATAATTAAATAATATATGTATAATGAATATATATTTATCATATAATAGTTTCCAAATCAAATCATGTAAGCCAGACCTAATGTAGTAAATTATCATGCCATTTTTATCTAAGTAAGACATTTTCCATTTTCACCACATTATTCATCTTTGTGATCAATATACATCCAAGGAAATTATTTAATATTGTTTATTAGTACAAATATAGGTATTTCTATATCCATATTAATTTATTTCTTTCATGTATCATTTATTTCAATAGTTAACAAATCAGTAAGGATTTTTTGTCAGAGTCTCAATTTTTTAATCAAGATTGATTATGATTATGGTTTAAATGAGGAAATATAATGATATAAAACACAAGACACTAGTTAATTAATAATTATATTCTATAGTTATTTATTGATATTAGAATTCTGTCTCCCACATTAATCAAATGTTGCACTCAAGATATTGAAAAAACAAATTTGTGGAAAAATGAAGTTCTTTCTATCATCGATCAAAAAACAATTCTCCCATAATATTATATATTTTTTAAAATTATTTAATGAGGATAATAAATATTATTATATTATCTTTAGTATCATTTTCCCATGATGGAAATTTTAAGAAAATTGTTGAAAATTAACCTTCTTTTTGTTTTATGAAATAGTTTTTTACTATTAATAAACGTATGAAAAGAATGTTTTTATCTGATATGACATGATTATTATTTATCACTATTTTCTCTAGATAATGATTTTAGGATTACATTATAATATCCCATTTTAATTTTTAAATAATATTAGTTCCATAATATTTTCAACACTTTTATATTTTAAAGAACATATTTCGTAATGGAAAGTATATTTTTCTTTAAGAATGATTTAAATGTAATTTAAAGGTATTTCTAATAATCCAAACAATATGATTGGGATTTTTCTCATATTTCTCAAAGGAGATCCAAGGATTATGATCACAAAAGTTTTGTTGTGGATTCAAATATTCATTTCATTGACTTAAATTATTTAGGGTTTTTAATATATTTTGTTGAATGTAATGGATATAGTGAGAGGTAAAATTTTAGCCCTTTTGTGCTAGATTCTAGTTTGGATTAATAGGGTGGTCAAGACAACATTTCTAATGGATTTACTCTTTATAGATTTATCGATACATGATTAATTAAGAATTAATAATTAATTAATTAGTGAATAAATATTATATAAATATATAAATTAATTTATATTGATTTATAATAAATTTTGATGATTTATTTTTGGATTTTGGGCCTCGTATTGATGGAAAATGGATGGATAGTCTTGGAAATCATAGGATATGGTGATTGAGCTTTTATTATGATTTTAACGAGGTCATGTTAGGTGTGTGGACACCAAAAATCACATTAATATTTATATATAATGTGACATATGGTATCAAAACTTGCGTTCGGTCAAACTTTATTTTGAAATAATTATTTATATTTGAGACTCTATGAAATAATTGTATATTTCTTGGGCCATGATTGAATCCGACAAAAATATTTGATGCCAACACTTCAGATTGTGAAGAGATTTATTATAACCATGTTCAATCAAATATATATGAAATTAAATGGTAAAAAAACTTAATAAATACTATTTAACAATATATAGTTTCCCCAAACATACTAAGACTAGATATTTGAACAATGTTGGAAATCATTACTAACGGGTAGGTTATATAAATAACATAGTGATCCTTCTAGTGTCTATTATTGATAATTAGATTGTGGGATATGATTTTTTCTCCAACTATAATGTGTATACATAAACGAGATGACATTATTTAGGATTTATATTTAGTTAATGAAATCATGAAACAAGTTTTGGTTGTAGTGAGATTTTATTTATGAAACCAATTTTTCTAGATTCCAATAATATATCATCAGTTTGGTTGATTATTCCATGATAAATCCATGGTCATATTGAGGAACACTATTACTTATATGCGATTGTCTTTGACCAATGGAGTGATATTGTGATGACCCAGACTCTCTTGGTCGTTCCCTTTGCCAAAATCCGGGTCCAAAAGGGGTAGCGTCTCGGTGAGACCGATCGGCGAGATCGATCGGCGCGACCGGTCTGTGAGACCGATCGGCGAGACCGCTCTGTGAGACCGATCAGCAAGACCAATCGGCGTCACCCGGTCTTGTTGAGTTGTTTCCAGTAGCACTCCTTTGTGCGCAAATAGGGTTTTAAACCCTATTTTGAACTGTTTGAGCATGTTTTAAAGACCCGTAACGTGCATAGAAGTTTTAATTAGATAATTAATGAATTATTTAGTCCGTTTAAACCACCCGACCCCTTTTAATGATGAGTGAGGCAGTGTGGTCAATCCATGACCCCCACGCCTTACACAGTTTTGCGTTCTCATCTCAACCGTATGTGGCTCTTATAAACTAAGGGTTAGCCGTGGTTTCTCCATTCCTCGATCATGACTTTTCACGAACAGCTGCTGGTGCATCGGGCGCGTCGCATCGTTATCCATGAAGTTCCACCCCCCCCCCCCCGACCTAAGCATCGATCGTTGATCATCAAGTAGGGAATTTCTCCTTCGCCTCTCTATTTTTGGGTATCATGCATGGTGGGCATGCTTTTGATTCTGTGGAATTGGACAAACCAGACCTAATTAAATATAATGAATGAATCCTGTAATGAAAAAAGGGGGGGTTGTACTCGATGATGTCGTTTTATATTAAGATCTTCTTGTTGGGTTGTGTTGGCTTACACCTCCTGAAAATCATGGCCATTGGTGGTCTTTCTCTGTGCACTAATAAACCCTCATGATGTTTTAAATGGCTTGTTTTGTAATTATCTTCTCTGGCTATGAAAGTTAAATTGGTTAATCACATATACCCGGCTGAATAAAATGGAAGAACCAGGATCAAACCTTCTGTGATAACTCCCGGTTAGAACACACGGAATTTGAAATCATGGAGTGTGTTAAATCTATTAAATCTGAAATTACCCAGTGGGCCGGTTGCTGGAGATGTGGGAGGGGATGGGATCCCCTGTTTTTATACTCTCGGTGGTTGTGGAATTGGAGATGGGATCCCCTGTTTTTATGGATTTAGTGGTTGCAAGTTTTAAGACCGGGTGTTTACCTTGTTTACATCACGAATTGGGGTGGGATCCTCTGTTGACAGAACCGGGTGTGGGTGTTATGGTTGATGCTTGAATGGTTACATTCCTGGGTTATGCGTATGGTTCAGTTTCCCAGTAGTTCCAAATCTTATTTGAACAATGTTACTGAACATGAAACAAGAATGATACAAATGGGTTTTGGTTGATTTGCGTTGTGACTCGGACTTGAGTGTTGTTGTGTTCTTAGGCTGGCTGAAGAAAAACCTGAATTTTGGGTGAGTTCTTGTTACCTATACGTATATATTTTTAGTTTTGTGTTTCTTATTTTCTCCCCACCCAAGTTGAGCACTTAGTTCCAAACACCCCCATTTCATGGGGGAGGGTGTTTTTCCTAACACTATTCTTAGTGGCTGGTTATTAGCTCCTTTTATGATCCCTTTCCCGAATAGCCCAAGTATCTTCGGGCAGGCTATGATGGCCTGAGGTCCATTATTAGCCCATGAACCTTTGGGCAGGGCAGTGCTGTGGTTGGCCTGGTGTGTGTGGCAGGTGGTTTCCCATGTGTCTTCGGGATGAGGCCCAGGTGTCTTCGGGCGTGGAAGTGGATCCTTTATCCCAGGTGTCATCGGGTGTGGTGGTGGTTGTTCTGGCCTAGGTGTTTTCAGGCGTGGTTACGCGTGACAGTTGTGGCCTAGGTGTGTGCGGGCAGGATTCGGCAGTGGAACTGCGTGAAGTTGTGGCCCAGGTGTGTGCGGGCGGGTGTGGCAGTGGGACTGCGGTGAGAATGGCGGGATTGGTCTGATGCGTAGGATGTCTCAATAACCAGTGGGAAAGTGCCGTGAGGTACCCAAACATCGATGCGCTCTTATTATATATTTTACTTGTCTTGCATTATTTGGGGAGTGTGCATTTGTGAGGCTTGGGTGGATAGTTTACCTTGTTAGGTGTTTGGTTTACTCCTTTTCTCATGGGACTTTAGCACGTTCCCCCACTTGTTCATGAGAGTCTTTGGTTTTCCCTACTGAGTGTACTTGTATGCTCACCCTACGTATATAAAACTACTTTCAGGTTTCCAGGAGGACTTCGGGGATCGCGCAGGACCTTACTAGCTCGGATCTTTGGAGCAGTTGCAGTTGTCATTTTTCTTTTTTTGGTACTTACCTTTGTAGACACTTTTTCACCTTGTGGATTTTACTTTTGAAACATGCATGTGGGAATGGTTTACTTTTGGCTTTACGTTTCCTTCTACCATGGGGTTGTTGGGTTTTCTTCCTCTTATCTCTCGATCCTATAAAATAAAAAGGGTAATTCCTTCCATTTGTGTGAAATTTATATACCCTTGGTGCTAGTCGCCACTCTGGGGCCTATTGAAGGTGGGTTTCGGGGGTCACTATCTCTCCTTCAACATAAAGAAAAAAGGGCCTAGCAATCTGCTGACCCTTCCCTCCTTTTGGTAAAGTCTGGCCGTGATAGAACGGTATCAGAGGCAGGTTGAGAGATAGGGTGGAGATTGGAGTTAGGCATAGTGAGGATTGCATGGGATGGTAGGGCAACCGTGTTGGGTGACCTTGGATCTTGAATTAAGCCAGGGAAGACCGGCTAAGACACGGGATTTTAGGGCCCCCCATGATCCAACGCAAGGACTCTGGACCTACCGAATGACCAAGCGATGCCACACTGATTTCAGGGTAGAGACCCTAGGGAAGGTACATGCATCATAATGACTTGTGTTCTCGTGTTTCAGGGATATTTTTTGGGAATTAAGAATAAACGAAAAGATTAATAAGTTTTAAAGACAATGATCTGCTCTACTTGGGATTAGGCATTCCTTGTTTACCTTGCAGCTATGGCACCTGGAAGGCGACCGCGTGTGGTACAGGCGATCGAGGCCCCGCAGACTACCTTGGCCGATCGGCAGAGGGCTGACCGAGAAGAGGACGACCAGTGGCAGAGGACTCTCCGGGACTTCCAACGACAGACCCTCGAAAAGTATGAGGGTAGAACCTCCGACATGAAGACGTAAGGCTGGGTAGAGGAGCTAGTTATATCTTTTGGCCTGATTAGGGCTCTGATCGAGTACTGGGTTCCTCTGGCTGTCATCCAGATGCGGGGAGATGCGCAGCAGTGGTGGACGCTTTACTTGGGGGAGAGGAAAGAGGCTAAAGTGGCTTGGGCGGATTTCGAGAGGGAGTTGTGGGCGTAATTCCTCTCTTCGAAGATGAAGGTAGAAAAGAGACAGGAGCTACTCTCCCTCCAACAGGGGAGTATGTCTGTGAGGGAGCTAGGGATCAAGTTCAAGGACCTCCTACGTTTTGCTCCGGAACTTTTTCCCAATGAGGAGTCTCAGGCAAGTTGTTTGGAGGAGGGGCTCCGACCCTCCCTCCAGTATTCTGTTACCCCATTTACCCTACCGATGTACTTGGAGGTCCAGGAGAAGGAAAAAGTGGTGGAGAGAATGCACACTCTAGGAGGTCTGTCATGAGAGGGGATCCAGTTGGGACCATCGAATGGGAAGGCCGTCAGCACCAGGCCTCCAGCGTCTGGACCCCCCAGGTTCCGACCAGCAGGGAGAAGGCCATTTCAGTTCTGATCCCCTAGTCCTCTCCCATTTTCTTTGGGCCCAGGACATTGGTGATTCATCTGTGGGAGCCCTGGACATCTACGGAGTCAGTGCCCGGACCGGGTGCAGTACAGCAGCAGCGGATATCCCCAGCACCCCTCTCAGCAGCAGCTTCCAGCCAGGCATTTCCAGCAGCAGTAGCAGGGACAGCGAGCTTCCGCTCTTCGGAGGGCAGACGTAGGAGGAGGAGGCCGACCTCAGGACGCTCCTCAAGGACCTCGACCAGGGCATGTTCGAAGAGGTGGGCGACAGCCGAGAGGCAGAGGAGTCAGGCATGGACAGCTACACACCGCAGAGGCAGTAGTTCTGGCAGGGGTGAAGGTTGTTCGAGGTACGATCAGATTATTTAGCACTCTTTCTTATGCCATGTTTGATACTGGAGCTCCGCACTCCTTTGTTGCACCCATTCTATCCCGTTCCTTGGGCCTAGACGCCGAGAGACTTCTAGTGCCCCTGGTGTTGAGCACACCAGTCAGTGATCAGACTGACTTGTTGTTTGTTTTTTGAGGAGGTAGACTGATGATAGGGCCACATCAGTCAGTCAGGGACCTTCTCCTACCACAGATATAGCCATACGATGTCACCCTAGGAATCAACTGGCTATTCTCTGTGTTTTCCATCATCGACTGTTTCCTAGGAAGGGTTGTGTTCTCAAACATGGGCGGTCGGCGTGTTGTTTTCACTGGCGAGCAGGGCAGTCAGAAGGGCAACATGCGAGGGGAACCCCTCCTCTCCTTGATAGCTGAGCTGTCAACAGAGTCAGCAGATGCTGAGATGGTAGAAGTTCCAGAGATTGTCCGTGAGTTTATGGACATCTTTCCTGAGGAGGAGATGACTCTACCCCCTCGGCATGATATTCAGTTCGGGATAGACGTACAGCTCGGTGCTCGTCCAATATCGATGGCTCCTTACCGTATGGCACCTTCAGAGCTACGGGAGTTGCGGATCCAGATTGAAGATCTGATGAAGATAGGTTATGTTCGACCAAGTGCGTCACCGTGGGGTGATCCTGTATTGTTCGAAAAGAAGGAAGATGGTGGTCTCAGGTTGTGCATAGACTACAGGAGGCTGAATTAGGTGACGATCAAGAATCGCTACCCTCTTCTGAGGATAGACGATCTTTTCGACCAGCTGAAAGGGGCAGGATGGTTCTCAAAGATCGACCTGCGGTCTAGGTACCACCAGCTGAGGGTGAAGGAGGGAGACATTCTGAAGACGACATTTAGGTGTAGATATGTACACTTCATGTTCGTAGTCATGCCCTTCGGTGTTACGAATGCCCCAGTTGTGTTCATGGGTCTTATGAACTCCATCTTCTGGGAGTACCTGGATCGGTTCATAGTTGTGTTCATAGATGACATCCTAGTCTACTCTAGATCAGAGGAGGACCATGCTGAACACCTGAGGACGGTTTTGTAGGTCCTCCGACAACACCAGCTCTATGGGAAGTTGTCAAAATGTAGGTTCTGGACACGAGAAGTGCACTTCCTCGGGCATGTGGTGTCCGAGCAGGGATTAGCGGTGGACCCTTCAAAGGTTGAGGGAGTTGTTTCTTGGGGATCACCCAAGAATGCGGTGGAAGTATGAAGTTTTCTCGGGTTGCTAGGCTACTATCAGAGATTCATACCCAAATTCTCCCGAGTAGCAGCCCCTTTGACATCCCTGACCAAGAAGGATCGGGTTTTCGTGTTGAGTGAGCACTGCGAGTCAGCCTTCATCTATCTGAAGGAGATGTTGGTTAGTGCCCCAGTGCTGAGATTACCAGAAGAAGGGGCGGACTATGCGGTATTCTGTGATGATTCAGGACAAGGCCTGGGATGTGTGCTGATGCAGCGACAAGGGGTGATATCTTATGGGTCGAGGCATCTACGCCCTTATGAGCGTAATTATGCCACCCATGACCTGGAGCTTGCAGCGGTCATTTTTTCGCTAAAGTTTTGGCGGCACTACCTCATCAGGGAACGCTTTTTGGTCTTCACAGATAACAAAAGCTTGAGGTATATCTTCTCCTAGTGGGACATAAACTTGCGACAGCGGAGATGGGTGGAGTTCCTCCAGGATTACAACTTTTAGATCTCTTATACTGAGGGAAAGTGAAATGTAGTAGCTGATTCCTTGATCAGGAGGACACAGAAGGATGCAGTCCGAGAGTCGGCAGACGGATGGAAGGCGATGTAGGAGTTGGATGCCTTACACCTGAATGCAAATGTGGATGGTGATAGAGGTTTCCTATATCAGATGACAGTGCAGTAATCCCTGTTTCAGCAAGTGGAGGAGTCTCAGTGGGAAGACCTAGAGTGCAAAGTGATGCATGACTGAGTTGACCAGGCCAATGCTCTGGAAGGATGGACAGAGGATGGTAAGAACCAGATGCTTTTCCAGGGAAAGTTGTTTTTCCCGGAGGCGGTGTGCGGCAAGGTTCTCATTGAGTTCCACAACTCACCCCTGGCGGTACAGCCAGGAGTTTCCAAGTTGTACCAAGGACTGAAGAGGCGGTTTTGGTGGCCCAGAGTTTAATGAGAAGTGGTAGGGCTTGTGGCCAAATTCGTAGTGTGCCAGCAGTTGAAGGCTGAACAACGAGTTCTAGGCAGCCTACTACAGCCTCAAGATGTCCCTGAGTAAAAGTGGGACGACATCTCCATGGATTTCATCATGGGACTACCCAAGGTCCATGGGGGATACGATGCCATCTGGGTGGTAGTGGTCAGGTTGACGAAATCGGCTCACTTTCTGGCGATCAGGGAGTCGAGTGCAGTGGATGCCTTGGCGCGAAGGTACATGGATGAGGTGGTGCAGATGCATGGAATTTCGAGGTCTATAGTCTTGGATAGGGATGCACGGTTTACCTCGCGAGTCTGGAGAGGATTGCAGCATGCTTTTGGCACCCAGCTGCATCTTAGAACTGCTTTCCATCCCCAGACGGATGGACAAACAGAGCTCACCATCCAGACCTTGGAAGATATGCTACGGTCATGTATTCTAAGCTCATGTGGATCATGGGTGCGATACTTTCCTCTGTTAGAGTTCACCTATAATAATAGCCATCAATCTACCATTGGAATGACCCCGTTTGAGGCTTTGTACGGGAGGCCATGCCGTTCGCCTGTGTGTTGGACCTAAGTATGAGAGGTAGGAATCCTTCGCCCGGAGGTGGTGTAGAGCATGACAGAGAAGGTTCATCTTATACAGGAAAGGATGAAGGCATCCCAGGACCGACAAAAGTCATATGCGGATACTAGGAGGAGGCCCTTGGAGTTTGAGATTGGAGACCATGTGTTCTTGAAGGTCTCCCCTCGGCGTGGTCAGCTGAGGTTCGACAAAGGGAGTAAGCTTTCTCCCAGGTTCATCGGACCCTTCGAAGTGTTGCGATGGATCGGTGATGTAGCTTATCAGCTAGGATTACCACCACCGCTACATAGGATACATGATTTCTTCCATGTGTCACAGTTCCGTCTGTATCTTCACGACGATTCACAAGTCCTTTATTGGGGTGAGCTGGACATCGAGGACGACGTGACTTTTGTGGAGAGACTAGTGATAATCGAGGATCACAAAGAAAAGGTTCTTTGTGGGTGAACCATTCTCTTGGATCGTGTGTTGTGGAGACATGGTGGGCTTGAGGAGAGTACGTGGGAGAGGGAAGCATAGATGCGTACCCAGTACCCAGTGTTGTTTTATGTTTTGTTCCTTATTGTGCCTGTTGTGGTAGAATGTTTTGTCTTTTGGATATGAAATGTACTGATTTGTTTCTATGATTGTGTGTGAAGAGCCCTGGCTATGGGGGAGGAGAGAACCCGACCCCAAATCAAGACGCATTAAGGTGGATGCGATTAAACTCGTGCGGGCGAGTCAGTACCGCCCAAAGCGGATAATATCTTGACATGGGGAAGGAAATTCCCCAACCCTCACATGCCTAGGTAGTTTGACATGATATGTTGCTTGGTTCGTGACAAGAAGGTGTTCTTAGTTATCAATGGGGTTCACTCTTGAGAGGTATCTTTCGGGGTGGTTGTTCGGACCCGCACATTCCTTCTAGGTTGTTGAAATTCTTGAGGACGAGAATAGTTTGAGAGGTATCTGATGTGATGACCCAGACTCTCTTGGTCCTTTCCTTTGCCAAAATCTGAGTCCAAAAGGGGTAGCATCTCGGTGAGACCGATCGGCGAGACCGATCGGCGAGACCGATCGGCGGGACGAATCGGCGAGACCGATCGGCGAGACCGATCGGCGGGACCGATCGGCGGGACCGATCGGCGGGACCGATCGGCGAGAACGAGCGGCGCGACCGATCGGCGAGAACGAGCGGCACGACCTATCGGTGAGACCGATCGGCCTGACCGATCCATGAGACCGATCAGCATCACCGGGTCATGTTGAGTTGTTTCCAGTAGCGCTCCTTTTTGCGCAAATAGGGTTTTAAACCCTATTTTGAACTGTTTGATCGTGTTTTAAAGACACGTAACATGCATAGAAGTTTTAATTAAATAATTAATGAATTATTGAGTCGTTTTAAACCACCTGACCCCTTTTAATGACGAGTGAGGCCGCGTGGTCAATCCACGACCCCCACGCCTTACGCGGTTTTGCGTTTTCATCTCAACCATCCGTGACTCTTATAAACTAAGGGTTCGCCGTGGTTTCTCCTTTACACGATCACAACTTTTCACGAACAGCTGCTGGTGCATCAGGCGTGCCGCATCGTTATCCTTGAAGTTCTTCCCCCGACCTAAGCGTCGATCGTTGATTAACAAGTAGGGAATTTCTCCTTCACCTCTCTATTTTTGTGTATCATGAGGGGTGGGCGTGCTTTTGATTCTGTGGAATTGGACAAACCAAAACTAATTAAATATAATGAATGAATCCTGTAAAGAATGAAGGGGGGGGGGGGGAGGGGTTGTTCTCGTTGATGTCGTCTTATATTATGATCTTCTTGTTGAGTTGTGTTGGCTTATGCCTCCTGAAAATCATGGCCGTTGGTGGTCTTTCTCTGTGCACTAATAAACCCTCGTGATGTTTTAAATAGCTTGTTTTGTAATTATTAGCTCTTGCTGTGAAAACTAAATTGGTTAATCACGTATACCAGGCTGAATAAAATTGAAGCACTAGGATCAAACATTCTGTGATAACTCCCGGTTAGAACACACGAAATTTGTAATCATGGAGTGTGTTAAATCTTTTAAATCTGAAATTACCCGGTGGGCCGGTTGCTGGAGATGTGGGAAGGGATTGGATCCCCTGTTTTTATACTCTTGTTGGTTGTAGAATTGGGGATGGGATCCCATGTTGTTATGGATTTAGTGGTATCAAGTTTTAAGACCGGGTGGTTACCTTGTTTACATCACGAATTTGGGTGGAATCCTCTATTGACAGAACCGGGTGTGGGTGTTATGGTTGATGCTTGACTGGTTACTTTCCTGGGTTATGATTATTGTTTAGTTGCCCAGTAGTGCCGAAACATATTTGAACAATGTTACTAAACATGAAACAAGAATGATACAAATGGGTTTTGGTTGACGTGAGTTGTGACTCGGACTTGAGTGATGTTGTGTTCTTAGGCTGGCTGAAGAAAAACATGAATTTTGGGTGAGTGTTTGTTACCTATACTTATATATTTATAGTTTTGTGTTTCTTATTCGCGCCCCACCCAAGTTGAGAACTTAGTGCCGAACACCCCCATTTCATGGGGGAGGGTGTTTTTCACAACACTATTTTTAGTGGCTGGTTATTAGCTCCTTTTCTGCTCCCTTTCCCGAATAGCCCAAGTATCTTCGGGTAGGCTGTGATGGCCTGAGATCCATTATTAGCCCAAGAACCTTTGGGAATGGATGTGCGGTGGTAGGCCAGGTGTGTGAGGAATTTGGTTTCCCAAGTGTCTTCGGGATGAGGCCCATGTGTCTTCGGGTGTGGCAGTGGATCCTTTAGCCCAGGTGTCTTCGGGCGTGGTGGTGGTTGTTCTTGCCTAGGTGTTTGCAGGCGTGGTTACGTGTGACAGTTGTGGCCCAGGTGTGTGCAGGCAGGATTTGGCAGTGGGACTGCGTGCAGTTATGGCCCAGGTGTGTGCGAGCGGGATTCGGCAGTGGGACTGCGTGTGGTTGTGGCCCAGGTGTGTGCGGGTGGGTGTAGCAGTGGGGCTGCGGTGAGAATGGCGGGATTGGTTTGATGCATAGGATGTCTTAATAACAAGTGGGAAAGTGGCACGGGATAGCCAAACATCGATGTGCTCTTAATATATATTTTACTTGTCTTGCGTTATTTGGGGAGTGTGCCTTGGTGAGGCTTGGGTGGATAGTTTACCTTTTTAGGTGTTTGGTTTACTCCTTTTCTCATGGGACTTTTGCACGTTCCCCCACTTGTGCAAGAGAGTCTTTGGTTTTCCTTACTGAGTGTACTTGTATGCTCACCCTATGTATATAAAACTTCTTTTAGGTTTCCAGGAGGACTTTGGGGATCGCACAAGACCTTACTAGCTTGGATCTTTGGAGCAGTTGCAGTTGTCATTTCTATTTCTTTGGTACTTACATTTGTAGACACTTTTTCACCTTGTGGCTTTTACTTTTGAAACATGCATGTGGGAATGGTTTACTTTTGGCTTTACTTGTCCTTCTACCTTGGTGTTGATGGGTTTTCTTCTTCATATCTCTCGATCCTATAAAATAAAAAGGGTAATGTCTTCCATTTGTGTGAAATTTCTATACCCTTGGTGCTAGTCTCCACTCCGGGACCTATTGAAGGCGGGTTTCGGGGGTCACTATCTCTCTTTCAACGTAAAGAAGGAAGGGCCTGGAAATCTGCTGACCCTTCCCACCTTTTGGTGAAGGCAATTCATGACAGATATATAGGAACCTATGTGGTGTCTCTAGACATTAATGTTACCAATGGTACAACTATTAATTCACAAGTTCAGTGTTGAACCAAGATACGATTAGTGCATGAGGGATTGAAATTTTTTACCCAAGTATATATTTATTGATGGGTTTAGGTTGTTCAAATTAGTTTCCAACCTGTGAAATTTATTTTGGGTTTAGGTATATTCCCATTTCATAAAAATTTTCATGTGATATGATGTTTTATGTATATAGATGAGATACAGTCTCTGCTTAATGATGACCTGGTAACTATTCGAGGTAGGGAATCTGACCCCATTTTTAATTCTATATTATTGTTCTGGGTATGGGAAATGAACACCAATATGGATTATATATGACTGATCCGAATAGAGGATACAAACCCATGTGTATGATATTTGACAATTATGGGAAGGATATGTGACAACCATGTTTACTCTATATGAGTATTCCATGATGGGGATGATTCTGACACTTTGTACTCTATATGAATGTTCTAGGATGGACATGTTACCCACAATTTATTATATTTTAATAGGTTATGGGTAATGACTTGTACCCAACAAGGTGGTTGTTCATTATTCTTTAGTACATCTGAAACTAGTCACTGTTAGTAGGACAGATCAAACTTGTCACCATTTATACACTATATATTTTGTATGTGTAAGGGACCCCATTTCTAATTTCCTACAATGTTTTACTCAAAAACTACCCTGGTAGCGCAATCACATCCCTACCCAAGAAGAAAACATGATAAAAAATACACATATAGAAGAGTTATAATATGTAATTCTTGTGTTGGATAATTGAGATGAATTTAGGATAGAGGACTCTGTTTGGAATTACGAGTAGGTTTAGGTTTCAATTTTATTACATTTATATTTAGTTATATATGATCTACCCATGGGGGACATACAAATTTATAAATGAATAGTGTTAAATTATATATAGTTCATTTTCTTAAAACATGTCTTTATTTTTTTTGGTTGTGTGATGAACTATTTATTTATTTCTATGAAGATTTTTATAAAGACATGTATGATTTTTAACCTAATTTTGTTTTTTTGATATGTTGGTTCATTATCCCCAATGTGTCTTCTTTTTCCCCCACTTCTAGTAAATAAAAACTATTATATGGGGTGGTTTGCATTTGGTTATCTGATGAACTATTTTTTTGTAGATTGTGTTTAAATAGATACATTAAAAACTCATACATACATTAAAAAATTAGTTAAAAATTCATATTTACATTATCATATAGTTATCACCAAGTGTAATTCTGTGATCTGGGTCCTTCACTAATAACAATTCGTTAATAGAGTTGATACCCACATTATCATAACATATGGTTTATCTTATATATGTATTTAAAACCCCCTAATTAAATATGAATCATTACTAAAAAAGGAATATGAATTATTATAAGACTAGTAGTGATGGTAATCACCTTTTGTGATGTGGTGTGGTTTCTCTATACTTGGAGAATATAGATCCCTCAACCGGTGATACATTCATTCATTGAGGCATGGATATATCATATTTATTTATTCCACCTAAATATAGAAGTTCATGCACCAAAATATGATTAATAATTTGACGCGATGATATGAAAAAATTTAAGAACATGTCATCTACCTATTAATAGAATTATTATTTCATTTATGTCCCTAGTTATATAGATGTAAAACCAATATTGATTTTAATTGTGATGGTCATAAACATTTTCATTTCACAATGATTACTATTATTAAATAATATCTCATGTATCATTCTTTATTTTATTTCTTTTTTACTCCTGCTTTTTTATAAAACATTTTTAATTCCATATTTCATTTTATGTAGGGTATACCAAAGATATTTTTACACCTCACCCATATAATTAATTATTTCTGAAACATGTTGTGTCTTTATAAATTGTGTGAAATTTGGTGGTGACAAAAGAGGTTATGTAGTTGGTGGAGTTAGACTATATATTTGATGGCTTCTGCTAGAATTTGTGAATAAAGATACTATGGTTTGGATTTCTTCTTTTTCATAGTTTTAGTTATGTCTCTTTTTGAAATTTAGGTCCCAAGTATTTTCCAATAATTTATGTTGATCATTTTTTTACCATATGGATATTTTTCATATGTTTTATTCATAACATATTAAATTGTATTGTTATGTATAGTGTTTCAATTTTAAGTTATCTTATGAAGATATGGGGAAGAGTGTAGGATTTTAAGGTTATAACCTATTGTGTGTGTGATTGATATGCCCTATTTATGGAAGTCAACAACCCATGTATTAATATAAGTGGTCATGTGGTGGAACTCTTGGAATACTGATATCCTAGGTGGGGTCCCAATGGGTCTGGTCATAATAATGTTACATTTTAAATGTATATTTTAATTATTGGGGTCCATTGTGTGATGGTAAAATAAAATTCAGGATATAAATTTTGATTTTTAAAATGTATTATATAGATTCCGTGAATAAAAAAGTGATTCCCACATATGGTTTTCAAAATTACAATTTCTATAATGGTATAATTATATTGTACATAATATCTATATGTATAAATTTTTTAGATATTACATCTAATTGTTTCACTTCTATATTAAAATATTTAGTGATTATAATTATTTATTGAAGGAATAATTATAAATTTTTCCATTCACTAAACACAATCATAACCATATTTATAAAAAGGTATTCATTAACATTATAGTAATTAATATTTCAGTGTGAGATTGAGATATGACAACAAATTTTTTATTGGTAATTATAGATGTATGGAAGTAAATATTGAAATTTATTATTCATAATTTATCAAAATTAATATATCTAAATGATCCAATGTAAATGAATTATTTATTTAATTTAATTAAATTGAGATATCCAAACATGGATTTAGAGAAACACTATTAAATTATTGGTTGATATGAAAATACATCATATCCTTTCAAATGTTATTTGATGAAAAGTGTCACATCTAGAAGATTATTGCTTAAATTAATTCAGACATGGTGATTTAAATTCTAATTTAATAATGTATTATATGGTAAAAGGTTATTCATTTAGAAAGATATGCATGGATAAGTAAACAATTCATTAAAATATCCAATGACTAAAAATTCTCAAAAAAATCATGAAAAATAAAAAGTATTCTATTTCAGATGAACACATTGATCTAATTTTTAACAAGATTAATTCAATGTCAAAAAATATTCAAATTGTAATGGGGAAATATTAAAGTTTTTTATATTTTTTTTTTATGAAACACTTTTTTACTATGAGGTTAATTTCAATAATCTAAATGTGGATAAGGATGATATATATGTTGATTTATTTATAATGTTTTTAGAGGGTAAAACGTTGAAATTCACTTGTCAATGATTTTTTCTAAAGGGAATGTATAAATTTATTACCATAAAATAAATGTAATTACCTAAAAAATGATATAAGATAATTAATGTGATCACAATGCTAGTGGACATGATGCAAAATTTAGAGTTCATTTTGAAAAAAAACATTATATTCTAAAATGAATGGAGAATAGTTATTCAATGAATGAGAAAAATGGGAAATAAAAATTTTAATGTGTATAAAAATAGGATATTAATGATTTCAATGTCATTATTTATAAATTAGTGATAGATTAAATCGTTACAATGAATTCAAATAAAACATAAATTAATGTTATAAATAGTAAAAGTGAAAAAGAGGTATTATTTGTGAATGAAGATGAAATTTTGATTGTCTCAGTTGATGAGAATGTGAAGTTGAATAATAAAATAGAGAATGAAAATATAAAATGAATAAAAAAATACTCAAAAACATTATTGGGGGATCAAGGATATATGAATAAGATCAAATTTGATATTGAAAAATCTAGACTAGAAGTTAGTGAATGTACAATTTGTAATGATGATAATTTTGAAATATCCATGAATATTATTTATTGTATTAATCATCACTAATGCACATATTTGGACACATATTTCTTCAAATTTATGAAGTAGTTGTTCAAAGATAAACCACATTTAATTAAGATGTAGTGAATTACATGAAAATAAAAAGTATATAAATATGGTTATTCTGAAAATGTTTACTTCAATTCAAAATACAAAATCAACAGTGAATATATGTTTATGTTAAAATGTCTACATTATAGTTTCATGATATAAAAATATCACACAATTTTGAGTAAATTTCATTTGAAATGAATGAATGTAAAATAAGATACAACATCAGGTATTGTAGAATGTATATAGTGTTTATAAATTGATACAACATCTCTTAAATTAAGGGATCCATCATTGTGAAATGTAATGAAACCATATTTTCACATATTTCAGAACTATTAAAATTGTGTCCCTCAGGTAAATAGTATGTCTATGTGACCAAATGTGTTCACTGTGAAGATTTGTAAAGAATGTGACCTATATTAATGTTTTTCTTGAGTATATGAATTAGAAATATATTAAACACAGTATCCATGGGTTTTATGAATAAATATTATGAGATGGAATTTATAATGAGTAGTGTTTGGTTCAAAAATATTGATAAATAATAAATTGGTATAATAATTTAATTTTCTAAATTAGTATTAAGATTTTCTATTTTTAAAGTGGGGGGGGGGGGGGGTTATTATATGAAGTGAGTTATTATTAATAGAAAAAATTATGAGCACCATGGTATAATTTTTGTTTCATAAACAATTATTTTATTATAATGTTCGATTTAAATAATTGAAATATCATCACAATGGATAAGAGAATTTCTTGAAATTTTGATTATGATAATATAATAATGGGATAATTATTAATTGATATGAATAATTAGTCTTCTAATTGGTGAATTTATGACAATGTGTTTCTCATTAAATTACTTTCATTTACTGAAAAAATTATAAATTTAAAAATATTTGAATTTTTTTGTATTGAATATTTTATAACTCACAAAAATATAAAGGTGGGAGGGTGATTTTTAATACAACTCCTTATCATATTTCAAGGATCTAAAATTGGAAGGAAATGAATATGTTAATGTTATTTTGTTTTACATGGACAACTGGTATCCAATTATGTTTTATTTTTTTATTTTTATATTCCTTATAAAAAGTTAAAAAAATATTTTTGATAAATATATTTATTATTTTCTAAAATTTATTTAGAATCATTTAAATTATATAAAGATTAGAATTTTGATGATTGTGATATGTAATGAAAAACAAACTGCATTTGTAATACCATAAAAAATGAATAAATGAGAATATGTATACAAATTGGTTATTTAAAAAATATTTTTTACTTTTATTAACTATGGAGAGAATTATTATACTTATTGGATTTATATGTAATTGTTTTCTTGTTCTCATTTCATGGTTTTTGTGAGGTTATACCATTATATATCATAGGTAAATCAGACCAAGATTTTAATTTCATGCTCTAGAAATAAATTATACTAGTAAAACATTTTAGAAATTATTTAATTATTCTATAGCATATTAGAGTGGAGAGATCTATAATTTGAAGTATGTGTTACATTATGCCTTGGTATACAAGGTGTAATGTGAAAGATTTATAAAAACATAATTATAATATTCATCATGGTATAATATTTTTTTGGATGATTTGGTATTCATTGTTGTTAGATAATAAGTATTTGGAATCACTGGTATCACACTGATGTTTAAGTAATTTATAATTTTTTTAAAATTTATGTACTATTTTAATTTATATTAAACAAATATTTATAAAATCAAATAGAAGTGTGTCATATGATGTGTGAGGCTAGGAGATAAGTATCTTGAAACAAGAAGTGGTTGATATAATATAGGATAATATTAATATAGTTGGAAAATAAAATTTTTTTATTCTTTAATGATTAAAAATTTAGATTGATAGAGACATTTTTATATTGAAGAAGAGTGTATTTTTATTTTGTTATGAGTAAATATTCTATGAGTGTTTTTTATTTCAACATGGTATTCACTCAATTTTAATGTTTTATATAGTGAATATCTATTGAAATGAAATAATTTTAGTGAGAAAAAATTCTTTCAATGGATATCATCGATTTTGATAAACATCATTTTGTCTAATTATATATATTGGAGAACATGTAATATTTGGATATATAATTAAAAATGAGTGTAATGTAATTTCATTATAAATTTTATTCACAATATTTTCTTATCATACCATGCAATTATGAGTGTTTCCTATTGTATCCAAGTATTCATTTGTTCATACTTTATGTTGAACTATTTAAATGGGATTTTCCTCTTTCTTTTTATGTTTTTTTGATATTAATCTAAAATGATAATCATAGTGTTAATTTAAGGAAATAAATTAATATGGATTGAATGACTAAGTTTAAAAGAGAAGAATAGAAAATTTATTCATTGATTTAGCTCCTCAATAAATCATTGTGTCTTATCATCACATGGGTTCCACTTATATCATACATAAAATTCTTGTTAATATCTTTATAAAATTGGTAAAATAAAATGTTAAGATCATAGATGCTCATCTTGGGTTAACTGATTAACTAACACAGTAAAATATCAAATAAAAATAAATATATATTTAATATGAAATGGATTAAATGAAGATAAAATAATTATAATATAATAAGGGTTTTTATAATGTTAGATTCCATAAACATATAGTCAATTTATAATGAAAAGATAACATAGGAAACTATAATTAAACTATCTTATTTTTCTCATGCAACCTATAAATGAATTGGTTGCTATTATAATTTTGGTCCAAAACAATTACATATATATTCTATCAAATTAAATTATAAAAAAAATTATTTGAAATACATCAAAAAATGATTATTATTGAATAATTTATCATTATATATTATATTTTATGAATTCAGTGAATATAATACCATATAGTAATTTTTCCTAATAAATCGAATAATATAAAAATAAATAAAAATGAATATAAATAATAATTATGGAAATACTAATTTCTGAGGTAAGGAACATTATTGTATTATTATTTTCAAATTAGAATCCATTAATTGATTTTTTTTAAAAGTTTAATAACTAAGGGATATTGTATCAGCCAAGGATAAATCCTTATATATGTAAAATCCTATTTCCTATAAATTTGATTCTCATTAGGGATATAAAATTATTGAAAAAAAATCACAACTAGTCAATTATAATACCATATGATCAGTTGATCAAATACAAGAGTTTTCACGATCATACAAATAAAGTCTAGACCAAATATATATCTGGTCACAAAGTACAGACCTTGTTCATAGAAAATAATAAAAAATTATAAATATACATGTCATTATAAATATTTATAGAATAATGATTTTCTGTCATGAATGAATAATTATTTTATAATTTAATATACACATGTTAGAAATTTAAATATATACATATATTATTTAAAATAAAAATTAAATTAAATGATTAATAAGAAAATAGGTTTATATATGTCCCACATTAGGATTATAACCTATAATGGGGGGGGGGGGTAGTGGGGGAATGTTGATTTAATACAATAATAATAAAATATATTATTACACATTTAGTTGGGTCAATTATATCACTTATATTGTAATATAGTATTCATATTGAAAATAAACAGAGAACTAATAATTTTACTTATCATGCACACATCAGGATACTCCAGGGTGAATACCCATGATGCTGTATTGGAATTCCATAATTCACTATATTATATAATTAGCATTATAATTTAGAGAAACAACACTAACCCTCTATTTTTATAAATCTAAAAAATTAAGATAAATCACTACTCACACATGAGAATGAATGAACTACTCCCACTCATAAGACAACACTATATTCATAAACCAATAATGTCATTTTACCACAATAGCGTAACAATATTCTACTATTTATTATAAAAATGTTTCTAGAATCCTCTCCAATTTTTTTTTTGATATATATAGTTAAAATGAATATTTTGATTCATTCATAAAATTTAAAGGATATTTTCTTTGTTATAAGAGAATTTACTTCAATATCTTCCACTAAGACATTATTTTTTTCCTTATTTGGGGAAATTTTATCTAGAAAGGGATATATAATTCTATATAAAAGGTCATAAATTTTGTTTCTCAAAGATAAACTAGGTTATAATTATTTTAAAACCAATATTTTCAATACACGTCAAATATCCTCCTTGTGGTGCCTTTGAAAATGATTTTTTGGGGTCCATATAGAACACCAATTTCAAACCCATGAATTATATCTACATTGAAGGCCATATCTACCAGAAAGAATTATTGTGTTTGGAAATCATGTAACTTCATAAAAAACACTGTGATTACATTTCCAAACCCTAAATGACTGTTTTGAACTACCAGAATACCTGAATGAAAACTCCTCATGGTGATGAGGAATTTTATTATTTTATGAACATGCATTTTTGAATTCCACACGTAATTGATTTTTACCATTTATAGAATAAACCAAAAAACATTAAGGTCAAATATACCTCCATAAATGTTAAGAGTCCTACTAAGAACATTTTTTTATTCAATTAAAAAAATCAGTAAATAACATGTTTTGTGATTATTATTGTATTCCCAATATTATATATTGATTCTTCTAACATGAAACAATATCCTTTATAGAATTTTTTGCAAATCTATTCAATTTTTACCTATGAAAGTAAATATTATATGACATGGAGAATGTGTTCATACCGTATTTATGAACCATGGATTGAAACTCGAGTCCTTTATCCAGTCCATATATTTTAATAAGATATTTTCTCTACTTTGACGATTTCTGTATCACCACATTGACATAGACATTGGAACCATGATATGGATAGTTCCACCATGAAAAATGAGATGATTAAACCATAACATGTTTTTAAATTATGTTAAATCATAGGAATATTATTTATATCTCATTTTAAATAACACCTAAAAAATATTGGTTTATTATATTTTGAGAATACATCCATAAACATAATATTTTACTACATTATGATCATTTATTCATAGACTCACCACACAAAACCCCCTATAAAAAGGCGATATATTGTAATATTCTTATTTAATTTTTAAGTTAATATCTAATAATTTATTATAAAATTATTTATCAATAAATAGTATGTTATTTATATCATGAATTACATGAAAAAAATGATAAAAAATTCAAAATATACTATTAAAATATTATTATTTAATATGACAATTATCGCATAATAATTGGATAGTGTGTAATAAATAAGTATAACTAAATTATGATCATCATATGGTTTATATATGATTAAAATAATATAATTAGTTATGAATTAATTATAAATTAAAATATTGACCATTTTAAAATGATTGATATATTTTATGAAAAATTGTATTTTTCACGCAATGTGTTTTATCGTAATAAATTAAATTCATCACTAATGATGAGTTATATTAGATAATCTTGTATAAAATATACTAAATAAAATTTTTAAACAGTAATATAAATATTTTCTAGAAATTGGATAATAAATAATCCAATATTACTCTTACAATAATTTTTTGCTAAATAGAGTAATTTGTTGCATTTTTTGGATTATTTAAAAATAAATTTTATTCACTAATAAAAAATGAATATGATTAAATTTATTCATTCGATATTTGGAATTAAGAGGTTCAAACTTTATAAATAGTGTATGATTCTAGTTATTCATAGAGGTATTGATCCTTTAGTTTTTTGGATTAATTATTGATTTTGGACTTAAGTTGAATTCATAGTGGGGCCATATAAGAAATGAGGCTTTCAATGGCTTGTTTAGAGCATGGAGAAATATCAATTGGACGAAAGAACTGGTCCATATGGTTTTTATGTTAAATTATTCCCCATCATCATTGTAAGAAAAAATCATGTGGCATTGTATACTTCTCTTCCATGACCAAACAGTTCATTCTAACAGTGCATCACAGACCGCACAGTGATGTGACATCTACAGGACTGATTATAGAGGTGTTTTTCCAAGATAAAACATTATTTTAAAACCATGTGGGAATAACATGTGATGGATCTTTTATTCATTTTTATTTCACACAGTCAGTGCATGATTGGGCCAACCATGTGACAAAACCATGTGACACCTTTATAAATTTGATGAAATGACCATTTTTCCATACTTATTTCAAGGACCTCACCTAGTTATTTTTCATCCTCATGTCGATAAAAAACATCCCATATACATTATTGGAATCCCCTACGAATTCATCCATATGATATCTTCTTTATCCAACCACAAGATCCATATTCATTCATCTCATTGGATTCCCCGCAGCAACTACCTCAATCCTATTGTGTCATTCATGATTTATCTTTGTATCGATTAATTAATTTTAGTGTTAGGTCGTATTCCCTATAAACAAGAAATGTATATATGATTCCATTTTCATATGATATAGTATAAAACATGGGCCCATATATGATGATTAATCTAATACAATGGATATGGTAGGATGTATATGATTTTTACTTTAAAGACTCATCATTTATAATGTTTTTTATTTTAAATTTTCTAGTTTCACAAGAAGTTTCTTCTAAAATTTACAGTCCTTAATTATAGATTAATTAAAATGTATTCTAGTGCGATAATGTTAAACATTATCATGTTTTGTGGTTGACACCCCAATACTAACAACCCAATTACGGTGTATTATTTATTATTCCTTCATTATCCTTTATTGTGATTACCTGAGACACCATCCAGGTGTGTTTTAAATGACCTTGTTAAGGTAAGTGTCCACATATAATTAAATGAAAACTATAAATTTATAAATGGAATGTTTTTGTACATATATCACATGGGGTAGAGAAATGTATTAAAATTGATAGTTAGTTTAATTTTATTAATTAATCATGTCACTTATGATTAAAGGTAATGGAAAAAGACTAATGAAATTATTTTCTATTTAGTTTTTTACACCTATGATTACATGTCTATATAAATGAAATTATTATAATGTTCCTACTATATTTGTATTTTCTTCATTTTTATAGGAATTGTAATACTTGATCACGCATTGGATTCATGAATTAATTATTTAATAACATAGAGGACACCATTTTGATTCATTGAGTCAATTTCCTAGGGATATACTAACAAAAAATATGTTCATTATTTTATTACCTGAATTACTCAGTGTTGTAAAAAATATTCACCTGAATCTTTTATAGATATTATAATTCCTTGGATACACTCCATGGATTTAGCTTGATGTAATAAGATCAAGGAATAATGGATTCACCACATTTGGTCGAGTCATGCTTATACCTTGATTACTATGGACACATTCCAAGGAATTGAGTAGAATATTTTAGTTTAATTCCTTGGGTTGTCACATAGATTACCCGTATACCCTTATAGGCAGACTATATGAGTTACTATAATGAGTTTTCGGCCCTTGAGGTAACGTATGACTTAGTTATCCACTGAAACGTGTTTATATTATCATACTTATCATAATTACTTGTTCACTATTATATTATAATTAATATCACCAAGATAATAATTATGTTATAACTAATTTAGGAAAA
Source organism: Viscum album (assembly GCA_963277665.1). Lineage (NCBI taxonomy): Eukaryota > Viridiplantae > Streptophyta > Magnoliopsida > Santalales > Viscaceae > Viscum > Viscum album. The sequence continues at coordinate 1,488,498,637 of OY728164.1, forward strand.
TATCCCTTTAAGGATGAATCATGTATGGGTTATTTATTTCCCCAAAACATTATGTTATTTAAAACTGCACACTATTTAACATTATATTTTAACATATTGGATTTATATAGATTCCATTGGTGGTGGCCTAATAATACTCATCACACAACCTATAAGGTAAAACCATAGTAATCCATAATATTGTTTGATCCCAGGAGTGGAAAATGGACCATATCCCACTTTAGACACATAACTTCTCTCTTTAAGATGGGATCTTAGTAGTAGATGATTGAGGAAATTCATGGGAATATTGGATATTTTTACATTAATGATTATGTTATATATCATGTATTTTTTGGTCTTCATACTTCAATGTATGCATATTTTCCCTCTTTGTAGAGATACACCATAATATTTGTTATATGATACAGTTTATAGATCATGAGTTGATTATTTAATGTATATTTTTTTTATTATGATTTGGTTTGTTAATCATACTTCTCTAAAATGTGTTCCACATTAACATTAGGTAACATTCTCTCAATAGACACACCATATTTTCTTATTACATGTCTGAAGCCTCTACTGTACTAGGAGAAACACTTGATGCCATGTGGCCATCTGATTTGAGTTACTTCAGAGTGAACTAGATCTGAGGCGCATGAAATGGTTTAAACACAATTTCTTTTCACATACTATTATTTTGTAAATTAATACATGATATTAGAAATACGATCAAACATGTAAAAACTACCCTTACGAATATCCAACCAATATTTTATGTAAACACCATGTTTTCTAGTCATGGGAAGTTGTTTTCCTCTATTCAACTATTAGAGTCGATATATATTCACTATTAGGTGATTCAGATGAATTGTTTTATTTTTTATGATTTATACATATTTTATGTTTTCCTAGTATTTTATGTGGAATTTTTAAATTCGTCATTTAATAACATATGATTCAAATTATTTTCATATCCATTTCCATATTGGTTCATTTCATTATATGAAATTCATTTATTGTTTTTGATTGATGAATGTTAATTTGTAATGATATATTCATCTTCCACCCACATCTTTTTTAGGGAGGATAAACTGGTTTTATAAAATGTAAGAGACATACTAAATGTTTTCTTACACTATATAATTATTGAGGCATCATAAGTCACAAACTCAGTTCCTTTCATGAAATATAACATTGGTTACATGAGGTGTTCTTTGGTTGTGGTCACATAACAACCTATTTCAATTAATAATGTGAATATTTATGAATAAATTTGAATGATTTATCCTTTTAATGAAGCCATCTTATTCAAGCCTTTATATTATGAGACTAAATGCAAGGGGTTTGGTTGTAATTAAATTATTGGTAATTCTAGTTTATAATTGGTATTTTCCATTATAAACAAGGAATGAAAATTCATTTAATTGAACGTTTTATTGTTTTAAAACAAACCTACAATAATAAAATATAATTTTTTTATAAATGAAATGTTTTCGAATAAATTGAGAGGAAAAGTGGCATATTAAAAGTGTTTCACTCCTTAAATTGAAATTTGACATCTATGTACCAAAACCCCAATAAATGAAAACTTAAATACTTATCAATAACATAATCATTAATATTGGTAGTTAGGGAATTATTATGGGTAGTGATACCTTTTTCTTTTCTCCACTTCTGTTTGTTACCATATCCGGATGAGAATATTATTTTGAGGCATGTTATTTCTATTTAAAGAGTTATTTCACTGTAACATCATAAAATCATCCACCATGATGGTAGAAACGACCATACATCATAGGTTATGGGACCTAATCTATTAGTGTTTTTTCAAGACATACCACCTCTAACACCACATAATATTACCATATTGGGAACCGACTCCTACCTTCAATATGGTTTTCTATGCTTGATGAAGTCTATACAGGGTGGTCCATAACCCAAAAACATGATGTCTATTCTTACTAATGAGTTCTAGAAGCTATATCCTACCATCTTCTTGAGGAAGGGAGGTATTTAGGATAAATATTCATGTATATAATATATTCTATCTATATTTTAGAATCTATATACACCTCAAAAGCGTAGCATCAAGGTCTCCACCCACATATTTCTTGATTCTTCCATGCACTGGTGGGATAATAATACCATGTCTAATGATAAGTAGAACATGGTATTGGATAGATTTTAGGCTACCTTATATGATTATATTTTACCAATGATTCTGAGATATGATTAGTCTTGGATGTTCATCAACCATAAGTATAATGAAATGTCTCTTAGGGACTACTCATCGTGGTTCATCAAGGTGTATGTATTTTTACCACTTATTACTAGTGATGAGCTATTTAAAGGGAGATTATTCTAGGATGGGCTAAGGTATTATATAATTACCTAGGTGAATATCTTATATATACCTATAATAAATGAGCTCATGAAATGAGATCTTCTCGCTGATAACAACCTAAGAGAAGCCAATATTTCATGGTACATAATGTTAGTGTTCAGACATTTTTGTGGTTAATCTTACGGAAGGAAGTGTAGCCTTGAGGTTTCTCATTATACCAGTGGTGGAGAAAGTAACCACATTCGTATGTATGTTATATGCCATTAGTGTGAATGAAATGGGAGTTTTTTCTTCCAACCATATGGGTATTCATCAATTGTTTTTCTAGAATTATTTTTCTAATTCTAGTGAAAGAGGACCCACATTAGCTCCACTATTATAATCCGGATCAATGAACCCAGATAAGGAATGAATCTAAGGAAGTACCATATGAACATTCCTAAGAGGCGGTTTTGGACGGGGGAGCTATAATTTTAATTTTCCATGACATCATAGTGGACTTTTTGTAGGTAGTCTAGTAGTAGATCTCAATGTCATGGATTAGGCTAGTTACATGCATTACAGATGATAATTTAGAAGTATAGTACAATTATATCTATAGTATGAGGTGCTATTTTAGTAACCACTTGTATTTTGTGTAATTTATTCGATACTCGTTCCATGAACTCCATTATCTCTATATCAGTTATGGAATGTCTTGTGATTTTAATTCTATTCATTTGTGGGGTGATGACTCTTAATATGAGGTTGGGTGTATTGTTAGATGATTTACAAAATGAAATTATTTTACTCATGAGGTTGGTGGTTATCTCTTATTATAGAATTTATTTATTTTTGAGATGATATGATTCAATTTTATTCTTCAAATAGATTATCTCGTACATTTTCATGACCACGATGAATTTTCCCACCGTAGTGTGACTTTCGCAACTCCAAAATAAAGTAGATATGTATATATTTATGAATGGGATTTAATGGATAGTTATGAATGACTATAACATTGGTGATGAAATGAGTAATATATTAGGTTACTAGACATTACATGGATGATTAGCCTACGAGTATGACATATTTTCCATAGTGGTGGATCATTTACAAATGTTTTTATAGACGAATTCTTCAGAGTAACTCTGAAAAGATATGAAGAGTTTATAACTAATCTCATTCCAGGAGAATCTATAGTGTGTATCACTATATTCAATATAGAATATATGAATCTCTAGGAGATCGAGAGGTAGTTATAGGGACTTGAATATAATGTATTTATATGACTCATTGCATCTATTTGGGTTTCACTAATCCATTTTTCCATGAAGTTGGATGCAACGCTATGAATTTTCATACATTATTGATGATTAAACCGGATTATGATTTTGAACCAATATAAATTCCATAAAATATATGATATCGTATTTTAAATATCTGGATCTCAATGTTTCATGAAGATTGACCAAAGATCGAGCTTCCATCATGTGTGAATATAGCCTTCATACATACCACACATGGATTTCTATAGTCATTATGGATTATATGAGTATCTATATATATAGTCCAGGAAAAAAAATGAACACACTAATTTTATCAACTATATTAATAGGTTTTTCCACCCCATTATGTATTCATACGTCATTAATTTTATAGATGACTTATTGTTGTATTCTGATACTCACAATGACTATACAAAAACCTAGAGATAAAATTTAGTACACTAAGAGAGAATTAATAATATTATAATTTCAAAAAATTTCATTTATAGATTGATAATGATCACTTCATCTATCATATTAACCTAGAATCACTGGTGTAAGTTGACCAAGAAAAGGTGAGTAATGTTATTTCCTGGTGGAATCTCAAGATAGTGTTTTATAGAAAGTGTTTTTTGTGTATGGATTAAAAGTAAAAGTGTTTCATACAAAACATCTCATTCATTAAGTGACATCTAACCATGTTTACTAAGAAGTTTTTGATGTTCTTATCATTTAAAGAATGTGATAAGGACATTGAGGAGATAAAATGAAAACATAGTTCAATAAAAAGTTGGATTCTTCTAGATCATGGAATAGGTTATATAGTGGTCTATGATGCATTATGCCTTGTTTTGGGTACAATACTAATTCTAAAGGATCCAGTCTTTTCATATGAGTCTCAAAATTTTGGGGCCTAATCAGATTAATTACCCAATACATAACCTCGATCATACGGTGGTCATTCATGAATGATGAGTCTTCATGTGTTATCTAATGGGATAAGACATTCTGGGGTTTATTAGAACTACCCAAATTTTGTGAACCCTTTTTCATATAATAACATAATTTTTATTGATGCATTTTCATTACACTAAATTAGGAATTTCATACACATGTTAATTACACGGTTAATTCTACATAAAACACCCTCTTGGATTGTGCTACATTCCACACTGGCCTAGATTGAGCTATGCACAACACTAATTTGGCATATATTATAAGAAACATAGATTTTCATTGAAACAATCATTATTATTATAATTATTTAAACAATAATTGTATAATATATACCTTAAACATATTAATATGAATTTTAATAATTAATTTTTATATTTTATTTACCATTATTTCATATAAATAAACATCTTTATAATAAAATATTCAAAATTTGGTAAGGTCTTTTTATGTTTGAGAATACTATTTCCTCTAAAAAAATATTTTAATGTCCTTATGTGGACAATTATAAAATTAATTAAAACCTTCATAGAAATTATATTTCATAGAAAACAATTTATTTTTTTAAATCATAATTTCAAACTTATTTCAAGGATAATTTTTAATTTTTTTAGATACTTCATTTCTGTATGAATACAAAAATATATAAAATTTTAACTCAAAATATAGTTTTCATATAATTTATTATATAGATAAATTGTACAAAAATTTGTTTTAAAAGTATGATTATATCAAATAAACATCAATCAATCCAATTTAGATCATTGGAACGAATTTAACATTGATATTTGATATAAAAACATTGAAAATAATTGGAAACTTTTACATTAGAAAACTCACTGTGTCATCCCATATACGAGATAAATTTTAAATTATTTTATACCACTTCTATATTTATAATTTATAAAAATGTAATATATATTTGAAATCAAAAAAATTAAAATATATAATTATTTCTACATATTTTTTGTACAAAATTATTAGTGAACGTGATTAAAATTAATTTTAGCGATTAATTGAAATATCAGTTTAATAAAGGAATAAATCTTAAACTTTCGACCCAAAATGACCTATATAATTTCCAAAAATAAATTTTATAGAAATATTTCTAACTTAACATCCCTTTTGTCTAACTTAGGCTATTATTGGAGATAATTTCACAAGGATAACAGTTCGTGTAATTCTATTTTAAAAAATTTTAATGAATGCCACTCCTCCTCTACTATAAAAAAACTAACACTTCCCACTTCCTCACAACTATCAAGCCCTTTTTTTCATCCAAACTCAACTAAAAAATATCCCGAATTCGCTCCCATTTTCCTTGAATCATACCCTTTGTATGAAAGGTAGAAAACAAATTCATTGTTTGAAAACCAAAATGATTTACAAAAACAATAGGTACCATCATTCCTCAAAATCATTTATTTTATTTTCATTCTCCACCCCAAAAAATATTCTTATTCCATTATTATAGAATAACCTAAGTATCCATTGTATACTTAGATGTTTTTATTTTAAGGTTTCACCAAGACTTACACACATATCTATCCAATGAGTAATAAACCTACTGTTCTTGTGCATGGTGAATTATCATTTCATGAGATGATGTTGTTCATTCTTCCATTACCACCATTCTTGTCTGGGAAATAGAAATAAAACTCAGTTTTTATAAGATATTTGTGATGTTAATAATTTATTTATGACTATGAATTATTTTTATATTAATCATACAATTATTATTTTCATATTCTTGATATAAAATAAATTTATTTGGATATGTGTGGAGAACTACCTCCTCAAAGTGATGTGATTCATTTACAGTTTACAAGTAATGTATTAAATATTGTTTGAGAAAAAATATAAGATATATCTGAAATAATAATTATAATTTAATTCTCTCATATATATATATATATTGAAGTAATTTAATTTCTTTATTTTAATATTATATGTAAATGGAAACAAAAATCATGCATACATACAACCTACTGTCTTCATGAATGGTGTATTTCATTTAATATTTAGATATTTTAATGATTATTTTAATTAAATATATAAAAAATTTATTTGATATTTATACCATGTTTTAAATTATTTAAATATTGAAATCATGATATAATTATGTAGACAATGTAAAATAATTCAAAACATGTATGAAAGGAAGGTGATTATCACCTGAAACGTAATAATAACATGGATTAAATAAAAAGTTTGTAATATAATGTCTCATGTAAATAGTATATAGTTTTAAATATAATAATATGGTTATGTGATAGATTTATAATAAAATTATACTTATAATTCAGGTGTTTTAAATGAGTATGATTTTATTCTAGAAATAAATTTAGGAAATTTCATATCACTTTTCATATTCATGGGACACATGAAATGTTTACCACACTTTTCCTTGGCATGGTTTATATACTGTACATGAATGAGTTTTATGACTATTCATCTTAAATTTATGGGTATTTACACATATATTATATGATCTTGATTTTATCTTGTTTACATTTCAATAATTACCAAAATTAATTATATAGTTTCGTCTTAATTTTTCATATTTGAGACACATGTTGTGTTATGATCCTATATTCCTTTTAGAGGTGTTTATACTACAAGTTGAAATTTTATATCTTGAATATACTTATTTTAATGATATTTAAAGCTTTATTAAGATTCATTTTCTTACAGGTAGAGTATGGTTCAAGGATACCATGTCAAAATATTATATAGAAATAATATCATTGTCTATCAAGATTGATTATCGTTATTCTTCTATTGATGAAATTTTATGATCCATATCTCAAGAAAACTAAGGAATATTTTTCTACACTATTTAATCAAGGTATATCCATGTAATAGTATAATATTTTCCACTATTACATAAAATATAGAATAAAGAATGGTTTTTTAGAAAATTTGACCATATTTGTCCCTTTGATCAGAAATCATTTGAATTCAAAAATCATGTTTTCAAAAATGTTTGAATTCAATTTTTTTTTAAAAATAATCCATCATGATACATTTAAATTGATAGTATTTTGAAAAAGGTTTATTTTTTTATAATTATTTTATATTATATCAATTATATTTGAAATGATAAACATTAAAAAAATATTTTATGATTTAAAATAGTATTTTTATAAATTAATGATATGTTCCCCATGATATGATTTTAAATTATAATTAAAATGTATTCTCCATCTAATATTAAATACATGGGTGTTACTCATTTTTTTATGGGAAAATGATTCAATTATCTCATTCATATTATTTCTATGAATGGTTTATGTGTTGATGTCCTTATGTTTGTGAAACTTATTTATATTTCAAGGATTATATGATTTTGAAACCGTCTTTTTATCGTGGGTTATGATTTTAAATAAATGATTATGAAACATATATATTTTTTCATAGGTTATGATATGTTTACCTGATTATGATACCCATTTCATTTCACGGGTTATGATATGATTTTTCACCTTCTTGAACATGTATGTATGATTTCATTATGAAATGTTCCAGACCAATATCTCTATCAAATGCATTGGGTGAATATTTATATATCATGAGATATACTAATATGGTATTTAGAGTGAACTGTGACTACTAAGATGTCCATGGGGAGTTAATCATGACGACCAGGATTGTATGGCGAGTGAACTCACACTACATAGATGGTAACATAAATGAACCATGACTACTAATATGGGTTGGTGAGGGAAACTATAATTCTATAGAGGAATTGGAAGTAATAACATTACTACTACGGAAATCATTTTATATGCTTATGTGTATACTAAAATTCCATGATTTTTTATATTTTATACTATAATTTATTATGTTATTCATTTACATGTAATTAATGTCTTATGAACTACTAGTATACATGAAATGATTCCTTATAATGAACTTTGATATGTATTGTATGGTATTATATTATTATGATTAGGTAATAATTCCCATATAATCATGATTATGATAACATTTCTCATTTTCTACCCTTACTGAGAAACAGATCCCATCCCATTTTTAATTTTTCATTTCCCCCAAGTAAAAAAGATATGTATTATTTTTTATGTGTATAAAAAGATTTCTAGTATAGATTATCCTAGTGGAAGATAATTTATCTCACTAATATATCACTATTTACATTTCTATGTTTTCATATTCAATAAAATAATATGGTCTTTGTGTGTTTTTTGTGTAATGTATAAAGTATTCTCCAAAAGTGATGTAATTTTATTATATGTAAGACATCTATCACTATAGTTGTTATTAGAGAAAAATTTTAGTTATCCTTTTGAAAATAATATGGGATACCCTTAGCAAGAATCCAACTGACATGTATAAGGATAAGTATAATGATAATGAAAATATAGTAAAATTTATTTTATTTTTTCTAAAAGAAAGAGTTAGTTGATTACTAGTAATACATCAATGTCTAGATACTACAACTGGATGTTCTTAAAAAGAGTTGTACCTATGGGTAACAACTTTTATAAGGTGAATATATCCTAACACGAGCATAAACTTGTACATTACAATGAGCCTTACTTCACACCTATATTGACACTCCTAGGGACATGATTTTCCAATTCACAAAATCTTTAGGAACAATCATAAATTGTTTATGTAGATATTTTAAATGAATAACCTATGATATACCTATTGCGGAATTTATTATAGAAGTGTTTATAATTTATTGGTTATATAATTTATTTTCAGAATTATCTGGTTCCTCACAATGAAAACTATTTTTTACTGTATAATTTTTTAGTTTTATTCAATAGATAGAAAATGAAGGAAATTTATTAAAGGTGATTTCGATGGATAATTGAATAATTTTATTACCGAGAAATTTAATAACATGGGATCCAGAATGAAAATTTTCATTATTATGCTCACACAACATTCCAAAGATATTAATAATGCAGGATATCCAAATGAGAAAATCAGGGAAAAATATATTTTTTAGTCATTAATGAGGAAATGGTCAGACTATTTCAGTGTGTCTTATGATCCACATGTTTCTGAGTAATGTATCGGTACCAATAAAAAGGTTTTTTCTGTCCAAATTTTTTTCAAAAATGATAAATGAATTCTTTTTGTTTATCATTTATAAGGATAAGTAGAGTAGTGGTGGAATATATTCAAGAAAATGAAAAATTATTGTGAAATTTCTTCTATTTATTGTTATGTGTTCAGGAGCGTATTTTCTAATATGTAGTTTCCTTGGAATCATTATAAAATTATTGAGAATCGGTTCCTTCAGTTGAAAAAAAGGGATAATGAATCTATTGGTATACTTGAGGATAATTTCATAGGAATTGTGAAGTACATATCTTGAATTATCATCCAACCCTAATGTAAAGTTTATATGTACTTTAGTGGATTAAAAAAATTCTTAGAATGGTATTGGTTGTAAGAGATGTTGGTAGCTATGAATAAATTATCTGGTGTGCAATAAATGATGAAATAGAGGTCATATTCAAATATTAATCTTGTGGTTTTGATAATAAATAGAATATAGTGTTCAAATTAAACACTAATAACCATTGAGAAAAGAAAACTACTTTTTCTTTACACTATAAATGTTGAAAGAATAATATATGAAATTGTATTAAGTAGTGTAATAGTTGTTTTAGGTAGATAATTTACAGTGGTATTTCATTTTATTACTGATGTGATTGGAAGACATTATCTAACAATGTATATGGAGAGAATGCTTCATAGAATTATCCTTCCCAACAACAGTGCTCCAAATTTAAGGTGAATGAGCATTATTCTAACCCGTACACAAACCCAAGGGATTTTAATTATGATCGATTGATCTTACCTCTTAAAATAAATGAAAAGGTAATGTTTTAGGCAATACCTTTTTTTGATGATGGGTGAGATAACGACATGATGAAAGGAATAAAAACCATCCACTCTATAACTACTAATGTATTATTTGAGTTTGGATCTACCAACCATTTCATATCTTAAGAAATTCATAAGTTTATTAAGAATCCACCAATATTATAAGATGTTTAATTAGCAGGGAAAAACCATATGGGTATAATGATTTTATATCTTTTATATGATTACTCTCTTCTGGATATTTATGGGAATGTGATTCCTATAAATATTTCTATTATTTTTTGGCTAAATATTATGTCATATTAGGCATGGATTGGATTTAATTGCATAAATCCCCAATCAATTTTCATGATAAAGAAATTATGTTTGATAAATTAATCCAACCGATGACCATCTATCAATATGAACATAAGTATGAAAATCCAATGGAGACAATATTACTTGTTTGTGTTTTAAATCTCATTTAGATGGATTTCGTATCTAAAATAGTCTAGGAGAAAACTGACACTGATGATATTCCTATATATCATGAGTCTGTGGATGAATTTTGGGATGAGTATCCTATATTTCCACCAAAACATGATGCTGAGTTATCGATAAAACTCTTACCTTATTCCACACCAATTTTTAATAGTACCTATAAAGTATCCCCTATTGAGTGTAGTAATTGAGGAAGACACAACAATTAAACTCTGTTAATGGATTCATTAGTCGATTTGTGTCACATTGGGGTGCACCTATTCATTTTGTGAAAAAGTAAGATAGATCAATTAGACAATGCATATATCATCAAATGTTAAACAGGATCATGATCAAGAATTGGTATCCTCTTCCCCATATTGATGAATAATTTTCTCAAAATCACAATGATCAATGCATTTCAAATATTGAACTTCATTATTTATATCATCAATTTAGATTCATGAAGGAGGATATATAACAAAGATGAAATTTCGTACAAGTTATGGGAATTATGAATATACAGTGATGCCTTTTCATGTAACTAATTACCCTAACATATTAATGAATTTGAGTAATAGTGTATTTAGATATTACCTCACAAAGATTGTGGTATTATTTATATATTATATTATTATCTATTCAAAGATAATATAACAACATGAAGATCACATGAAAATTATATTAAAGACTCTATGGAAGGATAAACTCTATGAAAAATTTACAAAGTGATAATTTTGGATGCAAAAGGATTAATTTTTGGTTAACATAATTTCAATATATGGCATATTAGTTGCCCCATAAATGATATAGAATATTGAATTCAGGCTTAGACCAACCACGGTGACTAATATCTTTTGTTTTCATTGTTTAACTAGATATTATTAATGGTTTTGGGATAATTTATCACAACTATCTAATCCTAAAACCATGTTAATGTGGAAGTGTTCAAGGTTCCTTTGTAATGATGAATATGATGTATATTTCATTTAAATAAAGATAAGGCTGGTCAGTGTAGTTGTGCATACAATACCCTATAGTCGATAAGGGTTTATAATATTTATTGATGAATCTATGACAGGATTGGGATGTGTTCTTATGCAGAATTACATGGTTATAGATTATTCCTAACAATAATTTATGACTAATGAGAAAAATTACACAACTCATTATTTGGACTTACAATGGTAATTTTTTTCATTAATTATTTGGAGGAATTATATTTACAGAGAATAGTGTCATATATATACAGATCATAAATCACTAAAAGTTATATTAACATACAAGGAGCTGAACATGTGATGGAAAAGATAGTTAGATTTGATAATGTATTATGACTATTGAATACATTACCACCCTATGAAATTGAATAATATGTTAATGATTTTAGTTGAAATAACCATGATCTCTTATCCATGATAACAATGGAAAAAGATCAAGTATTTTTGTATTTTCAGTGGGTGGACCGAGAAAACAAGAAGGAAGGTGAAATATATTATTTTCATATTATGAATTTTTAATTCTCTATTCATTTGAATATTATGGATGATAAGGTGGAAGACATGGAACATAAATATATGGATAGAAATAATTATTTAGTTAAGCCATTATTGGGAGGAAAAGATATGTTTCAGGAAATTTTTATGTGTTCCATCAACAATATAGTTGAATACGTTCCTATTAGAAGAAGCTAATAGTTCATTATTATCTATTTATCCTAGAAGCATGAAAATGTATATAAATATGAAGGAATTATTTTGATGGGATGATTCTATGAGAGATACCTCAAATTTCATATCTCGGTGATTGGTATTTGATCATGTTAAAGATGAAAGATAACATTCTAAACATGTTTTGCATCAATAACCCATACTGTAATATAAATTGGAAAAAAGAAATATATATTTAACTTTTGGAAAACCAAAAATCCTTAAAGGGTTTAATTAAATATGGGCGGTAGTTTATTTCCTTAAAAATTAAGAAAACATCATCACTATCATAGAAGACTTGTATCTTGATCGAATTTCCATGATATACATTAAGAAACTGGTAAGTTTTAATAGATTACCATATACATTCTATCTTATCAGAATCCAAGTATTACCTAATTTTTCTTCCTATTTTATGTTAAATAACATGACATAAAATTATTTTAGAATCAATAATCATCCTAAGATGGTTGTTCAGTCTAAAATAACAATTCAAACCCGTGGGGATATGTTGTGATTAAAATTCTTGAATTTCAATGGTTGATGTCATGAGCACTTTACTCTAGTTTAGTTTTCTTAAAACAGTATATTGCACTCAATCATTCAAATGAATCCTCATGAATCCATATATGGGAATAAATTTAGAGCCCCAACGTGTTAGGTTGATTTTAGAGAATGAAAACCAATGTGTTATGAGATTACTGAAATGATGGAAGAGAATGATAGAACCATTCAAAATCCTATCGAGGCTACTCAAGGTTAGCAGAACATTTCTATTGATAACCATTAGTTTGATCTATAATTTTATGTTTTTGGAAATATTTTTCAATGAATCTATCCTTTGATGAAGTAAATAAGATTCTAGATCATAAGAAATCTAATACGTAGTTATATCTATCTTTTTGATATATGTGATCATATTAGGACTATTGGATATCCCTTGGATGTTCCCCAAAATATTACCCAATTCCATGATGTGTTCCTTATATAAAAACTAATGAAGTAAAAAACATAACCCTTCCCATGATTAGAACTCAGAGGTCAAACCACTGGAGTAGGATTTTTCTTTTTAACGAACAACCAGATGAAATTATGGATCATGTAGAGAAATCACTATGAACAATGACTACTCACATGATCAATTTTTTGGGGAGAAATCACTTCTTATAATATGGTATGTGGGAACTTTAGGATATGATGAACTAGAATTATCCTCATTTTTTATTAAAATAATGATGACTTTTGAGGGAGAAATTATTTTTTTGGGGGGCAGAATGTAACAACCCATGTCTTATGAACAATTTATCATCATGTAAATTAACATTCATTGATATATTTCATAAAAATAAGAAAAAAAATCACATACTCATAGGAATGGATTTGTTTCACTAGAAAGAACATCAGCTTGTCTTCCACTACACACAACACTGACTTGACATATGTTACACGAAACACTAATTTTCTACGAAACAACACATTATAAACATAATTATTAAAATGGAATAGTTATATTATAGGGATTATAAATTTTAATATGAGTTGTAATAATTAATTTTGAAATTTAATTTAAAATTTTTTTATATAAATAAAATATATTTATAATGAAATTTATAATTATTTAAAAATCATTTTTATGTTTGAAAATACTATTTTCACAAATAAACTTCTTTTTTCCTTCTTAAAAAAACAAAAAAAATTAAATTTAGACACTATTTTAAATATAGTTTGATAAAATAAACTTCATGTTTTTATAAATTACGTTTAAATTATCTTTGGGTGTGTTTTTTAAATTTTTTTGAGAAACATCATTATCAAATGAGTATTAAAAATTTCTAATTTCTAATTCGAAACTATTGATTCGTCTAATTTATTTATATATTTAAATTAAATTTTAATTTTGATTTAATGTTTAATTAGATCTAATATACATAAATTAATCCAATTTTGTTCATTAGAATAAATTTCACATTGAAATTTGATATAGAAATATCAAATATTTTCATATTTTGACATTAAAACATCGTAGAGTTGTCCATTCTATGAGATTAATTTTAATTAAATTATTTCTACATTAAAGATTGTAATTTGGAAAAATAGATTTTGTCTAATTATTAATAATATTTTTTAATGTCTAATAAACTCAAATTAGGTTTTTACGAAAATTATTGGGGAATGTGACTAAAATTATTTACAATCAATAAGAAAAAAAATTATCTTAACAAAGGAATAAATAGTAACAATAAGCATCAAAATGATGCTGAAAAATTATAAAAATCCATATATGACCATATTTAGACCCTATTGTCCCATGAATTGAATTTGGTCCATTACTAGATCCACATTTTAGGGGAATACATTGGTGTGATTCTCTTTTTAAAAATATATATACTAAATCCACTCATTTTCCACTATAAAAGGGAATTCAGCTGTCCCACATCCTCAAACCTCTCCAGCCATTTGGATCACCAATAAAATGTCAAATATGATCCATAAATCTCCCTATTATTCCTTAAATAGTATCTCTAAGAATAAATCCTCCCAATGATTCCATTTTGGTCAAATCAAAAGGTGTTATTCAATGAATAAGTAACATTTCTCCAGAAGCTCCATTATTTTATTATCTTTGTCCACCATGAATTTTATTATTATTCCTTTATGAAATAATATCTTTACTATCATAAATATAAATATATGTTTTATTAAGGATTATACCTACACTTACACACACTTCTACCTAATGGGTAACAAACCTACTATTCTTGTGGACAGTGAATTAAATCCTCATGAAACTATGTTTTCTGCTCTCACCTTACCTCCTATCATGTGTGGTAATTTTGATAGACATTGTGTTTTCATACTTTATATATGTTGTATTTATGATTTATATATTATTTTAGAATTTTTTATATTAAACATACCATCATTGTCTCCATATTGTGGGTATATATGAACTTCATTTCTGGACGTGTAGACTACTGCCTCCTCAAACCAATGTGTTTAGTTCACAATTTACATGGAAATTATTAATGATAATTTAAGTATATTAATATTATTTATATGAAATAAAAATTATAATATAATAATTTAATAAATATAAATTTACATAAATATCATTTACTTTCTCTCCAGAAATACAATATGTAAACAAAAACAACATTCATGCATATGTACGACCTACAGTCTACATGAACAATATATTTCATTTAGTAGTTATATATTTTGAATATTATTTTAAATAAATATATACTGAATATATATTATTTTTATATAATTTTTTATATTTTTAATATAATTAAATCAAAATCAAAGTAATAATAAAAAGAATAATAATACAAAACTAGTGTGGAAAACATGTTAGTTATCACCCTAATGAGAACTTTAACCTGGAGATAATAATAAACAACCAATATAATGTCTTATAAAAGACATATATGGTATTCTATGTATTAATATATTTTTTTGATAGATGTATTATGAACTTATTCTTATTATATATTATTTTTTATTAGTATAATTATAGTCAATACATAATGTAACAAAATATCATATCAGTTTTTATATTTTTGAGATACATGCCATATTCACCATTAATTTCATATGTGTGGTGTATATACTAACCTTGAATGTGTTATTTTATTCATATTCATATTTTATTTTTGAATTTCCAAATACATTTTATTAAAATTATTTTAAGGGGTTTCTATTTATAAAATTTCCAAATCAGTAAGCTAGTGTTTATAAATTTTCCATCTTTTGGAAACATGTTCTTATACATACATTCTTTTTCGAGTTTTATATACGTCCATTTAAAATTTTATATGAAGAATGAACTTATTTTCAATATAGTTTTTTATTAAATTAATTTTATTTCCATATATAGGGAGAATTATTTATAGTTACCATATGGTAATATTTTATTGAATTAATCTCATCAATTGTTGAGATTGTTTATGATTCTACTTCCACTTATGAAATCATATAATCCACATCTCTTGAAAAGTCATGAATATTATTCACCCATATTTATAAAATATTTATCCATGTATTATTACCATTTTAACACTATTTTTGTAAATAATATATAAAGTAAATTTTTTTAAGAAATAATAATTATATATCTCTCATCGAACGAAACTCAGTTGTATTCATATACCAGGTTTTCAAAATAATTTTCATAATTGTTTTAAAAAATGTTCTTAAATTATCCATGATGATCTTTTTCAATGAAATATTATTTAAATGTTTTTTTCAAATATTCTATTATAAATATTAAAATGTATTTTCATATAATTTTACTAAATATAATGTTTCCTGTTTTTTAAGAGATCTAAAATACAAAAACGATATTTCCCTAAATAATTTTTTTTAAATATCATCCAAAATTATTTTCCATATAATATTACATCATTTTGTGTAACTAATGTATTTATATGGAAAATGATTGAAATTTTCAATTCATATTCTTTAATTTAATTGTTTTTGTTTTGATGTTATGATGTTTAAGAATCCTATTTTTCATTCATGGTATATAATCATTTGAATCCTCATTCTTTTCATGGGTTAAAGTTATTATGAAATGACTATGAAAACCATATCTTTTTTCTAAAAGTTATTATATGAAATCATTTCTGTGATGCCTATTTAATTTCATGGGTTAAGATAGGATTGTATTTTACCTTGACTGAAACATATGTATGACTTCATTATGTGATTTGTGGGATCTATATCTCCAAGAAATTAATTGGTTAAATATTTATATCTCATGAGATATACCAATATGTTTATGTGAGTGAATATTGACAACTATGTTGACGATGGGAGGGAACCATGAATACCAAAATTGTCTATGGAGTGAAGTTATACTACTTAGATAGTAATGGGAGTGCACTATGAATACCATGATGGTATGTGGAGTGAACCCATTCTACTAAGATGGTTATGGTAGTGATTCCTTGATTAATATGGAATTAATATTATATTCTTATGTTTTTACAATAATTAATTTTTTTTTCAATGTTATACTTTTATATATTATATTATTTATGTTACTATGATTCATTTTTTTTGAAATCCCATTATTTGGGAAATTATTCTTGTTAATTATTTTTTATATGAAGGGTATTGTATTCTATTTCAATGATCATGTTCTCATACCCTTATTTACATGATTAAATTCACTTATATCTCTTTTTTACCCTTACTCTGGATCAATGTTCACCACTTTTTATTTTTTTCTTCCCATAGGTTATGAATATATGTATTAAATTATATGAGTCCAAGAAGGGTTATAGTTATGAAGCATCTAGTGGATGATAATATAGCACACCAATATACTAGTGTTTATTTTTTCATGTCTCCAATAGATCTAATCTAATACCGTCTTTGGATATCTATTTTTGTAATGTAGTATATATTCCAAAATTGTGATACAATTCTAATATATTAAAATGTGGGTCTTTATATTTAAAAAACACGAGAGGATTCAATATTTCATTACATATCAATACATGAATGTTAGAAAGAATAAATAGTTCAAATACCATAATTATTTTGACATTGATATTGTATATATAGCTATAAAGTGAAATGTGGTCACTTATACTCTATGTCAGAAGACTCATATTAGTGTCATTCAATAATCTTGTTATAAATAGAGGGTGATGAAACTTATTTCTAAGATGAATCTATAAATTCAGGATATTATGGAGTATACTTTTCATTAATCCTTAATATTTATCTATTATTTATTGTATTGGGTAAATATAAGAATGTTCTATGATCTTTATGGTTTGGTCCTATAGGAATTTATTTAAGGCATGACCCCTATTTATATTTTTACGTTGATAGAGATGATAAGTTTCATATCGATGGGTGTGTTTTTGCTCATATTTAAATGAGAGTTTATCTAATTATATAATCCCAGATTTCATATTTGGAATTTTTCCAAGGTATCTCCAAGTTGTATTGTGATACACGACACCAGTGTTGGCGGCCTGGACTAAAATTTCAAATAACATGTATTATCACAAGGTATTCCACCTATTAGTAGGTGATGCCATTTTAGTAATGGAATTATCGTCTATTTAATCCCGTACTAGTAGTAGAATGGAAATCTGATGGATTTTCACACTCATTTACTGAGGTTACATTGAGGTAGAGATGTGGTTTGGGTAACCATGGATATACTAATAACTGTTTCCTATTTCATCATATATGGAAGAATTTCTCAATTAATGAGTTGGGAACACATTATATTTGAGATATTATACACATACATGAGGTACATGATAATATCATTTCATATAGGGATTCTCAATTTACATCATGTTTCTTGAAATGATGACATATATCATCAGGTACAATAGTGATATATATCACAACATTTCACCCTCAGACTATTGGTTAGACATTTACAATTGAATAAGTTTTATAGGACACTCTTCGAGAAGGAAACCAAAATTTTTGGAGTTTTTTGTAGAGACATATATCTATCGATATGTTTTCCTATATATTATATAATTTTCGAAAAAATCTAGATCGATCTTTATGAGGTCTTATATGGTATACCATCCCATTCCCCTATGTGATTGATAGAGGTAGGGGTGGTAGTGATAATATGTCCTCACCTCATTTATGAGTCTTTATATCTAGTTTATTTTATCATGATTATTATGGATAATACTCATTGTATATATAAATCATACGGATATCACTGTATATGACCTCTAGAGTTTGTGTTTGGGTATCATGTTGTCTTACTAGTATCATCCGGGCTATGGAATAGGGATATAAACAAACAAGGTATGTTGTCACATTATTTTGTCTATACATTTGAGATCATTGATATAGTGGTTATGGCAGCCTATCAGTTATTATTTCTTGAGAGGTAATATTCTATGGAGGACATTTTACATTATCTATAGAATCTATATTTACAATCTGACTAGACTCATAATTTTTTCTATAAGGATTTTTAATTGGATTAAAATGATTCTTTTGAGAGGTATCTTATGTGTACCGTTGATTAATGATTTAATTATCTTTGATGTAATTATTTCCATTTACTATGGATGATATGGAAGCATGGACATTTATAGAAAAAGGCATCAGTGTTAGAGGCTAATGTACATGTTGTGCGGATGGAGTTGTTAATATATAATTGGTTTCTCCCCTTGGAAGGGAAACTAATGGATGGGTTTCTTTATGGGGTAAGAATATTATAACCCAGTTTTTCATTGAGGTAAGGATATTTTAGATTTCAGTTTAATTATTGTATTCTTGGGCCAAATATGAATTCATAATGTGGTCATGGGGGAAACAGGGGTGTCCAATTCATGTTCGAATCTCAAAGCACCAAATTTTGGAGGAATCCTATTGTATATAAGATTAGTAGAAACCTTGTAGGTTAGTATTCATTGTTAGATAAAATATTTTGTGGTGGTCCAATACAATGACTAGGTCCAAAACGTTTTTTCTAACAATATAGCCTAGGCCACTTGACTGTGAGAATTATACTGGTCATATTGTAGAGGTTTTTTTTCCAAAGTCTACCAAAACATTTTCATCCTATTCAGTGATCCCTTATAAGGGGTATTTTAAGAGAATACATGGGTCATGGTAGGTGTAGGTTTTGTCCAAAAATTCTTCCAAATCATGTGACCCCATTATCAATTGTTTGAAGTGATTATTTTTACCTTACCTCTTTAATGGACCTCAAAATCTTATTTTTATTCCTCCAATTGACAACACCATTCTCACCTCTCTTGTTGGAAGATCCTATAATGGAATCCAACTATGTTCATAGATATATTCTCAATCCGACCATAAAATTTAGATACATTCATCTTATTGGATTCCTCAAAATTGAACTAGCCTTATTGCGACTTTCATCATTTATAATTATATTGATAGAGTTATTTTGGTGTGGGCCCATATTCCCTATTCATAGGGTGTTTTTTATTCTTATTTTCTTCTTTAATACAGGAAATACCAAGGGCTAAAAATATATGAGGAAAAATCTACATGCATAAGTTATGTGTTCTATTAATTATCCCTCAACGTTTAAACATTTAAAAATAGTTTTCATTCTTCATACAATGGTTTCACTGATAATTTCATCAAAAATTAAAATGGATTTAATAAAAATTATTTATCTTGTAGTATAAATACCTAAAGATAATAGTTATCATCATTTGAGGTTGACACCTCAATAGTATCCACCGAATTAAGGTTCATTCCTTGTTATGACTTCATTATCATTTGCTGTGATTTCCTATCACATTGTCTGAGTGTGGTTGACATAACGTATATTAAGGTATTTTTGACATGATAATTAAATACAAATAATAAATTGATAAATGGAAAGTATTTATATTTCTTGGCCTTGAAAATATATTTAAACTGATAATTTTTTTTATTTCTTCATAATTTTCCTTGTCACTTATGTGAATGATAATTGAATAAACAGAATGAAATTATTTTATCATGAGTATTACATGGCCTATGATTTCATATTTAAATAAATGAAATTAGTATAAGGTGACTATTAATTTTGTAAATTTTCATATTTTATAAAAATGGATAAAATTGATCGCACATTGGATTCCTGAGGGAATGCCTTGATAAATCAATGTATCCTATGTCAATTCATTGAGCTTATTTTCAGGGGAATTAATACCAAATAATCATGTATTTTAATTATAATGTGAATTTGTTAATGTTGACTTATGATTCAACTGACTCTTCTCAAGATATTAAAATTCCTTGGATACACTCATTGGATTTATTATTATGTCCTCTGTCTGGCAATGCCATAGATTCCTTTTTATTGGAGCCAAACATTTATAGATGAAGATTACTATGGGTGAGTTCAATGGACTCAGTGAGATTCCATTATTGTGGATTTCCTTAGATTATCCCTTGGATTAAAATCCAAACATAATAGAAAGACTGTATGGGTTACTACTATGAGTTGGCTCTACCCCTAAGGTCATGTATCCCATGTTTCTCCTTGGACCTTTTTCTATATTATCACTATTATTATTCCTTGAACAACATTATATTATAATTATTAACCCATAGATAATAATTCAATGATAAAATGAAGATAAAAATTACGAGTTTTGGCGGAATCATTTTTGTGTTATTTATTTCCACATCGCATTACATTATATATACATGAAAACAAATTTAGTTTATATTCACCTATTCGATTTTGGTAAACAATATTTTTATCCACCTAGTAAAATTTATCTCATCGCATATTTGATTTATCATTGGTACACATGCATAATATATGATCGTAGGTGAGTATATATGAAAGAATCCCCCTTTAGACAATATAATTCTTGCATTATGATGGCATATTCATTGAAGAAGAATGATAACGTAAAACAGATGAATGGACAAATTTTACCCATTTTATAATTTTATATATAATGTATTGTGTTTCATTCCTGATTCCATGTATGTATGTTTTCTATTTCTATGGATACACGCCATCATATTTTAATATTATATAACTTATGGATCATGAGTGGATTATTTATTACATTGATTCATAATTTTCTTCCACAATTTATTAATAATTCTCTACACTATTATCCACTATGACATAAGGAGATATTCTCTCCATGGATACTCTTTACTCCCTCACTGCTAGTCGGAAGCCTCTGATATATGGGGAGGCATTCTTGAGGACATGTGTCCAATTGTGTAAAGTTTCTTAGGAAGGAACTCGGTTTAGGATTTCATAAATAGGTCTCTTTTATCTTTGGCAAATATGAATATTAACCATATATAAATTTTGGACTTCAGTAAAGGGTAAATCAAGTTTATTTAGTTAATATTATGGGATAAGATCATAATATATTATCCATTTTTTTTGGAATAAGGTTACTCATCATTTATCATAGTATGATATAAATTTATTTTTTTTAATGGGAACATTTCCATGAAAATGACCAATATAAAAATTAATTCAATGAAAAATTAAAAATATATCTCTATTAGTTTTACATTTATTTAATGGGTTTACATAGATACAACTAGATGTTATGATGAAATATAAATGTGTATTTTGGAAAAAATGAAAATAGCTAATGGACAAAAAATATCTAATTTTTTTTGTAATTATATAGTTAAATAAAATTTATTTCCCTGGCCACCACACTATTTCTGAAAATAATTGAGAAATAATATAAATGGATATAAAATATTAAAATTATACATAATTTAATTCATTTATAGTGTTTCATGATTTTTTTAGATGAATATAAAATAATAACATTATGATGAAGGAATATATTTTAATTCCCAATATTTCATTATCTATTTTATATCAAAGTAAATAAATATTGTCAAAATTTATATTAATAATATTTTATCAAAATAATATTTTATTATATAATTTAAGAGTAATAAAAATTATAATACTAGTCAAGGAGGATAATATATGGCCTATAATGTCTTCCCTTGTACACTAATGTGTTGATTTTCACCTTATATTTAATATTTTAACCCTTTAAGATTAAATAATATGTTACTACAGTTATTGGAAAACATGATAACTAAAGGGTTAAAATGAATGATAAGGTATAAAAAACATAGAAAAATATAATTTTTTATTATGTTAGGGGATTTAAACTCAATATTATATTATCATCAATTATACAGAATTTATGAGGAATTTTAAATAAATAATTACTTTATTATGTTATATTATTTTATGAAACCCAAATAATTCACCTTCAATAAATTATGAAAGTCCAACTATCCATTCTCTTATCTATACTACATTGATCCCTATATCTCAATGATGACTATAAATTTATATAATGATCTCTAATGTCCCCATTATAAATGTTATTTTATTCCCAAAACACTAACCCTTGAGTTCATAATAGGATACATTAAGGAGTTTTTTCAATGAAGAGGTCATGGCCTTAACTGTAACTATTTTAATTATTTTTTACCTCCTATAAATATGATATATTATTAATTAGAAAATATTTTCAGTATAATAACTATAAATAAATATTATTATGATTATGTAATAACTGTTGTCCACACACTTTTACATAAAATTGGATGTGAACATATTGGTCAAGCTAATGTAGGACATACAATCTGCACATAGTCATTCAAATCATTTATCATCAACAGAATTTATGGATGAGTATTATGTTGGGTTAAAAAATTATATATGATATTTATGATATATTTATTATTCTATAACAATACTATCCTATCAATCTTCGTACCTTAGAAGCTATTAGAAAATGATAATGTCGCTTTTGAATATATATGGACTACCACTTCAGCAAAGAAATGTGATTCATTTTTCTTGACAAATTAAATTAATTGGTAGTAAATATTGATTTTATGAATATATATATGATGTATATGATATAATAATGGTTCACTATATTTTAATTAATTTTTACATTTGTTTCATTTCATCCGTCGAAAAGTGAAAGTGTTGTTCTTGCGTAAGTACGTCAAACCATCTCTATGAATAGTGTAATTAATTTTCTATCAACAAACATAATGGATATCTATATAAATATATTTAATTAATATATATGATATTTTTATCAGTATTAAATTTTATTAAATTATGGAACAATTATCATGGTACAAATAGCATGACTTCTAAACTAATGTATTAATGAAAAATAAAGTTGTTATCACCTATAATATTGATTTTAATAATATATAGTTAATAAATAGGAGATAATATTTAATGAGTAAATCAGACATTTGATTTTAGATATATGTAATGTTATAAAATAAATTATAAATAAATATATTATTATTATTATTCAACTGGTTTGAACATGAATAAGGAATTATGGGACATGAGCTAATACATTTATGGTTTTAAGTTATTTTAATCATGATTGTTGATGATTGAATTTCTATTGAGGAAATTATATGATTCAAAGATAATAAAACAATTTAATTTTTATACTCCTAATGAAATTTATTTAGAAGTACATGTTTTATTTTCACATTCTTCAATTTATATACTAAAGATGTAGAAATTAAAATTTTAAGGAATCCCAACCATGTTTTACTATTTTATAATGTCTCAGAACATCTGTATAATTTTTTTAATTGTATAGAATTATTTCGAGACAGTGTAATCTGAAGGCGTGTGATTCTGAGGCTTTAAGTTCCCGGAATGATCCATCGATGTTTTGTCGTGTTTAATTATCATGCGTAAGAATCTTTCCTAAAAAGTGGAATAACTGTTAAATGGATTACCAGATCTGAAATAAGAGGTTACCTTTGCATTGTGAATAGGGGGTTTATAATAGGTGCAACATAATTTTAGTTAGCACAGTCCTCTTGTGAAAAACCCAAAAATGTCATAATAGTAAATTAATAATTAAATAAAGTTATTTTATTTTACAAATTCTTATAACTCCGGAAAAATGACTCAAATTAAAAATCTGAGACCAATTCTGAACTCGTGACGGTATGATCTCTTTAGGAGGATACTAACATTGGCCGGCACGAGCCACTAGTGAAATTTAGTTTTTTTTCCATAAATGAAATAATAAAGTAACAATTATTTTATTATAAAATCCATAACTAGAAAATGGTAACTCGGATTGAAAATCTGAGAGTATGGTTTTATTTTTTGGGGTGTGATCTCCTTAGGCGTATCCTATCCTCAGTTAGTGCGGGTCAAGGGTGAACGTTTATAATTTATTGAACTTTTTTTTGCGTATGTTCAGTAAACGTGTGAGCGACATTTTCTAACTTTTGAACTGGTGATCAGATTAAAAATATGAGGGGACCATTGAATCTGATGTGCCAGGATTCTCTTAGGAGATACTTTACTTTGAATGTAGTGGTTCTAGAGAAGAAGTTATGTTTTGTGACTTTTAAAATAAAATAAATTAAATATTTCTATTATTTTATTTCATATACTCAAACAGACAAGCATGATGTGGGTCTAGAAATGTGTCAATCCAATAAATGTCTTGACCTTCCAGTCCTAGTAATGACGTCTTTGGGGAATTAGAACTTTTCCTAATTTATGTGCCTCCATTAAATCTCCATGTCGTTACATACCCTCCCCCTCTTTTGTATATATAGATAATGAGGGGAGGTATCAGCACAGCTTCTACATGTAACTAAGTTTTGATGGAGTGTCGTGATGCTGAACACTTAAAAGAGGGACCTGATCCTAGTGGGAGGTGACGAGCATCATCGAACGATGAACCGAAGGACGATGTACAACTGGCATTGTTGGGAGCCGTTTGCGGGAACGAAGAAGATGATCCACCTTCAAGTGTGGAGACTCTGAAATAGGTTTCCGAGGTCAGTGGTTTATTCATTAATTATTTTTAAATGATTATTTCCCCCCTTTTTTGAATAATACAAAGAAATCGGGTCAACTGACTAATAGGTTGACCCACAATTCATTCTTATTTGTGGGAGGTTGTTGCAGGTTATCATTGCGGGGTTTGTCTTGTTTTTTAAATTCATTTCATTATTTAACCCCTTTAAATTCCTCCCCCCTTGTTTATAAGCTAAATCAGAGGGCATGGGCCTAAAGAACATGGCTCGAACCCTTTACCACTCTGGTAATCTTATGCCCTCCATGGAAGAATGACAACGTGGTGATACCAACCAACAACGTTGGGGATAGTGCATCGACGCACGACACAAGAGGAGGCTCTGGCACAATGTCACTGTAGTCATCAGAGCGACTGGCCCTAGCTGGCTACGGAGGAGGAGCAGTGCACCGTCGTGCACCGCTGATGATCAAGGAGGTCCATGGCTCATCAGTCGTGGCTACCAGAGGAAGGCAGCTGACACCCCTATGCGGGTCGCACCTCATGTGGTCGTGCCGCCGCCCTAGTTGGCAGCTGCCCAACTAGGATGCCCCCTATCGAGACTCCCCTTTTTGGGCCTTCCTATACATGTTGTGATGCCCTTGAAGGATGCTCTGTTTTGTGGGCCGAGTCTGCTGTGACCCAACCCAAACTGGGTTGGGCCGAGTCTGATCGGACCTGGTCCCGACAGGACCCACAAACACTTAAAGGGCCTTATCTCAAGAACCGGACATTCCATTGACAATCCATCTACATATTTGGGATCATTATAGAGATACAATCCTTTTTTAATTTATTCATGAGAGTTTTGGAGAAACATGTATTACGACTGGGTTAGATCGCATCTGAATCCAATTATGCCCCCAGAACTAAAATTCCAATAATGCTCAGACCGAGAGTCCAGTCGACATGCCGTCTGTTGTATTGGAACCCTTATGACATGACAGATCATCATGTTACATCTTTTTGATACCTTGTGTTAGTTTAAATACAATCAATGGAATGAGGATAGGTTCTTCCAAGCATACTACATACGGAAGCCTACGACTAGCTGATACTTGACGAATGCTGACATTTTACTCGGAGTGACTCGATGAACCAATGGGGAGAACCTATTTGTGATGCGGCATACCCATGGTGGGGGTGCCGATGTGTGATGTGTCAGACCCATGGTACTCGACAGGAGGAGTACCTTAGCTGGCCACAAGGTGGAGGGCCTCTGTGTGACAAGACAGACCCACGGTGGGGAGCACCTCTGTGTGATGTGGCATACCCACAATTCTCAACAAGTGGTGTTTCTCAGCAGTCCATGGTTAGTGGGAAGCACCTATTTGGGAAGCGATAGGACCACATTACTTGTTAGAGAAGGAGTTCACCAGTATCCGAGGTGTTCAATGTTGTTATTGGGAATGTTACTTGTTCTTAGGCCTAGAGAATCTATGGCTGGCTATCAACATTTATAGCGATCATGTGTGGGTCAAAATCATAATCATGATTTTATGAGTTATATACATGCTTTGGTTTGTGTCTACTTCTCTATGATTTGTGATTGATATCATGCTTTATGGTTTTCCTTAATTAATTTTGAGAGATATTTTGGGTTCTTGGGGTCCCTACTTAGTATCGTTATACTCACACCTTCTTGGGATACACACACACCTTGTTGTGTCTTGTGTAGAATACGAGCAGCAGGGCTTAGGTATGAGGGAGATAGGACTAGGCAGTACTCAGAAGAGATTTTTGGACCTAGAGTGCTGAGGAGGCGATCTGTACCAACCTTTCAGGTAGGATCCACAGAGGATGACTTACCAGCTGGTTTCCCTTTTTTAGATTATTTTTTCTATCTGTTGTACCTGTACATTCCATTTGTACTTGTACATCTTGTTGGGATTGTATTCCATCCCTTTTTTACTTTCAGCACTCCTTTCTCTACATCAGTTTACTTCATAGTTTATTCTAGTTGTGTTCTAACACGGGGTTTGTATATGTTTAAAGGTAATGCCTTCCCATTTTAGGGAACTTTTCTTTCAGTGCTAGCCTCCAGCCCCTAGCTTATGGAAGAAAGGCTTGGGGTAGTCACGGTACGGGCTCTAGGGGACGGGTTGCGACAAAGTGGTTTCAAATGAGTTATGTTCTACCGAAGAACTAGGACTTCGATATTTTTAATTTAGAAATAGTGTTATGTGTTATGAGTGTTGTTTTTAGTTCCAAGAGTCTAGTGTTGGTACATCGACCAAAATATACAAACACCGTGACCATGAAATATGATTTATGACTCAGTTCACAGAGACACTAATTGTGTGTGTTTTGGAGAGTTTTTATTGTGATTTATTTGGAGTCAGATCACCAGGTATATCTTAATGACCTTGGATCCCCTTTTCTTTATCAATATTACACCATGTAAGGTGCCATCTAGGATTCCCGATAGGGTACACGATGAAATCCCACAGAGTGATGAGGCTCCGGTGCAGGGCCCTCTTACTGTGATGGCATATTCAGGTGGTGTACCAGCATCATCACCACCTGTTGGGAAGTAGATACCACCAGCCACACTGGTGGAAGGTGCATGCCGACTATGTTCATTGCATGAGTTATAGTGGCAGAGGCCACAAAATTTTCGAGGTGTTACAGAATCCATGGGAGCTGAGGACTGGATGGAGGCTGTGGCTAGAGTTTTCTTTCTAGTTGGGACACTAGTTGAGTAGGTGGTGATCCTACCTGCTTATCATTTCTAGTAATTGAAAATGAGGATGATACATAGGGTGATGAAGGTTTATTACGTGTATTTTTTCTTGTAATAGTTCCTTCAGGTAGGGTATAAGCTATATCACTACCTGTTGGTCTGCTGTTGCAAATAGAGATATTGGTAGATGACATATGTAGGCTTGGTGCCTTACACATATTTCAACATCAGATACCCCTCTATTTCCTATGCAAGCCCAACTAACAAGAATCTAATGAGATTCTTGAGGAGGTGGATGAGAGGTCTCTAGAGCTTCTACAGCTTCGGCAGGATGTCATGTCGGTATCTGAGTATTCATCGAGGCGTACCGACCATTCCTAGTACTCAATGAATACGATACGATCAGTGCTTCGGGGCTCAAACATCCTAGTGATGTGATTTTAAGGACATTTGAGATATCACTATTCATCTATGAATTCCTACCTATTTTATGGGGTTATAGAGAACCTTTTTGGTCAAATTTTTATTGGATGAGTGGATACAGCCAGTGAATGTTTGCTGTGGGAAAGCAGAAAACTAGTGCCAGACTCAGAGTCTTGTGCAAGTAAAATGTTTTAGGAAGAGAATGTGATAGGGAATGATGAATCTACTTTGTTAAAGACATGGAATCAAAGATATGAGAGCAGAATGAGGTTGTGTACATTTCGACATGTAACAACCCCCCCTATGTGGTCCCCACCAGGTTATGGGAGCTGGAGGACAGGGGAATGGATTAGCTGCATGCAATCAAGGAGTGCGACCCAAGGGATCTTAAAATGATTCGAGGTATGGTCTATGTCTACTACTTTCTACCTTATTAATATACATAGGTACTGATAATTCATTCCTTCGAAGAATATTGTACAAGACCAAGAGTTTCTGGTTAAACCGTAGACTTGACCCTCGAATCTGAAGATACCATTGGGAGGAGACTCAATAATCACACTTACGCTGACTGTGTAATCTACCCCTTGAGATGAGATTTTCAGTTGAAACCTCATTGTGGCCGCATCAAGGCCTTAAGACGTTAGTTTGGGTATGGATTGGACATCCATAGTTCATACTCACATTGACTATATTAGGCCAAAAGGTTGTGGTTTATCTACTACGTGGGAATGGGGTTTTCGTTTGTCATTGGAAAGGGAAACCCATGAATAAAAGGATAATACCATGCATATAAGGGTGTATCCAACCACTCTTGAGTTGGCCCACCATAACCTCAGGGTTGTAGGAGGTTTGAGTTTTTCGTTCCCAATAGGAGTGGCAGAGTGTGGGGAAATCCTTTCGAAAAATGTTTATAGGTTTACCTCCTCGATGGGAGAGGGACTTCTGCTTTGGATAGGTACTAACAGTAATTTGTACCTGACTTCTCTAGGGTAGAGGCACCCTTTTTTTCTTTGATATAGAAGGGATATCTCTCCATGTGTATAGAGAGATTCCTACTGAGTTTTCAATAGCTGAGGCAAAAACTGACGTGTGCCCCCATCATGAGGTTACCAGAACATGAAGCTGGGTTTGTAGTCTACTACGTCCTGTCAGGGACCGTACTTGGATGTGTACTAATTCCCATGTGAGTAGTGATTGCCTATTGTTCATGATAGTAGAGACAACATTAGAAGAACTACACTATCCATGACCTGGAGTTAGAACCAGTGGTCTTCGCGCTGATGATGTGGTGAAACTACTTGATGGGTGAACAATTTACTATTTTCTGTAATCACAAGTGTCTCAAGTGTATCTTCTCATAGAACAACATGAACTTGAGAAATCGACAATGTATAGAGTTCATCTAGTACTATGACCATGATATTTTATTTACTTTTGTGAAGTGGAATATGGTAGCAGAAACACTCATCCGGTGTTCTGGTCTACAAATGCAGAGTGAGGCATCAGACCAGCAAGTCACGGAGTTGATATCCTTCATTGATAATGATGTAGCAGCTAACCTTTAATCTATGACAGTCACTCCCCCCCTCCTTCAGCAAGTCAGGGAGGCGCATCTTGGGGACATTGACTATGAGGCTCGACATACTCATATATCCTCAAGACAAGCACATGATGGATTTTCTGATGGTAGGGAGAACTTCATCCTTTTTAGAGGATTCACCATGGTACTAGAGATGCTTCGGGAGGATGTGTTGAGGGAGATCCATACATCCCCTTTAACGGTACATCCTATAGTGGCGAAGATGAACTAGGACATCCAATGTTAGTACTGATGTCCAGTGATGAAGGAAGCAGTGGAAGAGTTTTCATCACGACGCCTTACTTGTAAGCAAGTGAAAACTGAACATAGCTGGCAGATGTCTTATAACGACATGAGGAGGGAGGCTATGTCTTTTTAAGGGTCTCACCTCGATGAGGTTTGTGGATATTTTTCCGGGGTGAAAATTCAACTCCGAGGTTCATCGGACATTTCTAGATTTTCAAAAGAGTGGGTGGGGTGGCATACCATCTATCTCCTTCCCCACAGATGCAATGCATGCATAAAGTTTTCTATGTGTCACAGTTGAGAAGATACATGCATGATCCATCGCACGTTATCTACTTGGGTGAGTTGAACTTTCACGATGGGGTGACTTTTATTGAGTTCCCAGTGGTGATAGAGGATCGATAAGAGTGAGTCCCCGATGGACGGTCAATCCATCTGGTGCGAGTTCGGTGGTAGCATAGGGACCTCTGGGAGAGAACATGGGAGCATGGGGCTTAGATTCGTGCTCAGTACCCTCATATGTTTGATTTTACTTTGCTTTGTCTTTCAGAGATGTAAATCCCTAAGGTGGGTAGAATGTAATGTCCCATAATTTCTACATAATTTTATTAATTATTTAAAATTATTTTGAGACTTTGAAATCGCATGGCGCGTGATTATGAGTCCCGAAGTTCCCAGATTAATCTGTCGAAGTTTTTTAATCGTTACTTAGCGCGCGTAATCAGTTTTCATAAAACGATGAATAAAAAATATATGTTTTCCCATATCAGAAATCTGATAGTGGAGTTGCATTCATAATAGTGTGTTTAACCTAGGTGTGACTTACGTTTAGTCGGTGCAAGTCCCATGCGGGAAAACGTGAAAATGGCCTAACCGTAAATAAAATAATTAAATAATGTTATTTTATTTTTTAAATCCTTATAACTCACGAAAGGTGACACAGAATAGAATTACGAGACCTCCACTAAACTCGTGATGGTCTTATCTATTTAGGTAGATACTAACATTGACTGGTTCGGGTCACCAGTTAATGTTAGATTTTCTCCATAAATAAAATAATTAAGTGACAATTATTTTACTGTAAAATTCATAACTTCTAAATGGTAACTCGGATTGAAATTCTAGGGTACCATTGATTTCTTTGGGGGATGTTCTTCATAGGAGGATCCTTACCTCAACCGGTGCGGGTAGACCATGAATGTTATTAATTTATTGAATGTTTTTCAGGTACGTTCAGTAAACATGCGAGCGCTGTTTTCAAACTTTTGAACCAATTCTCAGATTAAAAGTCTAAGGGAACCGTTGAATCCAAAGCACTATGATTCACTTATGGAAGACATTACTTTGACCATAGTAGGACTAGAAAAGAAGTTATGTTTTATGACATTTAAAAGAAATGAAATAAGATAAATTTATTATTTTATATCATATACTCCCATGGACAACCAAGTTGTGGGGCTAGCGACGTGTCATGAAAATAAATATATTCACCTACCAATCCAAAGTAACAACGTTGTTGGGGAATTTGGAAGGTTCCTAATTTATCAGCCCCCATCAATTCCCCATGTCATTACATACCCTACCCTCTCCTATATATATGATGCTTGGGGAGGGGTATATGCACAGTTTCACCATGAAACAAAGTTGTGAATGAGCACCATGATGTCGAAGCCTTAGAGGATGGAGCTTATTCTAGTTGGAGGTGATGGGTGACACTGAACCACAAACCAAATGATGGCGTACTAGTGGTTTTGTTAGGATCCTCTTGCTGGAACAAAGAACACAATCCACCTTCTAGAACGGACGCTCTCCTACGAGTTTTTGATGTAGGGGGTTTATTCATTTATTCAATTTAAATGATTATCCTCTTCCTCATTCTTGAGTAATACGAGTAACACTGTTCAACCGACTGACGGGTTGACCTGCAATTCATTATCCATTTCAAGTGGATGTTGTAGGGTATCTTTGTGTGGTTTATCTAGTTGTTTAAATGAAATTAAATATTAATCTCCTTAAAATTCCTCCGCATAGTTTATGAGCTAACATGGAGAGCATGGGTATAAAAAACACCACATAAAACCTCCTACAATTTGCTAATATTATTCAATCAATGGATGACTGACAACACGACGATATTGACCAACTACGTTGGGGGTAGTGCATGGACACACGTCACAAGAGGAGGTCGCGACACAAAGCTGTGACGATCCTCAGAGTGAGCAGCACCATCCATCAATGGACGAGGAGTGGAGTGCCATCGCATGCCGTTGGTGATAAAGAAGAATCACAGATCATCAGATGCGGTGACTGGAGGAAGGTGGTCAGCACCCCAGCCAGCCACAGGGGGCAGAGTGGCGCACCGTCGCGCGACGCTAGAGAAGACGGTTGGCATGCCGGCCATCCACGATGGAGTTGGTAGGACCCGCTCCTATGAGTCTTGCGAGACACCTGGAGGCTTCACATGGCATCACCATTGTAAGAAGACCGAACAACCCTCATCCAATTTTGGAAAACCGGGGGTCTCTCTCCCAGTGTTGGGTAGGGCAGACACCCCGTGTGGGTCGCGCCTCATGAAGTTGGGCTGCCGCCCAACCGTGCCTCCCTCTACGGGCCATGAAACCGTTGGATTCTTCCCCTTTTGTGGGCCGAGTCCGTCGTAGCCCAGGCCTATATGTGTTTGGAAGGGTCAGTCATACCGGGTCGGACCGGACCCGGGCCCAACCGGGCCCAGAAACACTTAAAGGGCCTTATCTCAAGAATCAGTCCTCAGTTTGATGAACTGTCTACGATGTTGGGTTTCATAGAGTGAGACATTCCTTTTTGACATAATATATGAGAGTTTTGGTGAAGAATGGAGTATGGCCTGGTTGGATCACATCTGAATCCAACCAGGCCCTCAAGACTGAAATATCAATAACACACAGACCATGCATCTGGTCGATGAATTGTCTATTTTCTTGGAACTATTATGATACAAAGGATAATCAGATTACATCTTTTTGAGAATTCAATATAGTTGAAATATGACTAATGGTTTGGGTAGAGGTTCTCTGAAGTGCACTATGTACGGAACCCTGCGACTGGCTAAGACATGACGACTTTTGACATTTTGACTCAGAGTGACTCGATGGACTAGTGGGGAGTGACTCTTTGTGACACAGTAGACCCATGGTGGGGAATGACTATGTGTGATGTGGTAGTACAACAGAACTCGACATGATGAGTTCTTTAGTAGGCCATGTGGGGGAGTGCCTTTGTGTGACATGGCAGACCCACTGGGCGGAGCGCCTTTGTGTGACATGACAGATACATGGTAGATGACCATAAGAGTATATATGAAGTCCAAGGTTAGAGGGAAGCACCTCTGTGTGACACAGTAGGCCCACTGTACTCATTATAGGAGGTTCTCACCAGCAGTTGATGAGTTGGACATTGTCACTGGGGATGTTACTTGTTTATAGGACTATAAAATATATGACTGGCTATCAACATTCATAGCAATCCTATGTGAGTGAACATCATAATATAGTTTCTAGGAGTTATATACATGGTTTAAGTTGTGTCTATTTATTTCTGATTTGAGATTGAGATAATTTTGTGTGGTTATCCTTGTAGAATTCTGAGATACCTTCTGGGGTCTCGAGGTCCCTTCTTTGTATCATTATACTCACCCCTAATTTTGATATGCCCGCACCTTGTGGTGTCTTATGAAGAGGATGAGCAGCTGGGATGAGGTTTCAAGAAGCCAAGACTAGGAGGTACGCAGAAGAGACAGGAAGACATGGAGTGCTGAGAGGGCGATATGTACCTACCCTTAAGGTAGGATTCTTGAAGGATGACTCAGTAGCTGGTTTACCTTGATCAGTTTTATTCTTATTTGTATTTGAATTTTTACTTTTCAGTTGTACGCATACTTTCAGTTGGTCTAGTCTTCCATCACCTTTTACTATCAGAACTCTTTTCAATATAGTAGTTTACTTTACAATTTCTTCTTGTTGTGTTCTTGGACCTTGTTTTTGTACAGGTTTATGGAAATACCTTCCCGTTTTTTGGAATTCCCCATTTGGTTCTTGTCTCCATCCCCAGGCCTTTGGAAGGTGGGCTAGGGGTAGTCATATAATGATCCTTAGGGGAAAGGTCAAGACATATTCAATCATGAATTTTATATTCAATTCAGAGGTTTTCTAAAAACATTTTCATGAATTAATTTACTATTAAAAAGTCAATATTTAATTACATTTTCATCCTTGTTTTTATTTTTAATAATTTTTTAAGGAACCATAATTTATTTTTTGAATTATGTAAATTTTGACCATTTTACCAAAAATTCATATGGAATGTTTTCTTTTAACATATATGACATAAAAAATATTTCACCATCAAGAAAACTCAATTCAATTAATCATAAATAAAAAATTTCCATATTTTATTTCATCGAAAAACATTTCCATTTTTTTTCTAATTTCTATAATATAATGAATTATTTCAGAAATTGATTGGTTATTTTCTCAATAATTTATTTCATAATATTTTTTTGTGAATTAAAACAGCCTTTGGTCTATCTTATGTTTTACTAGGGATATGATCAAATGGAACAATCCTTATTCATTATATAGATTGTTAGTGACTATAATTTATTATGAACATATTTATATTCCATATGTTATTTTTTGAAGATATTTTAAAATTGTTTATGAATCTTATTTTATTTCCATTGGTTCTGATATTTTTATTTAAATAATGTTATATGATTCTGTGGGACCCATATGTGTGGTTTTATTTATTTGAATGGTGGGGATATAATTATATAACCCTTTAAATTATAGGTAATGTTTTATATCTCATAAGATAACTATGTATAACATGTTGACGTACTTTATCTATTATGGATAAAATTCAATGCCCATGATCCATAGGGGGAAAAATTCTTTTTTCGTGATCCATTATAGGAAAAAAATTATTTATTTACTTTGTGAAAAAAGTGTTGAATATTTATCATTTATGATTCCAGAGTCCGGGTTTTTAATATTTTAATAAGAAATGGTTTCTCTGACTATAATTTTTACACGCTACTATGACATGAAATTACTGTTTGTGATTAATTTATGTTTTTTAAAACTCTAATGATATATATATTTATAAATTATAATAATTTGTTCCAATACTAATTTTTATTATATTTTACTGATTGGGTATGAAAATTGTATGTTAATTTCATCATAAGATTACCTTACTCTTATATTATAATTTCATATGATCATTGATTTATATCTCTAATGTTTACCATTACTAATCATTCGATCTCACACATTATTATGTTTGTATTTTCTTTGGTTATGAAGAAATATTATGACTGGGGTGTGTCTATATATATTACTAAATGAGAATTTCATTATAGGGTTCAATATCGTTCAGGAAATATGATTCTAGTGTATCTAGTATCCAATGATACTAATCATTTTTGGTCTACAGGATTTTGTTAGTGAAATTTATTATATATTCATCTGAATCATGTTATATATAAGTATAAAAGGTATGGGCCTTTACCATTTTTATCAATGCAAGATTTACTAAATCATTATATATTAGGGTTAAAAACATTAGTGAAAAACCTTGGGATAATTATAATTATAGAATAAAATTGTAATTTGTTTGGTAATGATCATTGATAACATAGGAAAAATCCATGAAAACATATATTGAGAAGAATCTGTCATGATTAAGACATCATATGAAGTATATTTCATGTTAATACTATATATCAATCTGGTTATTACAGAATAATTAATATATATTTTTCATATTTAGTCATTGGTCAGGACTAGAAGAAATCATTCTAACAACGAATATAAAGGATAATGAAATTATCGACCCCCTGAGCAACCAAATTCTTTTATAGATATAATGTATAATATTATTTATATGATCACAAAATCTTATCAGCACCTGAATCATGATAATAATGTGGATGGTTAATTGTTGTACGATACACTATTATGTTATTCATAATTCTACAACCATATTATTTTAGTTGTACTTTTGATATATCAGTGTCTTATTGAAGGATCAATATCGTTGGGAAATTATTTACTATTAAAAAAATCTCCAAACACAAAAATATTATCCTAGTGTTTTATCATTTGGAATGGTAAGTAGATCAAACATGATATATTTTTATGTATATAAGATAATTTGAAAAAAATAACTTCCTGGAATTGATGAGATTAAGTAGATAATTTTTAGTATGTACATACATTATATTCAAATTAAAATGATGTAGATAGAATTAATTTAACTGAATAAAAATGATAATGAATCCAATTATCCCTCTGATGAATATTTTAGACATCATTTAAGGTATTCATCTGGCATAATCATTATCCCTGAATGATATGTTGAACTGATGTTTAGTGTCTTAAAAAAATTCATTGAATGGAATTTTACCTAAGAATATTTATTTTATATAAATTAATAATTTGATGTGCACTCAAGGATGAATTTTAAATTTGATATTCCCAAAATTTCCATGCTATTTATAACAGAACTGTGATTTACACTCATGAAAAATTAACTATATCACATGGTGTAAAATTACAGCTATCTAGATTCCAAAACCACGGATGAAAACATCAAGGACATTTATTGAATTGATCTTGGAGGTTTTTAAAATATGGAAATACATGTCATGAATATAATGGATTTAGATAGTTAATTAATACTCTAGTTAATAATATTGATATCATAAGATATTAACTAATTCAACACCCATTCTCTAATGCTTCAAATGCAAGGAATATGGTAATTATGCAATATAGTTCACAAATAAGATGGTTTTCAATGACAAGTGTCAACAAAATATTAAGAATAATGTCAAAGGAATTTATATTTCAATTATTAATACCAATGTGGGTTATGAGAATGATGTGGTGAAACTTATAATTATCATGGAATCTAAAAAATTATCTTTTTTGATTCTATCAATTCACTAACATTTATATATAAGGAAATTGAATGGGTTAACAAATTACCATATCAATTATTAGATGTTAATTTTGAACTAATATCTTCTAATTTTATGATGGTTACATCACAATTCTACTAGTATTCATAGATTGTGGTTTTTGAAAGTGTTTATTATAAATCTTGTTATTACATCGCTACATGAATTCAATGTTATTTTATGAATGGATTTAATTTCTCTATATAAATCCCACATAAATAACAAGGGCAGAGAATTTTCATTTGCTATTCAAAAATAAAAAATGATTTTAAATCAGTGTGATGATATAAATAAACATCTTATGGAAACTAAAGTTCATTTATTATTCTAAATTTGTATACAATGTAAGTGTTTATCATATAAAGATGAAGAGAAAATAAGAATTAATGATATTATTTTGTTGTGGGTTTTTTATGTAATTTGGAAATAATTGAAAATTATTTGGCCAAATTTTGAGTTTATGGTTTTACTATAACACATAAATTATGATACTCCTATTTTAATGTCTTCTTATAGGATGTTCTTAGTTGAGTTGTATGAATTGAAGAACAAATTCCATGAGGATATTGAAAAATGATTCATTTTTCCATGTGAATCATCATGGGGTGCATGAGTTCTTTTTAAATATAAATAAATATGGATAAATGGGACTCTTTATTGATTATTAAGAACATATAATGATAAAATTAAAGATAATGTATCTTATATATTTTACTTATGACTTATTTGCGCATTTGGGGAGAGCTCAATAATTTTTCAAGATTGGCTATTTTCTAGATATCATAAATTAAGTGTCATGAATGAAGATATTCCCAAGGTGAAATTTGGTACATGTCATATACACTATTAATTTATAGTTATGGATTTTTTGTATTATAAATGCACCCACTATAAAAATGGATAATATGGATAAATTTTTAATAAATTCCCTTGATGATATTATAATAGTCTTTATAGATGATATTTTTATATATTCAACATGAAATGAATTGAATGAAAACAATTTTATAAGTATGCTAAATACCACATAGATGGAGAAATTTTATCAATAAATTTCATTGTGTGATTTTTACTCATTATAGAGTTTCATTAAATGGCCATATAATATAATGTGAGGGAATATTTGTTGATCCGTTAGTTATATAAGTTAGCAAGAATTTTCCTGAAGAAACCATTGTGATAGAAATCTATAGATTTCTTGGTTTTATATATATTTTTTGTTATTTATAGATTATTTCAAATAGATTTATTATCGACACACTATGTTAACACTAGAAAAGATATATTCTTTTTGATAGAATAATGTGATGAAAATATCAAGGAGTTGAAGAGAAAGATATTATGTGAATCTATTCATAAACTACCCTATAGTGGAGACGGGTTTGTAATATATTATGATTCATAAATGTATGTATTTGGACGTTTTTTCATTAGTAATAATATTTTTATTAATTATTCCCCATGATAATTTCTATTTAATGATAAAAACTAACAAACCTGTGATTTGGAGTTTGCTATGGTATTTTTTCCATTTATATATGGAAGAATTATCTTTATGATGAAAAATGATATATATATATATATCATAAAATATCAATGTTTATATTGACTCAAAATTGGTATAAATTTCATTAGAGAATATTGTTAGAGGTAGTTAAAAATTATGATTTCTCAATACATTACAAACTTTGAAAGGAAAAGAAGATGGACAAATCATTCATTAAAAATGGTCAATTATTCTAATCTAGGAAGATTATAAAAAAATATCAAATAATTCTTTATTTTATATATATGGATCTAGAAATCATAATACTGTTAAATATTATATTTCTCCTAAGAATATTTTACTATCTATCAACATAAGGATTAAGGAGGTGTAAAAGAAGGATTTGGAACTATAAATGTAGGTAAAAAGTGTTCCTAAGTTCATGCATGATTATTATAGAATTATGAATGTCATCATCAGTATTTATTTCACCAAAAT
Organism: Viscum album; assembly: GCA_963277665.1. NCBI lineage: Eukaryota > Viridiplantae > Streptophyta > Magnoliopsida > Santalales > Viscaceae > Viscum > Viscum album. The sequence goes on from OY728164.1 coordinate 1,488,538,470, forward strand.
AGTACATTTGGAGAAGGATATATTGGATGATTCTAATTGTTCTTAATTCTCTATTCAGCATGGGTATATTAATATGTTTAGAGATTTGAAAGAGTATTCATTGTGGGACAACATGAAGAGAGATATTTCATGATATTATTATTAGTTATTTATATGTCACAATTTTGACTTCAAGAGATAAAATATTAAGATCATTTTATGACCATTACTCATACAAAAATGGAAATAGGAAAATAGAACCATGAATTTTTTATTCAGAATACTGAAATCATCAGAAGAGAACAATGATATTTTGGATGTATTTGGTAAAATATGAATTTAGTAAACATAATTTACATAATATAAGGATTATATATTTTTCATAAATCAAAATTATATATTAAATATGTAAGAATATTTAATGGAGTGCAAAATGATGTTGTATCTGATGGAGATATAAGGTTTACCGTGATGCTATGGTGAATTCATGAATATGATCTGGATAAAAAAGAATTGTTTCATCACTAATTATTATCCCCCAAATAGATTTAGAGTATAAGGGGACCAATAACACACTATAATTAATGTTTAAATATTTCTATGCTGAATTAGAAGGTTTTTGTGATCAGGAGAATCCTTTTCTGGAATGTTCTTACAACATTATCTTTCACATAAGCATTAAGATGTATCCATATAGACATGTATATGGAAGTAAGTGCATAAATACAATGTTTTTTGATGAATTTAGAGAATGAAATATATTGGGACCTGAGATAAATAATGAAATAGATGATATTTTTAGATTTATCTTTGCAACACATAATGGAAGAAAACATTTTCATAGATGTTTTGCTAAAAATCATCAGTATAATATGAAGTTAAAATTTGGTGACAATATATTCCCATGAATATAACCATAGAATTGGGTTATGAGGTGTGCGAGTAAGTTGATTTTATGCTCAAGATATGTTGGTAACTTTGATATTTTAGACGGTATCAAGACTTTATCTTTTAATTTGATGCTTCAAACAAATCACTCTCTCATACACAATGGGTTATATATATATATATATTCTGAGGAAGTACATACCTGATCATTCACATGTTATGATTATGAGGGTCATACCACGAGAAATAGATATATATTATTAATAGTACTTTATGTATATTTTAAAATCTATAGTGAATATGCTATAAAATATTACCACACACCTGATCAATTTTTTTTGGTGAAACCAGAAATTTTTGGGAGGTATGTGGGAACCCAATGATGTGATTAGTAAGAAGTAACCTAATTTATTTTAATCAAAGTGAAAAATATTTTGGATAAAATTCATTTTAATAGGGGTAAAATTTTACACCTACAAATTTTATGAAATGGTTTTTTCACAAATAAATATGATTTTATTGATACCTTTTATTACATGCAATACCGAGTTTACACGTACCTTGATATACTATTAAAATATTATTATTTCTTATATTGGTTATCGTATAGGTACTGGAATTGAAGATATGAATATGAATAATTAAATTATGAAAAATAAATGGGTAATATATGAATAAACATAAATCATTGGTCATCAATTACTTATATGTTTAAGTAATAATCATTTAAAAATAAATTAATTTTTTTGAAAAACTCCAATGATGTACAAAATGTATTATTATGATAATAAAATAAATTGATCACTAAGGGGAATGATATTAATTAATTTTATTATTTTAAATATTTTTTTTAGATATCATATAATCTTTCTTTTTAAACATGGTATCATAATAATTATTCTTTTATGAAAAAATGATTTTATTTGTAAAAATCTATTTTCCTTGAATTTTCTATCATTATTTTATAATTAATTTAAACGAATTATTTAAACCTAATTTGATAAAATGGATTATATATTTGGATTTTGGAGGTTAATATTATGTCAAAAAGTCTTTTTTATTGGTTTTCAATGTGAATAATATCCATATCAATATTTATCACCTCGATAAATGGTAAATCTGGTTAATGTATGTCAAAATTAACTAATAAGTCTCGGAACCTTCATCATAATTATCATTTGAAGAATTTAGTTAAAAAATTACCACATTAGTATCTAAATAAATTTGATTAATGGAAAACATTCTATGAAAATTACTTATATAAGAATTAAAATAATGAAATTGATAATGTCAGTCACTTATTTTTATTTATCATTAATGATTTAAAATATTAATAACATATGTTTTGAATTAATATAGATTATATTTAAATCATATTGAAAATAATTTGATAGGAAATATTTATTTCTAATTTTTAGTAACAAAATTTTTTCTTTAAATACTAATGCAACAACATTATAGTATTTTTTTAGTTAATATAAAAATAAATAAATGTATTTTAAAAATATAAAAAGTAATATATTTTTAATACGTAATAATTTTTAAGAAATTTTATAGATTAATATGAAATATTATTTTAGTTTTAGAGGATTATAGTCTAATTCCCACATTTTATTTAATGATTTTTTTATATTAAATAAATATTTCATATATTGGCTTTGATAATATAGTATATAATTAATATAATATTAAATTATGAAAAAATCATAAAAAAATGGAAAATCAACATATTATCTGGTCTAAAGTTTCATATTTTCCTATTTTTGAACAAAATTTATGTTTATATTTATAAAATATAACCATTTATGAGTGTATATCAAAATACCATGAATAAGTTTAAAATATGATAACTAATGGGTTAAAACAATGGATAAGGTTCAAAATGAAAAATAATACTATAAAAATATTGTTTGTTTATGGAATTGTTAATATATATTATCTTATATTCTAATACTTAGCCTTTTTGATACATTTGGGAAAGATAATTCTTTTAATATATGTTAATATATTAATAAATTACAAGAGTACCCATCTCATAAAAACAATAGGGAACCTATCCTTCATCTTCATCAAATAACATTGAACCTTCTAGATTGACCAAAAACTACCAAATTTTCATACCCACCCACATAAACACATTATATAGTGTTTTTTGTTCTGAAATACTAAACACTGGGTTTAATAAGAGGATATCTAAAGTAGTTGTTTCAAGAAGAGGTAACCACCTTAACCGATCTAACTTCTTATTTATTATTTTTCCAATATACATCTGTTACATTATTAATTATATAATAATAATAATTACGTAAAGACCTGTAAGTCCTATGGAATTTTTTTCCTAAATAAATTAGAAACTTACGAGTCCACAGTTTATGATAGCACCTGATTTAGAGGCCCAGTGTACCTGAAATCAATTTATGATGTTTTGTTCGGGTACATTCTGTAAATGTATGTGTGGGTTTTTATATCTTTTGGACCAGTGATCAGAATTAAAAACTGAGGGCACCGATGAACTCACATTTCCGGAAATCACATAAGGAGAACTTTACTACAGCTGCATTTTATCAAGGATGGAAGTTAATTTTTTGGCGATTCTTGATAATTTAAATAAAGGTAATATGTGACATAACATTATTTGGAGGATGTTTATTTTCTCCAAATGGAATTTGGTGGTGGGTCCCACCTCCACATAAACTCCCATGGGTGGAAATTTTGTGGTGAGGTCCACATGAGTTCAAACGTCTCAACTCCCCTAGAAACCCCCCCTTTAACTATTTAACTCCCCTAGAATTTTTTAAAGCAAACACTCTTCTTTTAATTTAGGTAAACTCTCCACATTCCTCCTCTCATTAAGTGTACCAATGAAATTAATTAATGTCTTCATTAATTAATTCATGTGTTTAAAATTATTTGAAATGCACAACACATTAAAAAAATAGGGTGCCTATTATTTTACTTTGGTTAGCATTCTATTGGTGGAATGGAGGATGAGAAGAAATAAGGATAACTTCTTTCCCTCAATGAAGAAGACTTCTTCATCCTTCCAATGAATAATGATGAGCATCACCTTCTCCCTTTAGACCAAGCCAAAATGGAATATTCTTTCCATGAACAACATCACCAATGATGACGTCACCTCCTTCCGACGTCAATGGAACAACGCCGTCAACCCGTGACTTTTTCAATGGTCATCGATTATCGAGGTAGGGTTTTGAATTCGGGTTTGAATTCCATTCTTTTAAGTTCCTATTTTCCCTTGGATAGAAACAACAAATGTGGATCGACCACAAAACATGTCGATTTACCGAATGGATGTTCATTGCGGGATGAGTAAGAGATTCAGCAGGGGTTTTTTTTTGTTCAATTATATGTTGGATTACTGTTTGAGCTTATAACGTCGAGGGAACGAGCTAAAGAACAAGTTCAAACCCTCTCCCATTTCGTTCTTGATGCACGGTTTTATGGGAGATGGGTGAATTTAATGGAAAATCTGATTTGAGGCTTTTGTAGTGAAGATAAGGACCCAAGGAGGTCGTAGGTGTGGACGAGAGGAAAAACGGACCACTGGAACCACTCTAGTGGCCCACAGAGGAGCGCGGAGATGCCCCTCACAAGACTCCGTCGGAAGTCTTCTGCACCACCAGCCATGGCGGTGGAGAGGAACTCACATCCGTAGGTTCCAGGAAAGTAGGGAGACTCCATATGGGGCTGCCGTAATGGACCCCCCGGGCCACGAACACCTTGCGCGTAATGCGCTCCGCGAGTCGGGCCGCCAGCCGCATGGGCTAGGCCACCCTCGAGCGGGCTGGGCCGCAACTGCTGAACTAGGCTACACCCTCTAGGCCGGTACAGGCCCTACCAGGCCACTCCAAGATCTGGGTTGGGTCGACCTCTTTCGGGACGACCCAGGGTGGGTTTGGTCGGGTTAGACCGGACCCGGACCTCCCTCTTCAAACCAATTTTGGTTTTCTGCCAATAACAAGAGCTAATAACCTATGATCGATGCACCGTTAGTTGCATATGATTTCATGGATTTATATGATCATTTTAGTATATCACTCTCAATATTTTGGTGAATTTTGGGTATGGCCATGTTGGTTCGAACCCGAAACCAACCCGACACTCGGAGCAGAAACACTTATAACTCAAAGACCGGACGTCCGATTGATGTGACATCAAGTACGCTGGATTACTTTTGATGATATCATCCTTTTGGACTAATCCAAACAAGATTTTAATGAGGTTAGAGTATGGCTGGGTAGAATTTTACCTTATATCCAACCGACCCTTTGAAACAGAAATGTAAATAACTCTCAGACCGGGCGTCCAATTGACGCACCGTCTGTCATGTTGGGTTCCTTATGATGAGAAAGAACTACATAATACCTCAACTCAGGACTTCGTGATAGTTTATGTATCAATACATGACTATAAGAGCAAACCCTCCCATAATCAAGAGTGATGTGTGTGGGAACCTAAGAGCTGGCTGCGAAGACTATTGTTCCAGAATCCTTTGTGGGTTCGAAAACAATGAATTTTGTACTGGAATCCTACATGAGTTTAACAGTGATGACTTATATACCAGGATCCTCCATGGGTCCGACAGCAGTGACTTCTGTACCAGGATCCTACCTGGGTTCGACCGCGATGACTTCTGTACCAGGATCCTACGTGGATTTGACAGCGATGACTATGGTACCAGAATTCTACCTGTGTTCGATAATGACGAATTTTGTACAGGGATACTCAGTGGGTTCGACAGCAGTGACTTCTATATCAAGATCTTATGTTTGTTTGACAACAATGAATACTGTACCAGAATCCTCTATGGGTTCGACAATGTTGACTTCTGTGCTAGGATCCTACGTGGGTTCGATAGTGCGGATATTGTTCCAGGATCCTACGTGGGTTCGAAAAAAGGGATGATTTCGAGGCTACATCAAATCATATGTACCCTTTTTCTAAAGATGTATACTTGGGTAATATATGTCTTGACTTCTAATCATTATTTAATGTGGTTATTGAATTTACTTCTTTTGTGGAATGGTTGGTGCTTGGGCTCAAGAGTTGGAACCAAACTGTGATTTAAAACTTAGGTATATGTATGAGAATATACCTAAGTAGGGTTGGTTGATACTTTGTGATTGTATATTTCTTTTATGGTTTATCCTTTGGGGATTTTGTGAGACCTTGAGGGTCTTGGGATCCCTACTAATTATCATTATACTCACCCCTGCATGATTTATGCTCGCACCTCATTTTGTTGGATGAAAACGACGGACAACACTGACCGAGGAGGAGTTTACAAGGACTAGACGGTACCCGGAGGTGGACCTCACTATGAGTCGGCACCTGGAGGAGACAGACGGATGTGGAGCACTAAGGAAGCTATCTGTACATACCCTTTTGGTAGGATCTATGGTGGGCGATCTAGGACCTGCTAGGCACCTTCTGGCTGTTTGTCTTATTAGTTGTACATGTTTGTACTTTCCTTTTACTTTAATATTGGGATTGTATTTTTGGCCCTTGAACTTTCCAACACTTCTTCTATATTTAGTTTTTACTTACAGTTTGCTTCCGGTTACTCTAATTGTTTTTTTGCAGTTATAAATGAAATGACTTCCCAGTTTTTTGATTTACGCCTTTGGTGCTAGTCACCAACCCCTGGCCTATGGAAGACTGTCTTGGGGTAGTTACGACACCGGCCTCGGGGGAGGGGTGGTGACAAATTGGTATCAGAGGAGTCGGTTCTACCACATAGATTGGATTTTGATTCTATTAATAATAATATTGTTAAGAGTATTGAGTGTGTTTTTCAGTCCAGGGAGTCTAGTGTTTGTCTGGAAGATAACGTATCCATACACCAGTACCCTGACTACTAATTTCCAACTTAGTGCACGAAAACACTGATTGCATGTCTGTTTCCTTTGAAAAGGTTTTCATCGTGATTAAATTGTGTCATCTCACAAGGTATATTGTTTTGAACGAGGCACACATGTTTCATTTCAGGATGGGCACACGAAGGAAGCTAGCTAGGGTTTTGAGATTTGTACAAAATGGTAGCCCACAAAGAGATGGGGCCTCAGTGTAGGGCCCTAACACAGCGGAGGTACCACCGGTACCACTACTCGCTAGGCCACCGATTCCACCAACTCCAGCAAAAAAAAGTGCACATAATATAAGTGCGTTGCATGAGTTCGAGCACCAGAGGCTGCCCAAGTTATAGGGAGAGATGGACCCACAAGCAACTAAGGATTGGTTGGAGGCTGTCGTGAGTGTTTTCAGTTTGGTAGGGTCACCCGCCAACCTCATGGTGATCATTACCGTGAGACTTCTGCAGGAAGCAGCATGCAGATAGTGGAGCCTGATGCTCCAAGTGCATGACAAGGCATCACTACTCTGGAAAGAATTATAGATCTTGTTCCAAGAAGAGTTTGTACTAGCCACCCTTTATGCGGTGCAGACTCAGGAGTTACATAATCTGCAGTAGGGAAGCATCACAGTAGCTCAGTACTCAGCGAGGTTTACTGACCTCATGTGCTACTCCACAAATATGGTACAAGACCCATTCTTCAGGGCCCAGACCATTGAGTAGGAACTCAGGCATGAGATCAGTGCTTCGATGATCTCCATCAACATCCCGATGCAGATGGCGGTATTATAGTGAGCCCTCCTAGTAGAGAGTTTCCTAACTAAGTAGTCTCCTGCAGAGAGACCCACCACTAGTCGACACATGCCAGATTCTTCTGCAGTTGGCAGTAGATAGATGACGGATGGTCCAAGTGGTCCAAACCCACAGGTGGTCGACTGCACGACTCAGGATCGGTTGTGGAGGGCACATGTGATGGATCTATCCATACAAGGAGCAGGCAATTCTATACATGCGGCGGGCAGGTTCACATGGTTAGAGACTACCAGACCCACCCTGCAGATGATCAGCAGGTAGTAGAGCGACCACCCAGGAAGAGGAAGTTGTTTGACCATGGTGGTCTGCTGGGAGTAGACCGACGTGGCATAGGAGCTGGCCGAGAAGTTGGTGGTGGATGGCATTTCGAGGCCCAACCACCACCACCACCAGGAGGTCCACCCCGACTATATGGAATGGGTGGACAAGGGAGAGCTCGGCTTCAGGCAGCTGAGGCCTATGACCATAGTGCTGTGGGAGCAGGTGGACAGAAGCAAGACATGTTCCAGGCATAGAGTACTTTTTTCATGAAGCTTCTGGCTTCGTTGATGTCGTTTATTGTGTTTGCATTGTGTCTATGTACTTTGAGTTGCAGTAATAAAAGACACTTGTCCTTGTGACATTTTATTTCATACCTTTTGTGTGGATAATACTAAGAGATTCTGGATAAAACTATTGACATGACCATCACATTCAAGATTCCTACTGGAGGAGACCCAGTGATCACACACTGATGCCGACAGTGTGACTCAACCCTTGGAGGTGAGAGTATCAGTTGGATCTCTTGGTAGTAGCGTCGAGGCCTTACCACTTCGTCCATGGCATGAATTAGTACTGTTCATGTCATGATAGACTGTATTAGGCAATGGGCATGGTTCATCCAGTGGATGAGACCAGATTTCGCTTTTTGGAAAAGGAAAAATATTTTCATCTCTTATAGGGAGTAAGCGAAGAAGGGTGTAGACAAATTCTTTTAATTGGCTAATCTCACCCATAGTTCATTGAGTGAATTCATTATAGTCTAATCTAACCACCATAGTCTCAGGTATATCTCATCTCAGAAGGACCTGAACCTGAGACATCGACGATGACTCGAGTTCATTCAAGACTATGACTTCAAGATAGTCTATAATCTTGGGAAGGGGAACATTGTAGCAGACGCACTTAGAAGGATATTAGGCATTCAGCTACTAGGAGATGTGATAGAGCAGTTGGCCGTGTTACAGATATCCTTTGTGGATAGAGATTGAGCAGCATTTCTACTATCTCTCACAGTCACTCCTCAACTTCTTCAGTAAGTCATAGAGGCATAGCATGGGGACATTGACTGTGAGATGCGACATGCTCAGATATCCTCAGGGCACACAGCTGATGGGATTTCTGAAGGTGGGGAGCACGTCATCCTCTTCCGAGGACATACCACGGTACCAGTTGCACTATAGGAGGAGGTGTTGCTGGAGTTCCATACATTCCCTTTAGTGGTACATCCTGGAGTGGCGAAGATGTATTAGGACCTTAGACGACAACACAGGTGGCCGGGTATAAATAAGGCAGTATCAGAGTTTGTCTCATGATGCCTAACTTGTAAGCAAGTCATTTCGGATCACCAAGTTGCCGCAGGCTTAGTTCATCCGTTAGAGGTCCCAGAGTGGAAGTGGGACGGGATATCCATGGATTGAGGGATGGGAATCCCATGTTCATCCAGAGGACATGACTATATTTGGGTGATCATCAACCGACATACCTAGTCGGACCACTTCCTACCGACCAATGATGGTACGAGCTACCATAGAGGAGGTGAAGGTCATGCAGGAGAAGATAAAATCTATGCAGAGATGAAAAAAGGCATATGCTGACAAGAGACGAATACCTCTAGAATTCGAGGACGGTGACCACATCTTTCTACAGGTCTAACCTCAATGAGGTGTAGAGATTTTTAGTTGAGGCGAAAAGTTATCTCTGTGATTTTTTGGACTTTTTTAGGTCCTCATAAGGGTAGGCGAGGTGGCTTACCGCTTTGCCCTTCCACCTTAGTTGTACCGGGTGCATGAGATCTTCCACATATCCCAACTGAGGGGATATGTGCATGATCCGTCCCACATCATCGACCATGGGGAGATGGACTTCGATGCTGGGGCAAAATTCACGGATGTTACAGTGGAGATTGAGAATCGACAAGAGCGGGGCCTAACTGGATGGTCAATTCCTCCGGTGTGCATTCACTGGCAGCACGGGAACCTCTAGGAGGGAACATGAGAGCAGGAGGCTCAGATGTGTGATCAGTACCCCCATTTGTTCCCTTATTCTGTGTTATAGCTTACAGGGACGTAAAGCCTTGAGGTGGGGAGAATGTAAAGCCCCGAAATCCTATGGAAATCCATTTCATAAATATATAAGAATTTTACTAGTCTGCAATTTCGGACGACACCTGATTCTGAGGCCCGGTGTGCTTGGAATCAATTTTTGATGTTTTATTCGAGTACATTCAGTAAAAAAATGTGTGGGTTTTTATATCTTTTGAACCGGTTCAAGGAATGGAAATTATAGTTCACTGATGAACTCATAGCAGCAGTAATCGTTTAATGAGACCTTTACCACAATTGTGTTTTATCAAGGATGGAAGTTAATTTTTTAGGGATTCTTGATAATTTAAATAAAGGATATGTGTGACATAAGTTTATTTGGGTGGAGGTCATTTTATCCAAAGGGAAGATGGAGGTGGGGCCCAACCCACATAACCTCCCAGGGGAGGATATTTTGTGGTGGGGCCCACATGAGTTCAAACCTCTCAACTACCCTTCAAACCCCCCCTTAAACTATTTATCAATCGTAGAATTTTTTAAAGAAAACACTCTTCTTTGAATTTGGGTAATCTCTCTACTGTCTTTCTCTCATTATGTGTTCCAATGCAATTAATTAATGACTTCATTAATTAATTGGAGTGATTGAATTTATTTGAAATGCATGGAACATTAAAATAATACGGAGCCTATTATTTAACATTGGTTAGAATTAATTTTGTGGAATGGGTGAAGAGAAGAACTAAGGAGAACTTCTTTACCTCAACAAAGAAAACTTCTTCATCCTTCCAATGAAGAAAGACAAGCATCATCTTCTCCCTTTCTACAGAGCCAAACGAGAAGACAATACCAGCGAATAATGTCACCAACAACGAAGTCACCTCTTTCCGACGTCAACGGAACAATGCCGCCAACCTGCAACTTTGTCAATGGTCATCGACAATCGATGTAGGGTTTCAAAATCTATTTTTAATTCCATTATTTTATGTTCTTTTCCCTTGGATAAAAACAACAACTTGGGATCGACCCACGGACTTGTCGATCCGTAGAATAGATTTTTATTGTGGGATGATTTAGAGAATATGCTACGGTTTGTTTCTGGTTCAATTATATGATGGATTAATATTTTTTTCCTCTAATGCAGAGGGCATGAGCTAACAAAAAAGTTCGGACCATCCGCCATTTCTTTCTTGATGCGCGGTTTGATGGGTGACAGGTGAACAAAATGGAAACCCTGATTTGAGGTCGTTGCATTGAAGACCAGGACCCAAGGAGGCCGTAGGTACATACGATAGGCAAGAAGGACCACCATAATAACTTCGGTGGCCCATGGAAAAGCATAGAGGCGGTCAACACCGTCCGACCGACTAGGGGCTGCGGCACCCCTCATGGGCCATCGACGGAAGGCTGCTACATCACCGGCCGTGGCGGTGGAGCGGAACCAGCATCCGTGGGTTCCGAGAAGGATGGGAAGCACCATCTAGAATCGCGGTTATGAAACGTCTCCCCCATCCCCCTTCCATGTGCCGCGTACCTTGCGTGTAACGTCCTCGGCCAGCCGGGCTGAGTGGCGATCAGGCCGCCAGCCGCGCGGGCCAGGCCGCCCCCGCACGGGCCGGGCCGTAGCTGCTGTACTGGGTAACTCCCGCTAGTCCAGGCCATATCCTATCGTGCCAGACCTAGATCCATGTCGGGTTGACTCAGTTTGGGCAGACCCAGGGTGGGTTGGGCCGGGTCGGACCAGACCGAGACCCCCTCTTCGGGCTACTTTTGGTTTTTTGCCCATAACATGTGCTACGAACCTCTGATCGATGCACTGTCAGTTTCATTGGATTACTTGGATCAATATGGTCATTTTATTATATCAAACTCAAGGGTTTGGTGAAGTTTGGGTATGTACATGATGATTCGAACCCAAAACCAACTGGGCCCTCGGAGCAGAAACACTTATAACATAAGGACGGGGAATCCGATTGACGTACCGTCTACTACATTAGATTCCTTTGGATGAGAAAATATTTTTGGAATAATAAACACTGTATTTGGATGAGGTTGGAGTATGTATGGGTTGGATTGTACTCGAAATCCAACCGGCCCCTTGGAATGGAAATGCCAATAACTCTTATACCGAGCGTCTGATTGATGCACCGTCTATTGCGTTGGTTTCCTTATGATGATATAGAACTACGAGATACATCAACATAGGACTTTGTGATAGTTAATGTATTGACACTAGACTCAAGGAGAGGACCCTCTAGGAATTGAGTGTGTTGTGTGCGGGAACCCTAGAGCTGGCTGCGACGACTATTGTACTCGAATCCTACATGGGTTCGACAACGATGACTATTGTACCAGAATCCTATATGGGTTCAACAGTGATGGCTTCTATACCGACATTCACTATGGGTTCGACAGTAGTGACATCTGTACTTGGATTCTACATGGTTTCGACATCAATGACTTATGTACTAGGATCCTATGTGGGTTCGATAATGATTACTACTGTACCGGAATCCTACATGGGTTCGACAGTGAAGACTTCGGTACTGGGATCCTCCATGTCTTTGACAGTAGTGACTTCGATACCAAGATCCAACGTGGGTTCGACAGCAATGACTACTGTAACAGAATCCTACGTCAGTTCAACAATGATGACTTCTGTGCCAGGATCCTATGTGGGTTCTACAACGCTGATATTATTCCAGGATCCTACATGGGTTCAACATAGTAGATGATTCAGAGGCTACATCTTATCATATCTACCCCTCATTGAAGGATTTATACCTATGTGACTTGAGTCAGGACATCCAATCATTTATCAACATGGTTATTGAATTTACGTCCTTTGTGAAATTGTTTGTGCTTGTGCTCGAGAGTTGGATCCGGACTGTGATTGATAACTTAGGTATATGTATGGGCATATACCTAAGTAGGGTTGGTTGATACTTCATGATTGTATCTTTCTTCTGTGGTTTATACTTTGGAGATATTGTGAGACCATGAGGATCTCGGGGTCCCTATTGAGTATTGTTATACTCAAACATGCCCAGGTTATGCCTGCACCTCATTTTGTTGGATACAGACGACAAACAATGCTGATAGAGGTGGAGTGTACATGGTCTGGACGGTACCCGGAGGTGGACCTCACGGCGATTTGGTACCCAGAGGAGACAGACAGACATGTTGCACTGAGGAGGCTATCTGTACTTACCCTTTAGGTAGGATCTGTGGTAGACGATCCAGGAGATTCTAGTCACCTTCCAGCTGTTTTTCATTTTAGTTGTTCATGTTCGTCCTTTCCTTGTACTTTACTATTGGGCATGTATTTCTGGCCCTTTTAATTTCCAACCCTTCTTCTATATTCAGTTTTTTACTTAGATTTTTCTTCTGCTTGTACTCTGGTTGTGTTTGTTTGTAGTTATAAAGGCAATTCCTTCCCAGTTTTGGGATCTACGCCTTTGGTGCTAGTCGCAAGCCCCTAGCCTTTGGAAGGCGGGCATGGGGTAGTTACGACACAGGTCTCAGGGGAAGGGTCACGACAAATTATCTTAACAATTATGAAAAAAATTTATGATTATTAATCCACTATTATCCACCTTATTTCCTACCAAATGAAATTTTCATGTATCACTCATGTATACATATAGCTTACCGTCTGTATATAGAGATACAATTCATTTTCTAAAAAATCAACAATGGTTGATTGTTATAATGGATTTTATGTTTACATATTATATATATATATGAAATAATTAGACATCATGAATAATAATATAACATGTTAATAAATTAACTACTAAACCATTGGAAAAAAATGACGATCCTCATTTGTATGTGTAAAGTACCAACAAAAAAAAGTGATTGGATTCAATTTTCATCACCACATTACATTAATGTAAATAAGTATTGATTTTATAAATATATATAATGTATTTGATATAATAATTATTCAATAAATTTGAATAATAATTTATTTATAATTCTAATTTTTCCTTCAAAAAGTTAAAACATGGTTGTTGTGTATATACATTCTACTATGTACATAAACAAGGTAATTCATTTTTCCATCTAAAAAATTTATGGATGAATATAAAAATATTTATAATGAATATATGTGATATTTTTCACCATGATTATGATTATTTAAATAAGTTAACCATGATCAAAGTATAAAATACTAGAACTGCTGAATGAAAACAGGCATGAAAAGTGATGTAGTTATCATCCAGAATAGAGATTTTAATAAAAAAGTGTCAATAAAAGAGTTATAAGTAAATCATAAATTTTATTTTATATATGATATTTTTTATTTAATAAATTTATAATATATATATATACAACGGTTTTAAATGTGAACGGGGGAAGGAAATACTTGAAGTATGGTATTTATGTTTAAATCCTATTACAATTTGGATAGTTTATTCATGGATTATTGTTGATGAAATTATATTATATTAATCCAATAAAATTTTCTATTTTTTCTAGTAAATTTTTTATTTTTAAATAAAAACATTTCATCATGTCACTTTAACCAATTTATGTTCTATATATAATGAAATAATGCTTTAAATATATCGACCATGTTTTACTAATTAGTCTAGAATCTTCTTCTTCCATGCCAAATCTTTTCTAAAATTGTTCTGAATGACATTTATAGTTTTCAAAAATTATAATTTAATGTCATTTTTATAATTTAATCACATTCTAAAACTAATTTAATTTTCGTATTTTTTTCCTCTCAAGGAACTGTTTGACCTTTTCAACGAAAATGTGAATGGAATGTATTATTTTAACCTATATAGAATGAATGTAATAATAAAAATTTACCAGTCCATTTTTTGAAGAATAATTTACATATTTTGATAGTTATTTTTAAAGTTATTTAGCCAAATATTGTTTTAATTTTTTATTGTTCAAGGAATTTATTTAAAAATGGTAATGTAATTTTCTTCAAGAATGATTTTAATAATATTTTTATTCATCAATGACAAAAGACATTATTGATTATTATTTTTTACTGGGGATAAAATCCAATCATACAGTCCTTATGATTTTTTATTTATGGTTTATAATTACTATATTTAAAAAAAAAACACTTCTATTGTCATTGGATTATACAATGTTGATACTAACAGAATAATATAAAACCCATTTTCCTTCCTTGGGTTTTGATTTGATGATTTTATGAATCTTTTATTATCATAAAGAAAATTATATATGGTTTCAATTGTTTTATGAAGGGGATATAAATTTATATCACATTAATCAATTTGATAAACATTTATATCATAATAGATCACAATGGGAGACAAGTTGATGTGATTGATATATTACAAGAAATATATAGATGTGCTTGATCCATTTTCGTAAAAATATCATGTAATTGATCAATTAATGTAAATAATTCAATGTGTTTTATCTAATCTTGGAATCGTTATATTTTATTGATATATTATAATTTTATGGTTTTTTAGTTTACCTTTACATATGAAATGGTTTATGAAGCTATGATGGATACAAACCTTTATGAAATTATGATTTTGTTATTGATATATATATAATGTTTTCTAACACTTTTTATTTACTTATTTTGAAGAAAATAATTATTTATTCGATGACTCATATTTATAATCTTTAATAGATCAAGATTAATATTTTTATTTTATGTCCATGATCCCATATCCTTATTCTTATGTCATGTTATCATATGATCATTGATTGATATCTATCATATATACCGTTATGATTAATCTATGATCACACATTATTATTTTTTTTCCCATGTTTTGTACAAATTTTATATATATTGTTTTGATAGGTGGAGTATTAAATAAGAGGGTGTTTGAGAGACTCAATGAACATCATTCATGAAAAAGGATGATTGTTTATCTAGTATCCTAAGATGCAAAACCGTCATGGTAGATGGGTGTGTGTTTGTGAAATTTATTAAATAAAAAATCTAAAATATTTAATATTTATATATGAAATTCCTTGGATTTTAGAAGGTAAATGAAAATAAATGAATTGTGTGAGCTTAGATTGTCAGCATAGGCAAACATAAGATAAAAAAATCAGTTATTAGAAGTGTGAAAAATATGATCATGTCCATATGAAATCATAATTATGGATCAAGAAAATAAAATAAAAAAATATTTCAAAATAACATAATAGAAAAATCAGTACATAATTAATTTTATATAGCATAATAAATTAGTCGGGGATTTTTGGAATCATTATTCAAAAACCATGAGCTATTGAACATAACATTTGAAACTGAAAAAACATATAAATGTGACATCATAATAATAATATTTAACCACAACATTACAAACATTTAAAACCACAATTATCTCTAGGCCAAAGCATATAAAAGAAACTACCCAACATCATGTCCATGAAAAAAACATTTTAGAGAAGGTAAACATTATCATGACCATGCAAAAATTGATGAACAAGTAAATCTACAATCATTAAAATTAAAGAAATCACTCTCTTATAAGATATAAAACTATATCAAATTAATTGGAGTGATATAATAGATCCACATGTCCAATAAAGATAAAACATATATACATACATACATATATATATATATATCCATATAAACATGAAAACAATAAAAATTCAATTAAAATTAATTTATCACATGGGAAAGAATAATATTTCATGATTTCAACCATATGTTATTATCCAATTCTTCTAGAGAAATATATATTTTTTGGAATTATTAAATAATATCTCTATGGAATCATAAGAAAAATAAAATAATGATGACATAACAGAAGGAAATTTTTATAATAGAATTAGAAAAATGATTTGATATATATTAAGTGATATCCTTTAATTTTGGTAGCATAAAATTTTAAATGAAAATAATTTTTAAAATAATGTAAATTAAATTAAATTTATGACCAATCAAAAAATATAGATACATCATTATAATGAAAAATAACAATTTTGGTCAAAACGTTTTCTTGATGAAAAATATATTTGAAATATATTACAATCATAGTTTTACAATGAAAGATAGAGAAAGAACGAAATATCCCACAAGGAATAAACTAATAAAATATTACATTAATTAATGTTTAAAAAACTCAATTATAGTATAATTTTAACTTTAATTAATTATTTTTTTATAGAGACATATATCCATAATATAATATAATAAATATTTATATGGAGGATAAAGATTACGGAAAAAAATAAGGGATATGTTTTACTCAACATTGAGACATCCTTTAACTCATATAATGATCCAAAGGAAAAAATGGTAATAATCCAAGAAAAAAATCTAAATAAGTAAGGGTATAAAATATATTTGGTTTTGGAGATCAAGAATATACATGTTGAATAAATCAATGTTTTGACATAATCAATCTCAATATAAATGTGATATTGTTAAATTAACACATAACTTCACCCAAGACTTCCACGAATGTACATTAAAAACATGAATAATAACCATAAACATATAGATAACATATTTTATAGATATATTAATATATATTAAATTTTATAAAAATCCATTATAATCCTTCATTAAACAATATTTTTAAATATTGTTCTATTTTTATAATCAGATGTTAGTAATTTTTATTATTTCATACTAGCTTCACTATGGAGAAACTGATCCTCATTAATTAAGAAAATGATAATAATTAAAATTATATCAGTGGTAGTGAAATAATTATGGAACAATATTATTTTATTTCTCATGGTCACACGATCAATGGTAAGGGTATAATTTATGAGAAAAAAATATGGCTAACATGATTATGGTAATATTAAATAACCAAATGTTACCTTATAATTACAATTAATTTTTTGGTAATAATTATATAACCATATTAATAAAAAAAATTAATCCTTAATATCACATTTTACTAAATTAATTTATCTAATCTAATTCATGTTTAAAATGATGATTTCGGTGTAACATCATTCATATTTTCGATTGAACTCACGAAACCATGAAAATTCTACACTAATGAAATGAGTAATTTATAAGGGTAATATATCATAAATATAATTTCATCATAAGAATAATTTTATTAATATAACATAGTCTTAGTAAAAATTATTATTACAATGGGTGTAAATGAGAAGGTAGTTAAAATATATGATGAATAACTATGTAATTTGATGAATTATAACTTTATAATACAGTTTGGTATAATAAAATCACAACCATTAATAACCAGCCATATAACATCCCATGCATGATCTTCATGGAAGAACTAGTTTAGGTCATAATTTTGATCATATCCATAATATAGTATTGTTTACATATTACTATTTTACTATAATAAGAATAATGAGGGTATAATCAATGCCTAACATGTACACAATCCTTTCCTTTCACACCTATGTACTCATGGATCCCACAATCAATAAAATAAACCATTTCAATGTCAATAATAGAAAAATAATATGCTGAATTTTCAATTATATTTATAAAACCAAAAAATAAATCTGTATATACCTCACATCTAAACAACATACCCACCTTATCCACATTTCCTTTTTATTATATGATAATCCATAAAAAACATATTTTCTATCCATTATATATCTTGTCTAATATAATATTCAAATCTCTCTCATATTTAATCAAATAACATAAAGGGATAACTTCATGAAAACTGATTACAACAAGATGTCCGATTTTTATATAGTCCTAAAAAATCCTTGGGAATAATCTTAGGACCACTTATTAATAAAATCATCTCTAGAAAATATGCCAATTTGAAATTTCCTGAACATCCATTTGAAAAAATAAATACTTTTATTAATGTCACCAAAACATATTTAAATATGATTACTCTCAAAATATATTAAAAAATTATAAAAAACAATACAATTAATAAATACTACGTCGAATTCTCAATTAAAAACCAATTTACAACAAAATATACATTCCCTCTTATATTAAATCATTATGAATTGGAATTTTTCCCAAAAAATAATTTTATTCCGAAAACAAATTCAAGGGAATTTATGAAAAATAATTCAGTTGAAAAAATTTATATAAAAATATACCTTGAAATAGAGATTGTAAGAACATATTACATAATTCTAAAGTTGTTCAAAGCATAAAAAACAAGAAATATTCAAAGAATTTAAATTTGAAAAATAAATACATGGACCAACATACCACAAATCCATTTATCTAATAAACCACATTTTATTAATGTACCAATAGGTAATCATAACTAAATACTTACCCATAAGAAACATAATCTCACAAATTTAGAACAAAAAAATAAAATTTAATTAAATATTGAAAAAATTCTATGGTGCCTAAAAAACATTATTATTAGCTTCTTCCATCATAGAATATTCCAAGACAACTAATGATGCATCATTGTAATAATTATTAAAAAATATAATAAATAGAGAAGAAGAATAAACTAATGAAAGATAGTATATAAATAATGTAGAAGGGGTGGGAGAGGCGACAACCCTTGCACACCTGTTTCATCAGCAACACTCCATTTATCCAATTATTCATTATTTTTCATTTAACATTATTTCTTCCATTTTTCCATGCACTGTGAATAGAGAATTACATTGCACCATACCCACATCATTCACGTTTCATACCATTTTATGTATTTTATTTAGTTGATTTATTTTTCTATTTTTTACTTGATATAAATTCTAAATTTATTCATATCCATTAGTTTCACGTTGAAAAAATCCAACCCCATCCCTCCACCCACATTTTTTAACAAATAAATATATAAAAAATTATAATATAATTATTAATATATTCCCATTATTATAATATTGTTTAATTTTTAATATTTCATAAAAACTCTACTTAAATATTTATATATTTTATAATATACATTTACATTTAAAAATATACATAATAATAATGAAATAATTATTCAATTTTTTTAAATATATTTATAATAACATATATATCATATATATATACGTATATATAAATAAGTCCGAATTAAAAGATATAAATTCACAATTTTTTTTAATTATCAAATTAAAAAATATTTTTTATTTTATTTAAAATTTTAAAAAATTACTTTTTCTCAAAATCTGACAATCCCAAAATGATGTGGTTCATTAAAACCTCAAAACTAAAAAAATTAATCCATAAAAGACCACATATCAATATTAAAAAAGATACCACATACACAAAAAGAAATAATACCACAAAAGAAATATAATCACAACTAAAACATTATAAAGCTATTTATCTATAGCTCATACTGTAACACCAAGAGATTTTGAGGAGTTTTTGAATTAATTTAATCTTTTTTTATTTTTCACTTTATGAAACAAAAAAAATAGCTTTTCACTAAGGCATAAATACCTTTCAGAATAATCCAGCATTGTGTAAATTACTTGAAATCCCATATTGGTTTACATTACATGGAAAAATAATTTTAGCGTATGTTACACACAAGATTTACCTTCCTCGATGGCATGCATAACACGAACGATCAAATATAACCTAACTATAATATATTTTTCAAATTATTATTATAATAGAATATAAAATAGTTTTTATGTTTATGGATATGAATATTGTTAATAAAATTATAAAAAATATGTGGTGTACAAAAATATAAGATGAATTTATCGGTTACAAATTATGGAATATGAAAATAGATTGAATATAAAAGAAGATATAATTATAGTGAAAATGCTAATTTAACCATGTAAATTTTAAAATATAAAATTGTAATATAATATTGACTTAATAAATATTTTATATACTCAATCATCTATTTTTTATAATCATCAAATATATTCAATAGACATAAGATATGAACATACCCAATTTTGGGAATAAACATTTTCTTATAATGGTAGTTTTACCACATTTTAATTGTGAACCCAGTTTAAATCCAAATTTTGGAAATTTTATAGATATTAGATGTGGAAATATACATTATATTTGTAATATAAACATAAAAATTAGGTTATTATGGATTTTTTTACTTCTATGAAGGGTTTCATCTTTTAATGAATTGTTAAAAATAAACGATTTTAAATAAAAACTTATTTTTCATCTAAAATATTTATAAAGTTAAATTATATTTTCTATTTATTTAATTATTTATATAGATAATATTGTTATTGGTTAATCAAAATTAGGTCATTATAACAAAAGTTACATTGAAATTGGATAGAAAAACATAGAAACCATTTGGATGTTTTTTACTTTAAAACCGACTACTGTTGTCATGCTAGTGGAATTAATTTTAAATTAATTTTTATAATTATATGATCATAATTACTAAAAATAAATTCCATATTTGGAATAAAAATAATTTATAATGTCTAATAATTTTTACTTTGTTTTTAAAAAAATATAATAGTGGATGTGATTAATATTAATTATACATATTAAGAATAAAATTAGGTTAATAAAGTACTAAACCTTAAACAGAAGACTCAAAACAACCTAAAAACATGTGAAAATCCCATTTTATGTCCATATTTAGT
Organism: Viscum album; assembly: GCA_963277665.1. Classification (NCBI taxonomy): domain Eukaryota; kingdom Viridiplantae; phylum Streptophyta; class Magnoliopsida; order Santalales; family Viscaceae; genus Viscum; species Viscum album. The sequence goes on from OY728164.1 coordinate 1,488,559,800, forward strand.
CCCTATGCTTAATTTTATGTTTCCTTGTTCATTATAGGATCCTCTTGTAATATGAATAATATTGGTCGAATTCTCTTTTAAAATATTTACATGAGTGCCACTCCAAATCCACTATAATTGGCCACCACATCTAGTCATTCCTCACACCTCTCAAAAAATTAATGTAATTCCAATATTTGTATATGAATCATCCAAACAATCCCCCCTTCTACCAAAATTAACCCTGAAAATATATCATCCCAAAGAAGCTTTTTTTTCATAACTTAAAAGGTGTTTCCCAATTTATAGGTAACCTCTTCTATCCAGATCCTTTACTTTATTTTCCTTCCCCAAACCTTCCCAATTTTTACTAAATTATAATTTGAAAAAACTAGTATCCTATATATAATAGGAAGTTTTATTAAATTATTTTTACCTATTCTTACACACACCTCCATCTAATTAATATCAAACATACTATTTTTTATAATAGCGAACTAATGCCTCACAGAAAGATGATTGTTGTTTTCTACTTTAACAGCAGTAATAGTGTCCATTAAGATTGAAACACTATTTATATATGTTATATATTATATTTAATATTTATTTAACCATATTTATTCATTTTTCAATACAAATATCTTTACATTCCATTTGGTGTTAATATGATAAGCTCGTTTGAGGATGTAGGGACTAACGCCCCCTCAATGCGATGTAATTCATTCACACAACAAATGGAATATATTAAGAATGAGATTAATTATATTAAATTATATATATTATATAATAATTATATAATAATAATGGTATATATATATACAAACACATTCCATTTTAATTCTTTTTTTCAATCAGATACAAATGAAATCAATGTTCATGCGTACGTACGACTTACTTTCTCAATGAATGTTGCATTCTGTTTTGTAATTATTTATGATACAAATTATTATAATATAAATATACATGATATAAATGGTATTTATAGAATTATTTATATTATTGAAGAATTATATATGTACAAATAACAATGATATAACAAATTAAGACACAAGAAAAGAACAATGAAAATATTTCTCGAATTGAAACAATAACATAGGATCGTAAAGAAGAGAGTAATATAAGGACATAATAAATAAATAAATGATATTAGATACATTAAAAGTGGTCCTATATAATATTTATAATAAAATTATATTTATTATACTGTCTGTTTTAATGAGTACAATGAGTGTCATGAAACATGGTAGATGGATTTCATCTCAAATTTATTTTTCATGAGATACTTGTTATGTTCACCACTGTTTAATTTTTATGAGGTGTATGTAATTATCATTATTTTTTTCCTATTAATATTTTAAAAAAATTAATGGGTATTTAAATTTAAATTTTATTATTCTTCTTTAATGGGGTTTATTTTTAAAATCTCACCATATCTATAAAACAGTTTTTTCCCAATTCTCCTTCTTGGGGACTCATGTTTTGTTATGAGGCTAAACACTTTAATTGAGCTCTATATACTTAAATTTTACATTCTATAACATTAATATAAATATTTTATTGATATTTTAAGCTTCATGAAATTTAATTTATTTAAATGAGAGTATGATACCATGTTACCATGGTGTAAGGGTTTATTTAGTCAATCTCATCAATTTTTTCGAAATTGATTATGATTCCTCAGAGGAAATCATAAGATCCATCTCTCGGTGATATTAATTACTTTTTGTCTCCAATTTTTATACTTTTTATATTAATAAATTGTAAAAATATTTATAATCATTTTTAAATAAGATGGTTATGAAATTGTTTTCATGAAATTTCAACTTTACCATCTCATCAGTCAGAAATATATGTTCCTTAAAAAATGTTATATGAAAAGGGTTTCCAAGAAAATTATACCTGTATCATGTAATATTTAAAATAAAATTTTACCCATATTTTATTTTACCAATATCTTATAGGTATAATTCTTGTTTCTTTAATAATAATTCATTCTTTTTATCTTTTTTAACATGAAAAAGGAATGTTATTTTTACCTCATAAGACATGTACAAATTTACCCACCATAATTCAGTAGAAAAATACATTTCATGTTAGAAGTATAATATCTATGAAAAGGTTTTTAAAATTAATTTTCAAGGAAAAATTATAATAAATTATTTCATATATTCTTCATATGATTTCATGTCATGTTATAAGAAAATTAATTTTATATGGTGTTGTGTATAAAAAATTTTCAATCGAGAAATATTTTCTTCAAGAAATGTTTTTTAATGACATTTCAAAATTATTTCCCATATAAGATGAATTTTTTTTTATTTTAATCATGCCATTAAATTAAATTATCTAAAGGATCCATTAATATCCATTATATTAATGGGTAACACATAATGTCACGTTCCTTATGAAATCCATTTCTCTTCCAAGGGTTCTATGCTTTTGATACATGATTCATTTAAATAGTTATTCTTTGATAATTTGATTAAAAAACCTATAAAGACTATATTGGTTATAATGGGATGAAATTTTATTTATTCCCATTTTATTTTTTTTTGTTTATCATTTGATGTTTAGATTGCCCATCTCTTTTCATGGGTCATGATATGTTGAAAATTTTATAGTGTATGCATGTATGGTTCCATTATGTGATTGGTGGGACCAATATCTCCATACAATTAATTGGTTAATGATAAATTATATACGATCTTAATGGGTATATTGGTTGTATCTCTTGCCTAAAAAAACATGTTTCATGGGTTGTAGCTCGTGCCGAAGTGAATGAAGGTTCATGGGTTGTAGAACAATCCTGATAGAAGGTTCATGGGCTGTAGCCAAATATTAAAAGAAATAATGTTCATGGGTTATAACCCAATCCTAAAGGAAAGAGGGTACATAGGTTGTATCCTTTTCCCAAAAATTAGAAGATAAATGGGTTTTAAGAAAAGGGTAAATTAATGTGGGTACAAGGGTTTCTATCCCATTCGTAAAGTAGGTACACAAGTCACAGCCCGATCATAATATATTATAAATGTATTGGTATCTACCCTTGAAATAAAAGTATTTATTTTTATATGCATTAGAAAAAACCAATGCCTTATTCCTTAGTTATGATTCAATGGAGCCAGATTTTTATATCTATATGAATCATGTCATATGAACTGCCAATATTTATCCAATAACTCATGTTTATAATATTTTATATGAAGGGTATTATCTCCTAATGTTATTATAATGTTATCATACCACTATGTTCATGTTTATGCATACATGTGTTTCTTTTTTTACCCTTACTGAGCATCATAGATTGCCTATAACTTATGTTTCCTTTAAAAAGGTAATGAAGAAAGGTTATAGGTATTAGTTCTATGTGTGGGGATCTTTATGGGATATTTTGAGGATCATTCACTGGGATAAAAGATATTGTTTCTGTATTTCTATAGACACTAAAATATTATGGTCCGTAGGAATGAATTTTTGTAATGTACTAAATATTCATATAAAATGATGTAATATCCATGTTTGTAAAGCCTTGGTTTCAATTGTTTGAATAATAAGTAATGTCTATTCATTCATTGAAAACAAGGATGAAAAAAACCATAATAATATCACTAGGTATATTTCAATGTATATGCATAGTTATGTCCCTAAGGATAATTACAAGTATGTGTTAACATTTTAGAAAATGTCCTATAATTTTCAAAAAGGATAGAATGATTGGATTCTTAGAAATAAATCACATTACAGATACCACAAGTGGATGTAAATCTGGAACATATGTTCCTATGGGTAACAACAATGACAAGATGTTCCAGGCTTGACTCTGGGTAATCTGGTTCATGACAACAAGTCTTACTACACACCTACTATGAAAATATTGGCGGATATGGGTTGGGAATTTACTGACTCATTATTAACCATAGTGAAGGATTATAACTTAAGTGGACAATGAATAACCTAGGATAAACCTACGGTGTAATAGATTATGTATTGTGTCATGATATATACATCATATAAATAATTTCTCCTGATTATGTGTCTTTATTATTTGATATTTGTTTCTCAACACTTTCTTTATTGTATTAGAAAATTTTATAAATAGAGGGAACATGGTTAAAACCTAATGATTCATATGTTAAAAGTATTTTTAAGAGGATAATCGATTTCCCAAATTAAAATTTCATAAAGATAATCCTAACGGTGTAACACATATTGGTTATACATCTAAAGATAAAGAGACCAGAACTGAAATGTGAAAGGTATGTTATATTATTCTAGTATTTGTTATATTAAACATAAGGAGAATGATGATATTTAATTATAAGAATCATGAGACATTATTCTTATTTCGTATTCTATTATATAGGTATTAAGGAATAGTATGACGTAGCCTTAGAAATTTTTTTGAATAATGTTAGATGAATGAAGTAATTATTTTTTGGTATTCAGAGATTATGTTATATGAATCATGAAATATATAAGTATTTAATTATGTATTTAAAAATAAATTATTAATGGAGATAAATAAATAGAATATAGATTTCTTGGAAATTTCATATTTCAATTAACTTAAGTTAACCGTAAATTATGTACTGACATTGAGATAATAGTAATTTGATAAAGATATATTGGATATGAATATGTAAATTGGATAGTATTCATTAACTTGTAACTATCTAAAGATTTGTCAATTAGTGGTTTATAATATCTCTAATGAATTTAATAGAATTTTTGGATTCAATAAATATATCTAATACATATTGGAATAATGATTCATGCTTGTTTATAGATAGGATTTATTGAAATTCAGGTTGTTACCATGTTTCATGAGAATATATGAAGAGGGTATTTAAATGTTTGAAATGTGAAAACAATGATATAATTTTTGATATATATGGAAATCAATGTTAATTTGACCTCCTGACTCTATTTCTAATGTTTTTTATATTCACATATGAAAATGTATATAAGGAAAACTATCTATGAAATTTTTATGATAGACATTGGAAAAAGTTTTTTTTGCACCATGCATGTATTGAAAACCATGGATAAAAGGATATTGAGTGATAACCATTATTTTAAGGATGTATATCTTATATATTATTTTATTTTGGTTTTAAAAAAAGGACATCATGTGTATCAGGTGACAACCAATAGTGTTCGGAAAGGCCGTGGGTCTTGAACCCATGAACGATGGATTAAAAGGGTTTCACATAAAAAAATGACCTACGCGATGTACTGGATAAGGTATATTTTTTGAATAAATATTTATGATAAACTAGTTGCATTAATATCTATGTTTAGAGACTAATGCACATTGATTGTTAGAATTTTCTTTCTATTTTTTTCTCTAAACATCCTTCAAAAGTGTATTTCTAGAAATTCATTCCTTGAGGTAATGGATGTATTATAAATTGATCAAAAAAACAATGTATGATGTTTTTTTATAGAAATATATCCATAATTTGTCAACATTCTAAATGTGATCAATTTTTTTTGTCTTAATAACAAAAATTGTGTTGAACCAATTGCTTCCAAAATCATCACAGAATTATAAAATTGATTCCCTGAAATTTCTTTTAATCATTCAATTATTTGTGATTAAGGACCTTAATCACTCCCTATAAATATTTACGATTTTCCTTTATTCCCAATATTCAATCCCGACATATGTTTTCCAATGTGTAAACTATTTATATGATACATTACAAAACTAGTATGGTCCTAAATTTCCCTTCTAAAATTTCATTTTTGTATCTATTATTAGGCTGTGGATTTATTTGAATTAAAATTTAATGTATTAATCCAATGATTAACTAGTTTAATTTCAAAGTATAATTTTATTTTTAGGTAGGTAGAATGTACTAACCGAAGATTCTGGTGATTTTTTTCAAATTAGAATTTTTTTGAAATTTTTCACTTCACGAAACACTGGAAAAAGATTATAACAAACTCAAATATTCAATAAACACCGAGATGGTGTGTTTTATGTTACACACAATCCCAACCTAGCATACATTACATGGAACAATAAGGATATAATACATTACATGCAAGATTGACCATCATTGAAGTCTTTCGTAACACATAAGGATGCGTGTAAGCTAACTACAAAATATTATTAAAAATATTGTTACAATCAAATATAACCTAGACGTTAAATTTATTTGATATGAATTGTGTTAACTAAATTAATAAAATATGTGGTGTACACAAATATTAGATGAATTCATAGGTAACCTATTAAATAATATGAAAACCGATTGAATATGAAGGAAATTATTATTATTATAGACACAAAGCTATTTTAACCAACTAAATTAAATTAATGACAACTGGTAACTGATATTTATGTAATTAATTTTCTACATATTCTATAATATATTTTTTATATTCATCCAATATATTTTTTAGACATAATATTAAAACGAACCTAATTTTGTTCATTTAAACCTTTTTTATAAAAGAAAATGTTACCACATTTTAATGAAGAACCCTTTATAAATCCATTTTTTGGTACTTATATAGATTTTATTTTTCAAAATAAACATTATATCTGGATAAAAATATAAAAACTAGGTTAGGATTAATTTTTGGTGTTTTTATTAAAGGTTCCATTTTTAATGACTAGTTTAAAATACTTGATTTTAATTCAAAACCTCTTTTTCATCTAATTTATATATAAGGAAAAATTATATTTCTAAATAGATTAATAGTTTATGTGGATAATATTTTTTATCAATTATTACAAATTATTCCATTATATATAGTTAATCATTGACATTAGATATAAAAATATTTCAAACATTTGAAATTGTTTTCTTTTAAAACCCGCAGTGTCGTCTCGTCAATGTGATTAATAATAAATACTTTTTTTCCACTTATTTTATTTGAATTTTGAAAAATGTATTCCATATTTTTAATTAGAATACTTTATAATTTTTAATATGGTTTAATTTATTTGAAAAAAATTATTATTTAACAAGAATAAAATTAATTACATCGGTTAAGAAAAAATTAGGTTAATAAAGTACTAAACTATAAATTTAAGACCCAAAGTGACCTATAATCATCTCACACACTGATTTTATGGAAATATTTAGACCATATAATTAATTTAATCTTCCTTGGATCATTATTTCATACACTTTCATCCAGAAAAATGTGTCTGGAATACTCTCAACAAATATGTACAAGAGTTCCGGACCACTTCCACTAAAAAGGCCACCATCTCTACCCATACCTAAAACCTCTAAAACCCATTATGTTCTCCCATGATAATCCCATGTAGCCTCCAAATAATCCCACCTTAGTCCTTGAAGCATCACATTGGGCTGAAATCCTCTCAAAGAACCACTTTGGACGAAACAAAAGGAAGTTACCTGATTTAGAGGTAATGTATTCTCTCAAGAACCTTTTTTTTATTTTCATTCATCACCCCATCCAATACTTTAATTAATTAATTTTGTGAAAAACCTGTATGAAAAAAATAATAATATTTTTGAAGTTAATTATTTATACCTATACTTTCCCACACCTCCTTTTAATGGATACCAAAAATATTGTTTCTATGTACGACGAACTACTGCCTCACAAAATGATGATTGTTCATTTCTACATTACCACAAATCATGGTGGCCATTATGATATAAACTCTATTTATACATGTTATATGTCATATTTATTATTTATTTAATATTTGTTTGATAATTTTTAACACATAACTATTTACATTCAATATTTTTTAATTTGATAATCACGTTTTAGGATGTATGGACTACCACCCCCTCAAAGTGATGTGATTTTTTCATATAAAATAAGGAATGTATTAAGGATGGGGTTAATGAAATTATGTGATATATATGATATAACATGTTTTCAGTAGTATTGATATATCTATACTCATTTCACTTACATACATTATTTCAATTAGACAATAAAAACAGAGGTATCGTTCAACCGCACGTATGACATACCGTCTCCATGAATGATGTATTCCATTTTATAACTATTTATGATATAAAATATTATTATGAAAATATAATAAATATACAAGATCATTATAACCAGATTGATATTCTATATCATGATATCAGTATATGGACATATTATTTTACAAATTAATACACATGCAAAAAACAAAGAAAATATTCCTCGAAGTGAAATCATAACCTTGGATTGTTTACAATCAGGTAATATAATGTTATAATCAAATCGTATATAGTATTAGATATAATAATATTGTTTTGTAGAATATGATAAATAAATTTATATTTATTATAAATTTGATTTGAACGAGTACGATGAGTGTGAACACCCATGTTAATGGGATTTCATCTCACTATTAATTTTTGTGAGATACCTGTTATATTCACCACTCACTCATTTACATATAGAAAATATACATCCCATGATTATATTATATGAATACTATACATAAATTTATGGGTATTATAATGTCCATATTATGATCCTTCAATCAGGGTGTTTATGTTGGGAATTCAATGTCTCAAAAATACTATATAAATATTATTGATTTTGATGCTCACAAATACCCTGGTTTGTTTACTATTGATATTACAATGTGTGTAGTTTAGGAAATTAATATTATATATATTACATATTATAGAAATATATTCAAGCTTATTATTAAATTTCAATATTCTACAAAGATTTCGGAATGGTCCTAACTTTATTCTGGGAACATTGTTTATACCGTACATTGAAGAAATATAATATAAGGAACAAATCCTATGGTTTTATTATACCTTATATTTAAAGACAAGAATGAATGGTTATTGAAACCTAAATTGAAATACATTTATGGATAAAGAACTATACATTAGAATAATACTTAGTTTTAATAGAGTGAAAAAGTATGGTTAAAAACCCATATATATGTATGGATCCTTTTGTTTTTGATGCAAATGTATGTATCATCAACCTCACTATTGTTACCAACCTTACATTATCAAGCATATATTTGTACAATGAATGATACGTAGTTTAACCCTATGTTTGGTATTTTTTCATTTTTTCAAGGGACCATATGTTTGAATTTTCATCACCAGAGAATTGAATTTATGATTTTATCAGAGTCTCGTGCGACGGTCTTTATTGAATATCAGGATGATTTATAGATCGATTTAAAATGATTCAAAGATAATTATGATTAATTCATAGAATCATATTTATTATATAAATTATCTACTATTCTTAAGGTATGTTATGAAAAATTTTAACTATCTTATGATATTTTATTTCATAAGATTTATCAGGCAATTTTTGTAGTTCTAGAATTAAAAGACATGATCCCGTTTTTCTTCTTTCTATATATTTATATATATATTTATGTGTGTGTGTGTGTATGTTAATAATATATATAAAAATAAATATATATATATATGTTGAGATATATATTGCGACACATATTCATAGTTAAAATTGCATTCTTGTGAATATTTATTTTAGGTCTACTACAACAATCGATCAGACAGTATTTTTCTGCAGAAGTGGCTTAAGTGGAAATATAAATTTTCATAATATAATATTTGTTGTATGTATGATTATTTTATTCATTTATATTTTTATTTCATTGGTATATTACAAATTGATCGCTTTATAGCTAATCTTTTCTGAAGAAACTATTTTATGAAGAAGAATATTAATCTACCATAATTTCATTTATAACTATAATGTTCAATCAGAATCCTTCATATTAAATATATTTTTATTAAGATTTTTAAACTCTCGTACTGTGTTTTGGTGGAGTATCAGCTTCACAATATACACTATGGTTTATCGGTTCTCTGTTATAGAACAAGAAGACTATTTTTTTAGTCTTTTTTGAAAATGTTTCAACTACATACATTCAGTTGTTGATTGGTCTTATGATATTAGTTTATGACTTGTGAAATTCACCAAAATTGTAGAGAGAGTAATTAGTTGACTATAATATGGGATAATTATTCCCTAAACCACTATAAACAGCCTTGTTCTATATTTATGTTTTTATCTGCTGCTCATAATTTTATAAATAAGACAAACACTACTCACCTGAATAATCATCAGTCGACATCAAGATGCAAAAATGTAATGGAATTTGAAAAGAAAAAATTCACCCCCCCTTTTTGTATATATTTATATTCTTACGTATAAATTGGTATCAAATCTGAGATTTTGGAAAAGGATATAATAATATAAAAGGATAAGTCTTTACAAATATGGAAATGACTAGTTATGGAGAAGGAATTTCAATGGTTTCTACTGAATATTTTAATTGTGAAAACTATAGATTTTGGAAATCATAGATGATTATATATATTAAAAATCTGGGTTTCAAAGTCTAATCTATGATCATTACCCATTATATTATTCCTAAAAATCCTACAACTTGGACAGCTGGTATAAAGGTTGACAATGACATGAATTATAAATCTATGAACACTCTAATATTTGGTCTTGGACCAAATGAATTCAATTATATTTCAATTTTTTTTTCTAATTATGAAATGTGGAAACAATTGAAGTTTCTTATGATGGAACAAACAATGTAATAAAATGAAGTGTGCCACAACATAACTGAAATTTGATACATTTAGAATGCTTAATGGTGAAATTATCACTCTGATGAATGGAAGGATTATAAATATTATAAATAATATTATATCCTTAATTGATCCTATATAAAAATATAATCATAAATTGAATGTACTTAGAGAAATACCTACTAAATGGAATATTATATCAGCTACAATTTAGCAAACTTCACTAGCCAAAAATTTGACAATGAGATAACTAATTGAGACACTTCTGATGTATGAAGGTGAAAGGGAAGATGAATCTTGAGATCATAATGTCATAGTGAAAAAGGATAATACTTAGATAAAAGTAACCTCTCATAAGAAAAGAAAAATAATAAACCAGTAAGTTAAAGATGAAAGAAATTAAGATAAATATGATTCTAAAATGGAATTGGTGCAATTAGCCAGAAAGATTAGCATGTTTTATTACATGAAAATAGGCTTCATAAAGGCCTTAAAAAGGGATGAGAAAGACTCTCTAGAAGATAGATTCTATGAATTCATGTAATTAAGTCATATAAGACCTAATCATCCCCGTCTAAAAGGTGAAAATAGAATGTCAAAAAATGCATATCAGAAAAATTATGATTTTGAACCTAAAGGAAAAAAGTAAAATTAAGGACACATGGAGTGTCTCTAACGAATCCAGTATTTCATTAATATATTATTTTAAAAACGAAGAATCACATTTGAAATAAAATATGTTTTTCATGGAAGATGAAAATAAGTTACAAACCTATTATTCAGATAATTATGATTATAATTCAAACAATTCATATAATATATTGGTTTCTTACTAAATATGTTATAAGGAAAATGTCACTCCTTATTAAAGAAAAAAATTATTTAAAAAATATTCACAGTTTTATTTTTAGAGAATGAGACACCTTATTTAAAAAAATCATGGGTGAATTAAAAACATTAACTCATATATCAAAAACTGTGATGATTATGAAAATAAGAATAAATAATTATAAGATTATATAGAAACTTAAAAAAAGTGATTCTCTCTTCATTACCAAAACATAAAATATATTGAATGAAATAATCTGTAAAAATTTCATTAGAAGGAAATTATTTGGAATAGGAATTAAAGATTAAAAATCTAAACCATATAGTAATTATTTTGTTCCTGACTAAAAAATGGTTTCCTGTTATTTTTTGGAATAGATGGGAATATAACAAAAAACTATTATTTAAGACATACTCAAATAAGTACAATTAAAATGAATATTATTTTAAATAACTTTTCTAATTTAACTAAGACTTGTTGAAAAACAATGATGTTCTGGATTACCAGAACATTGCTAGCTAACACTGCTTGATGAAAATGAATATGGGTACAAAAATAAACTAGGGTTTAAATTTCTTTTATAGGAAATTGTTCAAAGAAAAATAAATGATATATAGTATATTTATAGTTGATTCTCTAGTAATATGATTGGAAAATCATAAAAAACAATACAATGACTCAAATTGATGTAGGTCTATTATCTTTTGATGATAATTCCAAATGAAATATTGTTGGACTTAGAGCTATTGGAGATCCAAAAATAGTGTTATTAAACAAATAATTATATATACAAGTACTGAATCATAACATGATAAGTATCTCACAAGTCTGTGATAATTGATGTTATGTTTTTTTCATAGAAATTCATGTTCTATTTTAAGGAAAAAATTCATAAGTTTAGAGCACCTAGAACTGATAATGTTTATAGATTGGATTAAAATTATGGTTGTAAATAGAATGTTAATTGTTTAACTACAAAGATAAATGAGTATTGGAAATGGTATAGAGGGCTTGGTAATTTTAATATATATGATTTTGATAAATTAACTAACAAATGGTCCGTTTCTGATTTACCTAGTTTTATGTTTGATTTTGATAGATTCCGTGATTCATGAAAAATTAGCAAGCAAAAGAAATCATCATTCAAATCTATTACTAGAATTTCTACATCAAAACGTGTAGAAATTGTAAACACGGATATGTTTGGACCACCATGAATAGATATTTTGGCTAGATATTTATATGTATATTTTGTAGTTGATGACCACTTTATATTTAGTCAAGTTTATTTTTTAAATTTTAAAAGCGGTGATTTTACTGTTTTTTAAGTATTTTGTAAATTTGTTCAAAATGAAAAAGGAATTATGATAAATTAATTAAAAAGTGATCATGATACATAATTTTAGAAATAGGAATTCAATTCCTTTTTTTCAAATTTGGGTGTTAAACACACCATCTATATATGAAGAACATCTTAACAAAATGGAATTATTGAAAGAAGAAATAGATCTATTCATGAAATGGTAAGGAATATGCTGAATGAATATAGTATACCTACCTACTTTTGGGAAGAAGCTATAAACACAACCTACTATAATATGAATAACTTTTTAATTCATCCTATCATCAATAAGACACCATAATAACTTTTAAAAGACATAAAACCTAAGGTAAACTACATTAATGTTTTTAGATGTAATGTGTATATCATGAACACCAAGGATAATCTAGGTAAGTTCCATATACAAGCTGATGAAGGAATATTTTTACGATATTATTCTACCTATAAATCTTATAGAGTGTTTAATAAAAATTTATATATTGTTGAAGAATTAGTTCATGTAATTATTAATAAAACTAAACCTTTTATTAAAGTGAAATATCAAACGGATGAAACAACGGACAACCCTAACAACATGGGACATGAACACCTAAAAATTGAATTTGAAAATAAAATAAATAAAATAAAATCGAGATAAGAAGAACATGATACTAATGAACCTAAAATTTTCTTACCGAGACACTCCACAACCTTAATGAATCATCCTTTAGAAGCTGTAATAGGAGACCTGTATATATGAATAATAACAAGAATAAATACAAGAAACCTTGTCGAATTCTCTACCTTTCTATCTCAACTAGAACATAAATATTTTTAATAATACATAGAAGATGAGAGTTGGATATTTGAAATTCAAGATGAGCTAAAACAGTTCAAAAGGAATAATTTTTGGGAATTAGTTGAAAGATAATAAAATTATCCAGTTATAGGATCTAAGTGGGTTGTTAGAATTAAACAAGATGAATAAGGGATTTTATCTAGAAATATATCTAGATTAGTAACTACAAGATATAATCAGGAAGAAGGTATAGACTATAATGAATCATTTTCCCCTATATCAAGATTATAATATATTAGAGTTATTTTAGCCTATTCGTCTTATATAAAAATTATATTATATAATTTGGATGTTAAATCTACCATTTTAAATAAATATTTAATGGATGGAGTTTATGTTGAGAAATCTAATAGTTTTAAAAATAATAAAAAACCAAATTCTATTGTTAAACATACTAAAGATATCTATTGCCTTAAACAAGCACCTAGATCATCATATGAAAGATTAGGGTTTATCTTTTTAAAAATAGATTTATATCTTGAATGATATATACAAATTCATATAAGAAAACAATATGTTATAATTTATTATTATTTCAAATCTTGGTATATGATGTCATTTTTGGATCAACCAATGAAAAACATTATAATAATTATTCAAAACACACGCAAAAAGAATTTAAAATGAGTATGAAGGGAGATTTGAACATCTTTAAAGGATATAATTATATAGAAATGATTATGGAAATGTTTTAATCCAAAGTAAATATATTACTAATTTTTTTGAAAAAAATATTCTTTAGAACAACAAGACATATACAACTCCCATGTGAACCAATATAGAAGGTGATTTGAAAAAATATAGAAAACTAGTGGACAACAAGTTATATAGAGTTATGATTTGGTGTTATGTAATATATTACTTTTAGAAGTACTAATATTATTTTATCACTATGTATATGTGGTAGATTTTAAAAAAAACCTAAAAAATCTCATCACATTGCTATCAAAAGTAATTTGAGATATTTATAGGGAGATGATTTTCAATATATTATTTATCCAAAATCATTTGATTTTAATGGATTATCATATTTAGTTTCTTATTTTGGATTTTTCAGTTTAAATAGAAAAAGTACATTAGGAACCTATGAATATATAGGGAAATATTTAGTATTATGTTCAAGTAAGAAACAACACTCTATTTCCCACTCAATAGATGAGGTGGAACTTTTATCTACGTGTAGTTTTGATGTACATGTATTGTGGGTGAAAAACACAGAAATGGACATTAGAAAAAATCTAATAGTACCCCTATTTTATATGATAATATAAATGATATAAATATTTTAAAAAAAACTAATAAGAGATTCTAGAACTAAGCATTTTGATATTAGACATAATTTTCAAATAGATTATATTCTTAAAAGGTATATGTCTATAGAATTCGAAATTACTAAATATCAACAAGCTGATATTTTTACTAAACTACTTCAAACTATTTGTTTTTATTTTATTAAGGGGGAGTTTGGTTTAATTAATTTCTTCAATGTTAATCTTTTAAATATTTATAATATTTTATTTAATTATTTAATCAATTTTATTTATGTTAAAATCATTTTTTGATTACTTTAAATCTAATTATTTTAATATTTTCCATTTATTTAACATTTTAGTTAATTTATTTTAATCTTAAATTTATTCACATCATGTGCTATTTAGAATTTTAATGATTATATTACATAATTAGATGGGAAATATTGGACTGTGTAGAATTTTTTGAAAACAAAAACCTTTAAACTCTCAAACCCTTTGAGAATACAAAAACCATTTTTTACCCTCATCTACCTTTAATAACCTCTATTTTTTCATCAAAAACCAAAATACCAAAATACCTTTGAGATTTCGTTTCCCACAAATGAGGAAAACTAAGAGAACCAATGTAGGTGAGTACACTGACCCAAAGTTTTAAAATGTTTTTCGAAGAACGATTCTGGATAGTAAAATTGATGATTTTGAATGGATCTATCAGAAAAATATACTCTTAAAGAAAGCTATAGACGTTCAAGGATTTTAATCTGTGCTCAAAAAGGTGAACTCAGAATTATATTATGAGGTAGAACATATTATCTATATAATATTGTTTAGTTTAGTTTTTGTGATTATAAAGATACAGTTTTTTCATGAATAGAAGATTAGGACATATTAGTTTCTTCGACTGAAATTTCATAAATAAAAAAATATCCCCATGAGGTAGTGTTTCATTTCAATCTTAGGTTTATCAAAGATAAGGTCTATAAATCTGAAGAAATTTTGTCTTTGTTATCTTTCTCAAAAAGTGTTATTTTTTTTCAAGGATCTCGAGGTCGACCATAAAATCTTAGTTATGTTTATTCAAACAAGAATTCCACCAAGAATGGATGAGATAGAAAAGATTCAATAACTAGAAATGTATATCATGTTTCTATTTTTGAGTGAAATAAAGATGAATTTTTAGAGGTATATGTTCAGATATTTGATTTAATTCATTCAGCCTGATGCTCGATTGACTTTTTGTCATTATAGAAGAATACTTTCATTAATTTTTTTATGAAAATAATGGATCAATTAATATATTATAGAATTTTAAATCATCCCAACAAAATTATCAAAGTGAGTACAATAGGGATGTTAGGTTTTTACTGGAGTACAATCAAAGGAATACACTTACAAGTTGCTGTAGACAACCATCAAAGACAAGGATCTTTTTCTCTGGGGGAGAAAACTGTAACTAAGAATGAAGGAATTGGTGAAACTAGTGGTTGAGGAATTTCCAAGAGAACCCATTGAATATTATGGCCTTTTGAAGAATAAGATAAATAATAATTAGAGGATGTTCAAGAATAATGGGTTGTAAAACCACTAAAAAGAGTAGATCTACCTATTGTATAACTAGTATTGGTTTCAGTTGAGGCTACTAGGTCAGTATATTTTGAAGAGACATTTTATGAGGAAGATTAATATATTGAAATTATGATAATAGATCTACAGACTATTGATTTACTAGTTGCTTAGGAGGAAGATTCAGTTGTCAAGGGAAGAATATAGTTGATCAAAACTGAAAATGTGGTGACATAGATTATTGAGAATTTAAATTTCTCTATTTTTGATCATATAGATGAAAGAAATCAATATGAAACTGAAGAAAAAACTAATGTTAGTGACAGTTTTTCTTGTTGAAGTGAAAATTCAATTGAAAAACTAGTGGAAAATTTTATGGAATAATCTCTTTCAAAATCTCTAGAAATTTCGGGAATTTTTTATTCACATATTTATTATCAAGGGGCATCTGATTACCTATCATATTAGGTTGATGAGCTAGTAATTATGTTTAATAAATCTAAGGAAGGGAATTTCCATCTTTGAAAAGAGATGGAAGTTGAAATGAAAATGTTACAAGATATTCATGAAAATTCTATTTTGAAGAATGAATTTGGTGATTTCATGTGAGGGATGTTGAATGATGTTGAAAAGATATGATCTGAATTGGTTTTGATGACATAGTTTGCTGATCTAATGTGGTATTTGTGGATGTATATTGAATAGATGAACACTATTGTTCGATAGAATAGTACATCTACCTCTACTCTCACTACCAGTCTAGATATAATTAGAAAATTTCTGGATATTACATCTCTCAGGGTTAATATGAATGATTATCTTCAATATCATCAATGCAATAGTTCCCATCTATCAGTTTTGTAGGAAAATAATAAATATGTAGTTATCCAATTGGCACAAAATAAACTTAGTATTAGATTACTCATTAACTAATTGAAAGAAATGATAAATTAGTTTAGGAACCAATAAGATAGTTTACATTACTTTTGGAAATTAATCCTTGTAGGGAATTTCCATACAAGTCATGATTCTAGAATTTTAATTATGCAATTAGGGGATAGTCTGACAATTAATTTTAGTTTACATATGGAAGAGGTGGATGGTCTATTTTAATTATCTCAAAATCATTATAACATTAACCGTGCCAATTATAACCCAATATTTTATACCCAAAGTAGTTTATTTGACAAAACTTCTTTCCTAGTCAAACTGATTATTTTATTTAAACTAATTTGTATCAATAAATATACTTATTTTTACTTTTATATGTTATTTCATATTCTTTTATGTTAAGGTACAAAAGTAAAAAATACTACTTTATTTACATATCCAGATTATTATAACATTCACTTATCGATCTGTGAAAAATTAAATTTGTTTTTTTCATTTATTCACTTTATTTTGGATCTGACAAAAAGGGGTAAAAATTTGGTTACCACACCATTTATGTTTATCAAAATACTTCTATAAAATAAAATTTCAAATTTTTTAATTTTAATTAATTTACAAAATTCTAAATTCTATTATTAATATAATGTATTTTGTGATGGTCAAAAAGGGGATTATTTTTTTCCATGTATTCTCCCAACAATACACTATAAATATTATTAATATTGATTCTCACAAATACCCTTATTTTTTTACTAATGATATTACATTAATTGTATTTAAATAAACAAATATTCCTTATATACTTTATTCTGTAAATATATTCAAGATTATTATTCACGTTGAATATCTTTCATAGTGTTTGGAATGCTCTAAATCATATTATGAAAACACTGTTTATACCATACGTTAAAGAAACGTAATGTACGGAACAAACCCTATGTTTGTATTATTCATTATGATGAAATATAAGCACGTACAATTAACCAAACCTATTTTGACATAAAAGTATAGATAAGGAACAATAATTTCAGACAAAACCTTACATTTGACATAGGTAAAATGTTTTTTTAAATAACCTTATGTATATATGAAACATTACATTTGAAAATGAAACATATAGGTCACCATGATTTTTTTATGATCAACCCTACATTGTCAAACATATGTATGGAGGGTAAATGCTACACAGTTGAACCCTATGTTTGGTATTTTGTTGTTTTTTAAAGGAACCTTATGTTTTACTTTTAATCACCATATATTTGAATTTATGATTTTATCATAGATTCGTGAAACAGTCTTTACAAAATATCATGAAAATTCAAAGCTCATTCTCAAACCATCAAAATTTTATTATGATTAATTTAAAGGATCTTATTAAGTGGAAGAATTCTCTCATATTCTTAAGGGTCATTACCACTACTCTGAGCTATCTCATGAATTTTAATTCTTATGATTAATCAGGTGATTTTCATGGATCTAAAATTGAATGATGAGATCTTTTTTTTACTTTTATCTATGTATTTGTCCCATACATATGTGTTTGTATGAATAATATATATATATATATTGATTTACATATGAAGATAAATATTTCAACCCGTATTCATTATTGAATCTACATTATTGTGATGATATTTTTCAGATCTACTCCAATAATCAATCAGACTCTGTATTTCAATAGATGAGGCTATAGTGGAAAAATACATATACATAATTTAGTATTTTTTGTAAACCTACTACGACTAGTCATTACTTTTTTTATCTTAATGATGAATTATAACCAGATTGCTTCATAACTGAAGTTTCCTGAAGAATATATTTTTGGAAGAAGATGATTCATTAACAATTTGTTGATGTTAAAATATAAAGTTTTACAACAATCCTTCATATTAAATTAATTTTTATTGAGAGTTTCAACTTATCGTACTCAGGTGTGGTGTTGTATTATGTACTCTATTTAAGCATAGGTTTATCGATTTTCTATTATAGATCCAAAAGACATTGTTTTTTAAATTTTTGAAATGGTGTCAAATGCCTGCACTTAGTTGTGTATTGATCTTATGATATGAGGACCTGTCTTATGAAATTAACCAAACAAATAGTGGGAGTAATTGGGAGAGTGGTCTAGGAGATCATTAGGCCCCTATCCACTATAAAATTCATGTTCTATATTTCTATTTTATCCGCTGCTTATAATTTCATAAAGACGTTAAACACAGCTCACATTCATAATCATTAGTCGTTATCAAGAGGTAGAATTTTAAAGGAATTTGAAAAGACACAATTAACCTTCCCCCTCTTATGTATATTTTTTTATTCCGACATAATAGTTTATGTTTCAATAGTTACCAAATCTGTAAATCATTTGGGTATCAATATTACTTATGTGATATTCATGTTTTGTTGTGCACCCAAACACATTCATTGTTGTGTACATACATACATTATACATGTTATATCATTAATATAAATATGTTTATGACATTTAAAATATCATTTAATTTCATTTATTATAGTGATAGTATGATCCCATGTTACTAAGAAATAAGTGTTTATTTAGAAAATCTCATCGGGTATTTCAAGATTCTTTTTTTTTCTATTTATGAAATCATATAATATTTATCTCATGAAAATTATTGACATTTTTTATTCATTATTTACCCATATTAAAATAATTTATTGGTACCATATTTATAATCACTGTAACATATGATATTTATGAATGTTTTTCAAGACATCCCAAAGTTACCTTCTCTTTGGTATGAAATATAGGTTCATTGAAAACATAATATATAAAAAACTTTTCTTAAAATATTATAATAATATCCTATATGATTTAAAATATATTTTTAACTTTTTTCCTTTTACTAATATCTTCAAGGGTATATTCTTGTTTCATTAGAAAAAAGTCATTTATTCTAGTATTTTTACCATGTAAAAGAAATGATGTTTTTACATCACACAAAATGTATTGATTTACTCTCCATCATTCCCTTGAATATTCCTTTTCAATTTAAATGGTTAACCTTAAATAAAATATTTTTAAAATAAATTTTCTAGGAAAAAGGATTTCAAAATCATATAGAATTTTTTTTATATATTTTCAAGTTTCGTTCTTAGAAAAATAATTTTAAATAGTTTTTAGTATTAAAAAGTATTTTTCGAAGGAGAAAAAATATTTTCCTCAATAAATTCTTTTGATTGACGGTTCAATATTATTTCTCATCTTATATGACATATGTTGATTTAAGTAATATTATTACAAGAAATTATATAAAGGTTGAAATTATATAATTTATATAAATGCGTTTTTCTTAATGTCATATACATTAAGAAAACCATTTCTTTTTTACATTTGTTATGGTTCAATGGTATGAGAATATAACCTATATGTTTTACATATATTTTGATGTTATTAAATTTACTGATTCCCATTCCATTTTTTGGGTAATTATTTAGGGTTTACATAACCCATCTCTTTTCTTGGTTCATGATATGATGAATGTTTTATGGAACATATATGAATGATTTAGTTATGTGATTGGTGGGAATAATATCTCCCCTAATGCATTGGGTAGTGATATGTTTTATATAATCTCAATATGTTTATGGGATGGATCGTATTCCTAAATGAAATAAGGTTCATGGGTTATAGGCCAAGCATAATAGAATGAAGGTTCATTAGTTTTATCCAAAGCTTAAAATAAAGAATATTCCTGGGTTTTTTTCCAAGCATAAATGAAATAAGTTTCATGGGTTGTAGCCCAAGACTAAAAGAAAGATGGTACATCGGTTGTATCCTATACTTAGAAATAAGAAGGAACATGGGTTATATCCCAAGACTAAATGAAAATAGGTACACCTATTGATATCCCATCCTAGAATTAGGTACACGTGTCATATCTCATGGCTAACATTTTATAAAGTTCTTGGTATATATCCTTGACATAAATGAACATATTTTAAAATTAATGACAAAAATCTTATTTATTATTCCTATGTTATGATTTCAGGGCACATGATGATTATTTCCTTATGATTCATCTCTTATGAACTACCAATATTTATCCCATAACTAATGTTTATGATCTTTGATATGCAGGGTATGATCTCCCAAAGTTACGATTTTATTATCTTACACTTATGTTCATGATTATGCATATATTATCTCCTTTTTACCTTTACTAAGTATATGATATCACCCATTTATTTAATTTCCTCTATACATGTTATAAATAATTTATTTAGGAAGAAGCAGTAAAGGTGAAAATCATTATAGGAGATGTTGAAGATATTTCCCTGGGATAGATGATTTTGTTTCTCAATTTCCAAATATATTAAAATATTACGGTCCTTGGGAATGTATTTTTGTAATGTAATGAATATTCACCTAAAATGATGTAATATTCATGTATGTTTAGAATGGGTATCTATATATAAAAATTAATTATTCTCCAAAATATAAAACCTTTACATAACTCAAAATTGAAATATCACCAAATTCTTAACAAAACTAATAAAAACTCATCAACATAAATGAATCAAATCGTAAATAAATTTATTTAAAAAATGAAATTATCATAATGTAACAAACTATAAAAATAAAACAACCTTTAAATGATTAATAATTAAAAATTTATAATAGATTTATATGAAAAATGAAAATAATAAAAACATAAAATAGAAGACATATTCTGATAAAATAAATAAGTTAAAGAGTTTTATAACAATGCATGGATTATCCCACAAAACATCCATAAAAACCAAACGGTTTAATTTTTCATTTAGTGGGAGAATAATCAATATCCTAGATGATTAAAACCAATCCACATTTCAGATATTATATATCCATTTTATAATATGAAAACCTAGATAAAATCATATTTTACCAAGATTTATCATTTCCAACATAGCAAAAAAATATACAAAAATTATATGTTTTAAAAAGTTGATGATTTTTATAAATTTATGAGAATTATTATTTATTTCATGAAAATTGAAACTGATGAATGAATAATACCAATATCTTCAAAAAAATAAATGTTCAAAAAATTATAAAACACTAATTTAAAATATTATAGTTTATAATAATAATTAGTAAGCCTTTAGGATTGGGTTAACACTAATATTATCCTTTTAGAATAAGCTATACACGTTTTCAGTGAAAAGTAAATTAGTGGATGCACTATTTAATTTTAAATCGTTTTACACCAAACCAAAAATGTCTTGTCCACAAACCGAATTAAAATATGAAATTCAATTATTATATTAATTTTTACAAATTGAATCCATTGAGAAAACAAATTACATGAATTTATATATTTTTTCTATTTTATAAACACATTTTACAACATCCGAACCTCCCCCATTTTTTTAAAACTCTAAAACCACACAATGTCCACATTTGAAATATTCTAACATCACAATCACCTATTAATATCCCTAATTTTAATTCATTATTACATTAGGATGAATTTATGTAAGGATAAATCCATTAAATCTCCATATAAAATATATGAAAATATACATTCTCCCATAAAAATCATATTAAATTTCCAAAGGTAAATAATAATAAGTTCTAGTTTTAATAATAAAATACAAAGGGTGAGAATAAAATAAATAAAACTAACCATAAATAAATAATAAATTCCCACTATAATAATATTAACTAATTTCACACATAGAATAAAATATTGAAAAATAAAACTAATATCACATAAATAACATCAATATCAAACAAAATAAATTTCTAGGTTCAATATAAAAATTTATGAAAATATAGATACATAAAGTGAACAAAAAAACAAATTATTCTGAGACATAAGGCCTATGTGCACAGTCTACATCATGTTCCCCATACCCATTCAACTTATTGGATAAATTTTCAACTTCAATAAAAGATGTTATTTTACATATAAATTAGTATAAATAAAACCATATAAAATTAATAACATTTATAACATTCCCATGAAACATTGGTTTCATCATTGATATTATATAACTTACAATCCTTTGAAAGAACATCATGAAATTTTAGAATCTATTTTCCAATATACCGACTAAAAAAACAAAATCAGAATATGATATAATTTTTTGGGAAACCAACTTTGATCACCACTATAATGGCCCTCGAGTATGCATGTGATAATAATCGAAGTTAATTAAATACCCACATAGTCCAAAAATGGGATCCTAGTAATATAATGAATTTACCAGGGAATTTGTTTTCTAGATGACATAATAAAGAATAAAAAAATTACCCACTAAAATATGGTAGGACCATTCAGTATGTTATATTATTAAAAATAAAAAAGAAATAATCTCAATATTAAAAAAATGGAATAATAAAACGATATATTAAAAAACAAGAAATAAAAATTCTAATACAACCAACAGAACACACATGTATATATGAAAATATAAATTTATGCTACAAATCATCATAAACCAGAGTATACTAGAATTAAATCAAAATCATAAAATAATACATGAGAAGAATAAAATATAAATATAAATAAAATAGCACTGCTAACTGGGATCCCTGATGTATGAAAAAAATTCCTTTCGTGACATTTGAACTATATATTGACTAGACACGTGAGACCAACTATTTCATCAGTTCGGAAATTGAATAGATCATAATATATATATATATATATGTGTGTGTGTGTGTGTGTGTGTGTGTGTGTGTGTGACATAAAATTCTTTATAACTAACCTCCTCACACACCATGAATAACCATTTAAAAAGACATCCAATTCATGATTTTTTGAAAATATAACAATAATGATAGTTTTTTCATTTCATAAAAAAAAGCACAACTGGAAATCACTGAAATTTATTTATAGGATAATCCATATATTTTTATGTTTCCCATTCATATCACGTTAAAACACTTCTTAGTGATAAATTTTAACCTTTCAAATAATTTACAATCAATATTTACAATATTCCATTAAATATATTTAAAATTTAGTAATTAAATTTTAACACATATAAATTAAATTAAATATCAAGAATAAAAACACATATTGGTACAAATAATAAAAAACCACATAAAATAATTAATGACAAAAAAAATAAACAATACCTACTCATATAAATGAAAAATGGAAAATAAAAAATGAAAAAAATATCATATCAATGGAGGAAGAAAACTGAAAGAAAACAATAATATCAATAACTTGTGGAGATAAATAAAAACAATAAAATATATAAAAAATAGTTATACTAAAATAATATTATATATAATTATATATATTTTGAGAATACCCCTTGGGGAACACTAAAAAAGAATCCTAGAATACTTATTCAATATGTGATTTTTAAATTTTATCCCTTTCTAGTTGGTGAAATTCATTCCAATGCATGAGTATCTAGGGATATCAATGTTTTGTGAAAATGTTAATAATATACATAAAATATAATTGATTATTTAGAACTATATTTTATTCCAAATACTAGTTAGATAATTATAAATGTCTTTCAGGTATTTAATCTTATTCTTCCTAACAAAATTTCTTAAATTTCCACAGATCGATTAAATATTAGTGGTCCATGTAGAATTTTGAATAAAAAATGTTTAACTATCAAGTAAATATATAATAATTAAAATAAAATTTGGCATACCTGACCAAGAAATACCATGATTGAATTAGTCCCATATTATATTTAACATAGGATAATATATAAGAATTTATCCACTATTAATGATAAATTTTAATTTATATACTATCAAAATCACATTACTATTTAAAAATTACTTAAAATAATTTATTTCAGATAATTTTTATGGAAATAATATTACTTTATGAAATATAAAAATGGGACTTTAGAATATGTTTGAGAATAATATTTTATTAACTCTTCTCTTCAAAACCATTCTATGAATCAATTCTATAAAACAACTATGAAAACATATATACCTTTTATAGACATAACACATTCAAATTTAAATATGAGTACTAATAAAACATATTAATCAACACAAAATAATAATTTACAATTTATAAATATAATTCCAAATACCCAGTTGCAACCCATGTTTTTTCAAATACATATATTCTTATATCTTTTAAATTAATAAGAATTTATTTTTTTTCATCAATTGATTTATATTGAAAATTATTTAATTAAAATTGAATATTATTATTTATGAAAAAACTATACTAAAATTTTACTTTATGTTGATATAGTGAGAATAAATTTCAGAAATTTTAAGGAGTTAGAAGTATAAATTAATAAATAAATAATCATGACTTTATTTTTAAAGAGTTATATATATATGAATCTTCCAAATAACATTTGAATTAGAAAACTTGGTGTCATTCTTCCTCTAAATGGTGATTCTAATTAGATCCTAATCTACAAAAAATAAAATATTACTAAAACATAATTTGAATATATAATTTAATTTAAAATTTCAAAAATACCTTGATGGCTATAAAATATGTAGGTCTTTCGTTTTACTTAGTGGGAAAAATAAAATTACACTTATTTTTTTATTTATGTGAATCTGAATGTATATATCGAATATATATTATAATTAAATTAATAAAAGAATGTATAGAAAAATAAGATATTGGGGAAAGGTGAGAGATACATTGTCTACCTGGAGTTTCCATAACATATCCCCTTACCCAATTTTTTTCTTTTTTTAATTACTTTACTTTCATTTTATTTATTTTTCAATGAAAAATATAGAATGCATTCCTCCAACCATATTTTTTTCTCACTGCAAAAATATACATATTTTATTTGTTTTTTTCATGATAACATTTCTATGTTTTTATTTTTTTTAATATACATTCACTGAAAAGGAACTGCATGCCAACCCCAAATCCACTTTCATGTTTTTTATTAAGATTTAATTAAAAAAATATTAAAAATAATAATTTTATTAGTAAAATCATCATATTATTTTTTCTTAATTAATAAATAATAATCCTTAAAAAATATATTTTTTTCCAATATATATTAACATTATATAAATAAAAAATTTATTATTCATTAATTTTTGATTATGAGTTATAATATCACTTATATATACATATATATTCAAATCCATAAATATCCAAAAAAATATCATCAATTTTTAATTTAAACAATATGGAAATATTCATTATGTTTTAATTTATTTACTTTTTCTAAAAAAATTATCTACCCATAATGATATAATTCAGTGTATTATATAAAATTGAAATTCATCGAATTTTAATGAATAATAACTCATAACATTGTGAACATAACTCACAAAAAACATGATTATAGAGAAACATGTAAACCAATCTACCCAAAATCGTATCCAGCATAGAAATATTATCTCAAATGTTATAAAACATTACTCTATGCATTGAATATATATAATGGATCCAACCATCATTAAATGACAAATAATATATATTTCTACCCTATTAAATTTAAAACAACAATAATATGATTATAGATTAATTAACATAGGCGAAAAGGACATGTTTTATTAAAATATATCATAAAATATTATAATATTCCATATAGGGAATGAAGTTGATTGGAAAAATTAGATAATATCTCTATTGATGTACAATAATTATTAATGGGTATTTTAATACATTAAAAACATTTTCATAATATCATTAAAGAGTTTCATTGAAAAATACATCGAGATATCCTTTACATTTGTTAATATTAATTTTAAATGAAAATATTTATTTTTTTAAAAAATAAAGTATATATTACTTCGAAAAAACCATAAAAACGTTGATAGGTAGATCTATAATGAAAATTATATAATATTGTAGGAAAAGATTACATTTGGAAACCATTAAAAAATGTGATTCATTTTACAATATTGTAATGATGGTTAAAGACAATAAAAATGGTAAAAACAACTCCTTGTATTATTTTTTATAGAGAGTAATGGTGAATAGAAAAATGTTGTATGAAATAATCGAAGTATAAATAAGTACATACATGACAAATAATAAAGAATATATACATTTTAGGTAATGATTTCCCACATAAAATAAGGGATAAGGTTATCACAACATACAACCAAATCCTCAATAATGTCGTGAAAAAATAGAAGCTGAAATAGTTAGAAGAAATAATTACCAGAAAATTAACCATAGGCGAAGAAATTATATGATCTCTTAGAGAGATGGAAAATATATTTCATCCCCACAAAAATATTAATCATTAACAATATTCATTTCAATGTGAAATTAGAAAAGAAACCCTTAACTTTACCCCCACCTTCCATGAATGAAATATAACCTGTATATAATGAAAATTAATTTGTAAATCACTTTTCTAAAAACCATTCTAATAGCATCTATCATATAAAAATTTAATTTCAATTATTCTTTAAATATATATTATTTATTTCTTTTATATTTTATTCATCATGTATTGGTAATCTCAACTATTTATTACAGGATTCAAAAATTTGTTGTTGATCCTCATTCATCGATAATAAGTTCATTATTAATAAATTTTTCATGTCAGTGGACTCATAATATTACAAGTGTTTATTTAATCACATGTTCATTTTATTATAGGTAAGGGAATGGGTTTTGAGAATAAAATCCATGATGATCATGTTTATGGAAATATTCCAATAATAACATGTTACATTATAATAAACATTCTTTTTAATTAGACTTCCTTGAAATGTATTTGTGGCATAAAATAATATTTAATACCATTTAGTACTTGTATTAGTATTTTGATAATTTTTTATGGCAGAAATTATATTGTTGATAGATCATCATTTATATTGTTGAATGAATCAAACCAAAACATAACATGCGATGCTATTGACATTAGTAAATTCTATATGTAGTTTTATAGTATTATAATTTTAACAAAAGAAAAATTGTGTTGATATATTGTAATTATATGGGTCATATCTTTTTCAAAATTTTCATGATGATATTGTAATGTCTCTAATTTTTCCATGGTTTATTTTTAATAATATGTGGGAATTATTTCGAGACCATTCTTCGAGACGGTATGCAGTTCCGCCGCCTAGTGAGCCTGGAACAAATGTTTGAATTTAATTAAAAAATTAAATTTTGCGTGCGTGTGTGGTTTTCCTGAAAGAGTGGAATAAATTATAAACATGTGCCCAGATCGGAAACCCGAGGGCACCGTTGCATCCAGAGCAGCGCGTTTACCCTAGAAGAGAACTAAAATCAACTTGCACTGGTCGGTGGCGAAATCTGGGTTTTGGACGTAACTATAATAAAATATTTAATTTAAAATATTTTATTAAATCTTTGTTGCAGTGAAATATCTCTTTTTTTTCTTTTTAACTAGATATTTTATAGGGCATCAAGGTTACTTTTCTCATAACCCTGAATCTCCTTGGAGAGATCTGTAGAAAAACACCCAACGCAGCGATGGTGTTCTTGATTAAATTTGCTGGGGACAATGACGTGACAACCAGATCTTCACTAGAAAATGCCGTGAATCCACGTAGAATGATTGTTTTGATTTTCCTTACCATGTTCTTGTTTCCTATGATGAAGGCAGACAAATCTGCGAACCGATTAGCCCACGGATCGATCATTTTGTTGGAGGGTGTGATTTTGGGTTTCATCAAGAAATCAAACACTCGAGATTTATAATCTACTGATCGTTGTGGTTTTGATCTGACGGTGACGAACCCGGATCATCACGAACAACGATCGAGGTTCGTCCCACTTTTTCGCTTCTTTGTATTTTCCTCCTGTGCATTCTTCATGGCGTTCTATGTGTTCTTGAAGGAAATCGGTCATCGTACATTCGTTTGTTGGTGAAATGATCCATGATTGTAGATCCATCCCCGGAGTGATGTCACGGAGGTGCGACGACGTTTTTGGTGGATGATTCGGAGCGGATCAAGAGACATGTGTTTTCAGGCATTTTTCATCGGATGGATCTTTCGAGAATTATGATCCGATTTAAGGACCAAAAAAACCCATTTCGGAGTTTGTATGATGAAATAAAAAAACCCCTGGAGTAT
Source organism: Viscum album (assembly GCA_963277665.1). Taxonomy (NCBI): domain Eukaryota; kingdom Viridiplantae; phylum Streptophyta; class Magnoliopsida; order Santalales; family Viscaceae; genus Viscum; species Viscum album. Next base: position 1,488,589,025 of record OY728164.1, read on the forward strand.
TAAGATGAGCGTACTAGAAACCATGGATCGAGAGGATCAATTGCGGCGCGAGGAGGAAGATGGCGTTTCTGGAAAAATCCCAACTACACAACATGTAGTACGGGCTACACGACCTGAGTTCGTCGGTGGACCACCTTGCGTGTACTCCGGGAGTACATGGACACGGGTTGGGTACATGGCCAAGGACACGACGTGTATACCCCTACCCGACCAGACCCGGGCAGATACATGGGATACCCCATGTACTGGTACAAGGGCAGGCAACACGAACAAAGACCATATACGGGCACATGGCCAGCATACACGGAGCGATCCCCATGTGCTCGGACACGACGTGTAATCCTATAACACATTGTTTAGTTACCTCTATACGATGAGCTAAATGAAATGGGCGATTTACACGGGCAGTACCCGGAGTTAAGGAACACGGCGTGTGATTCTTCTACACGCTGTGTAGTTGATTTTTACATAGCTTGAATGGATGACATGATTCGTTTACACAGGCAGTACCCAAAATCATGGAACACGGTGTGTAACCATACTACATGCCGTGTAACCAATCTTACATGGCCTGAGCCAATTTCTTTTTGTGACTTGTGCTAGTTTCCTTAGGGTTCGTCCCCATGGTCTATCTATTGAAGGATCCCGGTATCATTTCCAACATACAGGAGTATGATCCCTTCAGCAGGACTTCCTCAATAGAGATGTTGTAATACCCTCTCTAAGACTTAGAGACGGATCCTCTATTCATTCCTGGAACCCTAGGTATAGTTCTTGGTATCGATGTGACCATCTTTACCCAGGTGCCGATACTCTACTTAGCATATATGTTCAGACTGAGTTGTTATTATCACCCCATGAATATTGGTTTCGATCCTTATATGAGCATCATGTTCCCATGTACTTGTGGAGTCTGTTATCCTAGAACGAGTACTTTGTGTGTCTCTCTCTTCAGAACAAGGAGTGTGTTCTCCTTTTTGCATGCTTAGAGGAATCTTCGAGCTGGATCTTAGTAGTGGTTTTTCGGTAGTCTATCATGTATGATTATATCTGGATCTACTTGTTATATGTTTTGTAGACATATACTATGTAGAGCTGACTGCATCTTTCCGTAGTGGTATTTTTCCCGTGTTGTATTCCTTTGTGGTTTTGAGGTGTCCTACTATTTATTCTTATACTCACCCATACACGGGATTTGCCCGCACGTGTCGGGTCTTGTGCAAATGAGCGAGCTTTTGACAAGATTCTAGGTGGACCAGGACCGGGCGGTGCTCAGTGATATCAGACAAGACGAGGTGTGTTCTTACAGCTACGGATTGCAGTCTAGTACCTTTCTTTACAGGTTGAAATTTGTTGTAGACTCTCTTTTGGTGGGCTTGTACTTTTTGCCCAAGGTGTTACAATTGTTGTACTTTACTTTCCTGTTGTACTCTGTTGGTTGATATTTTTAGTGGTTGTATTCATTTCCATTTTTAGTACTTTTTACTTTACAGCTTTGTTAGCTTGGAAATGTGTGTGTGTGTGTGTACAGGTTTATAGGCAATGCCTCCCATGTTAGTAACATGCCTAATCAGTGCTAGTCACCAGCCCCTGGCCTATTGGAGGCGGGCTTGGGGTGTGGCGGCTCGAGCCCCACTGGGAGGGGTCATTATAGAGTGGTATCAGAGCGAGGTTCTACCATAGTACCGAGAGTCTGTGAGTCAGTTTGGGGCAACAGTGTTAACTGTTTTGAGTTCGGCTTTCAGGCCAGGGAACCCAGTGTTGGTGCGAGCGGCTGACGTATCCATACACCAGGGATCTGATAATATGATTTTCGCCTCAGAACAGGAAAACACTAGTTTCAAGGGAAAATAATGGTACATAAATCATGTAGGAATGGGTTTTGGTTTCCATGTCCTTCATGAGTCAGTTCTCCAGATATTCTCACTGACTGAGACACATCTTGTTTCGTTACAGGATTCCTCTACAACGCGCACCGGCTTGGATCCAGCAGCTCGATCACAAGGAGGATCCCCTCAGTTATGAGGCTTTGATATAGGGATTAGATCCCCCAGCATTACCTTTGGGTTGTGTTCCAGTTATCTCGTAACCTATAGACCAGTGTTTAGTTCCTAATATACTAGTGGAGAAGGAATGTTGGATGAGCGCACTCCACGAGTTTCAGAGATAGAGACCACTCAGGTTTCAAGGAGAGCCTGACTCTGAGGTAGTAGAGGACTGGCTTGAGGTAGTGGCTAGAGTCTTCCGTTTGGTCAGGACACTAACAGACTAGATGGTGATCCTGGCAGCGAGCCTCCTGCCGGGCTCGGCAGGGCGATAGTGGAGTTTGGTTATTCAGACTCACGATGAGGTGATTCTTGCTTGGACAGAGTTTGACCGTCTCTTCAGAGAGGTGTTTTCTCCGGTTACCCTGAGAGAAGTACGTATACATGAGATTCTTCATCTCCAGTAGGGAACCATTATGGTGGGTGACTATTCACCGCAGTTTATCGACCTCTCGCGGTATTCGATGGAGATGGTCAAGTATTAGTATTTTAGAGATTGGACTTTTTAGTGGGTCTTGCGATGAGATATCTGAGATATCATCATCCCTATGATCATTCCTACTTATGCTGGGGTGCTTGAGCGGGCTTCGATGGTTGAGATATTCATGGAAGTGCAGAGGCAGCCAGATGTTGTTGGTAGTGATCGAGCTGGAGCACAGACCTCGGCAGAAGGGAGCAGACGCCATTGACCCAGGAATATGAGACATTTTCATAAGAGATACCAGGAAAAGGGATCTACCATACAGGGTTCGCATGGCGCATCCAGTCAGCCTCGAGAGAGGAAATGCAACTCATGTGATGGCAGGGGACATCTCACTTGAGTTTTTCTGACCCGCCTTACTACTAACATGGGAGAAGTGTATAGACCACCAAGATAGAGGCAACGTGTGGAGCAGACAGATCCGTGGGATGGTGGATGTAGTAGAGGATCTAGGAGAGCAATTGGAGGTGGTCGACATTTTGACCCTTTACCACCATCCATAGGAGGTCCACCCCAGGCTCAGGGAGTTGGTGGATAGAGGCATGGACATCTGCAGGCGGTAGAGGCATATGGCCCATGTACTCCCAGAATGATTAGAGGCACAATTTGTGTCTTTGTTACTTTGGCTACTGTACTGATAGACATAGGTCCTAGTCATTCCTTTCTGGCTTCTTATCTTGTTCAAGACCTTGAGATTATAGTTGAGCTATTGACTCGACCCTTAGCCTTAGAAACACCGACTAGAGATTATTTAGAGATCACACACCTTTGCAGACTCTGTGACCAGACACTTGGAGGTGATAGTTTCGGTAGGAACTTGTTGGTGTATCATCGAGGCATTACGATGTCATTCTTGGTATGGATTGGCTATCCACAGTTCATTCCAAGATCGACTTTTTTAGGCGAAGGGTGGGGTGTGTCCGCAGTGATGGAACAAGGTTCTCTTTTGTCGGTGAAAGAGAGGCCCAGGATGCACAGTATGGACTTGTGCATATGATGGAACGACCAATTTCACATCAGTTGGCTAGCCTAGCCTTTGTCTCATTAGATGTTACAAGTTTCCTGTTTCCCGAAATAGGGGCTGAGTATGAAGATGCATTTCCAGAGGATTTCCCAACACTACCTCCCCATTGGGAGATAGATTTATGAATTGAGTTGAAACCCGGGACGACACTGATATCAGCATCAGTATATCAGATGGCTCTTATAGAGCTTCGTGAACTGAGGGTGCAGCTGGAAGACTTGTAGAATAAGGGCTTTCTAAGGACCATCGTTTCACCCTGGGCGGCCCCAGTGCTGTTTTCCAAGAAGGAAGATGGGAGCTTGAGGCTATGTGTGGATTACCGGCACTTGAATCTGGTGACGGTGAAGAACCGGTATCCACTACTGAGGAATGACGACCTCTTTGACCAGTTAAGAGGGGAACGATGGATCTCGATGGATGATTTATGATCAGGCTATCATCAGTTGCGAGTATTGGATGAGGATGTACCGAATACGGCTTTCAGATGTCGCTACGGACACTATGAGTACTTAGTGGTGCCCTTCAGTGTGAAAATTCCCCGTCAGTGTTTATGGGACTCATGAACCGAATCTTTTAGCTCTATCTATATCGGTTTGTACCGGTCTTCATCGATGATATCCTTGTATACTCTGCGTCTGAGGAGGAGCATGCGAGACACATAAGGATGGTTCTGGACACACTCTGAGGGAACCAGTTGTATGGGAAACAATCGAAGTGTCAGTTTTGGATACAAGAACTCAAATTTCTGGGACACATTATCTCAATAGATGGTGTAGTAGTGGACCCAGCCAAGGTGGAGGCAGTGCTAGCATGGAATCCACCTAGGAGAGTGATGGAGGTGCGGAGTTTCCATTGGTTAAGAGGATACAATCAGAGATTCATTCTTTATTTCTCCATGATTTCATCACCCATGACAGCTTTGACCCGAAAGGGGAAGCCTTTTGTGTGGACTGAGAAATGCCACCAGGCTTTCCAGCAGTTGAGGCAGAGTCTGACGAGCACCCCGATCATGGGATTACCGAAGGAGGGTATTGAGTACGTAGTGTTCTGTGACGCATCAGGAACCAAGAATGGTTTTGTAATGATGCAGAGGCAACCAGTGATTGCATATGTCTCACATTAGCTGAGGCCACACGAGGAAAACTATGCGACCCATGATCTTGAGTTGGCAGTAGTGGTGTTCGCGTTGATGATGTGGTGGCACTACCTGATGGGAGAGTGGCTTACTGTCTACACTGATCACAAAATTCTCAGATATATCTTTTCTCAGAAGGATCTGAATTTGACACAAAGAATATGGATTGAGTTTCTCCAGGAATATGACTTTGAGATCATTTACAGACCAGGGAATGGGAATGTTGGGGCAGATGCTCTCAGTAGGAAATCCAGTTCACAGTTTCGGGATGAGGCAATGAGGTAGTTGGCCTCTTTATAGTGATCCTTCGTGGATACAGATGAGGGAGCTTAGCTTAAGACGATATTTGTTACCCCTCCGCTCTTGCAGCGAGTCAGGGAAGCACAGCTCGAGGATGCTAGCTGTGAGACTCAACGTGCTCAGATATATGCGGGTGAAGCTAACGATGGATATTCAAAAGGTGGGGAGCACGTTGTTCTTTTTAGAGGGTGTATGGTAGTACAAGTGACGTTGCAGGAGGAGGTTCTAAGGGAGTTCTGTACATCTCATTTAACGGTGCATCCAGGCGTGGAAAAGATGTAACAGGACCTCTGACATCAGTTCTGGTGGCTAAGAATGAAGAAGAGTGTGGCAGAGTTTATTTCTCGGTGGCTTACTTTTCAGGAAGTAAAGGCTGAGCACTAGGTGCAAGAAAAATTGACTCATCCCCTTAAGGTGCCAGAGTGGAAGTGGGATGATATATCCATGGACATCGTGATGGGTTTTCCATGTACATCCAGGGGACACGATTCCATCTAGGTGCTCATTGATTGACTCACCAAGTCATCCCACTTCCTAGCCATACGGGAGCAGAGTTCAGTAGAGATATTGGGACACCTCTATATGAAGATTATAGTTCAACTTCATTGAGTTCCATCAAGGATCATCTCAGATTATGATGGTCATTTCACATCCCGGTTGTGGAAGGGATTGCAGGAAGATTTTGGGACTCAGGTAAGCTTGAGCACAACATTTCATTCTTAGATTGATGGTCAGATGAAGCTGGCCATCCAGGTCCTAAAGGATATTCTACGAGCTTTCATACATGACATCAGTTGTAGCTGGGAGGATCACCTACCATTGGTGGAATTGCTTATAACAATAGTTATCATTCCACTCTTGGTAAGGCACCATTCGAGGATCTATACGGGCGAAATTCCAGGTCACCACTTTTCTAGACTGACCGAGGAGAGTCGGCACTCATGGGCCAAAGATGGTGTGAGAAACTACGGAGAAGGTTCAGGTCATCCAAGAGCGGATGAAGACTGCACAAAGTCGGCATAAGTATTATTCCTAATGGAGACGAAGGCCCTTGGAGTTTGAGGAAGGAGACCATGTGTTCCATCGTGTCCCGCCTCGACTGGGATTGCGGAGATTTGGCCGAGGCAGCAAGATAGTTCTGAGGTTCATCAGTCCTTTCCAGATTCTGTTTAGAGATGGAAAGGTGGAATATCACTTGGCTCTACCTCCTCAGATAGACCAGGTAAAAAATCTCTTCCATTTTTCGTAGCTACGGAGGTACGTGGATGATCCATCTCACGTTATCGACTGGGTCGAGCTAGACATCGATGATGGAGCGACCTTTATTGAGTACACAGTGGAGATCGAGGATTGGTAGGAGAAGGTACTTCATGGGCAAGCTATTCCATTGGTGCGTGTCTGGTGGTAGCATGAGAATCTCCAAGAGAGCACGTGGGAGAGGGAGGCTCAGATTCGTGTGCAGTACCCACATATTTTTGAGTATCCCATGTTTTGGATTTTGGGGACATAAAAGCCCTAATGTGGGTGTGATTTAATGTCTTGGATTTTTCCATGATTTATTTTTAATAATATGTGGGAATTATTTTGAGACCAGTCTTCGAGACGGCGTGCAGTTTTGAGTCCTGGTGATCCTGAAACCGATGTTTCAATTTAATTAAATATTTAAATTTTGTGTGCGGATGTGGTTTTCCTGAAATAGTGGAATAACTGCTGAACGGGCACTCGAATCGGAAATCCGAGAGAGTCGTTGCGTCTAGAGCAGTGATTTTACCCTAGAATAGACCTAACATCAATTGGTGATGGTCGGTGGCGAAATCTAGGTTTTGGACGTAACTATAATAAGATATTTAATTAAAAATATTTTATTAAATCTTTCTTGCAGCGAAATATCTCTTTTATTTTCTTTTTAAATAGAGGATCTAGAATAGTTTTCTCATAACCCTATATCTCCCTAGAGAGCTCTGGGGAAAACCTCCCAATGCAACGACGGTGTTCTGGATGAACATTGCCGACGATGACGATGTGACAACTGGATCTTTGCCAGAAAACGCCACGAATCCAAGTAGGATGTTTTTTTTTATTTTCCTTTCACCGTTCTTAATTCCTATGAAGAACACGGACTAATCTGCCAACTGATTATCCCGCGAATCGATCATTTTGCAGGTGGGTTTGATTTGTGGTTTCATTGGAAAATCAAACACTTGAGATTTATAATATTTTGATTGTTGTGGTTTTGATCTAAAGGTGAAAATCCCAGATCTTCACGAACAATGATCGAGGTTTGTCCCTCTTGTTCGTTTCTCTGTATTTTCCACATGCGCGTTCTTCGTTGCTTGCTACACTTTATTGATGTAAATAGATTTTCGTGCATTCATTTGTTTGCACAATGATCCGATATTGTAGATCCAACCCCGGAGCGATGTCACGGAGGTGCGACGACGATTTCGGCGGACGATTCGTAGCAGATCGAGAGATATGAGTTCATAGGCGTTTTTTTCAGATGGATCATTCCAAGTTTATGATCCAATTTAAGGAGATAAAACACCCGTTTCGTTGTTCGTATGATGAAACGAACCAACCCCTAGAGTATCTGGACGAGGGGACGAGAAACCATGGATCCAGAAGATCAGCCGTGAGGCGAGGAGGAAGATGATGTTTGTGGAAAAATCCCAACTACACGGCGCGTAGTATGGGATACAGGGAATCTATTCATCGGTGGACCACCTGGCATGTACTCTAGGAGTACACGGACACAGGTTGGGTACACGGCCAAGGACACGGCGTGTATACCCCTCTTCGACCAGACCCAGCCAAATACACGAGATACCCCGTGTACTAGTACACGTGCATGCATCACGGATGAAGACCATGTATGGGCACATGTCCAGCATATACGGAGAGAACCCCAGGAGCACGGACACGACATGTAATCCTACTACATTCCGTGTAGTTACTTTTATATAATGAGCCAAATAACACGAGCCATCTACATGGTAAGTACTCGGAGTCAAGAAACACGACGTGTGATTCTTCTCCACACCATGTAGTTGAGTTTTACACAGCTTGAACGGATGACAAGGGCCATTTACACGGGTAGTACCTGGGGTCAAGAAACATGGAGTGTAACCATACTACATGCCATTTAACCAATCATACATATCATGGGCCAATTACCTTATGTGACTTGAACTAGTTTCCTTCGGGTTCGTCCCCATGGTCTTTCTCCTGAAGGTTACTGGTATCATTTCCTACATTAAAGAGTATGATCCCTTCAGCTTGAAATCCAGAATAGAGTTGTTGGAATCCCACTATGAGACTTAGAGTCGGATCCTCTATTCATTCTTGGAACCCTACGTAGAGATCTTGGTATCCACGTGACCAACATTACCCGGGAACCGATCCTCTGCTTAGCGGATTAGTTCAGACTGAGTTGTTGGTATCACCCCATGACTATAGGTTGTGATCCTCATTTGAGAATCAAGTTCCCAAGTACTTATGGAGTGTGTTATCCTGGAACAAGTAATTTGCGTCTCTCTCTTCAGACATAGGAGTGCATTATCCTTGTTGTGTGCTTAGTGGAATCTTCAAGCTGGATCTTAGTAGTGGTTTCGTGGTAGTTGATCGTGTATTAGTATATATGGATCTTCTTGTTTTATGTTTTGTAGAAATATACTATGTATAGATGAATGTATCTTTCATTTGTGGCTTTTTCCCTTGTTCTATTCCATTGTGGTTTCAGGGTGTCCTACTGGGTGTTGTTATACTCACCCATGCACGGGTTTTGCCCGCACGTGTCATGTCTTGTGTAGACGAGCAAGATTTTGACAGGATTCATGGCAGACCATAACTGGGTGGTGCTCAGTGAGATATGACAGGCTGAGGTGTATTCCTACAGCTATAGATTGTAGACCCAGTACCTTTATTTATATGGTGGACTTTTTTGCAGACACTCTTTTGGTGGGTTTTTACTTTTGGCCCAGAGTTTAACACTTGATGTACTTTACTTTCCGGTTGTACTCTGTTGGTTGAGATTTTTTGTATATGCATGCATTTCCATTTTTAGTATTTTTTACTTTTCACGTTTGTGGGCTTAGAAATGTGTGTTCTTGAGTACAGGTTTATAGGCAATGCCTCCCACATTAGTAACATGCCTACCCGGTGTTAGTCAGTAGCCCCTGGCCTATTGGAGGCGGGCTTGGGGAGTTGCTTCTTAGGCCCCACTGGGACGGGTCGTGAGAGAGATAGTTATTCAAAAATATCTTTTAGAACTAGGTATGTAGATTTTTTATTAATTCACTCATTCACAATATGCGTTCCTTCAGAATGATGGATTTAATATTCCATCATGATTCTATAGGAATCAACATGAATAAGTTGTATTTTGGAGAGAAAAAATGGGTATGTATTTAAGGGTGAAACAATGGCTTTTTTGTTTTTGTTTGGATGAAGAGGGTATTTGTTTTTGGGTACTTAAAAGTGTTATTTTAATAATTAGTATTTCTTTAATTAATAATGTTATCATTATATGAGTAATTTCATTAAATAGTGTAAAATAATTGATATGGGTAGTTAATTCCCGCATAATAACTATTTTATATTATTTATATAAAATAATTTTATATGTATAGAGTTATCTTTAAAAATGAACTCATTTAGTATGAAAAATCCCCAAAAAATAAAAAATATACATTTTAAATTTCAAATTTAATATTTAAAATTATGAAAATTTGAAAGGTCATTGATACCTTGATATCACAATTGTAACAATGACCAATGTGATACACATCGAACCCACACCTTCTCAAAAATGGATTCATCAACTGATGAGTCTCCATCACTACCTTCAACACCATAAATAACTATCATCAGAACCATGTTTTTTGATCTATTAAACCTCAGCAGATGACCTCCACTAAAGTTGAAAATAGTAGGAATAAATTGACTAAATTGAGACCAATAATCAAAATATAACTAAACATTATCATGAAATTGATATATCTAAAAAAAAAGCAAACAAAACTCCCATATCAAAAATATTTAAATAAATATCCATATCATACCACTATCACCTAGAACACTGATAAAATTTAATGAAGGAACTGTAGCAAAAAAATTTAATGAATGAAAAGTAAATAAAAAATGAAATTACATACATAATTGAATTACAATATAACTATGTGGTAGGGAGGATACAAATATTATAAATTCTTTATAATTCAATCACCATCATAGACCCAATACACCCGAATCACAACAAAAAAATGCCAACATGACGTCTTTCTTAATGGGAAATTACCAATGGGCTTTGTGTGATAGACCAACATCGATCCCATGCTCTAGGAAAATGATATAATGGTAATGATATGAGCATGGACCATCCATAAATGATATATCATCTATATATGATAACTCATTCCTAGATACTAATCCAAGAAAGATATTGTGAAATGATATTTTAATTAATTACCAAAGTGTTTAATAACATCCCAATGATCATTCAATACTCTCGGTTATATTCCACATATACATTATAATACCATAAAAACTATATCAATGGGAGTATATGGGTTATAATTTTAGTGAAACATGATTTTTAATCAAATTATAATATGGTTTGTATTAAAATTATATGGAAAGGTCAATCCAAGGATCAAAAAGTCTATTTTTTGGGAGATAATGTACATAATTAGAAAAAATAAAACAAGAATGTTTTTTATCAATAACAATGATTATATAAAAACTCTATTTGAGATATAATAACAACATATGATAACCTCAGGATAGCATAGACAAATAGAATTATCTAAAGGTCATGTAAGTGAATAAATATGGGATTGAAACATAACACCAGAGTTAAAACGAATAACATAACTAAAAAAAATATATGAATCATTAATAAATATAAATATAATCAGAACATATATAACATGTAATAACAAGATTATGGAGACATAGTGATGTTGAAAAAACATATAACATTAAATAAACATGAGTCAAGGATAACTTCCAAGAATATATTACATGGTGGACAAAGTCCCTTAAAATATTATGTTTAGTCCCAATTCCCATACATAAATTCTCACGAGATGAAAATAAAAAAAATTAATTTTATATATATCTTGGACACCAAACATAACATATTAATTCATATTCATTCCATATAAATAACCAAACATAATGAATAAACCTAAAGGTTACCCATAGATGCAAATTTGTTTTATAATCATGTCATAAAGGATAACCAAATGGTGTATGACTATTTTATCTAGGAAAAAATGGATTTAAATAGTTAATTTTCATTCATAAAAAACTATAATAATAGATAAATAATAATTATTTCTAATTTATTAGATAATATAAATGGTTTTCATTAGGTAATTTTAGAAATTTACCAATTAAACATAGTTTTATAGAAAAGAATATGGGGTTTTATGGAAGATAAATGTATATCTATTATCATAAAACCAGAAATGAAATGAAATTGTTTTTAATAATATATTATGTGTTTCTATAAAAATATTTTATGATTATAATTATTTTGGGAGTGTACATTAAAATTGGTATGAAATATGGAAGTTCCCTTTAATTGAGTTTTCTTATGGTGAGGAATTGAGAAGGTAACCTTTTATAACACGTAATTCCCCATAAAATAAAGGTAAAATGAGATATAGAAATATAATTTTTTAAAATATAAATAGATTATAGAGGATTTATATAAGATTAATGATGTTATAAACTAAGGAACAAAGAGAGAATTATAAAACTTAAGATAATATGGTGGTTTGGAATGATATTTTACCTTATGTATGATTTTGTCATAAAATTGCATTTAATTCCATAGATAATCAAATCGAATTCATTAATTACATATTTAATTTAATTTACCATTTTTATTTTATTTATTATTGATTTATTAAGTTAATTTATGGACATTTCTATGAGTTATAACGATCATTTTCATTAATTTTGAGAGATTTTGTTTTATGGTTTCATAGTAGGTTCATTTGTGTATAATTAGGGAATTTCATGTAAAATTAAAATAAATCTACATAAATAAAATGAAATTTTATTCAAGATTATACAAACGAATAAATTTTCCAATATATTATTTTTTTATCACATGAGTTTTCTTCCATTTAAAAAATAGTAATGGAAATTGTTTTGTTTATTTTCATTGATTTTCCATCCATCATGAACCATTTTCATTTTATTATATATTATTTATAAATATTAGTTACAAAAAATGAAATAGGTTTTAATATAGAAATTAAAACATTAAATAACCATAATAATAAATTTTATAAACAACCATGAAGGTGGTAATCGAAAATACAAATTCATTATCCATGAAGATAATTTCCAAATATAATTTGGAAAATTATCTTGTTTCATCGAATCAGTAGATATAAGAAAAGGGTTGGATATATTATATTACATTAGAAATATAAAATTCCCTTATATAAATTAAAAATGATTTTATATGATTTTATGAATGGAGGAGGTGATGGAAAGTTGTAAAAGGAAAATAAATTAAGAGAGGGTTTTTTATTAAGTAACCTCTTGAATATCATATCCTTAAAGGACCCATTAAAGAATGTGGAATTAGTATTTGGATGATACCACAAGAACATGGTGTTTGGTAGATTTTTTAGGTTATTTTGTTAGATATCTGATTAAATTATTTCTTATTAGTGGAAATGGGGTGGTGAGAGGTGGTATTTATACATGAGTAGGGGTGTTTTGACATGATATTACAATTAATGTTTTTTATTTTACAAAATATTTTGTTGTGTGTAAATAATTAGATCTAATTTTATTTAAAATTAATATTGTGTAATATGGTCATGTTCGATAAACACATCAACCATACACTTAATGGTTTATTTGTTATGAAAATTTTGATTTTATTTTTTCACAATAATATTATAGATTAGTTTACATGTACTATGGAAAATCATTTTATATATGGAATATATTTAATGAATAAAAAAAATAATGAACATATAAACTAATATGAAACATCTAAAAACATATATTCATTGAATTTTTCCTGATCAAATTTATAAACATGGTAAAAATAAACTCTAATGTGATACCTATATATCTTATAAAAATAGTTAATTTATATATGAAAATAAATTTTTTCAAAAAATCTATGAATATTTTTTAAATGTAAAACCATGTATATTATGTCATTATGTGTATAATTTTATATTAATAATTATTTTGTATAAACATTAAATCATGATAATAATAATTACTTCATACAAGTAATTTAAAAAAATGTATTTTCACTTTTATCCCTAATCATAAATTACAATGAAAATTACTTAAAAATTAACCAAAGATAAATTTGAAATCAATAGTACAAGAATAAATATTATTTATTCAAGATAATTTTATATATATATTTGAATTCAATATTTTAAATAATTTTCCAAACTTATTATAATTTATCAATTTTATAGAAAAATAAACATTCCTAACAAGGTAAAAATATCTTTGGACTTTGATAAAATATATTATCATGTAAATATGATTTATTTGTCTTTTATATTTTATATATGTAATTTATAATATCTGAAATAATTTTAGTAAGTAAAAATCCATTGATAATGTTCTTGTTTATAACATTTTCTACCCTTTATTAAATCTCACTCTAAAAATTTAATTTTACATACACAGATGAAAACATGTGAGGGTACTTATCCTTCATCTCTTCATCATGTTCCCATCCGACCTATTATTTTTGTGTTTCATTTTTCAAATATAGAGCTGGTGAGTAGTTTTTTTATCATAGAACATTATCTCAATGGTCTAAGACCATCAACAGATGCTCCTAATTATAGGGATCTTTTTTAGTTTCACCACCTATGAATTTAGTACATGTGGGGGATCTTCTATGTAATATATTTGGCGGGATATATAGAATAAATCAAGTACTTTAGACAAGGTTGGTTGTAGTTATTTTTGATATTCCGCATATATGATTAGCTTAAGAATCTCAAATGGATCGATGTACCTGGTAATTTTCTTTCCTTTCATCCCAAATATAATGTTTCTAATCCATGGATATATGTATAAGACTATATTATCTTAGACATAAAAATCCATTCCCCACCAATGATTATATACATATCCCTTCTATTTACATTTTTTATCCAATATGTTCTATAAAATAGTCATAAACTTTTATAACATTTACTCTAACATTTCATATCATGTCAACTTTTATTCACTAATATCTTCCCAACATAATGGTTTTTTTATATTTTCTCTAATAGGATGCATATCGATCCATTTGGATTTTAGATTGAAAAAAATTATTTTGAGAGAAATTATCCTTATGAATATGATGGAACCATCACCCTTTTAATTTCATCTACAATGCTCTCAAAAAATCATCCAATATCTAAATAGTTTTTCAGACTCAACATCTCTATATAGGTGATAATTCATTCTAAAAGTCTGTTCAATGTTTTGGGAATATTGGAGTCTTTTCCTGATCATGGAAGTAAATATAAGAAATCAACCAAATACATTCAATAATGGCTCACCTTATATCTTTGAAAATTCATTGATATATATCTATGAATGTTTCTCACATTATATATCCACTCTAATGGAAAAGAAGTTTCCAGTATTTATTAGATGATAAAAAAAAACCCATAAATCATTATTTTGTATTGGTGCCTTTGGATGTCTGGTGATAATTTCCATGGTGATATTTTTCATTTCAAAATAGATATGTGTAATTGTTTCATCATCCAATTATATTTTTTCCATTCAACCTTATCCTACTAAAATAATATGAACATTGATGTATATTCTATTATATATTTCGGTATATTGTCGTACAATTAGTGTTCTTAAAGATCACAATACTTTTTTCTGATAAAAGGTTTTATGGATATATTTGAGGCAAGTATATCATTAAAAATATAACTCTTTATATTAAAATTATATTGTGCACATAGTCATGAACAAAATCATATAACCCATCTTCATTAATTTTTAACATATAGGATTTACCATTTTATATGGCTTCAATATTATTTTTAACCCATACATAATATTTTTTGAATCATTTATCTAATCTAAAAGTAATACCTGAGAAATAATTTATTAATGGAATTATGATGTAACTTCCTTTATGATTCCCATTTTCATACTATGAAAATCTAATATGACTGGATCCTTCATAATTCTCATCATTTTTAATGTTATAAGATATTCTCTACTTAGAGCATCAAAAATTTTATTTTCCATAATATGATAATAGTGGATTGAGAAGTCCTAATCCTTGATGATATATAACTATAGTCCCTTGAAAATGTTTAAATAAATCACTTTGTATATATATTTGTGGTTCTAATGATAAATATATATATCATAATTTTCCTCATAGGGGAAAATACAACTATATTTTCAACATCAAGATCACCACTACAAAATACGAATCATATGTGGTATAATTATTCTTATGATCTGTCATCTTCCTTGAAGAATATGATATTACATTTTTATTTTTCATAACTAGATAGTAAGTTACCTTATTTAAACAATCATTTTATACCCAAAAGTGATATCTTTATGTTTGTTGTGTAATAAATAGTTTAGTGATAAGTATCTTTTCAAACTCTTTATGGCAGTATTCACATTCACTGGTCCATTAACACATAACATCCTCACATATTTTCATGGTTAGTGGTTTAAAAAATCATAATACATTCTTCAAAAAATTTCATTAATACCCCTCTAGACCAAGGAATCTACGGATCTCTGTTACAAATGCTAGTATAGGCCACTCCCCAAACCCCTATATATTATAATGATCTATAGATATGCAATTCTTGGTGAAAATATATCCAATGAATTATATTTCCTCCATAAATAAGTCATATTTAATATATTATACATATATTTTCTCACATTTCGAGATCGTAATAATAGTTTTAAAATGATCTCCAAGATCCCCATTTTTATTAGAGTATATTAGAATATCATCTATAATAACTACCAAAAATTTATTAAGGTAATATCTAAAGACTATATTCAATAATCTCATGAATATTTCTAGATAATTAGTGATTATAAAGGGAATAATTATGGAACCATAGTGTTTATACCTTGATTTAATTGTAGTCTTGTGAAAAACATAATTCATTCACCTTTAATTGAAGATATCTCAACCAAAGGACCACTTTATAGAAATACATAAACCTATACAGGTGATCGAATATAGAATATATCCTAGGAAGGGGATAATTGTTCATTATTTTTTTTATGACCAATCAACAATCAATTAATATGAGCATTGATCCATCCTTCTTTTTTACTAAGAGGGCAGACACACACCACAATTAATAAATCAGGCATATAGAACCCTTGTCTATATTCTCTTATAACTACTTCTTCAAATATTAAAACTAAATTTATGAAATTCTATAATGTTTCTATGATATGGTTAGAGATCATGGAGTATTTATTTCTGAGAACTAATCACATAGTAAGGAAAAAGATATGGAAATTCTTCCGAAAACACATTAGTTTTGTCCCTCATAATGGGAATGTATACATGAATTATCCTATTATTTATCTCAGTTATTTACGAAATATAATTTTAATCAAAAGGATATAATATCCTAACTTGTTTTGATGATTCTAATGTACATTTTTTCTCTTTCAAATAGTTGCTCCAAATTGGAGGATGCCTTAGGATGTGAAGAGGAATCTCTCTCTGAGAACAGTTGACATTTTCTTTGTATAATGATTCACATCCATTCGTAATTAATCATAATTCACCTCAATATATGTAAGAATATATTTCTTGAGAGAACTAGTAAAAAAATTACTTCTATGGAGTTATATACTATATATGCAATAATTTTCACATTTAACCATCTCATAGATAATTCAAATACTATATTTAAAAATGTTGTTTGAATAGATCTACTAATATTGAATGATAAAAATGAAATAAATCACCCATAATGAAATAGTATTATTTCTACTATTAAATTATTTACCAGAGTACCTATGACCACATAATTGTTAGTATTTACATTAGAAGTAGTGACAGAATATAGCCTTACTTGCCATCATGGAGGTTTCTTTAAAATAATGTCACTAAAAACCCTTTTCATAAGACATTAGCACATATAGTTCCTATGTTACTTATTAGTGAAGAAATATACAGCAATATTAGTGGTCATATGAACCATTGTTTCCACATCCTTATAAGAGTATTTCTATATTTCACTTTGTTATTTATTATCATAGTACACCAATTTTACACACATGATGCACATTCAGATTCCCCTTGGGAATTATCCAAGATGATTATTCCCTCACTTTTTCCATGTGGGATGTGGAAAAATCCAACCTATATAATATATTTCAATTAGGGTTTCTGAATAATATTCGAACATATGATTCATATCGCAATCCCATGAGTCAACTGAGAGTAAACAATATCCTTCTCAACATTTATGTAACAACTAAAAATATCATCCAAAATATAAAGTACAAAATTTCTAAGTATTTTTATAGACATAGTTTCAAAAAAAAAGATTCAGTCCACCATATAATAAAAGATTATGAAAATGATTGAAGCATACTATGAATACCCTATGGAATTTCCATCATATACTCTAATAGAAGAATATTCATTTTTGACAAATAATTAGGAAATCCTATCCATCATAATATAGATACATTGGGGAAAATATATATTAAAAAATATATCCATGAATTCTTCCCATTACATGGAATCAATTTTCTCTATAGATATATTATTTTTGATTTATTTTCACCACTAATTATGTTCCCCTTCAAAATTATAAACATTCAATACAAATTTTTAATATTAAAATCTAGAGAGGACATATCATATTTTCAAAGTAATGTAAATACAATGTTATTTGATTAGGGTATCATAAGATCCAGTAAATATTGGTGGCATTTTTTCATAATTAATTAAAAAAAAATATTATATTTTTTATGATAAGGTGGAAGTTACACATGTTTCATGTTATTATTTATAACACAAGATAGTTAATCTCATACTATCATAATGTTTTTATTCCTTATTCCCATTAGGCTTGGTATCTTATTTTTGAATCTATAATATTTCATATCCCCTTGATTAGTGGCACATGATAACATATTTTCTATTATAAACATTAAGAAAAAATGATAAAATTAGTGGGATTGAACAATTAGATAAAGAGAATAGAAAAATTAAAATATAAATATAGAAGAAAAAAGATATTAATTAAGAGAATATATTAAAATGCGATTCCCTAAGAATCAATCTAAGTTCTCCATGGAGACATAATTATTCGTACGGTTTGTAGTAATGTTTTCTAGTCATAATCATTATAATTGTGTCGGCAATGATTTGATAAAAAATGTAGAGAACCAATATTTTTATATATATTTTTACATTTTCATATAAAATTGTCCACAAAATAAAATCCATGGATAGGGAATTCTATTATCTTTGGGAGAATAGGTTCATAATTAAAAAACACAATACAATATTTATACATAATTATACCCATCTCCATATTGATATTATAACTCTCTCTGAGAACCTAAAACATTATAGGATAACATGGGAAAGAAATTGAAAAATGGGATGAGCTAATACCTCATTAAAGGAATAAACATGTGATTAAAGTATTAAACCAGAGTTAGATGGCATAACAAGATTACATTAAAGGAATGAATCCTGAATAAAAATATGGAACCATTACAAATAAAACAATGAATCATATGATTATTCAAATATAATAGTATGGAAACAATATAAAACATGACATAAATATGAGTAATGGATAACATCCAAGACTATATTATATGGTGGAAAAGTACAATAATGGATTATGTTTACACCCTATTACCTTACATAATGTCTATTAAGACTAAAAAAGTACCCAATTCATAGATTCTATATCTAGTTGAACCCATGAAAACATGTTAATTCATTTATATTCCATATAAAAAATCAAATATAAGGAATAAACCTAAGGGCTAACCATGGAATGAAATATGTTTCATAATAATTTCATAAGGAATAACCTAGGGGTTTATTAAAATGTTATAAATTATTAAAGGTATTTAAAAAATTTTGGTTATTCATAATATAATAATAATATATCATGAATAAAAATGTTCGAATTAATTTAGAACATGAATTATATTAGCTATGTAACCTAAAAAAGGTGCCACATATGAGAAGTATTACGGAATAGAATAAAGATTATTCAAATATGATAAAGGTATAACTATTTCAATTAAATTATAAAAGAACTAAAATATATTTACATGATATATATATTTTTTTGGAAAACATATTATATACTTTTAATAGTTCTTGGAGTATGCATAATGTTTTTAAGAAATAGAAAAGATCTCTTTAATCATATTTTTTATCAAAAGAAATTGAGAAGGGATCCTTTTAAAACATGTAATTACCCATAAAAATAAAGATGGATTGGGATAAATAAATTTTCTAGTATATGAACATAGAATATATAAGACTTATATGATAATAAGGTTGTGATAAATTGAGTTAACGAGAGAGAATGTATAACCCCAATGGAATTTGGTGTTTTGGAATTATCCCTTACCTTAGGATCAAATTTGTTTTTCACTATCTGTTAATGTACAATATAATGAAAATTTAGGTATTAGTTAAATAATAATTAACCTCTTACTTCTAAATTATATATATATATATATATATTGTTAAGTTCATTTATGGTCATTTTGATGTGTTACAAAGAACAATTTTTAAAATTTTATGAGCATTCATTTCATGGTTTCATGGTCAGTTCAGTTGTATATAAATATGGATGGTCATGGAAAAAATGGAAATAATATGACATAAGTGAATGAAATCGTTTTTTTTAAAGTACATAATTTTAATTTTCCTCATTATAAATTTTCTCATAAATTTTTAGTTTATTTCAGTGGTCTCTATAACCATCAAGAACTAGTTGAATCTTATTTAATATAATGTCTATATATTAGTTCCATAAAATGAAATAAGTTATAATACATATATTATAATCATACATTAAAAGAATAATACCTTTATGATTATCTATTAAAGTGGTAATCTAAAACATAAAATCATTATCTACAGATCTAGTTCACCACTATAATTTGGAAAATGGATTTGTTTCATTGAATAAAAGGTTATATCAAAATGTATTGATATAATATTTTAATTTAGAAATATAAAATTACAAGATATTTATGACACTAAAATTTATTAATCTATTATGGATAAATTATATTATTATAATTTTGAAAATAAAGCGATCTTATTTTTCTTTTTTGAGAAATTTACCTCATTAATATCACATCCTTGAAGGAACGCTTAAGTAACACGGATTCGGCCCTTCAATTGGAAAATAAAAACATATATGTCAGGATAAATGTTATGAGTGGTTTTTTTATAAATTAAAAATGTTTATTAATTTTTTAGGATAAAGGGGGTGGTTATGGTTACAATTTTTAGTTGAGGATGGGTGGTTTTCTGTTATGAAATAATAATAATTTATTATTTAAATCCAACAACATTTGGGTGAAATTAATTAAATGGAATTTTGTACCAAATTAATGATGTAAAAGATGTTTAAGGCCCATAAACATATTTAAAATAAATTTAATTATCTTTTTATTTTATTTAAATATTTTACCTTTTAGCTTTAATACACTAGATTATTTCACATATACTATGTTAAATCATTGTTCACCATAGAAAACTTTTTGTGCCTAAAAATTAAACCGATGTTATAAAATAATTTAGACTATTTTAATCCAGATATTCAACCCATATTAATGATTCAATTTATATAATTGGTTAAAATAAATTCTAATATAATGCCTATATAACTCATAAAATCATGTTGTCAAATTCTCAAAATAATTATATTCAAAAATGATGTACATGCATTTCAAAATATTAGAAATTCTCTATTATTTCAATAATTAAATATATTTTGGTCAATAATATTGTTTAAAAAACATTAAATCATGATCAAATAACTATTATTTAATAATATTTATTTAAAAAACTAAATTTACTCTTGTAATCCACAATATTAATTTTCATAGAAAATTTCCAATGAATTACTGTAACAAAAATATAACACGATGGATCAAAGAATAATTTATTATCACGATTTGTTTTTCAAAATATAATAATATAATACTTTAAATAATGTTCATAATATACTGAAATTTAAAAATTTCACAGAATCGTAATAAATATGACCTCTATAAAAATTACATAGGAAATCATTTGAAAATATTATAATGTAAAAAGATTTTTTTTGTTTCTATATGTGATATATGTGCTTCACACTACTTGAAATAATTATATTAAGTGAAATTCAATTGATAAAATTCTGGGTCATTATAAACATTACCATGGATTCCTCAATTGAAAACCCCTGAAACCGTTCTTTATATTATGTTTATTAAGAAATAAAATTTTCATTCCTTCATTTTATCATCAATAAAAAGTAAACTTATATTTTATAATTTTTAAAAATAATAATTCATGCCTCATAAAGTATAGTAACTTCTTTCATTTGTTTTTTATCCAACAAATATTATATAATCAACATAAATGATAATAATAATTATTTTATCATTATCCTTCTTTATATAGATATTATAATTAACCCTTACCCACTAGAATCCAAGTAGTCCCACGTGTTGATAAATTATAGGATACCAGTCTTTTTGTTCTTTATTTAACCCATACAATTCCATTTATAACTATGAAACACTATTTTGATCATTATGAACAATAAGTCTATCTGGTTGTTCAACGTACACTTCTTCATCAAATAATACATTAACAATTTCTATATGAAAAAATCCTTGAAATCATTTTAATATAGGATACCCTATCATGGAAATGTATAGTAAAATTATTTGAAATAATTATATTTGATAAAATGACTCGTCTCTATCATTTCCTTCAATATATAAATATTCTTTCCACACTAATAATTCATTATTCAGAACTGTCTATCAATATTTTTTCAGTATGTTTTACAGACCCTAATTTTTCATGATATGATTCTTATTATACCACATAAAAATGTTTTATTATGTACATTCCAATTGATTTATTATTTTCATGCATACCATTGATTATATTCATATCCCATGTATCATCTTTAAAACTATATTGATTTGTAATTGGTATGAATAATCATTTTTATAGATTATTCATTATGATCATTCCCGTTGAAGTATTCAGTCAGTAAATATATGAAGTTAAATTATTTAATCCCTAAATCACAATTTATATGAAGTGGTTTAATTATACTAAACATACACATCATCAATTTAATCTTTTGAATCATTATTACCCATATTTACCTCTCATAAATTCTGAACCCACTATGAAATTTTTCCATGATTTTCTATTTTTTTAATATTTTTATCATTTTATACAACATTTAAATCATCTATTTCAATATTATTCATGTTATGAAGATTAATATAGTTATATTACATACTATTCAATGATTAAAATAAGACATTATCTTTATGAGACTAAAATTCCATGTGATTCACCGTGTTAAAAAAAACCACTTATATTAAATGAATAAAAATTACTTAAACATTGGATTAATCCTATACCATATATTATAAGTATAATTTTATTCACCAGAATAAAAAAGCCTATTTTAATTTTACAATGATGTTAATATTATTTTCATAAATATGATTTCTATAATAAATTCTTCAGTGGGCATCATTAGGTATATATTTTAATGATTGGTTTTTGATCTCAAATATACTATTATGTAAAAGAATCCTAAAAACTAAAATTGTGTGACTTATCCACTAATTTTTAGTATATTACACAACATTGATTTTTAAACTCGCTGGAATTATCCGTATGAAATATCGTAATTTTTTAGATTTCCACCACTCTTTGATATCATGTAATGAAAATGATTACTTTAGAGTTTTGGGTGACACCCATCTTCTATTTCATCTTGTGACATTAATGTATTAAATTGTACATAGTTCCTTTTATCACCAATGAGTTCATATGATATTGTTGAAAACCATAAACATACACCAACTCTATATTTTTAATCTATATCTTATTATTCAAATTTTATATCTTCTTTAATGGTCCTTACATTTTTATAAGAATCACACATGTGTGTATGATCACATTAATTTCTACACTTATTAGAATTTATATCCCTATTAACAATGTCCTCCAAGTGTTTTTATATCATATGGACCTGATTTTTTCCATTTTTAATATTATTCTTTAGATAAGAAACTCATATCATCTTCTTTAGTAAAAAGGTAGAGATCCCCATTTCTACACTTCTATTCCATCCCAATTTAATCAACCATTATATTGAAAATGAATTTATTCATGGTATTTCTTATAATATTCTTCGATTCACATTATATACCTACATATAATAAAATTTGAACAATTACTTTGACAAGAAATATTTTCCCAAGTCACATGAATTTTCCTCTAATTTTTTCTTTCTTAGAGAGAATTGTATTTAACAATTCATAATTTTCAAATAAAGTAATGCATTCATTATTTTACTTAATTTAAATGAAAATATACATATATAAAATCATTTAATAATTATAACAGGTTTCAAATATCTATTATTCATCTCAATAAATTGTTTCAAAGTAATATATACATCCATAAATCAGTCATTCCTTTATTTATTGATCAATTTCATTGACGTCACAATGGTCAGTCAATAATATGAAAATTCCTCCTTAAAATATGATATAGTAACATCAATTTTTATGGTTTAAAATTTATTTTTCACTTTAATACTTATGGTGTTTCCTTAATCATCTAATAATCTCCCACATATTTAAACCACTTTAGAATATTACATTATAGACTTACGGAGTATTTCATGACATCATGTCCATAAAAATTACACTACAAATAGTATAAACATATAATTTATAATGCATATATATTTATTCTCATTTAAAAATATTTCTCTTATCAATTGAAATAACTATTATATATTGAATAAAAATATTCATTATGCTTCATGTTTTTTGAATAATAACACCAGAATTGTGATTTATTTTTCATTGTCTTTGCTACTACTTAGGGATCTATTTGGTATTTCAAGTATGTTTATTATAGGTTAAAGCAATGTAATCATTCATAAAAGGATTTCATGACTGAGTATGAATATCAAACATAGATTACCATTTCTTTTTATCAATGAACATATCAACTATGACATTATAATTGAATCCTTTTTGTAGAAAATATTCACAATTCTTCATTAGATCATTATGATTTTATTCAAATATTCTCTATCACACATGATATAATTTAATGATGATATAATGAGATCAAAAAAATATCTTAGTCTTTAGCCATTTAATAGAGACTTATTATTTCCTCGTTAAGCTCCTTATAGAAATTTACTTATGTTATCATGATACAAGTCATACTTTCAAATAATATAGTGTTATTATTTAAAATATAAATTGAAATAAAGCAATACCTTTTTAACTACTTTTTATATAATATATTATCAATATTATATATTAAGTAACCTTTTTACTATTTAAATTGTGTTTAAACTTTGTAATAATGAACAAATCCATTGGATTTCTATGTATCCACCCCTGAAACATCAATATAGTTATCTTCCACATTGATCCCTAATTTTACATCAATCCATTAATTAACCTCACTGACTTATCCATCCCTTTTCTCTTAGAATTTTTGGTTTTATATTAGATCCAAACATAAATTATCTCTGAGGCCATTAAAATCCTCTATTTTTTAAGTTTCATTTTTAAGCTAACATAATATTATCAATGAAAATTATTCTTCTTGTAAAATTATACTATAAACTCATACTTCCCCTTAAACATTGTTATGATTTTATTATGGATGAATAATACTTTTAATCATCTACAAAAGC
Source organism: Viscum album (assembly GCA_963277665.1). Lineage (NCBI taxonomy): Eukaryota > Viridiplantae > Streptophyta > Magnoliopsida > Santalales > Viscaceae > Viscum > Viscum album. The sequence continues at coordinate 1,488,614,001 of OY728164.1, forward strand.
ATTATACAATTTGAAATTATGTGCATATTATTTTCACACATATAATAAGTGGGTATAATCATTTCCTTAAAACATACTTTACAATTTTTATGTTTGAGGAATTTAATTGCATAATTTAATTGATATTTTTTATCTAGAATAATCCTCTATAGAAAGATTCTTCATTTACAATAATGATTCTATTTAGAATTTATAATTTTCCTAAAATTATTATAAATTTTCCTTATTTCATATGAAAGAATATTTCTTTTAAGACTGTCTAATGTGATCACTTTAAAAACATTTTCCCTAGTAACTATAATATATTTATTTATAAAGTGGAAATTTAATTAGAATTATGATTATAATCATGATTTTTTAAATGGATTCTATATATTATTTATTTTCTTACATAGTCATTTATTCATAGTCAATTAATTCATAAAATGATTTATTTTAGTGTGTCCAAGAATCATTATAATTTTTCAATAAAACCTACAATTTCACTTCATTAACATATGAGTACCCATAGATAATGACTATAAAATTCCCCCAGATTGAGTTTTAGTTTTCACATGATATACAATTCACGTATATTGAGTTAGATAAATCTAAACTTATAACATTGTTTCCTTATGTTTCATCATAAAAAACCATTATGTTCAATTTATGATAAATCTTCACATCACTTGTTGAATTTAATTCCATGAATAAATTATGAAAAAATATTAAAACCTAAGGAATATAAATTATGTTGAATATAATAATATATAAACAAATTTTAATTTAATTGATTTTTAAAATCACTATGTAATCCATATTTTGTATTCCATATAAGAGAGAATCTTCCAATAAATATGAATATTATACTTTAAGACAACTTATTCGTCCAAAACAATGATAATACAAGATGGATTGTGTGTTCGTACCATAAAATGATAATACACTATAGTTGTGTGTGGGGGGGGGGGGTTGGGGTAGAATCAGTTTAATGACTAATTCAAATGGACCTCAATAATGGTATAGTAAAATGATTATTAGGAAACATTCTTTTGTGTATTCAAAAATATTGATGAAATGTAAAGAGAGTATTTTGTAAATTTATTGTTCCTCATATAGGGTTCTCTATATAGAACACAAATGGAGATTTTTAGTGCAATGAAAATTAGTGATCACAATACATAACATAATAATATAGAGTAGTCACACTAACCCTATATCAAAATAACTATTAATGAATAAGAGTACTCACTTCTCTCATCAATAAAATCATTGATATTATTTATAAACCCTCATAATCATTATGGACCATGATTGAATTATATATTAACTATGTTGAAATCTTAATCACTTCCTTCTCTTAAAGAATATAGAATCCTCTACTAATTCTCAAATCATTTTATTTGTGGTCCCTAAAACTTTTTCATGAAATAATGACAATGATATATCTCTTTGTCTCAATATATTCATCATATTTCAATTCTCTTAATAATTTATTATTATTTTGTTTTGGGGAAATATATTAATTAATTTTGAGAAAATCATGCCATAAATTCATAATTCGATTTCTCAAACATCACCAATAAGATAATATATTAACAAAACATGTTTTTTATATTTCTTAAACCACCATGACATGGTGTGTTCCAAAACAATAGTATTAGGATATACACAGGACACAAATTTTAAACCCTTTTAATATCACTATTTCTATATATTTATCACCATGAAATTTTATGAATGCTTTCTAATCATTTTATTTTCATTGAAATATACACTACGAAAAATGGACCCCTAAAACGAAATTTTGGTAGTCTCGAAATATTATACCATTCTAAAACCACATGAATATTACATAATCTATATTTATACCAAAATTACTATAAAAATCCCAGTATAATAAAATTTCATCATTCATATTTCAACCAAAAAACAAGATTGTCTAAATACCTTCCACCATGATGTAGACTCCTTATGTGACTGATTTTATATAATCCTTCATGAATTTCAAAAAGAAATGGTTCAATCTAATTAAAGGCTTTTAAATTTTACACATTGATTGAACATAAATAAAACAACATCTAGAATAGCTATTTTTGAAATCCAGAATATTTTCATTTAGTGAAACTCAATATACCATTACAGGGTTTACCTAGTCTTCCCATGTTGTAGATTGTATAATTTAACAAAGAGTCATCTGGCTACTCTATATACTACACCTATTCATTTTATCATATACATCCATTTCATAATCACCACCATAATCTAAATACCATATAACCATAGAATAAAAATAATTTCTATTATAACCTCCAAAAACATTATTCTAATCTTATGGTCAAGTCATTTACACTGTATTTGATGAATATATATGATTTAAATTATCATTTTGAGAATTTATAACAATATTTATCAATTCAATAAACCAAAAAAATACACGAATTTATTTTTATAAAAATATTAAAACCATAATTTATTAATTAACCAAAATTTAACGTTCAATTCCTTATAAGATAAATACATTTATTTAAATAGATATAGAGATAATTATAAATTTGATTGCATTCCCAGATTTAGAAGTAACTTTTTTTGGCTTTTACATACATAAAAATTATATAGAAAGATAAGGGGTAGATATTAGAGACAATTCAAAAGAGGAAACTAAAATTTGGTATAGAAATATTTAAGAAAAAAGATATATTTTTATTAGTATATTTATTTGAATTTTACTAACAAATAATTTTATTATTTATTTCCTAATTATTTAATTTTTTCACGTCACTTTTAGTACACCCGTTTTATTCTTAATTCATAATTATAATTTTTAGTTCTAAAGTAATTATATAAACTATATTTTATTAATACATTATATAATATTATAATCAATATTTTCATATATACCATATTATACCATGTTTTAGTTATTATAAATTTTTATTTTCCACTAAAAAATAATTATTTTACAATTTAAATAAAGTTTATGTTTGATTTAGAAAATGTAGATTATTTTGATAAGTTATGTTTATAAGTTTGGTAATTTATAATCTAACTAAAATTATTAAATTTTATAAAAAAATACATTATCATGTTATACAATTGTTTATTATTGAATTTCCAACACAAAGATATCTCTCTATCTTCTTAATAAATTACCCCTAATTATAATATTATATATAATGAATATATTCATTGAGAGACAAAATATGATTATCCATATATATAAAATAGACTTTTATACCAAAGTAGTAATTATTTTAAACAACGGTATAATTGGTGTGTTTGATATATAATTATAAACAACTAACAAAAATTGACATTAGTAAATACTAATTTACGATGATTTGTTTGTTAAAAACTATTGATAGAATGAAATTAAAATGGAAATAGAATAGTTATTGATATTAAGAAGCACTAGAGGAACACGAGATAAATAAATTATAATTGACCTAATTGAGTTTGAAATAATAGGAAAACATGAATTCATGTACATTTTTAAATGTTTTCGATTTTTTAATAACATTTTCCCAATCAGCATAAGTCTCATAATGTTTTATTATTTTATTAATTAATTTTTATTAACATATAAAAAACTGTTTATCATCCTTTATTGAGATATTGTATTGGATTTCAATGAAAATAAAATATTTTTTAATGTTATCATTAAATAAAATAGTATTCTGATTCAACATAGCTTGTAACTGTCTCGTTCAGAAGCTAAATCTTCCAATGTATTTTAAATAAAAAAAATAAAAAAATATGGTATATGGGAATTTTTCTACACATATCATCACATTGAAATTTTATGACCATTTTTGTAAAAATAAAAATTGAAAAATTACCAAATTCATCATGAAATAAAAAGACTAAGTGGATTAATATTTTCATAATCAATAACAATCAGGTTTACACTAAAATAGAGTATCCAAATCACTATATAATATAAAATAATACATTTATAGGATATTATAGATAAATAATATAGAAAAATGAAAAAAAGGAGGTGATGAATCTCTTCTATATGTATTTTAATATCATTCACACAGACATATTTCATATTTTATTGACTATTAATTTCTAAATCAATTGTTCCCAGGATTTATTTAATTTGTCTTATAATATGTATCACCTCATTTGGTGTCCATGTTTCTTAAACTATGATCGACTATATTACTCATCATTTAACTGAATTCAATTGATTGATTACTTATATTACAAGGGAAAACATATCCATTTGTCTCAAGAAACCACCCAATATTATCATGAAAAATAGTTTAATTGAATCATAAGGATCATTATCATTCTAACATCACCATGTCACTAACTCATGTATTGATATTAGGTATATATAGAATATGTTTTATCCAATAGATGTAATTGAAGATCCCAGATACACATATTTGTATAATTTGTGATAAATTAATATAGATTCTGTAATCATTAGAGTGCTAGAGTAGCTTCAATGGACAAGAGTTTTATGTATCAATGTAAAAAACTCTGAATATATCTAAGAGTCCTTTAGTAATATTAATAGATGTATATTCAGTGATGAAATCCATAGCTTGGGTTGAAGGAACACTCTTAAGGAATCATATGAAATTATCTTAGTATCAAAAAAACATTGTTGTTTATCTCTTAATCCCATGTGTTAGATGATCAAATGGTTTATCAATCCATAAATGGATATCATATGAAACCATACAATATATATATAATTCAATTTTTCCTATTTCAATCCCTAAAATTACCACTCAAATATTCATCAGGCTTGATGACCACGTAACTATTGTATATCCCTACATTTAAATTTTTAAACATCAATTTATCCTCTTATAAATGGATTGAAGATTTAATACACAATTCAAAAAAATATGTACACTTAATTAATATAATATATTTTCAATTCATATAAAAAATCATTTTAAATCCCACTTCACAATGCCGAATTTAATAAAATTTTGAAATTCAATTAAACAATACCTATAATATATTAATTTTTAACAAATATAGATGTGATATATCAATAAAAAATATTTTTAATTCCAGGTGAAACAAATTAAATCATATGAATATTACAATTTAGAAAAATAATTCCAAAATGAAATTAATAAAAAATAAATTATAATAAAATTTCAATTAATATTTAATTATTGGATGCAGGAAATATTTTTAAATTTAAATCACACCAAAAAAATTTCATTTCATTTTTTCATTTAATATCATATTCAATATAAATATATAAAAAATGTGGAATTATGTTAAATAAATTCATCAATAGAAAATGTTTGAAATAATAGTATAATAAATATATATATATGAAATTCATATAATATTCTTCCGTAGAAAAATTCTATAAAAAGCCTTGTAATATCTTCCTGGGGAAGAATTGTACTTTTAATTAAACAAACTTCTATGAGAAGAATTATTCCATCTTTCTTGAGATCATTTATCAATTTAATAAAACAAGCTTATATGTGAATATTAATACTAGATCATTATATTATAACACATGTTAGGGTTATTTAATAATTTTTCATTTACCCTTAATTACACAATTTAGCCTTAAGAGTAGTTATTAAAAATAATTACTCAAATTAGTATACATAATGTACAAAAATATAATATATTTATTTAATAAAATTGAACCATATTATTCAAAATAAGTGATCTATTTTTCAATATAAATAACATAGAATTGGAAGAATTATATTTTATATTAATTCTCGTTGTCAGAAAACAGAAAGCAAGAATTTAAGAAATAAAAAATATCAAAGTGATTGACATGTGCTTATGTCTAATTTAAATGATAAATTATTTCCGTTGATAAAAATTAAATTAAATTATATATACATAATAAAATAAAACATTAAAATCAATTAAAAAGATAATGTAACTATATCAAAAAATTTGATGAAAAAAAGTTTTGAATTAAAATGAAGTAACATTTATTACTCATTAAAATGATAATGTTATTAGAAGAACAAAAAAAACACATAAAACAGTTGTTTTTTTGTACTTATTCAAAAGAAGAAGTTTATTCTGTCAAATTAAATATGTATTAGTTTCAAATATTGGATTTAAAATGGGTTCTCTATTAAAAGGCTGTAAAAGTACATTTTTGAAAAATACTTCTTTTATCTGAAAATTGATTTTGTTCTTTAATTATTTCTACAAAACACATAAGATGAATGTCAAAATTATATAAAATATATGAATTTCAATATTTGTTAAATACTATTCATAACAGCTTCATAAATGGTAGGTTTGATAGGTTATGATGTCCTTGAACTCAGTGTTGTGTGTGGCACAATCTATTGTTTTATTAAAAAAATAATATTACTGTGGAAGCTTGGGGTGTTACATTCTCCCCTCCTTCAATAAATTATTTCCCAAAAATTTTCAAATTAGAGTTATGAATCAAAGGTTTGATTATTCAAAATCCTATTATTTCAATCCATTATCAGAAAAATGGTTGATAAATCAAACGCATTAAAATAATGAAAGGGAAGTATGAATGTTACTAGAGATAAAACATACACGAGTTCCATGTAGGAAAACACCGACATGAAAGAAAATATAACCATCAAATTATTTTAAAAATTGATTGAAAACATTATTAACATAATGTTAACAACTAGAAATCTATATATCTATGATGATCCAAGGGACCATTTGATTCATCACAAAATAGAGTACAAGGAATTGTTTTGGTTATAAAATCCCTTCCTTAGAGTTTGAGAATTATTTTACATAATAGACTATTAGAATAAGGAAAAATACATAATTGACATGTAGATTTTCATGAATTAACTAATTTCTACCAAAAAAGCTTATTTCTCTTAAAAAGTTAAATAAACATAAGAATATTCTATTTATATTAATAGTATAATATTTTTAATATAAAAATATTCCATTTAAATAAATAAAGCTATGTTATAATAACCAGGGGCTTCATGTAGGCATGTGGTAGGTGATAAATCCTTGTCTCACTTCGGTTGTGGGTTTGATTCCTGAATCCTTGTCCAATGTGGTGCATTGTATCTTGATCTGCATGTTTTATTTTTTATAAAACTATATTATTATATCAATACAAAAAATATTAAGAAACATTAAACATTAATATCCAATGATCAACATACTCCATTAAAACCATTAGATTTATCCAAAATACTTCAGTCCATTCTCTTCCTAAATGTTCTATAAATTTCTAAAATCATTTGTAACATCAGATCCACCAAACAACATAATGTTTCTCTTATTATCACATACTAAATATATGATTACCTTAATCATATTAAAACCATATGGAAATAAAAAATACTATAGTAAAAGCATTATATATATCACTTTGTTCTTATAACTAGAATATAATTATTGAATCCAAAAATGCAAATACATTAATTATTCCACTTCGACTATAGTAATAACATAATCTTGACCATGATACATTTTTTTATTTTGAAACATATTTTCCTTCAATTTTGAAAATAATTTATATAATTTCCCATGTATTTACAATTATATAATTTCGCAACATATTTCATTCCCTTATAATCAAGGTTCTAGTTCCCTTTTTCTTCACATTTATATGAAACACCAATTCCTTTGAGACAAGTACCATGGTGTTTCATCCAAAATTATCTCATAAGAAAAAAATGTGTTCCCCTTTTCCCTTTATTTTTTTATTTCTATACCATTATCTTATTCCATTTCTTTAAATTATTTTCATTTGACATTGATAATTAGTTAGCTGTCTTGATTACACCTGAGAATATATATTTATATAATGGAAATGATTGTGAGAAAAGTTCCCATCAGAGAAATTGCTTTAACACATAAAATAATCTATAAATATTAATTACTTGGTTATATATGTTGTCTCTAGCATACCTCACTACCCGTGTGAGGTTATACTCATACATTACAATATTCTTATCCTCATTTTCCTCAAACTCATAATTTTCCTTTCTATATTATATCACTATTCATAAAGAAAGTACTTCTCTATGAAAAGTTATTTAAAATCACTCAATTCCATGTTTTATACTTCTTCATAATCCTTCTTGTTTTGAATTAATGACCTAAATTGGTCTATATATCATAGTAGATGGTAAAAATCACTAAAAGGATTTTCAATTTTGTTACTCCCCATAGCAAGAAATAATTTCTTTACGGAGCTTATCCACTGGTAATCTACCAAAGGATTTTTAGTCCCACTGAATGCTAGGTTTTGTTTTCTCATGAACTGGTCTAACATTGATCCTCCACATTTTGGATTAGGCTGATTTATATGGGAAAGGTTATTATTCATTACCTAAGTCAATGGCCTTAGTATGGTTATAAGCTATTCATCTCCAATTGTAACTTCATCTCTACTATCATTATCCTGTAAAAGTGGTAAATCCCTACATGGATAATGTGTTTTGATATTGTTTTCAATACTTCCACTAAGAACCATTTCTAAACAATGGAATACATTAGATTAGTCTATAAATCATAATGTATAATTCTAAACTAGTAACACACATTACATAAATTGAACAATTTATGAATATCTAATCCACAATCATAAATCTGGTTCCATTGAGGACATATTTACTCATATATTGTTCATAAAATTTGTAATGAAAATTTAAATTATACTAATCATATCCCACGAGAGTGTAAAACCTAGTGTGAAGTATATCCCATTGTTGTGTACCAAGTTACCCTAAGTAAATCTTAGAAGACATTATCCTAGTTTTCAACCCTAAGTACATCTATTACAGAACCACCTCCACATATAGTATACATGCAAAAATGTATTTATTAGAATATCCATGTAATCACTACAATACCAAAATTCTAGAGGGATCTTCTATACTAATCCCCAATGTTTATCTTGGGGTTATGATTTGTAATCTATGTTTTCTAATCTATTTCTAAAGGTGTTTCTAAACATCCATTGATATATACTATAACTCTCGGCCCACTGTTACTTAGAGATGATGCATTTTTTAATACATTTTCATGATTACAAGGAATAAAGTTCCAAAGGACCGATGAAATTATAAGTTTTTTAATATATTTTACAAACAAGAAAATTACATTATAATTTCTAACATAAAATACATCATAGATAATCCATTGAGAATGCCACTATTCCCCTAGCTCAACCCTTCATATCCATCATAAAACACATCTTGGAATTATGGGAAAATAAAACATAATAATGGGGTGTGATCACATAGTCAATAAAGATAAAAAATATAGCATAAGCTATTACAAATTAGAATAAAATTTTAAATAATGTTACATAACAAAACCACAAGCCTTTTAAAACACCGTCTTTAGCATAATATATAATGAATAATTCAACTACTTCCTGTTAAAAATTCAGATTGATATTCTAATATATGTACAATAATATGTCAAATCAATAACTGATATCCTAACAAGGTAATGAATAATTCCACACATCATAACCACTACATCAGATCCCTGTCCCAATAAAATACACAAATATTTTTTCAAGACCTTTTTCTCATCCACTAGTTTGTCTAATAAGACATAGCGATGCCTTGAAAGGCTATAGCTGGTATGCCCATTACTTACTATGTTCTATACATTCATCATATTAAAAGGGTGAAACATGAAATAACTATTCGTATTAAAGCTACAGTATGAGATGTTATTATGTTAACCATAAAACATTGTGTTATTAAAATAGAACATCCATAGTCAAACATATTATAAAACCATCAATACAATACAGAAGAATGTATCATTATTTATCAATTCTAATTATGAATTAAAATCCATCATAGTCTGTTGATATATATAAAAATAATCTAATAAATTCATTAAGACTCTTTGAGAGATATTTGTTTTTTTTTATTTTGAAACATTCAATGTCCTGATGCTTTTATATGAAGACATTTAAAATATTTTTTTTAATAAATGTGTCCCAAAACACTTTTAATCTTTTAAAAGGAAATAACCATAAAAATATTTATGGCTATATAAATAAATACTTAAAAATATTTTAAAAAATAGTTATTAATGAGAAATATCTAGAAGAATAAATCATTAAAAAGCTTGACATGATTTTTTTCTAGAAATATGCCTTACATGAACCCTTAAAGCTATTCCTTTGGAAAAAATGAACATGGATGATAAATATTTCATAGAAAATACTTCTGTATAAAAAATCTTGAATAATAAAAAGATTTTGAAATTAACCATAACATTTTACATTATGTTAGTAGAGGGTGGATCCAATTCATTTGTTGTCACGAACCGAATCAGGTCGCCTTCAAAATCGACACCCGACCCGATCCATGACAAGACCCGAAGGGCGTTCTCGATCCCCACGGGCTGGCACAAGTTCCCAGGTATCATAAAATGATGTTTGGGAATGATTTACCTGGTTTTGTAAACATAAAACAACAAACAAAACCACGAAACCAATACTGGCTTTTTCAAACAAAAACATCTTTTACTAAAATTCAGAACTGAAGTTCACAAATTTAAACAATGTATGAAGACAATTACAAAGGTAAAAAATCAAGAAAAGATAGCCCAAGAACCTCCACATGGCAAGAGGCACCTCCCTCAAGCCATCCCCACAAGACTTCACCACCAAGGACCTGCTAGAAACCCGAACCAATGTTACTAAAAATTGTACCCAACCTGCGACAACAAAAATAACCAAGTCTACTTACACCCAAGGGTGTAGGTAGGGTGTGAGCCAATTCCCAGAAGGATACCACCACTAAGAGATTCCATGTGATAAACATTTAAAGATGAAAAGAATGCAAGTTTTCAAAAACATGAAAAGCTAGTTACAATTTCTAAAAGATGCGACTTTGAATAAATACAGTTTTCAAGTGGGATGTTTTATCAGGTAAACACTTTTAAAATAAATACCAAAGCTACTTAATTTTCCATCCAAATGTAATGTATGCCGATGGTAAGTATAAAGTAACTAATGAGCACAAGTAATAGGAGATAACACCTAGGCACTAGCTAGTTGTGGGTCCCAGGTACCTCGTATCTCGGTGAGAGTAACCATCACAAATATCCATTCTCGTGCATGACCCACTAGTAGGGAACATACCCATGACCTAGTTGTCCCCAATCATCATCATCATAGTTTAGTTAGAGTTGTATGAATCAATCATGCAATGTAAAACTGAGGCCAAACTCCACAGAATCACTATGGTACTAGTACACGTCCACCCACCTAGATACCCAGGTTTTCCCCTTGTGTTCAAACAAGTTCAACAAGTCAAGAAATATACATTGTAGAAGTAAATATCAATTCCACATCACAAATTCACCAAATAGACCATATGTATACCACACAAGTCACAAAAATCCATTTTTCATTCAAAATGATTTTGAAATCCGAATCATACCAAAATAGCACACAACACGTTTCACATTTCTTCAACACTTCCACAAAACCATTCAACAATTTTATAAAACAATTATAAGATATTTAAACTCATATAACAGTCCACACACATGGAATATAACACTTCTTTCATAATAAAAAATTTAAATTTTCACAACACACTCACACAAAACACTCCACATCACTTTCACATCACTTTCACTCCTCAATATCTCCTTCAAAAAATTTAATAAAATATTTCCAAGATGATACATATCACATAACAACCTTTTCACAAACGAAATGGACCTTTTAAAAATATACTCCAACCAAAACATTTTTTTGATATAGTTTCACATATTACACAACCCAATAAACCATTCAAAAATTTCATAAAACAATTATAAAGAGTATACCCAAACTTTGCACATAAAATCCATTTCAAAAACCTCTTTTTAAGCCAAAAGAACACCAATACCCTACCAACAAAGAATTTTCAGCCCAATCAACATGTAATAATCCACTTTAAAATGTTATATAACCACCTTGAATAATATCACAAAAGATACCCATGAGAACACACAAATCCATAAAACACTTTCAAGGAGTATAACAAGGTTATACAAGTAAAATCATTCAAATACACCCCCTTTTTAGGCCTACATGGAACTATATCATTTCCCAACCATACTTTTCAGCCCCTTTCAACAACTAATAAACCACTTATACATTTTACAAAACTACCACAAGAGATAACACATGAAATACAATTGAAAAATACACACTTCAAGAAAAAATGTTACATTAAAAACAAATGCTTTAATATTGCTACCAAAAATGGTTTTCTCATAATGAACAGCAATAAGGAACATGTATAATTATTTAATCAAGAAAACTAACTCATCATTAAATGGTTATCCACGGAATCATCTACCGAATGTGTCGAAACCCTCAAATATTGGGGTGAAACATCAACCACACGACCGCCACACCTCAAGGAAGATAAAAGAAACCTAAAACCTCAATATTTCACCCAAAATACAGTATATTAGAACCTAGGCACGAACCCTAACTTCTGGAATTTTTATAATTCAAGAATTAGGGAAGAAACCCTAAGCAATTTGAAAGAGGAAAGAAATAGACTCACCTACTTGAAGTATCCTGAATTAATCACTACAAAAACAATAGTTACTGAAATTTAAAACAGCCAAAATTCAGGGATTGTTCGAACAAGATTTAGGAGGTAATTTAGGAACTGGAATGGAGGGAAAAGAGTAATAATGGAGAGAGTTAAGAAGGGATGAAGTTACCTCTTCAATTATGGCTGATCTGAGACACCCTATAAAGATCATCCCTAATTCGCGATTTCAAAGATCTCCAAGGAGGGGGGAAAGGCAATGCGAGAGCGCCTGGGTTTATTAGGGTCGAGGGGGAGGTGGAATCACTGACAAAAACACAAATAATTAAGGAGATATAAAGGCAATTAAAAATTATTTTTAATGCAGGAAATGGGCCTTTGGGTAGGCCCAATATCTTAAATAAAAACCCATATCCACAATGATTATGGATTTATAAAGGCTCCAAATTTATATTATGGTGTTAATAGGTCAGAGGAGACCATTTAGGAATTGGAATGGGGGAAAAATATTAAAAATGAAAAAGTTATAAAGGAAACAAAATTTATTTTTAAATCTGGAATTGGGCTCACGGTTTGGCCCATTTCATGAAAACTCATCTATTTCTCCATAAAACCTTTGGAAACCATCCAAAAACAAATAATGAAAGGAAAATAAATGAAATTTAACTTCAAAATAAGTCATGTATGTGACAATTCTCCCCACCATGAAAACTTTCCGTCCCCGAGAAGCTACAGAAAGGCCAGATATGAAGGCCAAACCGAACTGATAAACAAAGATGTACTCCCTTGTCAGGTTTCACCCCCAAAGGCCAAAACACCACCAGTGATCAATTAATGAAGGATTACTATCAGAAAAAAAGCTTACACCACTTTCATAAAATGATCAATCACATTCATAATTGATCCCTAAATAAAACTCATTAAATACTACTCATACAAGACTCAAGCAATTCACCCAAATGAACAACAACATTGAAGAAGGTTATACTTACCTTACTTTAGATAGACCATTGGGTACTCCCCAATCCCAAAGTTTACTAAAGGAAGATGTTGGTAGCTTGATAGATCTGAATGATACTACCTACCGCCAAGCCACGACCATGGATAAGTCTGAGTTACTGGTATGGGGGAACAAAAATAACCTCCCCACCATAAGAGAAAACTTATATTTTTTTTTCCGAGAAATAATCAGGACACTAACAGGGGGAGGCCTGAATAGACTCCCCAGTAAAAAGGGTATACTTACATTAGAACTTTACAAAAGAACATCTATAAGACTCATAGTGTGTCTCCCCACCATAATAAAGAACCATCTTAACCGACCAGCATGGGGCGGTACAGAAAGACCCCAGAATTTAAAGAGTTGGGATGACCACATGGTTACTCTGCACGGTTTGGGAAACCATGCACTAATAGTGGGGATCCTTCTATATACAAAGTTTTCTAGGGCATGGTCACTACTAACCAATTGAAAATCGTGTACCCAACCAGTCTATCCAAACATTAATCGTTTCTCCAAAGACTCAATAGAAACCAAAGGGGGATGGAATAACACTAGGCGATGACATGGGTACAAGGCCCTTTACCTATTTCCAATGAACATGAAAAACAAAAGAATGATAATGAGACCATATGTTTAAACTCTTCCTATCTTTCATACTGAGGATAGAAAATTGTACAAGGGTTTAAACGACCCTGGGATTTTCCCTAACTACGAGTCAACTTCTCTCTGAGACCTATGGCTGGAGCTCAAAATATTGAAGCATCTTCGGCCTTGCAGTTAGGCTTTGGAAACCACCTGAATGAAAATTCTTATTTCGTTTCAAACAACAACTACACTGCAATCCCCCCGATATGTTTTTTTCCAAGACATAACACATTCCAAACTCACTTTACCCTAACTCGATATTTTACTGAAACAAGGAATTAGAAGATATACACACATCACACCGTGTTTGTTCGGGTGAGAAACAATAGAAGTAAAGAACACTTATACTCACCTTCCTCTAAAATGGAATATTTTTTATGTTTTTTTTTCAAGGGAGACATTCTCCCAACATAATAGAGACTCTCAGATGATTTCCCAACATTCACCTTTATAGTCAATCGGGCACATGCCATCACAAGGAATCACCGAACATGGCTATTACGACTGATATAAACACTGAATAGAGAGGGAACTTGTACGACATCCCAAAACAACACACAATTCTTGAAAGTGGCCATAATATCCTCTCATGACCATATTTCCCACACTAGTAGTTTAACATGAACTCCTTCATCGAAGAGACTATGAAGGACCAAGAGTTCCTCTTAGACACTATCCAAATACTCATCCATGCTAACAACCCCAGAACACTTCCACCATCGAAAAATTAGGAAACCTAAGAGGCTAAGGTCACTTTCAACCATCCATAATCAATCTCCCACTACAAGAGGATACACAAAAACAATAACAGAATGGGTGTCTACTCAATCTAAAAATCTCAAGAAATAGATTCCTTATATTGATCAACTGGAGGATTTTAAAATGGAGAAACAATCTGGGTTGCGCTTCAGTTATGCATTAACCTTTAATGGTGGCATACCTTATCCAATGAGAGAACCCAAGGACCCAACCAATCTGGTCCATTGGTCAAAACAAGCCATAAACTAGCTCCAAACACATGAAGGGAACCACTGCAAAGGAATCCCAAAACATTTTTCAAAAGAGACCACTAAATGTCCCTACAACACAGCTTACCGACCAAACCCAAACCCAAAACGCAGTTCAAATTGAAGGGGTTCTTGGAATCAAAACATCCCACAACATCAACATTTTCAAAAACCCATAATACAAACCATACAAAAATATTCATCAAGACATCATGATTTTCTTTAAAAGTAATTCTTTGAGAAAGAACAGTTTAGAAGTAAGCGTATCCACCAATGGTACCCCATGCGCCTCACACATGCAGGTTTTTGTGCCACACCAGACACCCTCCTCATATCCATCCCAGAACTCATCCAGTCATGCCATCAACCATCCATCATCCCATATAACCCCATGCATTTGGTTGCTAATGGAAATACCAAAGGTTAACACCAAAATTCATTCCACTTTTCAAAACCAAAACGGTCAACCAACACATCATTTTTTCTCAAAACTGCTAACCATGAGAAAAAAATCCCAACTCACATCTTACAAAATTTTTTAGAAACTCACAACCATTTATAAAATAACTCACTTTCAAGATATTCACATCAATTTCAAAACATCTCATCCAATTAAAACACACTCTGATTGTTTAGAAAACTCTATTGGAAACACTTTTCAAAACCAACTTCAATAATGTTCCTGCTTTCAAAGAGGTTTAAGCGCACCATTTTAAAATTCAAAACAATTCTAAAAATTAAGTTCCTACCATTTCATAAACCTAAAAATTCACTCTTTATTTGAAAATCATTTCACAAAAACTTTACACTTCTTAAAACAAAAGTGCTATGATTTGAAAACCTAAGCACCAAATAGTGCAAGAGGAAACTAGTTTCAGTGGGTGACATGGAAATATGGTTGGCGGCCATATTCCAATCACTTCACTGCCATAGAGAGTGTTATAGGGAATATCCTTGGCTCCACATGTATTTCCAGGCCCTGCGAGCTCACTAGGACCATTAACCCGACTCTCTTTTCATTTCCCTTAATCATCATCGAACCAAGAAAACCGAAGGACTTAGATAAATCCCGACTTCTCTTTGAAACGTGAATCCCATTATGAGGTGTGGTGATTAGGCACACTACCCATAACTAGAATTCCATGTCCCAAAAATCCTAACTCCAGACTATCCTGACTCTTCCCCAAATAACATGACCCAAAGTGTTAACATGAACCTCCTCTAATACCTTTTTATCACGAACTGAATCTGGTCGCCTTCAAAATTGGCACCCGACTCGATCCATGGAAAGACCCGAAGGGCATTCCCAATCCACACGGGCTGGAATAAGTTCCCAGGTATCATAAAATGAAATTTGGGAACGATTTACCTGAATTTGTAAACATAAAACAACAAACAAAACCAAGAAACCAAAACTGGATTTTTCAAACAAAAACATCTTTTACTAAAATTCAGAACTGAATTTCACAAATTTAAACAATGTATGACGACAATTACAAAGGTACAAAACCAATAAAAGATATCCCAAGAACCTACACATGTCAAGAGGCACCTCCCTCAATCCATCCCCACAAGACTTCACCACCAAGGACCTGCTAGAAACCCGAACCAATGGTACTAAAAACTGTACCCAACCTGCGACAACAAAAACGACCAAGTCTACTTACACCCAAAGGTGAAAGTAGGGTGTGATACAATTCCCCGTAGGATACCAACACTAAGAGATTCCATGTGATAAACATTTAAAGATGAAAAGAATGCATGTTTTCAAAAACATGAAAAGCTAGTTACAATTTCAAAAAGATGCGACTTTGAATAAAAACAGTTTTCAAGTGGGATATTTTATCGGGTTAACAATTTTAAAATAAACACCAAAGCTACTGAATTTTCCAGCCAAATGTACCATATTATGACAGTAAGTATAAAGTAACTAATGAGCACAAGCAATAGGAGATAACCCCTAGGCACTAGCTAGTTGTGGGTCCCAAGTACCTCGTATCTCGGTGAGAGTAACCATCACAAATATTCATTCTCGTGCACGATCCACTAGTAGGGAACATCCCAATAACCTAGTGGTACCCAATCATCATCATCATAGTTTAGTTAGAGTTGTAAGCGTCAATCTTGCTAAATGAAACTGAGGCCAAACCCCGCGGATTCACTAGCATACTAGTACACATCCACCCACCTAGATACCCAGGTTTTCCCCTTGTGCTCAAACAAGTTAAACAAGTCCAGAAATATAAATTGAACATGAAAATATTAATTCCACATCAAACATTCACCAAACAGCCCATATGTATACCACATAAGTCATAAAAATCCATTTTTCATTCAAAATGATTTTTAAATCTGAATCACATCAAAATATCCCACAAAATGTTTCACATTTCTTCAACACTTCCAAAAAACCATCAAACAATTTTATAAAACAAATATATGATATTTAAACTCATATAACAGCCCACACACATGGAATATAACACTTCTTTCATAATAAAAAATTCAATTTTTCACATCACAGTCACACAAAACACACCACATCACTTTCACATCACTTTCACTCCTCAATATCTCTTTCAAACAATTTAATAAAATATTTCCAAGATGATACATATAACATAACAACCTTTTCAAAAATTAAATGGACCTTTTAAAAATATACTCCTACCAAAACATTTTTCTGATATAGTTTCACCTATTACACAACCCAATAAACCATTCAAAACTTTCATAAAACAATTATAAAGAGTATACCCAAACTTTGCACATAAAATCCATTTCAAAAACCTCTTTTTAAGCCAAAAGCACACCATGACCCTAACAAAACATAATTTTCATCCCAATAAACATGTAATAATTCAATTTCAAATGTTATATAATCACCTTGAATAATATCACAAAAGATACCCATGAGAACACACAAATCCATAAAACATTTTCAAGGAGTATAACAAGGTTATACAAATAAAACCATTCAAATGCACCCCTTTTTAGGCCCACATGGAACTATATAATTTCCCAACCATAATTGTTAGCCCCTTTCAACAACTAATAAACCACTTCTACATTTTACAAAACTACCACAAGAGATAACACATGAAATACAATTGAAAAATGCACACTTCAAGCAAAAATGTAACTTTAAAAACAAATGCTTTACTATTGCAACCAAAAATGGTGCCACACCTCAAGGAAGATAAAAGAAACCTAAAACCTCAATATTTCACCAAAAATACAGTATATTAGAACCTATGCACGAACCCTAACTTCTGAAATTTTTTTAATTAAAGAATTAGGGAAGATACCCTAAGTAATTTGATAGAGGATAGAAATAGACTCACCTACTTGAAGTATCCTGAATTAATCACTCCAAAAACAATAGTTGCTGAAATTGAAAATAGTCAAAATTCAGGGATTGTTCGAACAAGATTTAGGAGGTAATTTAAGAACTAGAATGGAGGGAAAAGAGTAATAATTGATATAGTTAAGAAGGGATGAAGTTACCTCTTCAATTCTGGCCGATCTGAGACACCATATGAAGATTAGCCCTAATTCGTGATTTCAAAGATCTTCAAGGAGGGGGGAAAGGAAATGGGAGTGCGCCCGGGTTTATTAGGGTCTAGGGGGAGGTGGAATCACCAAAAAAACGCAAATAATTAAGGAGATATAAAAAAAATTAAAAATTATTTTTAATGCAGGAAATGGGCCTTCGGGCAGGCCCAATATATTAAATAAAAACCCATATCCACCATGATTATAGATTTATAAAGGCTTAAAATTTATATTTTGGTGTTAATAGGTCAGAGGATAACATTTAGGAATTGGAATGTGGATACAATATTAAAAAATGAAAAAGTTAAAAAGGAAATAAAATTTGTTTTTAAATCTGGAATTGGGCTCACGGTTTGGCCCAATTCATGAAAACTCATCTATTTCTTCATAAAACCTTTGGAAACCATCCAAAATAAAGAATGAAAGGATAATAAATGAAATTTAAATTCAAAATAAGTCATGTATGTGACAATTTTAATGGATAAATTTGTTAATTAATTTTACTAGGACCATATACAAATTTATGATATCATATATGATCCCCATATATATTTTTTAAAAATATTTTAGTATTATAATTATTTCGGTTGTTAACAGCTTTGTTTTCATGTGCATGTTTTGTTAAGTAATTCATGTTTATTATGATTAAGATAATAAAATAATTAATGATATTAAATCGTAAATATTAACTTTTCTTATTATGAGGTTTATAGTAATTTTTAATGGTTAATGTTGAGAATTAATCTCATCACATGATGGATATTTTAGGCCATACGTACACATGAGGGACGATATCAATTCCACAAAGATTAAATGTTATTGAAATTGATAGAATATGAATTGTACATAAACAATATCATGTCATATTTATTATTTACATCCTTTATATTCAAAATTATCCCCATTAATATAATGTAATGATGAAAATCATTTTACACCATGGCATGGATATGGTAAGTTGTACGCACACACGCTTGGTGATATTGTTCTTAATAGGATTGATAAAAAGAGGTATATGGTTGTCCCATATTCATAAAAACATCTCAGTATATATTTTATGCTATATTTATAAATTTATTATAGATAAAACATAGGATTTGGATGTAGGTGAAGAATGGAACTTTGAAAGAGGTGAAAAAGGAATACCTCAACTCCGGGTGTCTTCTTTAGATTGGTACAAAAGGTATCCTTAGGATACGTTTATGTCCACTTTTTGGAATCTAGGATAAATTGAGGGATTTTGTGAGAGTAAATGTTCAGAGTTTTTCCAAACCAAATGGATTTGGAGGAGTGAACTAAATAAAAGTATAATTCTTTTTTATAAGACAGGTAGAGGAAACATTAATAAAAGCATGAAATAATAATTTATTATAATTATTTTTCTTTTAAAAAATATATAAATAGATATAATTCTACGATAATATGAGTGTTGTCTATATCCTATCAACCAATAGGTTTTATACATGTTTAGGATATAAAAATATCCTTATCTTTTATATATAACACTTTGAAAAATATGCTAACTCTTACAAAGTCTACTTTTATTTTTATACAATACTATTAATATAGTTATAATAAAATTTTAATAGAACCTTAAATGGATCATAAATGATATTATCTACTCTATCTAAGTCATTATTCCAAACTATAGGTTTTTATGACTATTATATCATTTAATAAAATAGACTTTGTTTTAAAAACTCATTTATGTCAATTTTGACATAATTTAGTTATTGATTTTTTTAATGACTTAACAAATTGATTAATTATTAAAAAGAATTAAATCGTACCTAAGATATCATAGTAGTACAGAAAAGTTTTTTTTGGCATGAATAATTATAGATAATATTTATTTAAATATTTATAATATCAATTATTTTATTATTTAATTAATAATAAAATCACAACATCATCATTGTGTCATAAATAATTTTTTTATTTAATGTCTACAAATTATAAATACCATACCACAATGTGGGAAATATTTTTATCATTATAATGACTATTTATAGTCATAGAGATCACTTATAAAAACCATATTAAAAAATATTTAATACTTATAAAAAATGAATGTGATAGAATATTTAAACTAGCTTTCATGGGAAGATTTGTCCTTTTAATTAGAGAAGATTCCATGATAAGAATTAAACTATATTCCAAGGGAATATTTTTTACATTTAAATAAATATTTTTCTATGATTGGAATTAAAATTTCTTCCATGGGATAGTTTTTTCTCTTAATTTAACAATATTTTATGACAACTTTATAATTACTTCTATGGGATGTTTTATACTTTAAATTAAACAAGCTTTTATGAGAAGGATTATATCATATTCCATGGGAATATTTAGTAAATTAAATTAAAAAAATATATATAAGAATATATAAACTAGATTATCCAATTATGGAAGGTGTTATGGAAATTATATAATTTTATTTCTACCTTTAATTACCTGATTTACCCTTAACCGTAGTAATTAATAACAATTTTTGAAGTTTCTATTCATAATTCCAAAATATATAACAAACCTATTTACACAATTTGAATCATATAATTCCAAATATGTAATTCATTTTTTCTAAATTAAAAATAGAAAATTAGACGAAATTAATTTATAATAAATTCCGATTTTCAAAACTAGAAATCATGTTTTTATAAAGTAAAAACTATCAAAAAATTGATATGAGTTTATGTCCAATTGAAATGTGAAATTATTTTGAATGATCAAAATTGGATTAAATTATTAAAAAATATTACAATTATACTTTAAAACAAATAAAAATTTAATCTAATTATATAAATAATTTAGTGGAAAAATCTATTTTGAATTAAAATACAATGTTTTAACTATTCATTAAAATATCAAAGTTATCAAAAAAACACCAGAAATTTATCCAAACATAATTTTTAAGTTATAATTTTAAATAAGAACATTATTTTGTCAAATCGAATATAGTAAAGTGTCAGGTATTGGATTTTAAAAGGGATTTCCATTAAAAGGTGGTAAAACTGAATTTTTGAAAAATACTTTATTTATTTGAAAAATTAAATTCTTTCTTAAATTATGTATAAGTAACACATAAGATGAATTTTCAAATTAAATGGAATTTTGAAAATATGAAATGTGGTTAATACTACTCATAACTACATCTTAAACGACTAGTTTGATAGGTTGTTGTAAGCTCAAACATAGTGTTTCAAGTATTGTAATCTATTGAATTACTTAAAATGAAGCGTACTACAGATGCATGTGGTGTTACATTACAAGAATGTATTTCAGATATGTCATAATTTATATTTGTGGAGTTCTCCTTTTTAGTTTATGATCTTCATTTTTCTTTTAAATTTTCTAATTTTTTTAAAGAGTGTTTTTACAATTTTCGCGTGTTTCTTTTTCAAATTTTGTTTGTTTTTGAAAGATGTGTCATGAAATCAATATATTTCTGTTTTTACCTCATTTATATGAGTGAAATGATTTTATCCATTAAATATAGTTTAAATGGATTCTAAAAATGATTTTTTTCATGTTTAAATATTTGGGGAATCTCATGAAATGTTATCTGATTCTTGATTTTCCCGATACAGTTCAAAGTCATTATCATTTAAATCACATTTCTATGAGTCTTATAAACCTTTTCCTATATATTATTTACATTCAAATAATTATTGAGAGAGACTAACCATGATTTATTTAAGAACAATTTGATTTATTTCAATCAAAACTTGAGGGGTTGACTTACATGTGTTTTAAATAATTGAGGCATTTATTATGACTTGAAGACTAATTTTCTTGAGAGTCTTTTTTTATTTTGGCATGATGTGTATTTTGTATCATCATAAACCATATAATCCAAGAATACCCAATTATTTAAGACAAATTAGAAGAAATTTATCTATATCCAAACACCACTTGAAGTGAAATTTCATGTTCCAATTGAAATTAAATATGGGTGGAAGATGTGTTGTGTTGTGCTAACTCATCTGGAGATAAATTGGGTGGAAAATAAAATTATGATGAGATGATTTTAATTATATACAATTAATTATATTAAAATATGTATCTTTATAGATTATTCAGGATAAAAGGAGTTTTTCTATTATTTATATCCCAAAGGATAAATAATGTTTTTCCTATCTAGAGATTTTTTTTAAAAAACAAACAAATAAAAATAATTGATATTTTTGGAATCAGTTTCTATGATAATGCTGAATAGTTTAATAATCTATATTATTCACATTATATAAAAATTGAAATTATTTTAAGATGATTTTCTTCAGTGGGGAGTGAATAAGAGACCATACATGAGTGAAAATTAAAATCATTCATTTTTTTTCAAAAATATCCAAGACCTCCTCACTTTGGCCTAAGAATTTGTGACATATAAATCCTACACATAAATATAATCCTAAAAAACAAAAAAATACCCATGATAATCACATGTTATTCACTCAAATTGAGTGGAAATTTAATAATTTAGTAAGCATGATGGTACTCATATATTGTTTGGATAATAAAAGCATGAATGAAATAAAAATATGTGAGATGAGAGAAAATTCATGTGATGTAAATATACATTTTTTGCATGGGATGAAAAATGAAGTATAAATGTATTTAATGATATTAATTTATAACATAGAATAACAGTTTTTTAGGTTTAATGGAATATTTTTATTTTTGATTTAAAAAAAATATATTCGATCACACTTGTTCTGAATTTTCAACGATTTGGTTTTGATGGTCCCTTCCCCAGGAGTCCATGTGATAAGAATTGGGTAAGGGGTGATAGAGATAATATTTTGATTGTTTTTAATATGTTTTTAAATGATTTAATCCCAAAAAAATTCTATTTTTAGCTTATTTTTATCTATTTTGGAATTATGGTGTGTTTTGGCAGAATATGTGAAAATAGTTTAATTTTTTGAATTTTATAATATTTTAATAACATTTTTTTCAGTACATATTTTCTAATTTTAATAAAATTTTAGGGAGTATATTTTTATTATTATTTTTATTTGATTCATCTTATTCTTATGTACCACGAAAATATTCGAATATATATCTGCCCGAAAAATTTAATCTTGTTGAAAAATGTTTCTGCATGATAGAGTGGATCCCACCAAAATAAATGAAGAACAAAATATGAAAAACACCTTTGATGTATGGGAGTCTAATATTATATTAAATAAAATTCAATGTAATGTATTACCATGAATTATGATGGAGATATCACTAGATTAATGCAATGATTAAATTCTTAAAAATGGATGAAAATTAAAGAAACAGTAGTCCTGAAATAGTATGATTTATTAAATGTGTCTTAACATCACATATACATTCCCGGATACATTTAAATGTAAAAGCTAAATTTAAAACATAATTTCAAGCATCCTATAATACGTAACAATGAGGCGATTCAACTATTTGGTGGACGAAACATAGAAGACTTGTGGTGATCAGATTCTGGTGTAGAACATTTCTAATTTTCTATTTAACTCTTTTATTCATAGTTTTGTAATGCCTTATACTTACACATACTTATTTATTTCCCTTAAAATGGTAGGGTAAACATCATAGTGATTAGTTAAGGTTAGTTTTTCCGTTTTCAAATACTGGATTTCTATCACATTATTGTATATAAATTCTTTCTCTCTTCTATAATGTTTCTTTTAAAATATAAGAGCGATGTATAATATCAAGTAAAATCATATTTGGTTAATGATTTTTTTTGTTTATCATTTCTGTGATCAATCTCCCTAGTCTATTTTCTTATTTATATACGATTGAACAGAAAATCTCTTAGTGTTTATGTAATTCACGATCGTCAGTACGTCTAGGAGGGGTATTGTATATTCCGGATTTCTTTCGACAAACAAGACCTGATAGGATATTGCCTATAATAATTGAGTATATTATGTAAAAAAATCATAAATAATGAATGTTTTTAGAAAAAAATAATATTTTAGTTTGTGATTCTGTCACTATCACCATTTAAAGAAGCGAGTGCTAAAAATGATCATGGAATATTAGATAAATCTACCTAGTGGGAGAAGAATAGATAAAATGGTACTAAGATAACATACAAATTGTAAAATTGCCTCCAAGCTAATATCCCATATTATGTAACAGTCTTAATCCACTTTTACTTCCAATTTATAGTCAATCTATTCCATAATGCATATCATTAATTTAAACTCTTTCATTTATATTCAAAACAAAACAATTTCAAAAAAACCCTTTACCCTATAATTAATAGTGACAAAATATTTATATGAAATAATATTTTGGATAATATTTACGGTTAATATCTATACTATACATAGGTAATATAATTTTTTTCCAATCCCCATGACATGGGTGCATCAATTCATCATCTAAATTGTTTTCATTTCGAAGGTGATAGTTTTTAAATTGTTTAAATCTTTGAGAAAATCTTACATACACATTTCTATTATATTTGAAAACACATTAATGGATACATACATTAAATATCATACTATATATATATATATTTTGTTTATTATTAAATGATAGTTAAACCAAATATTAGTTGAAAATAAAATATTTGATAAATATATGCTTTTATTTATATAAATTTTCACAATAAACATTAACAATAAAATCATATAAAACCCTACCCTCTCATCCATTATCTGGTAACATATTATCGATTTCAATGGTTCATTAAAAAGGAATACATTTCTCTATTACCCATTAAAAAAATAATTATAGGTGTGTTCTACATATACCTATTTATCTCTTAAGAATGTTTCTTTCAAATTATTTCGGTCATGTGGATTCAGCTCCATTAACTATAATATGGTTAATATATTAGTTAATCATTTAAAATATCTAGAAAACTACTAATAATATCTTACTAAGAACATAATAATATAAAATTTAGTAATATTTAGAGTAATTTCCAATTATAAACCACTTTTCCAATTGAATGGTCGAATAATTTTTAGTATTATATGAGAAATTAAAGACACTAACTACAGTTCATTTTCACATAGGTAAAATTTAACATAAAATTCATTTTATAAAAAGGATTAAGGGAAATTAATTAATTGGTCTCTTTTATTCTATAAAAATTGGGTTAAATAGTAATACTACCAATAATCACAATTTTAAATTTAAAAAAAATATTCCAAAAATCACCATTAATTAAATCATTAAATATATGGCTTCATTTAAAAATTTAATAAAATTACTGTAAAATGATTACCCTAATAAATTATATGAAAATATGTTTCTATTATATATTTATTCATATTTAATTTAATGTAAATTTATTAAATTTCAATCTTATAAAATCCAATCCCATTTATTGGTTTCAATTAAGGTAGCATGAGATAATGAGTAACAATTTATTCATTACAAATATTGTAGGTGATTCTTAGGGTGAAGAATTATATTGAATAACCAATTATCAAAAAGATCCTATGATTTTTTCATTATATATAATAAAATTATTATATTTATCCATATAGATATAAAATGTACTTATTTTTATCTAGAATTACGTTGAAGGAGAATAATAAAAATATTTAATTATGGAATCTAAGAAATTTTTTAGGGTTGAATCTGAGAAATTTATTTGGAAATACATCAGTATATTTTTATACTATTGATATTAATTATATTTGTACTCCCTTATTATTATCACATCCGTGGTGTCACTTTATTTTTTTGTTTCTCTTTATATATTTACTTATTCATTCACCATCTATTTATAGTCCGTTTGTTTAATGTTTTAATGTTTATTGAAAAATGTTTTTTCACATAGTCATCAAACTATTACTGATAATTATTTGGAAAACATGAATAATAAGTATAAAAATAAAATTATATGTTTCATATGATCGGTTCATGGATTCCCAATTAATATATAAAAACCATTCACATTTCTATGTGTGTCAGTATGATCCTAAAAGTTTCCATTGAGTTTGGAAAACTGTATGTCCAAACAATATGGCTATCTCAAAACATTAAAAAATTTAAATTACCTTACTACCCACCATTTAATTTGTTTTGTCATAACATAATTTCATTCCCCAATCATCTCACATCAGTTTATTACAAATAAATACATCCCCCCTTCCACCATGGTGTGATTTAATTGGGATTTTACCTTGTTTACTAATGAATTAGTGATGTAAGTGTCTCTTGTTAACTCATATTGATTCCTTATAATCATTTAGTTGGATTTGCTTATTTTTGAAGGTCTTGGTAGACTAATTTATGGGGTTCGACAAGCCTACTTGCATGTTTTTGTGTATATGATTTATTTGACCCATTAGAACCGTTTTTGATATTCTATGAGTTTTTCCAATATAAATGTTTGGTTTAAATTTTTACAGGATTGTGGTTTCATGTACCACTGTTTAAATAGAGATATGATATTTATATGATCTACAAATGGTCTTATCATTTAACTAAATCAATATATTATAGTTTTTAATTAGTAATATATTTTGTATGGATGTTTAAATATCTTATATTTGGTTTTAATTGTCAATTAGTTAGAAAATAATAATTTTGACATATTATATAGAAATGGCGAGTGGGTTAGTTATGGAAATCCATCTAAAATAGAATGTCTCATGTGTCGAATGATGTATTATAATTTTAAAATTGATTATATCACATGGGATCCCATGTCACTATGGGGGTAAGACTAGTTTTAGGTATCCCTATTGATTACACCACATTAACTAACAAAACATGACTTGGATGATTATTGTACTATTTTTTTGGGTAACAGTATAGAACTAAGAAAATGATTTCCCAGCATATAAATTCATTTAATTTGGGTTCATTGGATATAAAAAACAACACCTCTAGGCCATAAAATGACCACTTTACCAGTTTATTCAGGAAATGTGTTTGTCAATTACATAAAATGATCATATGAGGACCTAGGGTAACAAAATAACCATAAATAATGTAGTGCATTTCAACAGTTAATGTTTATGGAATTATTTTCATTTATCAAATTAGTTTCCCATTTATAAAATAATTAATAATTTTACTTTTTATTATAATCTAAAAAAGAAAAACAAATAATGTTATGATGTTTATTTCACACGGGTATACATGTTTTTATCTATTAAGTACTATACATATAACACATGGTAGGATCCTATAAGAATACATTTTAGCATACCCTAGATAATCCCAATGGGTGTATGCAGACAATAAT
The DNA here is from genome assembly GCA_963277665.1 of Viscum album. Taxonomy (NCBI): domain Eukaryota; kingdom Viridiplantae; phylum Streptophyta; class Magnoliopsida; order Santalales; family Viscaceae; genus Viscum; species Viscum album. The sequence continues at coordinate 1,488,641,907 of OY728164.1, forward strand.
TTGAACAGATTAAGAAAATTCAAAGCACTATATATAGATTTTGGGAATTCTTGCTATTATAGTATCATATAATCTTAGATAATTGCGTTCAATGTTAGGAAAAGTTCATCTTAGTTTCAAGTTCTAGACTACTGTGTTATCATATTGAGTTGAAATATTTCCATGGATTGTTCATACATTTAATGATTATTGTTTCTTACCTATGGGGATCAAGAATGTTTTTTAGGCCTTTCCACTATCCTGATCACGATCCTTGATATGAAGTTTCCATGGTTGGTTTGTGTCAAAATAGTATCAGTTCCATCATTTTTTGTTCTATATTTTTTGGGAATTTGGGTTAGATTAGAGAAGGTACTTTCTGGGATGAAGTGAATGTGTGAAGCAGTATCTAAAGAACACTCATAGTAATTCTCATTGAGTTACAGATGGATTCTTCTATACATGTTTAATTTCTAGATTTGTTTTTCCCATCCTTGATGTGTGGTTATCAAGAGAGGAATAAATTTAACATATTCTTAATTTAAACATTTTTGTTGATTTCATATTCCCTATTTAATGGTTTTCTTTTCATTTTGGTAAAAATATATGTTATGTATTATTTTATTATAAATAATTATTATTTTGTCACTATTTTATATAGTTATCTATCATTAGGATCCATATGAAGAGAACAATGAATCCTATAGAGTATTTTATGGTAAAATTTATATAAGAAACCCCACTTTTGGAATCGAATCCAGTTAAGGTAGTGGAATGTGTAGTTTAGGATATGGACTAATTTATAGGTTTTAGTCCCTCCCTAGTTAAGTTTACATAGCTTTTATATAAGACTAATCATATATGTTTCTAAAGAATATTTCTCCCTACATTTAGGAAAAAGATTGTACAAATTAAAAAAATGAATGGCTAAAAAATAATTATAGGATAATTTATATTTATGGAATCCAAAACTAGATCAAAGTAAAGTAAGATAATATCTTTCATGAAGGAAAAATTTATAATCTATGGGATTAGTTTTCCAATAAAAAATTCATGAGTTGCTATTATGGAAGGACATCAATGTTATATTAACGAAATAGTTTTATCCTTATACCACAAATCATGATAAGGATCAAAAAATTTTTTCTCTAGTTGGGTGATTTATATATCCAAATATTTTTGAATAGATTTTCCAATAATGTTTGTTTAACACTAGAGATGAAATCAAATGTTAGATTGAAGGGTAGAGAATTTGAAATTTGAATTAAACTTGTCATAAGATAAAATGTCATTCTATTGATGATTCAGACATGTATTGAGGATGTAGATTGTGAGATGATGATTGAGATTGACTACACAGGCATGTCTCAGATGAATGGGGTTCCAATTTTTCCCAAATATTGTTTTATCAGTCCTTCTATGAATGATAAAAATTGTGATGATATGTGATGGGTGGGTATTAGTGGATACTAGGAATCCATTCACATTTTTAGCATCAATGAAATCATGGGTACAATATATTATCTTTAACCATCGTGGATATTATATTTATATAATTCACTCAAGACAATATTATCCTTTTTAATTCAAATCATGTAGTAATATGGGAAATTTATGGAGGTTTTATATTGAATGTTCATATCAATGATGTGGTAAAATCTCCTCAACACCTAAGGGGACCAATATTATTCTTAATGGATCAATGGTAGGGGGACCTTGATCATAAGATCATGGAGGAAGATAAGGTTTATTATATAGTAAAATAATGATTAGATAAGAACATAAAACTATTAATTGTTTTTGGGACATATACCATAGCAGGTTAGATGTATGCAGTTGAGAAAACTATTGTTGATTCCAAGTATACACTAATGATAGTGAGATTATCCATAATTATTGAATCACCTATATTAATTTGAAACATCCAGTTTCCATGATAAGGTAATTATTCACCATTTGTGTGTTATCATTCGGTTAAAAATCCATTTATGTAAATTATTATGGGTTTATTGTAGAATGAAGAATAGGTAGACACTTTGTACCTTAAGTACCCATCATTTACTTGGTGGTGGTTTCATTTCATGAATGGGGATATCACACCATGATCTAGTACATGACATGTACCTGAGGTACATGCCGCGAAGGGATTAAATATCAGTTTTTTATGCGAAGGAAATAGTTTTTTCAGTGTAATTATCTGGCATGGCCTACACGTTCTGACCCCTTTGTACATGTCATGTATCAGCCTGCTTATAGCTTAATGACATAGATTTGGATTTTTTACTCGGTCATTTTCATTTCAGACATCATGGATCTCAACCTATAGAAGTTCTCGTGTGTTTTTGAGAGTCTCATATCCGTCTGAATCGAACCAAATAGCTTTGTATCTTCATTTCCCTTGTGGCACGATTCTCAGGTATGTGTTCTCTAGTGTTATCCTAGATCCTCCCTCTCACCTATATTTATTTTTTTCATCGATCATCTAAGGATTGACTGATAATTTCTTTATGGTGTTCAATATTTATTCTTGGTTGTGATTCAATGACTCCGTCACCTTCTTCCTCATTGACATGTATTTTTGAGAGTGTCATTCTTCGGGGAAGAGTTTGGTAGTTATGTCTCATTTTTTCAAATTGATTACCATTGTACTGCTTGGTGGAATTTAATTGATGATTTAAATTCAAATCATCATGCTTACTTTAAATTTCTATTAATAAACCCAAATATATTGAATTTGTATATTTGAAATGGTGTTGGCATGGAATGTTGAAAAACCCATGATTCCATTTATTTGGGTGGCTTCTAGAAATTGGATGATTTAAATTGTTGAAATTATATTGTGGATATGATAGAAATTTTATCAATTAAATTTATGAATTTAATTGTGGAATATAATTATAAAAAAGTTGGAATAAGTTTTTCACAGATTTCAAACTCATGAGAATGTCTTAAAATGACCAGATTTAATCACAGTGGTTTAATATTATAAAAAAGTGGTTTTGAAGAATTATTTTTTAAATGGAAAGGAATTGGAAATTTTGAAATGGAATAATTTAAATGATCATGTTTTTTGCAGTCTTAAAATAGTTCACATATCATGTAACATAGAATTAATGCCTCAGGATATTAGTGAGTTATTTGGAAACACTTTATCCTACGAAAATATTCTTAATGATACATTCAGTGAGTAATATTCATAATTGATTAGTTATAATTCTCCTCTGATCAATTTTATTGGTATGTGTGTATACACGTATTTATGAGTTCTTATAGAGAGTGCAAGAACTTATAGTCTGTTATACATTTAGAGCATTTTGAAGATGACCATATTACTTTCTTGTTTATTTATATTTGAGATATAAATTTATGTAAGTGTTTGTTATAAATTAATTAAATTCCTCTGGGATTTTTATAAATAAAATTTATCAAAATTTTCATTAAGAAATTATTCTAAAAATATTTCATCTATGGTAATGCAACTCCTGTGCATTGAATGTATATTCCATCAATTTTAAAATTTATTGAATGTTCTTTATAAATATTAATTTTAATTTCTAAAATTTTTTATTTTGAATAACTAAAATATTTTATGTGGAAAATCGGTTTTTTGAATCTATTTTGGAATCTTTGGTGTTATCCTACCAGTATTAGGTTTACACGCATCTTTTTTCCTTCAATTATTTTTATACATTCTTCTTCGAGGCTCATGTAAAGGAAGGGATATTTAAAAGATGGATCCAACTATTGAGCTTCAGATGTAGTGAGTTGTGTCCTGAGGGAAATTTGTGTTGATTTACAATTTAGTACTTTGGTTTATATTACATTGTATTTTATTCCTCTTTGTGTTCTTGTACATAAACTCCAAATAGATATTTCAAATTTATAGGCATTCGACCTTTTATATTAACATTTGTGTACTTGTGTAAGAAATCATTCCCACTTGTTGGTTGTATGATTCTTGGTGCTTGTCGTCATCCCTTGGGGATCAAGAACTCTCTTGTAGTTATTTCAGTACAGAGTTATTTATCAAGTAACAAGGGTTCCCAGGATGGTTCATGACATAATTTATTTATTCGAAACTGATTCTTCTCACACTATTATCATTATCTATTATATGATATTTTTAAAATTAATAATAGATTTCATTCCATATGTAATTGAAATATTAAAAACCCCTTGAATGAAGACATTGTAAGGCATAACATGTCATTCTTGTGTGGTCCCCATATCAGTAGAAGAGTTGGCATATATATTATTCCTCCTTGATAAGGACTCATTAAATTATAATATCAGGATAGACCAGTTGGTTTCCTTTATGGATCATTTTGATTATTACCAATAAATGGAGGCCCTCACAACTCTCAATGAAAATCATCATTTGTATCAATGAAATTAGGATTCAAAAAAACATTTGGTAGGATTACCTCATTTAATGTTTTTTCATCTGTCACATGAGTTAGAATCCCTTATATCCACTGTGGATTGGAAAAATACTATAATTGAACTTCGACGTATTTTAAACCATATTCCAGTTCTTTTCTTGAAAATATATCATGTTTACCCCAATAATGGGTTGTTAATAATCATATTGAGTTGGTTCTATGGAATAAACTAATTTCATTACCATTATATCACATGGAAAATGAAAAATAAAATAAAATAGGTAAATATTGATTTTATGACCTAGAATCCATTGTCTTCAACTGCCCTAACGTTTCCCAAAAACCCAGTCCAGATCTATTGTCCAAGAAGCGATATTGGGATATTTTCTTACTACAATCATCTAAGGCTAATTCATGTAACTATATAGAATAAATAACAATTTAAGTATTTTTTTTAAATCATTATAATGATTAATGCGATGATGTGGTTTTCTGAAATTGATCTCCACCCAAGGTATCAAAAAGTACTGGCAAAGAAATAAATTGTATCTATGGTAGAATTCAAGAGTAGTTATTGTCACATTTTATACCTAGTCAAACCCTTCTCATTCAAAAATGATCCCAAATTTTATATTCCCTTTAAAATATGATTAATCCACTAGAATCGTGATTCGTCAATTTTTTTTCTTATGTATGATATCCTCTTCAATTATATGAAAGATGTAGTGTAGAAACCCTAACACCATTAACCAGTAGCTGGTGTCTAAATTATTACATTGAAATAATATACGTAATAAAATGTCACTATGGACTAGTCAATTTTGTAGTCATAAATAAAGAGATACATACATAATTCACATTTATTTTGGAAATAAAATATAAAACATAGTAAAAGTAAATATTATTTATCCTTGAATCTCATTCAACGATTCTTTCTTTATATCCCAAGGAAATAAAGAAATAATCATGTGATCAAATTATCATTAAAGGTTTCATATAATATAATATAACATGATAACAAATAGATAAATATATTTTTATAGGTAGAAAACATGAAACACATTCTATATAATGTATGAAATGAGAAAAAAATGATTCTATGGATATATCATTATAGTAAAATCACAGATAATAATAATTGAATTTATAAGGAATGAAAATAATAATGTAAATTTCATTAATCAAGGTATTGTTATTGGATAATTTAAAATATGTGCAATATACACCAAAAACCATTTAATTTGGCTACCCAACAGGTTTTTCCAATTATACATTATAATTCATTGAGAGGAAATCTATAATATGGTCCCCCAAAAAACATCATGTCTAATTAAATAATTATATATTGATTGATGAATTTAATTTTTAAACAAAACAAACTCTCAATAAATATATAGATTGAGTTAATTATATGTAATATTAATATTTCTTCAAATAATTGTATAACTTTCATAGTAATAATTATTCAACAAACATCATATATATAATTGGTATACAATTTAGTAAATAAGAATATACATGATTCAAATAATTTAGATATAGAAAATAAATGTAATTCTTTATGATTGATTATCATATGAATGTCAATGTTTCAATACAATTGAAATAGCTATAAATGTAATTTGAGATTAAATTTGACCATCAATTCATTAGAAATATTGTTCTTATAAATAAATCAAATCATTAGAGACTAATATAAAATGGATGAAAATATATAAAATAAATTTTCTTTATTGATTTATCTATTTAAAACCATTGGAATCATATATAAGATGTTTAATAGAGTAAAACTATTATGTAAGTGGGATAATCTTTTAATATCATAAATTTTAAAAGAAACATTCATTTTAACTTTTCAAAAAGGATTGAGAAAATGATAATTTATTAAAGAAATAGAAATATTCTTCTTTAACCATCTAAAGGAAGTCTATGTTGATATATAATTTCCTTTAAAATTATTTAATTAATTATAAACATATTTTATAAAATAAATTCTAAAAAATAATGGATATTAAATAAAATATTTGTGATAAAGAAGAAAAATTAGATCAAATTTCATTGTAAACATTTATTTTCCTAATTATAGTAAAATATATTAGAATAGATAGAATAAAACATATAAATCCATTAATATAAATATGATATAAATATATAATGGTACATGATGGAAATATTAAAATATTCCCTATGTGAAAATATTTGGAGTCCAAAAAACATTGTTGTAAAAATAAATTCATACCTCAACAGTAACATTTGAATTGTAACCCCACAAAAGAGTTATCATTAATTAAACTATTTAATATATTTAGTAAATATATATTTTTGTTAAATATATTCAATGGGATGTATTTACAACACATAAATTTGTATTGTTTAAATATAAAAAACATATCTCAATGATGTAGAATTTGGGTTGAAAACATCTTTCCATATTCTTCTACTTATTTGAATATTATTTACAATAAAATATAATGGTTTTAAATAATTTATTGATTAATATAATAACCAAATTAATATTTATTTATATTGATATATATTCTCATTACCGATTCATTATGAATTTAATGTAAAATTAATCATCGGGTGCTAACTGTTTAGTTTTCTAATGAATGATTCATCATGGGTGTTCTGTTTTTTATTATATGTTATAGTTTAATCATATTCATGTTATTAATTTATTTTTATTAATTTTAATTCACTAATATAAAACATCAATGTGAGAAAGATATGAAAAATTAAATACATTGTCACGTGAGTTAGTAATCCACAGGTACAGACATATGCTATCTCCATTTTCAATTAGATGGATGAGTATATGAAAAATGGTAATACAATAAAAAAAATAAAATTAATGTAATATATATGTTATATTTTTATATTTTATAATGTTAAAATTATATTTTTTTAATATAGAAGATCAAATGAACATCAAAAGAGTCGGTTAAGATGATGACATATTCGTTATGGAACCAAATTTAGATCTCCACATAAGGGAAATAAGGTTATTATTCTGGGAACATAATTAACTATATAAATTATATATGTATATTATAGAAATGTTATTAAATTGTTTTTATAGGATATTTTACTCAAGGTGTGGAGATGAATATATTAGAGGCGGTTTCATTTTATAGTGAATTAAAGGACCCACTTGGGATTACATAAAAGATTTTAATATAATGAAGGACTATTCCATGGAAAGATGTATCAGTTATCCAAAATTAAGATGATAATATAGGTAATGATAAATTTAACATCAAACAATAAAATTTTGATTGTTTTATATGGCATTATAACCATCATATTTTGGATTAACTCATTCTTTAACCAATTTTACCCTAAATCATGGTAATAATATATTCATTCTAAAATGTTTATAAATTTAAATATAAGGAATAAAAAGGATAAAAATAAAAATATGGAGCAAATTATTACCATTATCCCATCCCACATTTAAAATTTTAATATTTTAATAATTTTTAAATCATTCATTATTGAAATATTTATCATAAAATAATATAAATGTTATTTTACGACCTGTGATAATAATTTTATCTTAATGGAATAAATATAGGAATTTAATTTTAATATATACTATTTAAATATCTATTATATATTATAATTATCTAAAATATTTATTTTACCCCGAAATCAATCAATATATATATATATATATATATATATTTATAATCGTCTTCTTTGATTTATATTCAGTAGGTACGAATATTGTGTTTGCTTTGAGTAAAAATTTAAGGTAATCTTAAAATAAAAAAATTAAAATAAATTTGTACCATAACAATATAAAAATTATTTTTAAAAAAAAAAAATTATATACTCCTACAATCTTTTTATTCTTGTACAAACATATAATAAAAAATAAATCACAGTAAGGAAAGATTTTCGTAGTTTCCATTACCTAAAATAATTTAATTGTATTTATAAAATAGAAAAAATTCTATATTATATTATATAATAAGGTAATTTAGAATTAAACTCATCCAGTTAAATGTAGGCATGCTTATTGATTATTTTGATGCCCTAATCTGTATTTTTAAACAAATTTATCCAATTTTACATGTTAGGCATTTAAAAAATTTTAAAATACATACCCTATATAATGCCCAAAATTAAAAGGCTCTTATTTAATAAATTTTACCCTCCTATATACAAATATAGAATCCATAATTTCAAATTTAATTTTTTAAGTGGGTGTAATTATTGTATAAATATCCAAAAAACATGATGAAATTGTTTTATCAAAGAAAATACATTTCTCAAAAAAAAGAATAACTAATATTAAATCTATGACCAGTAATCATAATTAAATGAATATAAATATAAATATATATATGGATATATATTCGATAAATTTAATTATAATATTCATTAATTAATTATTTTTTTAATTAAATATAATTGAAAATATCATTCATTCAGAAAAATGTTTGATTAATATCTCAGTTTACTACAAAATTATACTATATTTTTGTCAATAATATGTGTAATTATACATATTATGACTCATTATTATAATTAATATGAGTATTACATAGTTTAAATGTCATAAATTATTCATAAAAGGCAATTTATAACTTAAAATTAAAATATTCTATATAGGTTTATCTTTTGGTAGAATGTTCAGAATTGATATTCATCCAATAAAATTTTAATTTTTATTCCATGACATATTAAAATGTTCATTGTATTAGAGATTTATTAAGAATATATTTCAAGATAGCCTAATTGAATCTCTTGTGTTACATTATTCAAACCATCCAAAATTTAATCCTAAAAGTTTCAAGGGTATCAATTTCTAAACAAATAAGGATGCCTCTTGTTCTTAACTTTAACTGATTTCTACATAGCTTCCCCTATTTTACAATTTATTCAAATTTCCATTAACATAATAATATTTGAGAGATAAAATACTCAATACCTTATGCAAAGAATATAAATAGTATTATTATAGTATCATAGATCAGGTTTCAAATACATTTCACAGAGGTGGAAACATGCATTGGGTATAGAATATAATTCTTTAATAATGTGATATAGAACACATTATGTACATTATAAAGGCTTATTGGTATTACAAAGTAGTAATCCAAAAATATGTTTTTTTAATATCAAAATGTCCAATGTACCATGTTATAATTTTCTATTTCTTAGTAATCATTATAACACAAGTCTACAAAGATGCATTCAATAAAACATAATCTCCCAATTAAATGTAAAAAATAATTACTTTAGTTATCAGTATAGATATCTTTTCTTTATATGATAATATTTAATATGGGTCTGAATAGACTCTTTCTATTTTATTGTCTCCACAAATAGTTATGGCCCTATAATTTTCATTTAACCAACATCATCCAAAAACATATGAGCCCAATATCCCTCCCTATAAAATTATTCATATGATGCAATTTAAATAGTTGAATAGAGGATATTATAAAATTAAATCTCCACCAATGGTAAATAGTGATTCTATATACCTTTAATGTCAAATTAGAATGACCTCAACATGTATTATACTGTTTTAGTAGAACTTTTATATTTCCCATTATTCTTAGTATGATAAAAAATTATAAAATAATGTGTGGTAAGATGTTCATTATGAAGAAAATTTAAAAAAAATATAATCATTGATCATGATTAGTTACAACCAAAAGAGGTTCCCCATAATTTATTACAAATTCATTAATTTAGATATGTGGAAGACTCTTAATAGGTAAATAATATCCTATATAGATGAATATAAGGGTTTTGTAATTTGATAAATAAAAAGATGTATTGAACCATTATATATAAGAGTCATTGCAAATAAATTAACAACATACACAATGATATAATTTAATAAAAAAAGGAATTGGTAGAGGTTATATGATTCTAATATGTTGGTTTATATATTCTCTTACTTATTAAAAACCAATAATCATTACACATAATCTATAATTACTTTTTCATATTATCCAAATAAAATTGATCCTTAATATCCCTAAAATTTTTGTTTCTATCAAAGTGTATAGAGACATTTTATCAATTTAAATCATATATAAACTCCCTTTTAAGCTAAATTGTAGCTGGGACAGGAATCATGTTTCCAAATTTCATAACACCAACTTCATAAATTTTATATTCCAATTTCACTTCATTTATGGAAATAAATTTCATTTTAAATGACTCATAACTAGGTTGAGAACATTTTTTATTTTCAAATTTTTATAGTTTGGAAATAATTTATTAATGGAATTACATTTCCATTTCCCTAATAATGCACATATCCATATTTTCAATATCTGTGAACATAGAATCATTTAAAATTATTATTTTAGTTTGTAATCCATGATATTTTATTATTAATGAATCTTCAACCTTATTTATCTTTACTACTTATTAGTGTATTGAGAAATAAAAATCATTGAGTAGATAAATCAATCACATTTACCCCATACTGTGCTCTCACAGTGAATAATTTTATTCTATAATATTTTTATCATTGTATATATTACATCTTTCACAATATATATATATAATTCATTAATATATTCAAATAAATGATTATATATGTGAAATCAAAATGGTGGGTTGGATAGTTTTATTCATGTGTCATTTTTTACCTTGAGGACTATGAAAGAACATTATCATTCAGCATAAGGATATACCCCAGTCCCTTCTTTAATGCATAGATAAATATAAAAACCCATACCTTCTTAATGAAAGAGTAAGTATCATAGAATTAACTAATTTCATCTTCCATTCTTTAAAATACTCCTCAAATTCATCTTTCAATATAAACATAACCCCCTTACATGTTATAATTTTAATGGGTTATAAAATAAGAAAAATTTTGGAACAAAACACTAGTAATAACGTTACAATACATGTAATCTGTGTACCTTAGTTATGTTCATTTTTTAGGAAATTCATTGACAAATTTTGTATTTTAAGTATGAACTAATATTCGATACATGTAGATAATTGAGCCATGAAAGGAAAATTTCATAATCCAAAATTCAATATTTTAAAATTTACTATTTAACTCATTTTATATAATAGAAACAAGAATATTCAAAAGTGGTTCCCAGGGTCCCTTTTGATTTTATAGAAAAAACAAACATCATTAATAAACACCACAACTATATTATATTTGTATTCCTAACAAATAATATTCATTAGATTTTTAAAAATAGAGTGTTCATTATTATAGCAACCTAGTTCTTTTAAAAATATTATTATTTTATTTTAAGTATAAATATACATCAAAATACAAACTATGTATCGTAATGCCTAGTTTCATGGATTTTTAGGTACATAAAACTGAAAACATGGGACTAATTTTTTTTATTTAAACTCATAAAGATATACTAACATCCATTGTGATCATATATCAATATAGGATAAACTAGAGAGAACAAGATTAGAGGGATGAGCTAAAAATTATAGTATGGGAATAAACCATAGAATAGAGCATTAACAAATGGTTAAGAAGGAATGCCATATTGATATAAAAATGCATCGAACAAGTTTGATGATAAGAAACCAGAACAAATAAAATATAGCATCATATATAGATGGAATCATAGTAATGTGGAAGTAACATAAAAAATGACTTTGACATCAGTGAAGGCACATTTCACATAGAGTAGCACGAGTCAAGGCTGACTAGAAAGACCATTGCACATGGAGCACGAGTCAAGGATAATTGCTAAGACCATTGCACATAACATGCCACAAGACTAACCTTTACTCAATGATTTAGAGATATATATGGGTGAACCCATATTAACATGTTCATGAATAATTTTTTCAACATAATGAGTCATACATAATCAATCATGCATGAACATAAGAGAGCCCATAGAATAAAATCGGTATTATAATAATGTAATAAAGAATAATAAATGGGTGTATCATACAAGTGTCCATGAAATAATGTAATTAAAACATACATTGACATTTATAAGGTAAAATAGACATGTATCATGGTATGTGATGTCAAACATAACATAAAACATGTAAGAAGAGTGTTTAATAAATTGTAGCAATAAAACATTTTACTTTTGTTTTCAGGAAAATAATAAATCGAATTTCAAATAAAAAATAGAATAGAGCATTATAGAAAAACAAAAGTGAACTAGTAAGGTTCCCATAATAAAAATATTAATTTATAAAAACAATGATGTCTTAAAATAGATGATATTGTGCATTTGAAATTGGGTAATAACTCAAGATGTTCTCTTAAATTGGGAATTCTTATTGGAAAAAACTGAGTATGGAACCGTTCAAAAACTGGTATATCCCTGATAGTAATGTCGTAATGGATATTGATACCATAGTTTTGAATATATAAATTTTTTTTAATATGTGCATAAAAATAAAATATAACATCATTTGGTTAAAAAAGATAGAGTAACCTAATAGAATAATGACAGTTCTAGTTGAATCCCATACCTTAAGTCTGTAGGTGTTCTCCACTTGATCTTAATGTCTTAGATTATCAATTTATATTCATAAATTAATATTTCTATAAACTCATCAACATTTAAATTATTTTTTATGATCTTATAATGTTTATTTATGGACGTTTTTATGGTTTAAGAGGCTCAATTAAATTTTTTGGATGCATCTATTTCCATTGTTTTCATGATCGATTTAATTTTATACATATATGGACAATCATTTAAGATGGTGATGATTTTCCATAATTGAATATATATATATGTTATTATAAAACACACATATGATTAATTTTTTATAAAATTTCTTTGGTTATTTTGTTTTATCATGAATCATTATATGAAAATTTAATGAAACACATTTGTATTAATTGGGGGTTTATTGATCACAACAAACTCAATTAGTTTTATAAATTAATATCATAAATAATAATTCATTCAATAACATTACATAGAATATATTACTTATATAATTATTTGGTTCTACCCTAAATATTACGTCATTGATAGAATGGAATATGTTAACAGACATTGAAAACTCACCATCCTTGAATTTGATAAATTAACATATCTCATACGGTGATACCATTTCTAGTATAAAATGAGGGGAAATTGGATTTTATGATGAAATATTCCATTATCATAAAAATATTCCATGAGATGATGTGTACTATTGTTACCACTCCATTTAAATTATGATAGGTGAGGATAGAAAAGAATGTAATGGAACTTGAAAATAAATTAAATGGAAACGGAAGAGGGTTTTACCTCTGGATTCCTTCCTATTCATATTCTCCATAAGGGATTGGTTTTTGGTATTTTTTTAGGACCAAAATCTCTTAGATGGAGGATAGTGGAACATGGAGATATTTTATCATAAATTTGATAAGGAACTAGGCTTGAGAATCCTGAAGATAGGAGTTTTTGAAGTGTGGTTTTTATTGTAGATGAGATGGGAGTTTCCTCAATATTTAATTCATTAGTTTATTATTTTTCTCATGACAATAGATTGTTCTGATTCTTGAGAGTAAAAACAGTAATGTGTGAATTTTAATTCTTATAAATGGTAACCTAAAACATCAATGACTCATGTATAACTCAAAAAAATAGGTTTTAGTATTTATCGTAAATTATCATATTTTGTTATTCAAAAAAAATTCATGTATTTTTTAAAAATACCCAAAAATATACCTTGAGAATTTTTCGACATGTATAATATTGAAATAAAGACTATTTTATGATGATAATGTCAGAAATATGGTTTGTATAATTTTTTATTAAATTCATAATTTACGTTGAAAATAAAAATTTCAAAATAGAAACTGATTTTTGAAAAATTATTTATGTTCTCATAAAATTATATTATAATCATATGAAATAAAAATAATATCCTTTAAATACTTTTTAGGAAAATATATTTTCATTCAAATTATCAAATTAACCATAAAATTTAAAATAAATATTTATAAATTAAAAAAATACCAACACTCATATTTTCCATTATAAGATGAATACATTTTATTTATTCATTCATTTTATGGTTACTATTTACATGTCTCATTTACAATTCATAAGGGTAATATAAAAATTTAGTAGGAAAACATTACTATTCATAATGGTAATTTACTATTCACAAAAAAAGAGAAGTTTTTCCTATCGGACTCCAAACATATTACTGATAGAAACTGTGTATGTTAAATTTTTAAAATTGAAATAATAGAAGTAGAAAAAATATGTTTACAAGTCACATAGTATTAGTTAGTTTATTTAAGTATGACATAGAATTCTGTTGTGATTTTATGTGATTATACTGTATGAAATTATTCTATTAAATGGAATTTCCATTGATTAAACTCTTTGTTGTTAAATTCAACTCCCTTATTAAATTTTTTCCTAGAAATTTCTATATACATTCTTTGATGAAAATAGTTGTGGTTACTTTTGCTTAATCACTTACTCCAGTTCCCATGATTCCTCTTCATACTTATGGTTCCACTATAGTACTTTTACTAGGTGAGTCGTCTTGTTATATATAATTTTATCTCAATTATCCAAGATCATTAATGACTTCTCCTTGTAAGAAATATCATTTTCCAAATATACCACCTCAAAAGATGGTACATGTGAAGGATCTGGTATGCTCTTCTTTAATAGAGATACATGGAATAAATATTGTACTTTAGACCTGGTAGGTGGAAGTCCAAGTCGATAACCCACAACATTGACATGATCAAGAATCTCAAAGGGGTCAATGTACCTGAGAATTATATTTCTATTCTTACCAAATATCATTACATTTTTTTCATGGAGATATATAGAGGAATACCATGTATCCAATAATAAACTCAATGTATCATTGATGATTTTCTATGTAACACTTTTTTCAACTACGGGATACCTTATTGAGGTGCTAAATGGTTTTCACCTTCTCCACCATTTCATTGACCATTTTTTTTCATAGTTACTTGCACCCACCAACTCCATCCTAGAACGCTAGTGTATTTTACCTTTTCTTATAAAGGACTTTATATGGCACCGTATTGATGCTGGAGTGGAAGCTTTTGTTGTAGGAGAATTCGACCAGTGGAAGATATTGGTCCCATCTTCCATTGATGTTAATAGAACATGCTTTCAACTTGTCATCCATTGTATGAATAGTTCACTATGATTGGCCCTCAGTTTGAGGATGCTAGGTTGTACTGAAATTTAAGTCAGTTCATAGAGCAAGTTGGAGACTTTTACAGAACATAAAGGTGAATCAATGATCATTATAAGATATAATATATAGTGTTACTCTAGGAAGCCTTACCTCTACTTTGATAAATATCAGTTCGAGTTGATGTAATGGGAAGTCCTCTCTAACTGTGATAATGTGACTTGTGTTTCTAAGACAATCAACAATTATCCATATTTTATTATTTCCTCTGGATTCCCTAGGAATTATAGGGAGAAATTCCATGGTGTTGTTCTCCCACCTCAATGTTGGTTTCAGTAAATATTTTATCGTCCCCTATGACTTCTTCCTTTCATTCATCACTTGGTAATATACAGTGAAAAATTGATGTATATTTAGTAATCTCCTTATTAATATTTCTCCACCAATAATTCACCCAATGATATCGATACGTCTTGGTGCTCCCTTGGCTAATTGAGAAGGTTTATCTATGTGATTAATGAAGGACCCCGGGACACCCTAAGAGGGGAGTGGTGAATCAGGGTGACCACTTTTTCTTTTAATGTGATGGATCTTGTTCCCACGTTGGTAGGAACTTGTTGAACCAGTATGTTGATTATGATCAGAAAGCAAACATTCACATGCACAGAGAAGACACAACCCTTTTTACTTGGTTCACCACTAAGGGCTACGTCCAAGCAGCATATGCCGACAGGTTGTCGGTCGTACCAAAATCCACTATGCTTCACTAGCGGTAGATTACAAAAGTTTGGGTACAATTACTCTGTCCCAGGCTCACTGCCTTTACAAAGTTTTAGGGATAGCCCACTGCTCCCCTTGGGTCACTCCCGTTGACTCCCCCTAGCTCACTGCCGTTGGTGAAGTCCCACTCAGTTTATAGACGTGAAGGTCTCATCATCATTTTCATAAGAATGCATCCTCTGTTGTATGTAGATGCTCTATTGAAGTCTGATTCTCACCAAAAGAATAATATCACTTTTCCTCGAATGTATCGGGTAGTCTCCCGACTTTTCATGCAGCTCCAAATAGGCCGGTGGGCTTCAGCAAAACCAGGCGCGCTTCCCCAAGACAGTCGCGCAAGTCCCACTATGGCGCGCAAGTCCAAACTGGCGCGCAAGTGCCATCAACACACCCGTGCGACTCTTCATTCCCCGACTACAAACTTGCGCGGTCCACTTCCTTTCTCTTCCAAACCGCCTTGGGCTCACAGCCAACAACCAGCGTGCAAGCTTTACTTGCGCGACAAAACTACCACCTGCGTGGCTCGACCACCTGCGCGACGAGAGCTCGAACAATCTCGAAGTCTTGAGCTCCGTGAGAATGAGAAGGGTTGGTCCACTATTTATAGGCAAACTGAACCCCCTACGCGGCGGCGTGCAAGTCCCTCGACGGCACGCAAGTCTTGTCTCCAGTAACCTCTGTCGCGCAACTCACTTGCGCGACCCAACCAATACTTGCACGACCTTCTTTCCTTAGCCAAATTTTGATGTTCTTATCCTCAAAAACATATGGCGTGCAAGTATTCTATCCTCCAAGACCTCGGCGCGCAAGTACCTTTGCCAAAAACACTTAACTTTATTGGCTGATTTTCAGGCCCAAAAATTTGACAAACACTGGGAAACGGCGCCACCTTCACTACTGTTTTATGCTTGAATGGTATGATCTCTTTATTGGTACACATCCTGAACATCCACTGAGGATTGACAACAAACACAAACCATACGCCAAATCATGCTTTGAAGACCCTGGTTCCAACAATCTCCCCCATTGGGTTTGTTCGCAATCAGAATAAATTCAATATATCTCAAACCATGAGCAAACCCAAAACGCAAGAATCAACTCAGCCAACACTCTAAGTCTATGTGAGCAATGCTCGGTGTAGAAAACAAGAGAGGAATACTGAATTGGGTTCCAGTGTTTTGAAATTCTCCAGGACGCCCGATGTTATCCTTCTGAAACTTCTTCATCGCAATCTTATACTTCTCATCACAGAAGAATTCCGTGCCTTGAATGCCTTGAATTTATTACTTTCTCCCCCATTGACAATAAAACCAAAGACCGATAAGTTGTTTAACGTTCAGCTCAATCCATACTCCCCCTGAATAGTATCTCCCCCATAATCCTGCATCACATCCATAAGCAGATAAAAATAGTTAAAACAAACGGGGAGAGGGGATTTACGGTGCCTCCTTATGCAGTAGGAGGTGGTTGAACACAGAGGTTCAACCGATTCTTCTCAAACACAGCCGCAGACAATGGCTTGGTCAGGATATCAGCCACTTGCTCATCAGTTCCAACATGATCCATTCTAATCACACCTTGTTCAACCTTTTCTTTGATAAAATGATACCGTATTTCAATATGTTTTGTACGAGAATGCTGAACCAGATTCTTCGTAAGATCAATTTCACTTTTGTTATCACAATAAATCACCATTTGTTGCTGAACCTTATCACCAATATTTCTTAGCTGCTACTTCATCCAAATAAGTTGAGTTCATGCTTTTGTGGCAGGGATATACTCAGCTTCAACCGTACTAAGTGAAGTACATTCTTGTTTCTTGCTCAACCAGCCAAAAAATTTCTTCCCAATATAGAAAGCTCCAACACTAGTGGAATTTCTGTCTACCACATCACCAGCCCAGTCTGCATCTGAAAATGCGGATAATTCATTGTCCCTGCCTACAACAAAAAATAACCCGAAGTTATGTGTACCGTGAATGTATCTCATGATTCTTTTTACTACTGCCATATGTTCCCCTTTTGAATTACTCTGAAAGCGGGCTGCAAGGCATGTGGCGAAGACAATATCTGTCCTTGTCGCTATCAGGTACAATAGGCTTCCAATGATCCTCCTGTACATGGTGGGATCAACAAAGTCCCCATCCTCATGATTTCCATGTTTAGTTCCAACTGCAACCGGAGTTGACATTGGTTTGGAGTCTTGCTTATTGAAATTTGTCACTAGATCTCTTGCATATTTTTTCTAAGAAATGAATGTGTATTCTTTCTTTTGAATCACCTGCAGCCCCAAGAAATATGTGATCTCCCCAATCATAGACATTTCAAATTCTGATTTCATGTGGTTGGCAAATTCATCCACTGATTTCTGCCTGCTGCCACCAAATATGATATCATCAACGTAGACAAGAACCATGAATTGATCTTTTGGAGAATTCTTCACATAGAGATTGTGATCAACTCCTCCTCTTTTGAATTCCAACTTCTTGAGATATGAATCCAACCGTGAGTACCATGCCCGTGGTGCCTGCTTTAAACCATATAGAGCTTTCTTCAGTTTACAGACCTTTGTTTCATCAGTACCCAAAAAAAATCCCACTGGTTGTTCAATGTAGACTTCTTCTTCGAGTACACCATTCAAGAATGTTGTCTTAACATCCATTTGATATACTTTATATCATCTTTGGAGAGCCATGGCAAGGAAAAGCCTGATTGACTCCAGTCTAGCCCCTAGAGAAAAGGTTTCTTCAACATCAATGCCTTCAATCTGAGAGTATCTTTTACATACCAGACATGCCTTGTTTCTGATGACCCTTCCATGTTCATCAAACTTATTTTTGAAGATCTATTTGGTACCAATCACATTTTGACCTTTGGGTCTCTAGACAAGATCCCATGTCTGATTCTTGTCGATCTGATCTAATTCATCATTCATGGATTTCACCCAAGATTCATCATTAGCAGCTTCTTCGAATGAGGATGGCTCTACAACTGATAGAAATGCATATTGCATGTTATTCCTCATTCTACTTGTTTGAGTGGGTGCACTCTTGTCCCCAATTATGTTGGATGGATCAATCTCAGCTCTTCGATTTCTCCTGCGAGGTTCAGTAGCATTTTCTTCAGCCATTGTTTCTTCTTCAGATTCTTCTTCTGAGTCAATATCATGATGTGACTTCTGAGTGTTTTGAACTACTTCATCTACTTCTGCATTTGTATTTTCTTCACATTAACATTCTTCTTGACTTTCTATCACATCAGTATATGACGTCCTTGAAGCATTTGTGGTTTTCTCTTCAATTATCCTAACATCACTGCTTTCCACAATTCTTCCCAAATGCTTGTTGAAGCATTTGTAGACTTTGTTGTTCATTTAGTAACCAAGGAAAATTCCTTCATCTACATTTTCACCATATTTCCCTTGATTTCCTTCTTTGTTCCTGATGAAGCATTTACTTCCAAAGACACGAAAGTATTTTAGAGAAGGCTTCCTTCCATGGCACAATTCATATGGTGTCTTCGTCTCACCCATATAATGTCCTGTTCGATTTTGAATGTACACTGCATCTTGAACAGCCTCTTTCCAGTAATGTCGTGGAATACGACTCTCAATCCGCATAGTTCGTGCCATGTTGTTCACCTGTCGATTCCTACGTTCAAAAACTCCATTTTGTTGTGGAGTTATCACAACAGATACCTCATGCTGTATCAAATGCTTCTCTAGATAATTCTCAAATTCAATGGACGTGTATTCTCCTCCATTGTCAGATCGCAACACTTTGATTGTTCGTCCAGTATCATTCTCGGCGATTCGCCGATATGTTTTCATGCAGTCAAGGACTTGTCGTTTCCTGTGAATGACAATCACACATGCCATTCTACTGTAATAATCTATTAAAAGGAAAATGTACCTTTCTCCATGTGTTCCGACAACATTTATTAGACCACAAACATCTGTATGAATCAGATCAAGAAGGTGAGATGACTTTTTCTTCTTTGGCCGATATGAACTGCCGACCAGCTTCCCACAAATACAAGCATCACAAGATTTTTCACGCTCACGCTTCAGGTTGGGGATGTCCATGATAATTCTCAATTTTGATATTTTCTCCATGTCTTGTTGATTTATGTGTCCCAATCTTTGATGCCACAAATTGTTTTATTCTTCAAGAGTCATGTAACAAACATTTTCTTCACTATCAACCTGATACAAGTTGCCTTCTGTTCTGCATCCTTTCATAAGAGAATTGCTGGTTTTTCCCTTGATAGTGTAGCCTTTCTGATTAAAAGTAACTATAAGTCCTGAGTCCTAGAGTTGACCCATGCTGAGGAGATTATGATGTAGGCCATCTACGTAAAGGACTTAATTCTTCTTTAGTTCTCCATTATCTAATTGGGTACTTCCACTCCCTTTTATTTTTAGAGCCCCATCATTACCAAATCTTACTATACCATCAACATTCTTTATGATATTCATTAGTAGGCCGGCATTACCCATCATATGAGATGAACAACCGCTATCCAGAATCCAGGTACTGTTGTTCTATGTAGCTTTGAGGGCTACCTTTGCAAGGTTAGATTTCTCAATCTTCTTCCTTTCCTTCAATGAGACATTAGATTGAGTATATAGAACTGATGTCCTTTCAACTATCTCTTCTGAATACCCAGATTCTTCATAGTCAAAGTCTTCTTTGAGAGGTGAGAACCTATTAGAAAGAGCAACACTGTCTTGTTGACGAGACTTGACTTGTCTTGAACTTCGATATGAGGTGTCTATGTCCCTTCTCTGCCTGCAATTAATGGCCTTATGACCAAAGTTAGAACAACTAAAACAATATCCATAGAAATTATTTCTTCTATGAGAATTAGGATATGAGATTGTTCTCCTTTTTTGAGCATCTATATCTTCTCCATTCAGATAGCTTCTTGCCTCTTCACAATAAGACATGGTATGGCCCAGATAGCCACAGAACTGACACATCATGAGAGGAAATGTCTTCTCACTTGAATTTCTCCTTATACCTTCTTCCTTGGGAGAATAGTAAGACTGTCTGTATTTTTTGAAAGTTTGAGGATAATTTTCGGGTCTCCATTTAGTTTAGATTGAGGGTTCCTTTTTCAGTACTCTAGGTAACATGTCATCATGTTAAACTTTCATCTTATCTTTCTTTTGGATCATTTCACTTCCAGCAGTTGATGACTCAGCCTCACATCCAATTCCACTCTTTCCCATGCAATCGGGTCTTTGATCACTCATGATTATTCCAACCCCATCTGAACCACACTTGGCTCTTGCTAGTAATTCTTCATCTGAGAATCTTCCGAACTGTATTTTCTTCCTCGATTCTTTTGGAACTGATTTAGTCTCCAGTTTACTCCTTAGAGTAACTACTTCCTCCTCAAGACCCTCAGCATTCTTGGATTTTTCATCCAGTCTGGATGTGAGGTCATTGATGACCTTTGCCTGCTCTTCAATTATCAGCTTCAGATCAACTACATCATCATTGCTTTCAATGATTTTAGACTGTACCTTCACAAATTCTTCCAGTCATTCAATTTCAGCTTTAAGTTGATCAACATATTCAGTTGATTATTCTACAATTGATTTCCACTTATTGCAGCTCATACATTAAATCTTATGCATATTAACTGCATCTTTAAGTTGCACCTCAGGATCTACACACGTTCTCAGTTGTTTTTCTCCAACAGTATCTTCTGACTTTTCAACAGTGGCCATAATAGAAGCATAGTTCCTAGTTTTGAATTCTGGTTCTTCTTCATCCCAGAATTCATTGTCATCTTCTTCCTCCTCACAGACAAAACTCTTCCATTGCATTTTCTTACCAGATTTGAAGTCTCCCTTTTTGAAGAAGCTTCTTTGAGGCTTCTTGACGTTTTCATCTTTACCGTCATCATCATTGATAATCTTCATGCACTGAGAGGAAATATGCCCAACTTTTCCACAACGGAAACATGCGAGGGGTAACTTCCCTTTGAATTTCCCTTTCCCCTTCTGGAACTTCATTGCAACGAGAGAAAGAATTTCTTTCTCTTTGTCATAATAACTGCTACTATCCTTTGAGATTTTCAATTTATCCATGGCCTTGAATGCCATTTCCTTGCTCACCCGAGTCGTAACATCTTCTGGTTTGACTCTCATTTCATATGCTACCAAGCTGCTCAGTAGGTCATCTAGAGAAAGTTTGGAAAGATCTCTTTCCTCAAGGGCTGAAACCGTCACATTATACAGAGGTGGAAGTATTATTAATATTTTCTTTACAATATCAATGTCTTTGATTTCTTCTCCTAGACCCCGAATTGCTCCAACCACTTCATTAATTCGATTGAAGAAAGAGTCTACATTCTCGTCTGGGTGCATCTTCAGATCATCAAACTGATTGTGTAGCACATCTAGTTTCTCCTCCTTCACTTTGCTATCTCCTTCATAAATATTATCAAGTTTATCCCACATGGATTTTACTGAGGTGCAATTCATCACCTTCAGGTAGATCTGATCAGAAAGGGCTGCAGTGAGAGCATTCTGTGCTTTAGCATCTTCATCAAGAAGTTTCCTGTCTATTTCAGTCATAGCCATACCTGTTGGATCAGTGACTTGTATTCCTTGCACAGTACAAAAAAGAACTTCCATTCCAATAGATCTTAGATGAGATCTCATTCTGTTCTTCCAGATCTGGAAATTGCTTCCATCGAAGTGAGGGACTCCCCTAACATTGACCGTGTTTTCCATGATGAAGAAGGTCAGATTCAACACCAGCATCCTTTACCCTTTGATACCACTTGAAGGACCCCGGGACACCATGAGAGGGGAGGGGTGAATCAGGGTGACCACTTTTTCTTTTAATGTGATGGATCTTGTTCCCACATTGGTAGGAACTTGTTTAACCTGTATGATGATTATGATCAGAAAGAAAACATTCACATGCACAGAGAAGACACAACCCTTTTTACTTGGTTCACCACGAAGGGATACGTCCAAGGAGCATATGCCGACAGGTTGTCGGTCGTACCAAAATACACTATGCTTCACTAGCGTTAGATTACAAAAGTTCGGGTACAGTTACTCTGTCCCAGGCTCACTGCCATTACAAAGTTTCAGGGATAGCCCACTGCTCCCCTTGGGTCACTCCTGTTGACTCCCCCTGGCTCACTACCATTGGTGAAGTCCCACTCAGTTTATAGACATGAAGGTCTCTTCATCATTTTCATATGAATGCATCCTCTGTTGTATGTAGATGCTCTATTGAAGTCTGATTCTCACCAGAAGCAGAATATCACTTTTCCACGAATGTATCGGGTAGTCTCCCGGCTTTTAGTGCAGCTCCAAATAGCCCGGTGGGCTTCTGCAAAACTAGGCGCGCTTCCCCAAGACAGTCGCGCAAGTCCCACTACGGCGCACAAGTCCAAACTGGCACGCAAGTGCCATCAACGCACCTGTGCGACTCCTCCTTCCCCGACTACAAACTTGCGCGGTCAACTTCCATTCTCTTCCAAACCGCCTTGGGCGCACAACCAAAAACCAGCGCGCAAGCTCTTCTTGCGCGACAAAACTACCACCTGCACAGCTCGACCACATGCGTGATGAGAGTTCGAACAATCTCGAAGTCTTGAGCTCCGTGAGAAATGAGAAGGGGTGGTCTAGTATTTATAGGCATACTGAACCCCCTATGCGGCGGCGCGCAAGTCTTGTCTCCAGTAACCTCTGTCGCACAACTCACTTGCGTGACCCAACTAATACTTGCGCGACCTTCTTTCCTTTGCCAATTTTTGACGTTCTGATCCTCAAAAATATATGGCGCGCAAGTCTTCTATCCTCCAAGACCTCGGCGCGCAAGTACCTTTGCCAAAAACACTTAACTTTATTGGCTGATTTTCAGGCCCAAAAATTTGACAAACACTGGGAAACGGTGCCACCTTCACTACTGTTTTCTTCTTGAACGGTATGATCTCTTTGTTGGTACACATCCTGAACTTCTACTGAGGATTTAGAACAAACACAAACCATACACCAAATCATGCTTTGAAGACCCTGGTTCCATCAATTAATTTACAAGATACCTCTTTATCTCTGTATATGATAGTAAACATAATCATGACCTGAATCGTATGACTCCAACCTTGTCGATATTGAATGTAGAGGATTTCTTATTTTAGATAGCTTCCACTCTTTTTGAATTATAAAAAGATTTAATTAAGCATATTTGATTTTATCCACCAGGGATGGTTGAGAAATGCTATGAAAATGGATTTATGATGTTCTTACCTTAATTATTCCCATGTAAATCTTCTTCAAATTTAAAATGTTTTGAGCCTTTGAAATTCTCATCATTGATATAGATGCATGATCCTTTCTATTTAGAGAATCTATCATCTTATTTTTCATATAGAGATGGAAATGGATTTATCAATAATAATCCATGATGATCCTTAATGATATTCAGTATTGGATATTATGCTCCATCCATTTGAATATATTTTTCAGACTCTACTGATTAGTATATATCTTACACTTCTCCCCATAGAGATAATGCTGTAATATTTTCAACACAAAGATCAATTCTAACAACCCCATATCATGTGTGGGATATTATTTCTCTTGTATTTTCTAGTGCCTTGAGGCATAGGCTGTCACATAATCATTTTTTAGTAGAAAAACATCTAATACCTTCTTTTAAAAACAAATTTACACCATAGTGATTTCTCCACATACCAGGAGTGTGAGTACTGTCATAGTAATAAGACACTTTTTGAGATTCTAAAATACATGCTAACATTATTGAATCTATAAGTACTTCACTACCTTCCTTCTACCTTATTCATTGTGTATTAAAATATTTATAAGTTATTCACAAATCGTTGATAAATCCTGACTAGACACAGAATGCTTTGGATCTATGTTATATATTTTTTCCAAGGAAACTCTTTGATTTATTTTGTCTTTAAGGTTCCAAATATATTATTTTTCTTGTCATAACATTCCCCAAAAATGACACTTTCATAATCAATAGATCAAATTTACTATACATTTTATAAATCTTCTACCTTTGCAATGTCATCAACATAGTATTCAAAGGCTCCACATATTCCCCCTTTATCTGGTGTATATCATAATATCATTAATAAAGAATGAATGAAATTTTTCAAGGTAATCACTTAATAATCTATTCATTAAATACATGAATATTTTTGGAGTATTATTGAGTTTGAATGTAATAACTACGAACTATTAGTGTCTTTTTAATGTTTAAAATGTAGTCTTTGAAATATCAGCCATAATCACCTTTATATGGTGATATCCAGATCGATAGTACACCATAGATAAATAAATTTCCCCAAGAAGCAGATCAAGTACGTAAACTATCAAAGGCATGGGATACTTGTTATTTATCATGATTTTTTTTGTGCTTAGGATAATCTTTATAGAGGCACATTGATCTGTCATTTTTCTTAAAAAATATGACTTTGTTAACAATATGTGGAAGCACTCATGTGCATAAAATCCTTCTCATGATTCTCCAATAATTTCTTCTCCAGTTATTCCAGATAAATAATGGAAATTATATAAGTTTAATTTGATATAAGTAGGTATCTATAAATATGTTAAATTGAGAACTGAATCTATCGATCAAAAGGATGACCAGTAAATTCTTTAGGGAGTATATCAATGTAATATTTCATGATGGGAATATCATTGAGAAGTAGCGTCTTGTGTTTCACATTCATTTGAGATGTATATTCTTTCTCAGAAGGTAATTTTATCGATATATGAGTTTATGATTCTAAATGTGATTCATCTTCCTCCTTTCATTTTTATAGGATTGGTGGATAATCTGGGATGTGATGAGTGATCTGCCATTCCCAAGTGTTAATGTTGTATTCATACAAATATAGCCATCTAAGCCTAAAATAGCATCAAACTCCACCAAATAAAGTATGAAAAGATATTCATAGAGGATAAATACCCAATATTTAATTAGAAAAGAGTTATAAACCTTGGATTAAATTATTACCCCATTATATGTTCTCAGAGATAACTCGACCTCTAAATTTTTAGGTGGTGTTTGAATAGTTTTACTAAACATGAAAGATATGATATAATGAATATAACGAGAATACAAAATAAATTCTCCATTCTTCAATGAATAACATTTGTATTATCACCACATTTTTTTCTAGATCTACATCAAAAGTAGTGATAACATAAGACCTTCTTTTTTGCGTTGGATATTGTTCTTGACTACCTCTGACAACCCTTGTCCTAGGGAAAATTTTCACAAAATTCCAATACTCCATGTAGTTATGACACTAAAAAATAGGATGAGTGTTGATATGTACCTTCCTTTATTCTTCCACATTAGTGGAAGTCTTCATATCCCATTAGTAGTACTCATCCAATTTTCCTATTCGTCAAAATTAGAAGAAATTCTTGGTTCCCTTTAGAAATTTCATAGGATTATTCTTTCCACAGGGGATACTCAGGGGATGTTCAGGCTTCATTACATCATGGGATTTATTGGATGGTCCACCCCTATGGGATTCCATTTTCCACATTTTGTCACTGGTCCCAAAAGAGACCATTGAGAGTCTCTAATCTCCATTTCATCCATGAGGGATGAATGAAAAATATATTCGTAAATTATGAAGTCCAAAAACACAAATATTTTTCATATACATGGATATACAATGAAAAACATGAAATCCACATTTCATTTGGTGTTCATGAAAAATCCAGAAGAGAGACATGAAATCCTTGTAAATATTTCTTCATATTCCCCAATAAAATTATCATCCTTATTATTAAGTCTGATGAAAACTATTTCAATTTTGAGATGGAGGGATTTGGGAAAAAATTTATTAAAAAAATCTTCAATTCCTGCAATTACATGGAATTAATTTCTTTTTGGACTTTGTATTCTTAATCAGTGCCCTCTAATGATCAGATTCCACATAAAAACAATAGACTATTAATGCAACCTTTTGTTCTATTGATAACTAGAGGAAAGAGAATATATTTCCAATGGAGGTAATGAACAATTCTAAAAATATTGTATCAAAAGATCCAACAAACATTGGATGACTTTTCCACATGAAGGATTTTATAGAAACAAGATCTATCCATTGAAGGGGAGTGTTTTCCACCTGATTCATGTTATTATTCATAACATGAGCTAGCCAAGAAATTATTGTCCTGATATTTTGAGCACCTATTCCATTCATATTTGTCACATCATTAGAGAAATATTAAAATTCTTTATCACATTGATTGAAAACAAGTGTTCCTATATTTCCCACCGCTAAATAAGAAAATAAAATACAATTAGGGATCTTGATGACATATCAAATAAGCAAAAAAGAAAATATAAAACATAAAAGGATAAAAATTTAACAGAAAATTATATTCTATTTTGTGATTCAATAGGATTAAATCTTGTTTATAATCTATTAGTTCTATAACCTAAATTTTTATAGTATTTCTTGTTCCATTAATAATGGTTTGTGATGATATTATGAATTTCAAAAGCCTATCCCTATGGAATGCCATACTAGGTGCACATTAAGGCTCACTATCATGTACCAGATTACCCTGAGACACACCCAAAGCACCATGTCAGATTTTATACTCCAAGTTACATATGTGACAAAACAAATTACACTTTTAGTATCTTGATAGGGGTCTATTTTCTTGATAATCCACTTCCTCTATACATACAAAATTTTAAGGCTATTTTCTAAGACTTTGTATTATTCATAAGGTTCTTACTAAATCACCCTATTAATATTGTCCAAATATAACAAAACCATACTTTGATATCAACTATAGAAACCATGTCCTTATACTCATATAATTATATGATTTTAATCATAAATAAAAATAAAAATATATTCCAAGGATCTTAAAGTCTATTATCATGTAAGACTAGGTACATAAATCATAAAACATGGGACTAAAAGACATTTCATTATTTAATTTTCATAAATATCTTCTAAAACCCACTATGCTGATAAATATTCATAGGATAACATAGGTATTAAATAAAAAAACATATGAGCTATAAAACCCATTATGGGAATAAAAATAATAATATAACTTTAGTACGTGGGTTAAAAGGCATGACATAATGATATAAAAATAACAGATCAACATTTATCCAAAAGAACCATAAAATATAAATCATGGGATCATATAACCATGGAATCATAGTAATGTGGTAGCAACATAAAACATGACTTTAGCGCGAGTCAAGGATCATGGGACATAGTGTAACATGAGTAAATTCTAACAACCAAGACCATTGCACATGGTTCATGAGTCAAGGCTAATTGCCATGACCGTTTCACATAACGTCTCAATATACATAACATTAACAAATTAATTGGAGTACCGTCTAGGTGAAACTATATTAACATGTAAAAGAATATTTTTCTAAATAATTAATCTTACATAATCAATCATAGATAAACAAAAGGGTACCCATGGAATAAAATGGTTATCACAATCATCTCATAAAGGATAGTAAATGGGTGTATCATACAAGTCTCCAAAAAATAGAGGAACTAAAACATACAGGTAATTTCACATGGAAAGATATATATATTTATATATATATCTTGGTATTTTATTTCAAATTGAAGTGACGTAATATAAATATATTGTTTAAGAAATGTTAGAATTTAAACATTTTAGTGCTGTTTTCTGGAAAACAAAATTGAGAATTTTAAATAGAAAAGGGGGTAATATTTTATATATATCCAGAAGTGAACTAATAATATTTTCATAATAAAAATAATGGTTTTATAAAAATATTTTTTTTTGAAAAAATGATATAATTCCCTTGAAATTGGATATGAATTTGGGATGTTCTCTTAAATCGGGATTCCTTATACAAAAGAATTAAGTCTAGAAATTTTGATAAACATGTATATTCCCAGAAAATAAAAACGTAGTGTATATTGATACATTATTTTATAAAATGTAAAAAAAATTAAAAAATTTACATGAAAATAAAATATAAAATCATTTGGGTAAAAAAACATACCGAAACCTGAACAAATAATGGAGGTTCAGGTCGAATTTCATACCTTAAGTCCAAAGGTATTCTTCAAATTATGTTAATGTACACAGTAATAAAATTTTTTAATTCATTAATACATCTAGAATATATTATTCATATAAATTAATTGTAATAAAGTTATTAAGATCAGTCATGTCCTTTTTGAGGCGTTAAGATGTTCAATTCCATTGTTGGTAATCGTTTTTTACCTTTGTTCTCTTGAATAGTTTACTTTTATACATGTACCGATAGTTTTATAAGATGAGGTTTTTTACAGAATTGAATTTTGATTTTATTAGATATCATAAAGAATAATAGATGGTTTTAAAATAAATTAGTTTATTTGGTGTGTGGATGGATCATTATATAAATCATTAATGTAATCCATTTGGGTTAATTGGCTTTTTTGTTCAAAATGACTCAATTCATCTTATAAATTAATATAATTAGTACAATATGATTATATATCATTAAAAAGGATATATAATATAAATAATAATCTGTTTTAACCTTAAAAATGGTTTCATGACCATAATAGAATACAGTAATGGAAATTGATAATGGGAACCCTTTAATGTAATAAATTAACATATCTTGGATGGTGTTTCCATTTATATTATAAAAATAATGGAAAAGGTGATGTGATAAAAATTTATTAAAGTATAATAAAAAAATTATATTACATTTAATTTAAGGGAGTGATCACAACATTTGGATAAGGATATTTTAGGAGTAATAATAATGAAAAGGGACTTGAAAAAAATTGAAAGAATATAGTGTTTTACCTCTTGATTATTTCCTCCTAATAGCCTCCATAAGGGGTTAGTTTTTAGTCTTCTGTTATGATAAAATCTCATAGACATGATATATTGAATTCTAGATATATTTTATTAGAATTTGGATAAGGAACAAGGCATGATTCATGTGAGAAGAAGAGGTGGTGAGTGTATTTTTTATAATTGAGGAGATGTGAGTTTCATAAATATTTAATTCATTAGTTTATTATTCTTTTAATTTCAAGATATAATGATGATTATTGGGACTAAACATGTATCATGTTTGTTTCAATTCTAAAAATTGGTCACTTACATCATCTATGGCACTAGGATGACTCGTAAATTCAGGTTTTATCATTTATCATAAATTATAATATTTTACTATTTTTATAAAATTCATGTTTTTTAGAAAAATTCCAAATATTAACCCAAATAAATTTTAAATTTATAGAGTCCAAAAATTAAATCCACTTTATGGAATTTTTTTAAATATGATAAATTTAAATTTTTATAATAATCATTATTTCCTTAAAAATACAAATTTTAAAAGTTTAATTTATTATATAGCACAGTTAAAAATTGACAAAATTCTCAAAAAATTATCATTTAAACATAAGAAATAAAAATATTATCTTATGAATACTTTTTAGGAAAAAAAATTTCATTTAAATTAATAAATTACCAAAATAATTATAATTAAATATATATGTATTACCCAAAACACCGAAACTACCATATTGTATCTTTAAGATGAATAAATTTTATATATACAGTCATTGATATGGTTACTATTTACATAGATGATTTACTATTAATAAGGGTTATATTACTATTCATGACGGTAAAATTACAATTTATTAGGTTATATTACTATTCATTAAATATTTTTTTCTTTATCATACTCCAGACATCTAATTGATCACAACCATTTGTGTTATATTTTCAAATATCAAATCACATATGTGAGAAAATTTTCATTAAAGGATTCATAGTATTTAGTAGTTCATTTATTCTTGATGTGGCATTTTTTCATGATTCAATGGGATTATACTATATGATATAATTATAAGAAGGTAATTTCCATGATTAAACTTTATGTCTCTATAATTATTCAATCCAAAAGGTCATTACTATATACTCATAATTTATATATTCTGAATAAAATGTTATTCTTGGAAAATAATCCATATTTACTCACAATTAATAATACCCATAATTTAGATCAATAATTTAAAAATATTGTTCTTCCTGAGGCTTACGAAATAATTCATCAAATTAGGGTAGATAGTACTTGTTCATTATAATAATTGAATTTATTTACCTATAGAAAATGAAAAAACTTGTAGAACCATCATTATTCATAACAAAAACAACATTGGATCCAAATTATAAAAAACTAGGGAATATGATTCAATTATCAAAAAAATACTATAATTTGTTCTTCAGTTACACTAATTCCATTGTGTTCCTTCTATGAAAAGAATCTAATATATTTTATTTGTGAGAAATTAATTCAATATAAAATTCAAATTCATGCTCTAGAGGATGTATTTGTAAATACTTATGAAATATTTCAATGTATTCTAGCACAATAGGTATATAATAAATTTCAATATGAAATTTCCTATCCATATTATCCTTCATTTATTATTCCCCAATAAGCACATCCTAAAGAGATACTGGAGTTAGATGTATACATGATCCCAATGATAAAGACACCCCTATAAAGACTAAGAATTAAATATACCCAACATGAATAGTAATATCATTCCCCTGGGAAAAAATTTAAATATGAGTTGAAATATAATATATACCAAGAATAATATCAAATTCAACCATAGTTATAATAATAATGTTTCAGAATAGGTAATATCAATGTGTTATAATGAGAACTGAATGACACATTCGTGTTCTGGTATGATTTCCGCTTGGAGTCTCATATAAAAACACATTTCTTATAATTCTTCAGAAATAAATATTTTCTTGAAATAATAGTTGAAATAAAAGAGAATAAATATTTTTAATCAAATAATGAAATTGTTAAATTTTAGGATTATATTTATGTACATCCCAACACCTCTTTAGTGAATTCAAACTCAACTAAAGTGATCATATAAGGCTGGTCTTCTCCACATGGTATCTTCTGTTATAGGTACCATTGACACAAGGACATTGGTTTGAATAATTACCCATTTATATAATATTATCCAAATGAATTTAATTTGTTTCATAATTACCCATACATTGATGAACTAGATCTCCCTTATTATCACACATTTGACAAACTCTTATTCCATTGAATATTTTTCTCATATGTTTCTTTTCATAATTTTTAGATTATGGAAAATACATTCAATTCATTCTAGTTAATTTATGGATTGTATTATCATATCTATATTCAACAAAATATTCTATCGAATCTACTCAAAGATATATTACCTAGAAAATTAACTCTCTATTTTTGTGGAATATAGTACCATTACATCATATTATTCAAATGTCTAAGAAAAATATCCCTTTATAGGCATGTGTAAATTCCATCAAATAAATTCTCAATCAGGATTTTAAAATTATGTATATAATCCATACAATACATGGGTAGTATTTTAAAGGTATCATTATATTATTCAACACCTTCCTCTTCTTTTTTCACTATGACGATGGTCGTTAACTTCATTTATATTTATTTCTTATGAGGGAAATATTTTTCCATGAATTTTACATTAAAATATTTCTAATATATTTGTCATATTTCTTATTCCTCTATATTATTTTGGAAAAATGAAAAACATTGGTTGATATAAAATTTAATAAAATACATTATCATTATACCCTTTTCCTTTTTATTTCATCCCAATTTAAAAAATATATTTCCAAATGACTTAATCCATTGATCAACTACCAATGGATTTGTTTTTCCACTAAAAATAGAGGCTTTTGTTGCTTGAAACGATCAAATTTATCTATATCATGTCATGAAGCTTGATTATTTCATATATATATATATATATGGTTATTATTCGTAACTATGTTTAGCATTCCAAATATGGACATGATCTTCTCAACTCCCATACATGTTGTGTTGGATTGCTCACTAGGCCAATCTTTATATTGGTCGTGAGTATTGATACCATTTGTTCCCCGAGATAATATATATATGAAATCAAATTCATTAAATTATCTCATAATATTATAAATTATAAATCATTTTATATAATTTTAAATATACTCTAAAAGTAAACATAAAATTAATATTTATGGCTAGGTTATATGTTCATGATAAACATGGGTTTTTGGACTATCTAAAATTGTATTTTGATTTTAAAATAATTAATATAATTTTGTAATGTGTATGTTAATAAGCCACAACATATCCCTTAATAATTTCTTCGGAGGTTTTTGGTTCATGTTCAAGCATATTTTTTTCTTTTTTAGATTACATGTCAGTTTATGTTATGTTTTTAAAAATCCAAATCACTTTATTAATTTTTTGTAATTTTTTTACAAATGATCTATAATTTAATGATATTATATTTTTTAGTGACCATATTTTTGTTATTATTATTTCATT
The DNA here is from genome assembly GCA_963277665.1 of Viscum album. NCBI lineage: Eukaryota > Viridiplantae > Streptophyta > Magnoliopsida > Santalales > Viscaceae > Viscum > Viscum album. The sequence goes on from OY728164.1 coordinate 1,488,675,579, forward strand.
TGAAATAAAAAAAGGTTTATCTAAAATTTATTAAACCACAATGATGTCTAATTCTATCTCCAACATTTTCTCACATTGATCAAAACATGATAAATATTTTTAGTATCAAGAAATATTTTTATTTTAATCTCCTATATTACATTATTTAGTCATTAATTTATAACATGATCTATAATTATATTATTCTCATAAAACATGTTCTGTTTTAAATTAAACACATTTATATTTATTTAATTATAATAAATGAAAGTCTGAATTTGTTGTTTATGTGTTGTGTTGAAAGTATAATGATCCTGCATTAGATCTGGAATAATGGATTTTCTAGAAATAAAATTTATTTCTTGATTATATTATATATCATTAAAATAAAATAATATATTCTCTAATTTTTTTGGTTAAAAATATAAGATGTATTCAATCATTTTATTCAACTACATGAAAACATTTTAATGTAAATTAGGTGTCTTAAAAAAAATTTCATGGATTTTAATGTATTTTGTATTATTAAAACCATGTTTCCATAATTGTATGATTATATCTACCTCTATACTAATCGTGTTCATGATGTTAATTATTTTTATGGAAATATAACAAAATTATATTCAATAATGTATTCAAGAACAACTTTTACCTCAATAATTTTGATGGATTATGACTTTTAAAATTCATGTTCCTATATTTTACCAAAAATGATGAATCACAATTCTATATATCATTCCTATATCTATTTTCCTCTAAGACTAAACTCAACAAGCATATCCTCATAGTTGTACTTTATCCTTTTAACAATTCCTCCCTTCGTCACCTCATCCAATATTCATCAAGCTTCATGACAAATATTTTTCCTACATGAAAACTTTAGATGATTTCTATAAAAAAAGATATATGATTTATATACCCAATGGTACACCAACTAAGTAGAAATAGTTGATCAGCTAAATAAAAATGGTCAATATTCATATTTAATAATAATATTAGTCAACAAAATTATAGTTGTATAATGTTTTTTCTTCATTCAAAAGTGTGTGACATAATTTTATAAATGGTGGATTATTTTTTTAAACAATTCATTGATTTTTTTATGAACTAAAAATTGAACAAATTTTATCTTATTACTGATAAATTATATATTTAAATGGTTGAATAATTTTTTTGTTTCACTGAAATATAATTTCAATAAATTTCAATGGAAGATCAATGATGGTAGATCTAAGATTATTTATTTTCATTGATATCCCTTTGATGACATGACTCAATTGTAGATATAAAATGGTAGGATGTTCTTGATATCACAAGGTATTAATTTATTCTAAAATAAGATATAATTTCATAACATTTCATATTGAATATATTCTACCTCTGGGTATTAATTTATGATATCTCTAGTTAAATAGTCTACCTCTAGGTATAAATTTTTTTAACCACCAATTGTATATTATTATTTTTGAAACATTATTAGTACTATTTTTTAATCATATTAAATATTTAATATTACAAAAAAATTATTTAAATTATTTTTAGTTCTTAACTAAATTAAAAAACTAATATATATTTTATAGATACTATGAGAAGTAATTTCTAAATATTTTAATTAGTTAGAATATATTTATTAAATTATTTTTAATGACTATTTAAGGTTTGATATTTTTTGTAACGTATCTCTAATATCCTATAATAAATTTTTTAATTATTTATAAAATATTGAATACTAATGTTAAATATTTTTGAATTTTTCTAATTTGTAAATTGAATCAAAATTATATTTATATTTATATAGATTATATTCAATTTTTTATATTAAAAGTCGATATTATTGAAATATTTTTTGAATTATCATACTTTGTATGAATTTTTTATTCTAATTTCTAATTGAACTGTTAGTATGGAGTATATTGGAATACTTTAATGAATAATTTAAATTTTCTGGAATTAGTCATTATGTTTTGAATATAAATGATAATTTTTATGATATTTACGGATATAGATTTTCTTCAACAAAAATAATGTTAAATTCTATTCCATGTGGAAGGTGTTTGATAATTTGTGTATATCACTATTTAAAGGGTTTTCCATAATTCATAAAAAAATTAAATATAATTGATAACATCGTCAACAACCTATTTTTTCATGAGAATTGTCTTTGAACTTTTCAATATGCTCTAGAATCTATGCCCTGTGGGATACTTAATTTTTGCTACTGGATAATCTCTCAAATAGAATGATTTTCTTGGGAATCACTACCAGTACATTCATCATTAATTATCTCCTTCTATTTTTTGAGTCTATACACTATTTATATTCTCTCACATACTCTCATAATATTATTTGTGCTTTTACATACAAATGATTTATTATTCATCTCTTTTTTGGGTTGTGACATGAAGATTCAATATTAATGAACATTCACGAATTGACTCTTATTATCTAATATCAAGTATTGTAATTGAGTAATAACACCCCATATAAAGTTAGAGTTTTATTATTAACCCTATAATAGAAAAGGATCTTTTAACTGTGACCTAATTTTGACTAAAATATCATTTTAGTTTACTTCTATCTCTCACTGAGTAGAGTGTAAAAAGAATAGACAATAATAATTTAGAACAAACTACTTCAAGAAACATTATTTAGCTATTTATTATTTTTATTTCTAATTATCATCAATAGTTAAATTAATAATAAGTTTAAATATTCAATTGATTTCTATATTTTTTAAATTTACTCTATTCCCTCCCCTTAAACCATCATCAATTATCTAATTTGAACAAACAATTTGTATTAATGTACAACCTTCATTATAATTTTTAGCTCTATATTTTTTATTCCTGATACCAAATGATTGGAATCAAATTTAGTTTCTTTATTAATTATAAATTCCCCACATAGTGTTTTTTATTTATATTTAATTTTGTTAACCTATTCATAAGTCTCATAATATTCAGAAGGAAACTTTATTATATGACAGGACTGAACCCAAATAATTCTTAGATTCTTAATAAGAAACAACTATTTTATGGAAATGATTATTGAGTCTAGAAATCTAGAATGTAGAAAAATCTCACAAATATGATAATTATACATTGGAAGGACATGGAAAATACATACACTCTAGTTTAGGGTGGTCCATGTATACTTAATTGAAGTGATTCTACAAGATGTGTTTTATATTAAAAAGTAGTTTTCATTTTATAGTTTTCTTTTAGAATAAGTGTTTGTAGTCATGTATCTACTTATAAGACAAATCATCTGATTTGGATGATTCTTAAAGTCCATCACCATGGATCCAAAAAACTATTTTCGAATAGAGTTTTTAATGCTTCTTACTGAGTACTATGATTTCATGATCGGTGAAGATGAAACTATTAAAGAATGTTTCAACTGATTTACAATCATTGTGATTTTAATAAACACACTCAGGGAAGATATGAAAACCAAATAATTTTGAATATGAAATCTGAAAATTACTAATTAAAGAAAAACCATATAATGAATTTCCTACTAAATTAAAGAACATTAAATAATACAGTCTCAATTAATTAATTCGACCATTGCTTTTGTATGAACTAGAATGGAATAACATAGCCGTTATAGAGATGAAAAAGGGATACGATTTAGATTTTAAATCATTAAATGATATATCATTATTATCATATGATTATAATATATAGGATAATAAAAAAGGATATATATAGATCATATTTTAACTAGGGTTTATGAAAGAATGAAAAATAACAGATTAATGAAATGGCTATGAAGAAACCATAAAAAATAAAATAAATATGGGTGATATGAATGGTGGTAAAAATTATATTTCTTTACATGAAATGTTTTATAGTTTCAGGATGAAATGGAATATGATTCACGAATTTATGAAAATAATTAATAAAGTAAAATAAATAATGAATAAATAAAATTAATTTACCACATATTTGATTTGTACAGAATAATCATATTCTCATACCTAATTTTGAGATGATAAAAAACTATTTTATTGGGATTCATGGAATCAATGTATAAGGTTATTGATTCACATTTCAACACTATATGTTTCAATTTTGATTCATGTTATCAAAAACGAAATGGTTCTCATAGAAATGTAAAAATTGAATGATTAAGAAAATATATTTTCAATGATATTGATTTATATAATAACAATATGAAAATAATAAGAAAAATATATATGGAAAATAGATTAGTTTTATAGGTGATTAAAAAAATTGGTAATAATTATTATTCTTACCATTCTAATATCCAAAAAATTCAGAAATCATATCCTAATTTTAAATAAAAATTTAATGATGTTATTTAGAATCATAAAAAAATTTTTTATAAATTATTTAAGTCATTGAGAAATATAATTAGATGATGTATTTAAATAGAAAAAAATATTGATGTTTTTAGTTATGATAGAGTAATACTTTAAATTCGTATAGATAATTTATTCTAAAAGTAAAAAATATTGTACTTCCATTGTTACTTATTTAAAATGTTGCATGTAAATTCACTCTAAAATTATTTTTACCTTAGATTGAAATAGCCTTTAGGCTTGTCAAAATATCATATTTTTAAACCATTTCCATTAAATTCATATTTAAATTCTATTTTTCTACAATAAGATCATACTATTACTCATATTTTTTCCAACGTATATTGGGTTGAAAAAATTTAACGTAATTTTTTTTGGTAGGAAAAATTTCATTGACATTACAATAATGACTTACGGTACATGGAATGTGTATTCTCATTGAATATTTCGGGTGACCAATCAATTTTTATGACATTAAACACCTCTAATTGACGAACTAATTCATTGGGAGATTATTTTAAAGGCACAATAAATGTTTATGGTAAATTTGGTATATGAAATTATACTTTTATTTCTAAAGTTTGATATATTGAAGTGTTAAAAAATATTTTAATTATTATATCACAATTTTTTATGATATAAATGAAGAAAAATTTCAAAATAATAATTGTTCCATTGTTAAAGATTATTTTTATTTTTATATTTTAATAATAAATATAATATTTATACTATTGGTTTTTTCGAACTAACTATTCCAAAGGATATGTATATGAATACTATGTAGAGTGATATTATCCATTGCAATCAATGTTTAGGCCCTGTTATTTTTTGAATGTTAAACATTATCACAAACCATAAGAATTTTATATAGTTTACATCCTTTAAAAAACTAAATATGCACGTGTGTGATAACTTTATAGGGAAAAACAGAAAATTGATTTTGGACGATCCGATTAGAATGCAGTAATAGAAAATTATATTTACTAAATCGTGTTATTTTTTTCATACACAAATATTTTTCCTTTTTGGAGGAAATATAATTTATCTTTTATTGATGTTTTGTATACTTACATATGTATATATTCATTCTCATAAAAATGATACATTATTAAGATTTAGTACATTTTACATTTTACTTAAAAATGAAAAGGGTAGTGTGATCCTTTGTATCCATAGTGATAAATGATGTGAATTACATAATTTATATTTGGAAAATTTTATTGAAAAAATAGATATTTTTAAAATTTAACTTCTCCTAAAACAATATATAATAATTGTGTTATAGAATGAAAAATAGAACTCCGATTTAAATTTATTGAAATATGATACTTGAATATATTTTTCCAATATATTTTTTAGGTAATGGTATTTTTTTATTTTTTATATTTCAAATATAATTATTGTTAGACATTTTTTAAAGAGAATTCATTAATAATTATATATATAACGCTTAATTTTTTTATTTTAGAAATTTTGGTTGTAATGATTCTATTTAAAATACCGATGATAATTTAGATAAATTTGATGATAAAAGTTATGATGGTATTTTTCATGGTTATTATAAGAGTGGAAAATCATGTAGAGTTTAGAATAAATAACTATTATCATCGAGGTATCTGTTTATATCATGTTTGATTAATATAATTTAAAATTAAATCATGATTCTAATATTTCTTTTGATGAGCTTATATAGTTTAATTTTGGTTAAGAAAAGCCTCAGGCGAAGGAACAATGAATTGAGGGAGATAATTATCCTTATCAACATGAACCATGATCATGTTAATAGAGATTATAATGTTCAAAATTTAATTGGAAATATTGATTTTAGTGTTAATAATTGAAATTATGTTATTAATTTATGTTCCCATTTTACTTAAACTTATCATTTATATACTAATATTGTTAATGATGTTGTAAATGATTCTAACTAGAATATTTTAATTCATAAAGAGAATTGTAATTTTTTAAAATTAATGTTTTTTATTTAGTTGAATTATATTTGGTTAAGAATGTAATTATTACTAAATGGGTCATTGGAAACAAGATAGATGAATTTTGATTGAATATCAAAATGAAATCCATAAATGTAACACAATGATGCTCTCATGAAGAAGGTAATGTAATTTTAAAATTATTATCACCTATTTCCATTTTATATAGTCTTGTAATCTTATATTAGGTATCTTTTTTTGAGGATTTTAAATTATATCTTATGGATGTAAAAATTGTTTTCCTGAATTATTTTATAAAATAATACTATAAGTTTCTCAGACCCCTGGTTATGAAAATGAAAAATGTCATAAGAATGTTTTTAAATTATCAAATGATTTTTATGGTCTCAAATAATAACCTCATGCTTGGTATGAAAATGGATTTTATTATTATATTAAATACATATTTCAATAAAGGTAATTTTAATTCTAATCATTTAATTAACATAATTTGAAATTAAATTTCAATTATGAAAATCTATATTGATGATTTAGTTTTTGTTTCATATTTGGAAATTAATTAAATTGATTCCTTAATATTTATGTGTTTTTATTTTGTTATGAGATTAATTAGATAATTATTGATATTTCATGGACATAAATTTTCAAAATGAAATAATTTGTTATTTATAAATAAATCATGGTTTGTTACATATATGGTTAATAGTATTGGTCTCATTTTTATAAATAAATAAAATCTCGTATAGGTATTGTCTTATATTACATTTTTGGGTATTTATTAAATCTATTAATATTTATGTTTATAGAGGAATGATAGGAAACTTTATTTATTTGTCTATATCTAGATGCAATATCACATATAATGATTGGTTAAGATCATGATTTTAAAATGATCATAAAAATAAATATTAATTATATAATATATTAATTATATTCTTTTAATGAAACCGTTAACATTGGTTTTTATTATAAAATATAGAGTGATTTTTCATTAATATCATTTTCTGATTCTGATTTTGGAAGATGTATAATTGAGTGAAACAATATAGTTGTTTTTCGTATTTTTCTAAGGAAAAAATTAATTTCCTTGCCTTCTATGAAAAAGATATATATAGTTCTATATATTACAAAAGCTAAGTTTATATTTTCTAATATTAGTTGTTCTGAGTGATAATGTATTAAGAGAAATTTATGTTGCCTTGGTGTTTAACTTTATAAATACCAATATATTTTGATAATACTTCTACAATTCCAATTTCTATAAATATTTTATTTTAGTTTACAATAATGAATTTCAATCGTATATTTCATTTTGATAGGAATCTTGTGAATACGGGTTATATTGTTTAATAATTTGTCCTTAATAAAAATTATTTACAAGACATATCTCCTAATATAGTGGACTCTCCTCAGATTAAAAATATATAATATTGAACTTGGAATGTTAGTAGATTAAATATTTTTACTTCTTATATGTATTAGAAATGATATTTGTGACTTTTTTTATGATAAAAAATGTGGAAAATTTTTTATGCAGATATATGCATATATTTTTTCTTTGTTTGATTACATGTTAGTTTATGATATCATTTTAATAATCAAAAACACTTTTATTATTTAATGTGAAATTTTTTCAACCTCTAGGTATTTTTATTATAACATGTTTTTTATTGATGCTAAATTTATAATTTTTATTGAATCTTAAATATAAAAATCATACACAAAATTTTCAAAATAAAATAATGTATCATTTTATCTCCAAAAAGTTCACATTTTGATCCAAACATGATATATTTTTTTGTTTCAAAAAAAAAATTTATTTTAACATTATTTATATATATATTTATTAATTTTTTTATAACATTATGTATAATGATTATATTCTTGGGAAAAATCTTCTTCTTGAAATAATGTACATATATCTACATTTAACTAGAATAAATTAATGTCAGAATAGTTTTTCTACATGGTGTACTAAATGTTTAAAGATAATTCAACCATTATAGAATTACAGATTTTCAAGAATTCAATATGTATTATTTAACATCTAATTCATTTAACATCAAAATTGAAAAAAAAAATTCGATTATAAATATTATATTTTTTCCACATTTTAGTCACCTCCATGAAAATCCAAAAATATAAATTATGTTCATTAAAAATGGATGAAGCATTATATTTTATTATGATGTATTGAAATCTTGTTTTTATATTTTATTGATGATATATACTTCTATAATTGTTTGAATGATGCACTTCTTGATTCATTGAAAACATCTCAAAATGAAATTCATTTAAATATATCAAACTAGCTTCTAATAAATTGATTTAGTTGGATTAAAAATTTATTGAAGTTTTTTTATTAGTTTCTTATATAAAATTATGAATCAATATTTATCATCATCTAAACATAATTATTAGATAAAATAAATAGTAATGGTGGTTCTTAAGAATTATTCCAAAGGATGAATTAAATAAATTGTATTGGGAGCCCTTTTTTTGATCCCTTAATAGTAGATGACTTACATGCATCAAGAGTGTATCGTTTTTAACTAATGGTGCATATTTCGTTCGACAAACGGTTGATAAATTTTTATCTAAACATGGACCAATTTTTTATTTCTGTGGTGGATTAATTAGTTTAATCAATATATCATTATTAAAATTTCAATTGAAGATCTATGATGGTTGATCTTTGACAGCGGATATGCAATGGTGTCTTATTAATGGTGTGAATCATTGTTATATCAACATATGGTAGTATATTCTTTATAATGTAATGTACTAATTTATCCCAGAACCAGATATTATTTTATTCTACCACTTGTTTAAATTAGGATATCGACATATATTATTTTATGCTACCTCTAGTTGAAACTTTCTACCTCCAAGTAGAAATTTTTTGGTACCACCAGTGAAAAATTTATTCCCAGAATTTTTCTCAATACGCTATTTTCATAATTTTTAATTTTGTCTATTACTGTGTACATATTATAAGTTTTTTATATTTTTAATAACTTAATAAAAAAATATATTATATTGATTCCATGATATATGAATTTACAATATTTTTTTCACACATAATATATGTATTTATATTATTTCTTATTGACTATAGAAAGATACAATATTTGTGTAACATAGATTTTATTTCTCCTATTTCTCTAATGGCCTAAAGGGATTCCTTTTTATTGATTTTGATAATCCACCTTTGAAGGGGTGAGGTTCAACCCTTACAAGGCCTATAGTCATAAGTATTACATGGGACGTAGGCCTTAGTGAAAGTCATTACACGTAGGCTTCAAAAATTACAAACAACCGAGACAAACTTCTTGGAAATAATCCTCCCTAAAATATTCATTGTGAAATAATCTCGGCACCATCGCATGGCAGTTAGGAAAGGTTTTTTTGGCATGCACAGGCTTGTCCCGATGGTAGGTGTGAAACCCCAATATTCTTGAAATTTGTTTAGCTTCTACTATGGCGAAATCCCCTTGCTCGTCCACATTCTTAAGATTGTTCCTTGTTGGTTGTCTGGTTTGAATCTACACTTAAGTTGTCTGAAGGCCTTGAGGTGGCCCAAAGGCCTCACTGACCCAAAGGCCTAGGTGGCTCGAAGACCTTAAAGGACTCAAGGACCAAATCGGTGGCCCGAAGGCCTAAACGGGGGAATTGTTATGGATACTACAATGCCAATCATTACCTGTTATTGTTCCTGTGATAGTACCTGCTATATTACTACTACAATACTGCTACTGTTCCTGCTACAATACATCTATAATACTACTACAATACCCCCAAAAATGTGGCCACACCTAGATTTGAACCTAGGTCACCCTGATGCACATAAGGAGTCCTCACCAACTGGGATGAAGCTCATGTTCTTTCCCTTATTTAATATTTACTTTTTTTAATAATTAATTATTAATAAAGTGAAGTATATTGAAAATATTTTTATATATTAAATGAATGATATTTATGACTCTACATTTTTATAGATTATATTATGATTTTTTTATTAACTGTCAATATGATTTCAATATTCATGTAATTATCAATCATAGTATGATTTTTAAATTTGAAATTATGTTCAATGAATTATTATTGATTATATCAGAATAATTAAACTAGTTATTAAAATCATTTAGAATTGGACTTTATGTTTTTATTTTAAAAGATTATTGTGATGATTTGAAGTAATGTGGATATTTTATTTCTTAAATAATTTGGAATCATAATACCAATGATATTTGTCTATTAATTTCCCTAAATATCTATTTAATGTTCAGTCAATAAGATTTTATAAAAATAAAAATAAAAAGATTTATCATTGATCATCATTTTTTCATTATAAAAATATGTGGACATTTTATTCCTATGTAATGCCATATCCAATGTGATACTTTGATTTCTCTTTATGGATAGTATATCAAGATTAATACAATATTCTTTAACTACTACATCCTTTATAATACATCTATATTACTCACGAACTAATAACCACACATTCATTGTCCATTTACTTCTTCATGTTCTTTCTGAGTCTATAAACCAATTTTTTATATCAAATGTTCTCTCACTTTTCTTTTTATGATTATATATAAATAAGTTGTATTATTCTCATGTTCCATGGGTTGTGGCTCCCATATTCTATCATCCGGATCATTCGAGTTTCTATTCCTACTATCTAATGTCAATAGTTTTTATTGGGTTCGAACTCCCCATACAAAAATTTCATGTGACCTAGATATCCATCTACAATAAAATGATCTTGTATTTGGATTATGTTTCCCCATAAAAAATTATTTTATTGCACATAGATCCCTTGATGTATATATTAGTATAATAGTTTATTTTTCCAACTTTGTACTAAACTACTATAAGAACTTCCTCGTGTTCCTTACTATTTCAATTTATTGTCAACAAAAATAATTAACAATTTTAATTTTTTTAAGTAATTAATTATTTGACTACATTTTTATGTGTGATTTATTATCCCCCCTATAGGCCACCTTCCATTACCATATATGACTAAATAAGGTCCACTCATCATATACCAGGGATGATTAAATCAATCCACAATCCACTGTTTTCAGATATATTATCTCATGAATGATATCTATCAAAAATTCATCCAAATCTTATTATATAGGTAAGGATGTTTCTTATTGGAATATAACACAATATACACAATATCAACACATTCGGAAATTATCCTACACATATACTTATATTTGGGTACTATCAAATTGTTCTGTTCTCTAATCTTAATATTATTAAATCTAGTTTAAATGGTTTCAAATATACTTCTTATGATACCAGAAAAAACAACCATACCCCATTATAAAAAAATATTAAAAATACTTTAATAAATTAGAAAAAGATATAAGGGATAACATCACCATGGGATGATCAAATTAGTAGTCCTAAAGAGCTAAATACAAATATTTTTCCCATTTTACATTGTAAATAAAATATAAAACATAGTAAAAGAAAATATTAAACATCCTTGAATTTCAGTGAGAAATTATTTATTCATATCATAGGGAAAATAAAAACATTAGGGTGACCTCAGAAAATATAGGTTCCATACATAAATAATATCATGTGTAAATAAATCATTTTCAATATGAACAGGTAATCAAATTTATAACAAAATCAGTTTAATCAATTACATGAGAATGAAATGCACCCATATATAAAAACAATCTGGTAATATCATGGATAATAAAAACTACATTCCCAATTAATGAAATTCATACATTTGAAAGACTTGATAATGGTGTAGTTCATAGATAATATTAAATATGGGTTTTTTACACCAAAACACATATAATGAGGCTAGAAAAATATTCTTATCAGAACTGTCGATGAATCCATTGGTTCTACATAACATGGTCCCACATAAAACTATATCACCAATGAATTATTGACCTAGTTAATGATCAATTTAATTCCTAAATAATTTTTTTTATCCAAATGTATCCATTTTGAGTAAATAATACAAAATATAAATACTTCCCAATAAAAATTCCATTTATGTTTTATTCATAAAACACCATATGTTGAACTATTGTAAGGTTTATGTAATTAAAATATCTACCATACAAATAATATCATCACTAGTGAAAAATAAATGTTCCAATAAAGATTATATTAATTAAATTAATGTTTCATGATAAATTAAATAACCCTAAAACTAATGAGAGAAAAATTATAACCATCAATTAGTTTTAAATAATGTATTTGTATTAAAATTACACCATTAGTAAATATATGAAAATTTATTAGAAACTATTAATTTTTCTTTAAGTATTTGTTTTCAAAAAAAATATTGTAAACCTATAGAATAATGTAAACACAACAAAAAGGTAATGTCATTGGGGAAATTATTTAAGTCTATATAACATAAAAAGATACATTCCATTTGACTTTTTTTAAAAATGTAAATAATAAAACATTAAAATATCATTGAAAATATTTGATTCAAATCTTAATCGAAGTCATTTATAACGTATTATGAACTTCATAAATAATTTAATTTAATATAAAACGGTTTCTTACACAAATTTTAATAAATATAGGTGCAGAGAAAAATATTTATTACAAGGATGATAAATAATATCAACATTCCTTTCAAATTTTTTTTACATGGTTCAGGTACCAATGATATAAAAATATTAATTAAAATATTTTATCTCATCCAATATATGTGGGATAAAAATAAATATTGTTTTCATTAATGAATAAAAATATTTTTCCTTCAATAAAAAATTTGAAAATTCCAAAAATTAAATTGTAAAAATAAATTCATACCACATTGATTACATTATAATTTCATCCCCTTGAAGGACATAAAATGAATTAAAGAAATTATATATCCTGAATAAATATATAATGACCTTCAATACATAAAATTGGAAATATATACTCCAAAAAAATAAAATAGGTGTAGAATAAAAAATGGTTAAATTAAGTGAAGATAATTACCTACACTATATATCCAAATATTCCACTAAGTTCTAATAGATTTAACCTCCTATAAAATGGTTTCAAACATGTTATAACTTCATAAAATAACACTAATAATATTTGTTTTAATTTATATATATATATATTGAAATTATTCATTCATTTCAAATTCTAGGAAAATTAATCATCAGGTATAAACTTTTCAGTTTTATTGTGAATATTACATCACATAAATTCAACAAAATTTTTATCGGTTATATTTTCACATTCTATATAATTTTTTCCATTTCATAAATACAATTTTATCTCTATAAATCCACTTATATATAAAAACTAAAAGAGGTGGTGATTAAAAATTATATACATTAACTTGCAATCTGTTAGTCTTTATGTATACACAAATGATGTTTCCATTTATCATTATATAGAAGGGTATATGAAAAAATATTTATACAAATAAAAACAATTTCAATAAAAATATCTATGGATACTTTTTGAATTATATTATGATGATAACAAAAAGTTATAATAGTTATAAGATGAAATAAACATGAAAGGTGTCACCTAAAAAGATCACCTTCTCTTTACAGACCACTTTAGATCATCATTTAAGGACCCTTGTGTTGGTATTTTGAGAATAATATATCCTACAGAAATATATACAGATTATGGGGATATATTATTATAGAATTTGACTTAGAAAGGGTTTTAAAAGTGTTGTGGTGAATAGAAGAGAGGTTGTGTCCTTTCATTGTGAAGGTAAGAAGACACATGGAACTACTTATGTTATTTTAATATAATAAATTAAATATCATTTGAATTTGAAAAAATGGGGATAATTTTAAATAATAATATATTTTAATGATTATTTCCATTTCTCTATTAAATCATAATTACGAATATTTTTTACTTTAGTCTTGGGATTTTTGTTAAACAATTTGAACTCTAATTATGGAAACATATATTTCACTCATAAAGGATTTTCAATGAACTACCAGTATGTGAAATATGTGAAAAAGGTAAATATATCATATTTTAGACCATATCACATCCTTATTATTCTATTTTAATATTTTTGTTATTTTTAAATCATTTAATACAAAAATATTTGACATAAAATACCACGAATATCATTTTTTAAACTATTTACATATTTCCATTTTAAAGAAATAAATAAATGAATTAAATTCCAATATTAATTATTCAATATCAATTATAGAATATTATTAACCTTAAAATTCTTTCGATTCCATGATTAAACCAAAAAATATTAATGTTAATTTTTTTAACCCTTAACTTTGTTTTTCCCTATGCATTCACAACCATTTTAATTGAATTTTGTATGAATTTATGGTAATTATTCCATTAACAAAACATAAATATAAAATACCAACATAAATACTATAAATATGTTTAAAAATTAAAACTTATATTATTTCGTATAATATTTTTATCCTTATTTTGACATATAATTATATTAAAAACGGGAGTGACATTTTGAAATCTTTCATTAGTTAAAATAATATAAACTGTATTTATCAAATAATAATGGGACTATGATTCCATATTATAAAAAATAATAATTTTTTATTAAAATGAAACTCATAAAATAAAATTTAAAAAAAATTATGAATTGGTTTTAAGGCTTCTTCTATAGTTTTAGCCATGTTCATCCCATTCTAACCATTACTAAGTTTCTAAATTTTTTCATAGTTAGTATGAATAATTATTAAAAATAAAGGGTTTTATTTATAAAATTTTAACCTTCTAATTACATATTTGGAATTAATTTTATAAAATTAAAATTAGATTTTTTTTAATTAACATGAATATAAACTAACAAAATTTGATAGAAACTATTTTTAAAAAAATTGATTTTTTCAAGAAAAATGATCTTACATTATACCCATGACCAAAAATAATTATTATTTGAATTTAAATTCATATTAATAGCTAAAAATATATAAATTTAATATCAATAATTAAACATTATGTATTAAGTTTATCAATTAAAATGTCATAACATTACTCACTTAAAAATAGTTTTTGAAAAATATATCTTTTTTACATGTAAATAAAAATTTAAATTTTTTATTAGATTAAAAATTAATAATATTATATCACATTATTATATAAAATGGGATTTTTCTGAATACATCAATATAAATTATTCAGAAATGATTAATCTTAATGGTAATTTTAAAAAAATAAATCTACAACTATTTCGATATAATATGTTCAGAATAAATATTTATGTTATAAAATTACAATTTATGTGCCATGAAGTTTTAAAATATGATTAATTTTATATTTTAATTAATATAAAATGTGAACTTAATATAATTAAATATCAAGTATCATAGGATTACCACAAACACCACATGAGGATTGTAATAGTTAGTTTGTGTGGCCACATGCTCTATGATAAATCATACAAATACAAGTTACAGATTTAGGATCTGGAATTTCTAGTTAATTTGTTATCTAAACAATTAATCATAATGGATGAAAATTTAGCTAATTGTTATTATGTTTTCGGAGAACCTAGGTAATATTTCTGAAATTTTTATCTTATTGGGATTAGTTGGTTACGATCGACAATTAATCAAAGTCATCTCTAGATTCAGAACTACATTGACTTTGCTAAATCAAAAATTTGTGACGTTCATTTTTAATATGTAATTCCATTACCTTTCTAATTTTATTATGTATATTTTAACTTCCTCTCATATTTACATCCATACTAATGTGGTATTTGGATATATAGTCAGTTTTGATACTTCTTGAGGGAAATTGGGATGTGTTTTGATGCAAGGAATCCAAGTGACAACTTAAGGATCTCAAAAGTCACGACCCCATGATTGAAACCCTTCTATTTATGTTTTAATGATCATTTTTGTTATGTAGACACTTAATCTTTTTAATCACTACCCCTATGGATATATGTTCATTATAATCATTGATCACCAAATCCTATTTTATGTCACATATGAATGAGATTTAGAACTCAATAGAGGTGTTTGATTGAATATAGCATGATATTTTATTTTGAACATTATTAAAATCCAAGTAACATTTCTGATTTTGTATTTTAGGGTGTTGAATAGACTTATATTACATTCATTCTTGTACATCCATACATTATCTTAACCTACATCACTTATAGGGTAATTTTAGGATCCTCTATTCAATTAAGATTGATTGGTTTGAAAATTGATGACTATTATAGATGGTTTTTGTCTTCGGTGGTGAGTAATCATTTATGGTTATTCATTGATTTAATAATAGGGGTTTCATTGAGTTTTCATATATGATCTATTGATCTGTGGGGATGTTTCTTATTGATGCAGTCTAAATCCATTATGTGACATCATTATGGGGGATGTTTCATTTACAGTTGTGGTGTATCATGTTTTAATTAATTATGTATGTGTTATTTATTTTCTCCACTACCCCATTATTAATATTGAATCAATTCTGAGATGTTAGATTGGTTTTATGGAATTCATTGTATCCATTAGTTCTTCCGTGATTTGTGGATTCAGTTGTGGGTTTTGTGACCCTAGTGTTGTGGTAGGTTGTTCAATCCCAAACATGTGATAGTTTAGTGCATTTCACCTATTTCTAGTAAAAAATTATTCTGATAAATGGAATGATATGACTAATATCTTATCTATGTGTAAATAGTATTTTATGAAACATGGTTTCTCCTAGATTTGGTAAATATTAACAGTTTCAAAAAATTTTGAAATTTTTATAAGTGAATGGTTTGATGAAAATAGTTTGATCAAAATGGTTTGATGAATTGATATGGAATATATAGAGCATTGGAATCCATGATTATATAGTTGGAAGGTATATTAATAGGTATCGTACACATTATTGGGGTTTCTCATGGGGCTTTCTTCTTATCCCGAGGTTCACTATTCTTGGGACTTATTAGACATATTAGGGGATTTCATTTGTGGGGTGTTCCTAGGATCTATAGTTCCAATTCATATTTATAGTATCATGATTGATAAATGATTTTCTTTTTTAGGTATGACTATCCTAGTTTTCCTAACATAGTGTGATAATTGGCATGATGTGACTTCTTCTTTTGACTGCTTGTGTATTTTTTGGCTTTTATTGTTTGATTTTACTACATTGCATTTGATATGATATGTAATATTTTTTTTTTTTATTTGATATATGAGTTTTGATATATGTACATGAAATGAATTCAAACTATTCTTCCTTCAATATTAAAAAATTTGGGAAAATGGGAAACTAAAATTTTATTCTTTGCTTTTGATATAAAAACTAAAAAATTGTAATCAAGCCTTATATTCATTAAATTTTCCCATGATTAAAATATTTTATAGATACTTGTTATGTGACACTTAGGTGTGAACCTACTGATCCAGTTATCTCACCCCCTATGTACCCCTTTGGCTATGTGTAGAATATATTATGGCTTTCAATATGGGGAAAAGAAAGCATCTGTATTCAGGAAGGGAGGTTTTCTCACAGATGGGTTTTAGATAGCTGGTGGTGAGATTGTTGTAGTTTTCCTACATTATCAAATTGATATTTTATAGAATATGTTAAGTTGTTTCCCTTTGTGGGTTTAATTATAACTTGGATATTTTTTTCTACCTTATTCAGTTGTATCACTCCCATTATTATTTATTTTACAAGGAATATATTCATATCCTTCACTATTTCATTTCTATATGTGAATATATTACTGGTTATTTTACTTCATGGAAAAATAAATCATTCCATGTTTTTTTATTGATGTATCTGTTCTATTTTTTAGCATATAAGGATCGAAAATTTCTTTTTGGTATGTGGTAGACTGAGTCGGGTACTAGTTTCAGTTGGTATTTGGGTCAGTTCATTAAAGTAATTACATGAAAATTAGATATTTTGGAGTATATAATCAGTGGGATCAAATTATGATCATTTAATGAAATTTTGGAATGTGTATGGATGTTTTAAATACTTACCATATATATTTATCCTTGGTAAATCTGTTTTATAATTACTAAGGTGAAAAATATTTACCACCATTACTATTAACAATGAAAAAAATAATGATTAAATATTTTCAAAAATTGGACATAGTAACTATATATATAGAATCAATTTTATAAATATTTATCCATAAATTGGAAGAAATTAATTTTAAAATAAACCCCTAAATATTGATGAAAATGGTTTTCAAGAAAATATAAAATTTTCGTATAAATATACTTTATACCGAAATTATGAATACTATTTATAATAATAAAATTAATTATAATATTTATAGTTAATAAAAAATATAAATTAAAATAATGAAAATTATTTTTTTTTTTTAAAAATTAATTGGATGGAATATTTTTTTTAAATTTTAGTAATTATTATTATTCATGGGAAAAATAACTTTTTTAGAAAAATTCCCCAAAACTGACTTTAAGAAAAAAAAAATTAAATGATAATATAAAAAATTATGTCATTTTATACAATATAATATCTAAATGTTTCCAAAATTTGTTATAATGGCTACCCAGAAGTGCATCAAAACCCATTTTATAAAGGAACAATATTTTTGAATCATAAAATGAAATCATTAAAAACTGAGGGCTTATTTCTGAAGAATTTATCAATGAATTTATATTTACAATGACCATCATAACTATATTTCATAATTTTTTTACACTTATTTGTGTGATTTAACTCAATAAATATGTTACAATAGTCATGTTTAAATAATTATATTCTGATTTTATATCAAAATTCATGTAAAGTATAGTTTTTTATTTTAAGAAGGCTGTCAAACCTGTTATTATTTTAAATAAATTTTGTGGTGTTACATATTCAATATGAACATTTTATGTTAAATATTTTTTTACCAGTTTCAACCATTCTAAAAAACATTTTGATATTTTCTACTATGTTTTATGAGAGATTCATTACATATAGAGTCTATAATGTTATTTATTTAGTTATCTCAACTAAAAGGCACAATTTTGTAATGTATCTACATTATAATTAATTGAACCATAATTCCCAATTGTCATAGAAAAATAGTAAAGAAATGGTACAATTACATATTCATATTTTTTACATTCATAATTGGGAAAACCACTTCAAAGCTTGATTTTTATAATCTTACAATGTTTTTTCTATACTCTAGAAATAATGAGCCAATCATGAGATCTTATTTTGATGTGTTTTTGGAGAAATTCATACAAATGGGTCATAATCCATACTAAATGGCATTTGATCCCCCCATGTACTCTTAGTTTATGGAATTTAGATTACTTTTGGGAGAAGAATATGGGTATGTAGAATGTAACCCATTTTTATGCCTAGATAAAAAAAGCTAGACTGATGATTTACTTTTCATTGGTGGAAAAGAATCACATTTACTTTCCTTTTATACCATCCATCCAATTTTCTTTGAGTATCATACATTATTATGTTTTTTGATTGAAGGGCACACGTACAATATTTTTCCATATTATATGATTTGTTTTATTTATGTATATAATTATTGTAAGTGATTTATTACGATGTTATCTAAAACATTAGTAAAATATAAATATCAATTTCTTGCATATTTATTTATAACTATATAGATAATATGTGTTGTGGATATTTTCATCTTATTGAGAACCAACATATACACTATAGAAAGATAATTTTTAATTATTTAATTTTATGAATGATTTATTGATATAAAATGACAACCTAAACACGTAAATGTATTTTTTTCAATAAATATTAGAGGTGGGATTTAAAAAAATGAAATCAATATATGGGGGTGTAGATTGGGGTTAAACATTAAAATATTCCATTAATTCTAATAATAAGTTATTAAATGAGAAAAATTAATTTAAAATGTTATAAAATAATTTATTATTGTTTATTATTATTATAAGATATTTTAATCCCATTATAGAAGGATAATATGCTAGGGACCTTCTAATCACATCAATTTTCTAATTTTAACAATTTATGTGGTGTAACAACCCTTAACCATGTAACACCTAGTTTTTGTTACAATTAAAAGAGATTCATGCGATCACAACACATAATATAAATCCATTTAGATGTTTGTGAATAATAAAAAAAACATTAATCCAGTAATATTTTTGAAATATTAATACATAACATAAGAAATATTATTAAATATGTGAAATAATTCCAAATATCATTCATCATATTAATTGGAATGTATAGAATAAAGGGTATGTTAATATTATCAGTAAGGGTTATGTATAATGGAATATATGAATTGTAAATAATAAAAAATAAATATTATATAGTTGATAATCATAGAATATTCCACTCAATAAAACAACAGAGTTGAATTTATATTCATGGATAATATAAATTTAACAATCACATGGATAATTAAATCTAAATTCTCAATAGTGGAAATGATTAATTATGAAAATTAATGAACTTAATGTCAAGGAATCATCAAATATATCATGAATCATATAATAAATGACTCTACTAATAAATTCACAATAGATGGGAATGTAGTAAATAGATACTTATATAATGTGGATCCCTGAAGTTTTATCTCAAGAGACATGTTGATGCATCAAGGGGATATCAAAAATTATGAATCAACAAACATTTTAAAATAATATAAATTCCATATAAATTTGAACATGACTATAAATAATTCTAATTTGTATTATAAGTAATCATTTATTTGTATTTAAAAAATGGAAATTAATATTTCACCAATCAATCAAATATATTCCATATAAATCTTTTTCCAAATAAAAATTTATATTGAAATGGTACATGTTTACTAGAATATCAATGTAGTGGTATTTGTAATGTAAAATTCCATGTTACAATAAATATGTAAATAGAGTGGAAAATAATATCCAATGAAATAACAGATATTTTTAGGGAATGTGATCATGTGAAAGTTAATGACCAAAAAACAATGAATCATAAAAGGATAATTCAATCCCATAAATTCAGTAGAAATAAAATTTTTTATTAAATCCATGAATTTCATAAATATAAATGAAAATACAATAAATTCATTAAAAAAATATCCTTGTAGTTTTTTTAACAATGATTTTATAAATTTATTTTAATCATTTATTCATTTTTTTTGGGAAATAATAACCATTTCATTCGGTATCAATAAAAAATTTTAATTTCGAAAACATTGAGATAAAATATATTATATGAAATTAACCATGGAAATATATAACAGATGATTTATATAAATTAATAGTCTTGAATGAGGGAAAATTCATTCATTATTTATATATTATAATTAAATAATCCTTTTGCACTTTTGTAAAAGTTCATGGTAAATAATTTATCATAAAAAATTTAAAATATTACATTGAAAACATTTTTTAAATTAAATGAAATGATAAAGAATATTTAAATTTTTTTAAATTATTTATAAATTCATTAAAAACATGTAAAGAATGAGGACATGGAGGAAAAAAATTCCCTTTAGAAAAGAGAAAATATATTCGGTATCCCTTACAGGAAAATTACATAATGATTCCTGATCAAAAAAGAAATGGAATGACAAATAAAATTTTAGAATAATAAATAACCATATTTTAAGAAAATATATGGGAATTAACATATTAGGATAATATAATTTCCCCATTGAAAATTTAAACATAAAAATCAGGAAATTAAATGAGATTAATATATATATATATATATATATTTCCTTGGGTATCTCCTTAGTATGAAAATTTTGATCCTCGCGTATAATATATTAAAATTTATAATATTTTTTAATAAAAATATCCATCTATTTTCCAATATTTATTCGAATTAATAAAAAATTTATATACATTCATCGAATTGTACATTAATATATCAACTAGATATGGGTTTTTGGTAAATGTCATTAAAATTCCATTAACTATTTAATCATTCTTATAGGTGTCAAGAAATGGTTCCATCATCTATAGAAATTTTATGAAGTCATGAATATTTTCATTATTCATTATATACATTTATATAATCATCCATGCATATTGGTAATATAAATTTGGACCACATCACATCAAGGAGTGGGTAGTGCTCACATATACATGAGTGATTCTATCAAATCAAAACAGATGAATGTTTAAGAATTTAGACGATATATTATAAAAAATAACAATAATAACATCATTAATATAATTTTTATTTATTAATATTATCATTATAACCATCGTAGTAATTTAGTGATGAATACTAACTACACCATCATTTGTAGATGGTAGGTCACATTTCACCCGTGTGATGTTCTAATTTTCCTTAGTATGGAAATGAGATATATAATGAATATACCATTCACAAAAAAAGAAATATATTTTTATTATAATTATGTAATTATGTTCATATGGTTATTTATGATTTTTAGAAGATTAGTAAAAAAGGAAATCAAAACTTCTTTATAAGAATATAATCCTCTTCTTTAGGTAACCACCTTTGGTATACACCAAATTTTTTTTTGAAGAAATATTTTACTAATACGTGGAATTCAAGGACATGGGGAGGGGTTTTGGGATGGTATTTATATATTTATAGTTTGATATAAATGTATAATTTAGTGTTTATAACATAGGATATGGGGTTCTCTATTATAGTTGAGGCGGGTGGAGAATATGTAAATATTTGATACATTGTTATATAATATAATTTTTTCTAAAATCATGTTGGATTAAATGATTATATATTTTAATTTAATATTTATATATTCTAAAAACATCCAAACAATGTGGATATCGAATTTTTTTATGTTATCATAATGATTAATCCCTTAGTTTTAACCCATTTAGAAAATTTTAACCCTAATGATAGTGATAAATATTTTCAATGGTTAGAATTCATTATGATAGAAGATTATGTTGAAAATATTAAATAATAATAATTACTATAATTTAAATTTCGGAATCCATTTTATAGGATTTAATTTCCATAATCTGTAAGTATTATAATTAATAAACATTTCTAAAATAAAATGATATCTATTTTATTAATATTAATGTTTCTTGAATAAAAGTGATTTTACAAAAACATATTAAATATAATGTTGATTAAAATAGAATTTATTTCATTATAAAAAATATATGAAGGATTATATTTTTTATAAAAAATTATTATAACCTTGTAAATATATTATTAAATGAGATTAATAGAAATACAGAATTTACATAGACAAAATCATTACATTGAATTTAATAATGTGAACCATTAATTTCTATTTTAAAAATTATAATATTAAATGAATTATATTAACTCATAAATATAAATTAATTCTAGAAATAGGTTTCATGCTCTTTAATATAATTTTTTAATCATTAAAATTTCATAAAAACTATAGTTTTTGTAAAATTGATGTTTCCAATATTCCCCCAAAAATAAAATAATTATATGAAATCTACAAAATTCATTATAAGATAATATGTAATAATGTTTTTAAAAAACTAAATTCATTACATGAATTAAAAATAAAAAAATAATTTAATTTTAGTTAATATCATATTTTTTCAAAAAGTTATATGAATTATGCAATTATTAATTTAGAATAAAATGATTGCATAATATTATTAAATATCAAGATTTATATTCTTCCGATATTCAAAATATTTAACCTAAAAAATTCTATAATGTCACCTTATGAATAGATATGAGTGGTTATTTATCATATCATCTTCATCTTCCCATGTTTCCTCAAATATATTACGATTGATCTAACTTACCTAAACCAAACGAGTCACCTGATGAAGAAAATATAAGTATGTAGTGTCAATAATCTTGGTAGGATAATCACAAAAAGATGATTAACTTCCAAATTATATTTTACCACATGTAACCAAATGTTTTGGGTTTTTCATTTATTTCCACATTAACGAGTTATAGAATATGTCATGAAATTTATAAAGTATGGGTGGATTTTTCAATTGGTAATATACAACTCCAATTCAATCCCAAAAATTAAAAGGCCAAATGTAACAAGAAAATAGTCCCCCTTCCATGGTGAACCATATAACACCCTTATAAAAATATACTTTTAGAAAAATGACTCCTTATTAAAATTATAAATCTTTCCTTTGGATTTCCTCTTTTACCAACATGGCGCTACCTTAATATGATTTTGAATAGCCATAACACTCACAATCATCTCATAAAACAATTATGATATAAATATATAACATATAAAAGTCTTACAGAAAATATGGTGTTTGATATTATTCTAATATGACTTTTTTTACAGTTCCATTTAAATTATCAAATTTAAGATATTATTTTACGAAAATTCCACCGATGATTGATATTGATCCCATGTAATTTGAAAGTATATAGATCATAGTGTAATCATGTCTTTTAATGATTGAAATTTACATTTTGACTGTCTATATTTTTAAGGATGATAATAAGATATCATATTTATATTATTATGGGGATAATTTTGAAAGATTTTACAAAATATTTATTTACATCATTGGTTATGATTAGATATAATCAAAATAAGTTAACCATGAAGCATCATAATTTTTTTAATATAGAGTTTCATGATGAAATAATGATGTCTATCTTCCATTATAGTGGATAAATGTGTTGATTTGGAAAGGCTTTAATTAATAACCTAGATAAAATCCTCTTTTCTCTATAACATGGTTAATCTAGTGGTAACAATATCATTCCTTTTCAACATAGTAATAGGTAAAGGTTTCATGAATCCTCTAGGATTTTTCCTCTCATACTTTTCCTATTGAATACAATAAGAATATTGATATACAATATTCAATTTCACATTTCATATTATCCATTGAAAAATTATCTTTTAAAACCTGATACATTTTGTCTCTTCAAATGTGTATAGTGAAATTTTATTTTTTATATTCATCTAATAATTCCATTTTATTACTTCAGTGACTGAGGAATCTCATAACATCTTTGTAAATTTCAGTATACTATATTAAGATATGAAATAAACCAACATCTTATTATTCATAGATTTTATTTCCTTCTGAAAAACATTATCAATGGGATATGAACATTTTACATTATGTAATAAGAATCGATTGGAAGACACATGGAATTGATGTGATGTTTCTTCTTATGTAATTATTATCATATCCAACATTACAAAATCAAATACATGTTATTTATCTATCATAATTTTATAAAAAACACATAATATTTGTAACATACTGAATCAACCAACTTATTTAACTCCATGAATTATACATTATTTATAAATCACAATCCTTGAGTTGATATTGTAAAAAAACATTTTCTCATATCGAGCCCCATAAATTAAAAAATGTATTCTAAATTTTTTGTATCTATATATATATATTATATATTTATCTATAATAGTACTTCCTACACTTAATAAATGAGGATATTAGGGCTGCCAAATCAAGATCATGGGTAGGAGAATTATATTCATGAATCCTTAAAAATAATTCTTGATTGGAAAAAACTCAAATGTTTTTCATAAAGGAACATCTTTTTCCCATCATTAATTGTTTTTATAAACCACAAATCCTCAAATTATAGAAAAAATATTAGATATTGGTTCATTAAGTAATATTGTATTTAATTCATCAAAATATTATTTTAATTATTACAAACATATAACATTAATCAATTTACATGTCAATTTGGTTAATTGGTTATATAATATATAAATGATTTTATGAAATCATTGTTAGTAACCTAATAATACATTGATATTATTTACACCATTCATAATCATTGTTTTGGGAATTCAATCACGATAATTAACTTATATGTATCAACTAACATTACATCCTTAAATATAACTACACTACAAAAGAAATTTCATGAATCCCTAATACAGATTTGCTAAATATTACACCTTATCCATTTTCCGTAAGATAATTAATAATGTTTATCAAATTAACCATGTTGATCTCATGATTTTTAAGGTATGAAACAATTGAATCAGTAAAGGAAAAATAAAAACTATTGATATAATCCTTAAATACTATATTTAAGGGATCTATAAAAACAAAGGCACTATTTTCCAACTCAATGAGAATTACCAAAAATTTATAATGTTGATACCACATAAGTTATATCATCATTACTATATCTTCCATCTTCTATCGTATTTTATTATATATGAAAAACAAATTCTAAATCTTTGGAAAAATCATTAGATCCTCAAATTTCCTCGAACATGTCATGAATTAGAATAAAATAATACATTTTTCTTCATATTAATAGTGTTCATTTCCCAATAACTAATGATTAAGAACATAGAACCATAATTCTTCTTAATAGAATGAATATGGGATCCCCATAGTGAAAAACAGGGGTAAATACAACCCATATCACAAAACACATGTATTTTTTTATATTTCACTACATGAACTTTGGCCACACTTTATGATGTCATAGTTATATGTTTTTCACCTATGATGAGATCAATGGAAAACTAAAAATTAAAATAATGTATATTTTGTGGTAGTTCTTTAAGAAACACATCAATATATTACTATATAATAAGTTTATCTTCTACTGTAATGATACAATTCACATTCATAGGTTTAATATATCTAATTAAATATGACTTTTATTAGAAATAGCTATGGTAAATCAATAGTGATATGATTTAAATGATGTATTATCCCCTATTAATTAAAAGGATCCCACATGATTATTATAAATTGTAATCTCTTTCTCTTGGTAATAAATTTTCACATTATAATGTTAAATAATGTTAAAACCAAGGATTATATGATTGTGAACTATAAGTACAATAATCAAGATTTAAAATAGGTTATGTATATGTGTGATAATATAGACAGAATGTCTCATCTTTCTTCTAATGTGGTTTCAACAAGGAGAACTGATTCAAAACTCTATTAATATCTATATTAGAAAATAAATATTTTTATAGAAAAATATTAATGTTATAAAATAGTTAGAAAATATGGAATTAAATAAAAAATTATTTTTATATTTGTTTATGATAAATGTACCCACCAACATGGCATGACCCCCTCTATACAGAGATGCCCCTCATGAGCTAGAGATGTAGAAAGAGAGATAAGGACCTGTAAGTCCCACCACTAGTAGGCACTAGTGTGGCGACAAACACCAAGGGTATAAAAATCTAAACAAATGGGCGGAATTACCCTTTTAATAGTAACCCATATCTGGAGATAAAATGTATGAAACTCAAAACAACTATAATACAAATATATATATGAAATTCAGAAGCATCCCACATGAATTTAAAAAAAACTGCTAAAAATATAAGTAAACACAAAAGTAAGTACCAATAATAAATAAAAGTAGCATTATAGTAGTTGTCCCAATGTCCAAGCCAATACTGCCCATCACAGTCTCTATAGTTCCCCTAGAAACCTAATAGTAGTTTTATAGTGTTGGGTGAGAATACATGTAAAATTATTATGTAAACCAATCTTTATCATTTAAAAGTGGGAGAATAAAACATATTCTCCTAATTGAAAATAGAAAATATATCTTCAACTAATAAATAATACTAAGCATCCCCACCTCACCAAGGATTTCTCACAAATTAACTCAAGTAAAGTAATTTAATATAATAATCATATCGATGATTGGGTACCCCACACCACTATCCTTTTGATTAGCCCCTCTCAAACCCTAATGGAAAATTTCCTTGCACTCCCACCACTTTCGAGAGAACAACTTCACAACCCAAACACACACTCAAAACTATAACTCACATCTAATCCCTTAACATAGGAAGATGAATCTCATAAAATCTCTCCCACATGAACATGGGCCTCTCAACCACATCCCTCTAAAAGAAACCCAGGAAACATTGTTATCATGAAAACACCAGGGAATGTACAACACATATAATCCCCAAAACACACGGGAAAACACATCTCACCCCCACACACCTAGACCTCATAATCGACAACCTTCAAAAATAATTCTAGGCTATCACCACCTAGGAGAGGGATTAGGGACGATCAGGTACCAAACTATCTATAATCCCACCATAATGTTTGGTAAATACAACCTACACCATTACAATCGGGGTTTTCATCACATATTTCTCAAATATAGTGCGGTACATATGAAAAACACAAGGAAAATATAGGTGTATATGTTTAGTATAGAACACTCAGCCCAACCCAATGGGAAGTTAATCAATCAACCATTCACCCCATAATAATTCAAACATTTTTTATACTTCAAATTTCATTTATCAACATTAATGATAGTCACTTATGATGTTGGTAAATGAATCCCACTTCACAATAAGGAACAAACACAAATCATACCCTCATTCAATTAAATTGAAAAATTCACCTTATTTATTTTACTATTCATTTATTCATTACATCTCTAAATAGAATATTTATAAGGGTATGAAAAAACAAGCCATGTAGAAAAAATCACAACAGGTTAGAATAACCAAGATAATTTAAGCCAATTCATATTTATGATCTGTTTAACAACCATTCAAGGCATAAAAAAACTGATAAGAGACATGGAGTAAATATTTTGTCATTCATATCATAATGAAATTCTAGTTGAATAACCCATACCAACCAAATACATCATAATTATTTGAAATCATTCCACCCAAACCATCCTTTCTTTTGAAAAAACACATAACTTATAGCCACACCAACCAACACATCACATCATAACCATTCTTGACATCCCCAATACCTAACACTGTCTATCCATTCCTTAATCAATAAATATCTCAACTAAAGATTCTATTACAGAAAACAAGCCACCCTACATCACACAACAAGACCCACAATAGTAACAACACACAAACAAAAAAACATATTTATATTTAATGATGATCTATTATTTAATTCCATTAGTTAATTCTGATTTTATCACATAAATTTTTTATCATAGGGAATACATTTATTATCCACATATATGTGGTTAATAGTTTTTATGATGGGATATTTTTCGAATAAAAAACATTATTCTTTTAATATATCTTCATGTGAGAAAACAATAACCACCAATGGCCATGATTTTACATTTGGGGATTAACTCTTGCAAAACACAATATAGACAACAAATAATTAAAAAGAATCATGTTTTACTTATTTCATAGCCCCTATTTATTGTTTTAAAATATGTTTAAAAATATTTATAGTATTTGGATTCAACTGTATTCACCAAGATACATTCATACATCCACCCAACATGATACATAAATTAATGTGAGAATAAGGGATACCTTATTGGATGGAAAAATGATCATCACTTTGTTATTGCAAAAAAACATGGGGTATGCGGGCAACATGAAGAAACTCCAAGGAAAAATTTCATCCAACATCTATATCACGACACACAAATACTCAGGGAATATTGTTTTGGGGCACATAATGACAAAACTGAAGGATTTAAGGAAGAGATCATTTAAACTTTAGAAAGTCCAAATCCTAAATCAGTAGATGTAACATGTTTCAAAAACCATTAAAGTAAGAACATAACCTAGAGCATGAATTTTGGACATTTAATGGACTTGGGATCTTTATAGAATTTGATTATATTATTACTCACCCTTATTCAGCTCCATATGTATTTAAAAATGGTATTATATTCATTTCACATCAAATAAATCATAAAAGAAGTCAAACAAGAAAACATTAGGAAAATTGGAAGTTTGATAACATTAGAAAAATTATTCACTATTGGGTTAGTCACCCCCATGATTCACTAGTGCGTTTTATCGATGGACGAGTCACTGGTGAGAGATACCATTAACAGGATACCTGTTGATGATTCACTGTTGGGTTACTAACCATTGGATGAGATACCGATCGATGAGACACCCCTGGAGAGTCACCGATGGTGAGCTACTGTTGCGACATATCGTCTTGACTTACATTCATGACCTAAATTCAGTGACTCACCACTGCGGGTCACCTGTGAAAGTCACCTTTTTGAATCCCCATTACGACTCACATATCCTGACTCAACACTCCAAAATCACAGGTCCTAACTAACCAGTCTTGACTCAGTATTGTGACCTACTGTCTCCACCTACTTGTCCTGACACACTATTGGAAAATATGGTATTTTGAAAATCTCTTGAAATCTGTCACCCTGACTTCCCAGAACACTCCAAACACTTGATTTCCATAATGTAATATAACATATAGGTCTTGACCATTACATCATATATCTCTCAAACAATTCTCTTCCTCTATAATTCAAAAGTATTCTTGAAGGAAAAGTGGGGTCTGGACAACCACCTCATAAGATACCTTATAAGGATCTCAATACTCTTGAATCACTACTATCAACAAAAAATTTCAACAATACACAACCCTATGATGTTTGAAAGATGGAGTGAAAAATTAAAATCCAAGAACACCTCCTTCGACATCTTATAACCCAATTAACCAAAATACACACCACACAAGAAGAACACCAACATTTTATATATACATGGATAATTGAATATCCTCCCCAATGTCAAGATACTATCCGCTCAAGGCATAAATGATTCATCGACATGGTTTTAATTTCATCTCAATTAATGAATCATGATTTAGAATTAGTTCCTCTACTTTTTACATGTAAGGACTTTATAACACATTATGGAATAGGGAAACAAATCATATTATAAAAAATGTTTAACATTAATTTACAAGAGAAAACATAACATGTAAAAAAATTACTATAGGTTATGGGAACACATATACACTTTACACTCCCATGTACTCTCCTCTGGGCCACTATACCTTGAAAATACACAAACAAAGGAATGGTCCTTCTATGCAGAACCTTCTCTTGATGATCCTAGATCTCTACTAGCCACTCCATGAATGTCGTGTAACCCTCGATATCTACCTCTTTGTATTAAATAATGTGGGATTAATCGTCTAGATACCCAAGAAGATGAGAGATATTAAAGACAACATGGACCCTCTCCAACTTTGGTATAATTCCAACTGGTATACCTCCGTGCCAATATTCCCCAAGACCTCGATGGGTCTGATGAACCTTGTAAAATTCTTACACCCTATTCCAAACCTCTACTAGCCATGGTGAGGGGAAACTAACAATAATATCTAGTACCCAACCTTGAACTCCAAGGTAATCATCCTGTGCACGACATAGATTTTTTTATTCCTTTGTGGCCTTCACCCTCTCATGAACTATACAAACATTCTCTATCATGCTCTATACTACCTTTGTCATAAGAAATGATCTCTCCCTGCACCTTTCTCTAGTATAATGGTTAGTGACATAGTTTATCATTGAAACCTTCATATGAATCCATTCTAATATAAGAGTGATAGTTATCAGTATAAGAAAAAATTTACAATAATATGTGTCACACCCATTATCTGCTAAATTCCTAGAAGCATTATCGCAGAATGTACTCCAGTGTATGGATAGTTTTTTATATCTACCCATCTTTTTTAAGGTGGAAAGTAGTGATGATGTGTAACAACGTTCAAAAATCATGATGCAATCCCCTCAAGACAAAGGAGCTATATTCTGTATCCGGATATGAGATAATGGATTATAGAACTCCATATAGACTCAACACCTTATACACATACCTCTTTATTATGGAATCCACTATGCATGACTCATAAATATCTATGAGGTGATCCAATATAATAAGCTGATTCATTAATACAATGATGAGGTCACATCCTCCCTAACTCCTAGGTAACATTGTGACGTAATCCGTTTATTTTTCATATAAATTAAATTCATGGACATCTTGTGGCTGCAACAAACCAACAACAACATAGTGCTCAACATTCATCTACTAGAACACTATGAACTTTTCCACAAACTTCGTCACTGACCATTTCATCTAAGTCCAAAAAATCTACATCTTTATTCCATGGTATATCTTGGAAACTCCCATGTGTACATATATGGGTGAGATGTGAATCTCATGGAGGACTTCCTAATGCATCACTAATTTAATGAATAACCTCCCACAAAACAACACTGATTCTGACCATCCTCTAACCAGCCTTCTGAAGCATCACCAAGGCCAACGTGATCTTGTATCACCTCTAAATCTAGGCCCCCCACTAAGAGTCCTCCACCTATTACATCTGTTATTAGTACACCATATTCTGAAATAATCCCCTTTATCACCTCCCTTTCCTCCATCCATGTACAAGGCTTCCAATTCTTCTATCACCTTTTATGTGTCTACAAATATTTGAACTACCACCTTCTGTGAATTCATGATAAAGGTATAGGACATGAAAATTACAATTCCCAAGATGTTATAGATCTCAAATTCATAAACATCAATAAACTCCAACCCCCATTGATGTCTGAAGTTAATATCTCCTTGTGAAATGATATACCTCAAACTATTGTGATCTGTGAAGACCATAATGTGCTTCTTAATAAGTTAATGTCTCCCCCACTTTAGTGAAAACTGACTATTTATATCTCTATATTTTGGATGACATAGTTATGATCATGGAGTATTATCTTTTGAGACCCATAAGAGATAACTCCCAGCTACTGCATCAGCAATTATCCCAAAACCAAAAATGAATATTCACAAAACACCTTGAACATTACCACATTCTAATATAAACCACAACACTAGGGAACTTACCAAAACCTACTTCAAATACCCAATTTCACTATATAACTACTCACAAAACAAAAAATAAAGGTATTTTTTAGTTAGACTGATCAACAAAGGTATAAATCGAGTGAAATCAAGTACAAACTATTTTCGTGATATTTTACATGTTTTATTTTGACATTAATTATGAAAATTTAATGTAATGATTTTTGAAATATTGTAGTCAAATTTGGCTTAAGAGGTTCAAATTTGGTATGTATATCACTTTTATTTTAGAATAATATAAATATTAACCATTGTAAATTTTGTTAACATAGAAAAGGATTCATTAGGTAATTTAGATAAAAAATAAAATTATAATTACTATAATATTGCCAAAACAAATGAAAAAAAATTATATGTTGATTTTAATTATCTCCTTACCACCTAAATAAAAATATAATATCATTTAATGGTTAATTTTCTATAAAATTACATAAATAATATTTAAATCAAAGAAGGAAACAAGTGTTATTTTCTTTTCCTTAAATATCTACTATGTGTCCACGTATGGGAAAATAAGCGATATCAACCAAATATAAGTGGTAATAATTATCTTAATAATCATATTAACCTAATATAATTTGTTTTATGTTTTGTGTCCATTTGTGATATATTATGGTATTTTTATAATTTTATTTAATGAAAACATAACGATGTAACATTCATGTTTTAAATAAGGTATCATTTTTCAAATATGGTTATACTGGGGTTATATTTTATTATAAATACTAAATTTAAAAATAATATTTTTTTTATTTGTCAAGTTATTTTTTTTTTAAAATTATAGGTAATATATTACTACATTAAAGACTTATAAATTGATGATGCAAAAATTATTTAATTGATGAAAAATAAATAAAATTATTTTGTAAAATTAAAATAAATATTAAAATACCAAACACTATACCCAAATATATTTTTCATGTATATATCAACCATTATCATCCAATGGTCAATTTAGTGACCATTTGAACCATTACAGAAGATATTATGACTCTTATGTTTTTTTAAGTATGTTAAAGTTGTCGAATTCATAATTTACTATATATAATATATGAAATGATGGATTTTACAAATGACAAATTTGAATTAATATATTCCTATAAAATAATGTATATTTATATAGATAATTTTTTTTAATTTTTATTCAATAATAATAAAACTATATAATTACATTAAATTGATGTAGTAGTTATTTTATTAGAAGACAAAAAAATAAATGTTATTAAAAATATTAAAATAAATATAATTTTTGATAATTTTTATGTCTAAATTTTTTTATATTACCTTGAAAAATTAATAAAATAATACAATATTTGTCTATAAGTTAACATATTTTCTTAATATTTCAAAAATAAAAGGAGTTAAATGGTGGAAAACATACACTACTATTTTCTTACCAAAATAATGTTTTATTAAATTATTTAAAAATAATAAATAATGATTAAACATATATAATAAAAATTATATGGTATAAAATAAGTTAAATAATATATATTTATGATTTAATTTACATCAACTAATTAAATATATAACCCTTTTAATATTAAAAAAATTATTACTCTAGCAAAAATAAAATTGAATAACAAAGTGTTAACTTAATAACATAATGAATAAATATATTACAAAACTTATGTAATCTTTATGGGATGATGCTATTACAACAATATCATATACAATATTCGAAAATAGGAAAAATTTTTGGTTCTTTTTATCTGTCTTAATTTTATTATAAATTAATATATTGGTGATTCCAAATGTGCACCTCACTTCAATTATAAAAGGAAACTCCCTACCTCATTTCATCACAAAATATTGAGCCGTAAATATTACACATACCATAAAAATTTCCTTTCAATACATCCCTAGTTTCATTCTAGAAGTTTAGGCCTTCTCAACATACCAACTCTAGTACCATTATTGGCATATATAAAGGAGATTAGTGAATAGGAGGTAATACCCTTTACCGAATCACTCTAGATCATTACTTACTTTACATAATATTACTTTATTTTTTAATTATAAAGTAATATATCTAGTATAACCTATATACAAAATTTTATTATTATTATTGAATAACTATATTCCACTTTATATCCAGCTTACGAAAAACGAAGTCACCACACGTGCGTAAATATAACTTATCATCTTCACACCATGGTGTAATATGTTTTTCACCAACATCATACATTGATGGGTATAAGGATAGAAGTAATAAATATATATGATTATTTTAAAATTATATTGATAATTTAAAAAAAATATGTACCATCCACATCTATACCATTTCATAATTAATGGAATGATATCATAGCTCATACGTATGCATGACCTACCTTCTCCACGATGTGATGTGATTAATTCTACATGATATCCATTAAAACATGATTTTAAAAAAGTATATAAAGAATAAATATGAGATATTCCATGTGAATATAATTTTTAAATGATATATCTATGACCTAAGAATGTGATCCAGAACTTATTCTGTGAAACATTCATAAGAAAATGAAGCATCTAATACCCGATTAATGAGCAATTATGAAATGTTATTATTCAATGGATGATATTATGATCATATTTGATATCATAAAATATACTATGATTCTAGAATAATTCAATGAAATAATTTAAATCATTATATAATAGTAACAAATACATACAATTGATATCAAACATAAGGTAAGTGATAATTTCACAATCTCATTATTATCCATGATTGTTTATTCGTATGTATTTAGGGGGTATATTTATCATATACAACCTCATTTCTTCAATATGTAATATTTTTTTATTATTATAATATTTTTTATTTTAAAATATACTAATTGAGGAATTTTTATGTAATGGAGTGAAATGAATCTTTTTTTGTTATTTGATACAAGTTAGTTTTTGACTTTTCTGTCAAAAGTTAGAGGAGAATGTTTTTTATATTATATGTTATGAACTAATTTTTACTCTTTCATAACTGCTTATTCGAATTAATCATATTTTAAGTATTTTAAGATTAATTTCAATTAAATTATTTTCTTTTATTATTTTTCATCATTTTGGGAAAAGAAATATTTTTTGGGGAAGAAAGTATATTTTCATCAAGAATTAATTTTAAGTGTATTATCTGTATTATTTGTCATCTACGATTACCATTTCTATATATTATTATGTTTCCATACCTACTATTAATATTATTTTATTGTTATTATGATGGAAATATTTTTATGAAATCAGTTTATTTTATATGGATTATTATGTAATGATGTTTAAGAGACCCATTTTATTCATTGGGTTATGCTATGATGAATGATTTATGTTTTTGTGGCACATATAAGAATGATTTCATTATGTGATGGGTTGGACCTATATATCATTTCAATTAATTAGGTAAAAATATATATCTCATGAGATATACATGACTGGAATGGAAAGTGAATTTGGTTCAGTAATACAGGGCTGGAACGATGAGTGAACTCGACTCAATAATGGCCATTGTCTGCTATGAGAGTCTTAGAAATGATCCTGGGATAATATGGAAAGGATTCACTAATATTAGGTTTTCTAAAAAATTCAATGTTTCATTCTACTGCTATTTTCTCATGGATTATGATTCAATTATGATTTATTCCGTATGAATTGACAAGATTCATTTTATGACTCATGATTTTGATATTAAAAATTTATATTCATGTTTTAATATTAATATGCTTATGTTTTTTATGATGTTATCCATGTTTATCGTTACTGAGAATCTATGATCACTTGTTCATATGATTATTTTCCACAGGATATAAAAAATGGTTTTATGTAATAAAACTATAGTGGTTGATCTATATGGGAGATACTGAAGATCTTGAAAAAAATTTCAAGTTGTCTTCCAGGTTTCAACAGAAATTAAACTAATACGGTCATTAGGAATCTATTTGTGTATTTTATAAGTATTCAATAAAAGAAATGTTATTTCCTTTTACGTTATGATGGGATCATTTGAGTTGGTATCAGAGCATATATTTAGTCAACATTTTGAAAAAATTATTCAAACACTTTAGTAACGTCCCTATAGATATTTCAAATGATTGTTATAGGTATTTCCCTAATAATAAGTCTAACTATATTTTACTATCGTATAATTGTGATTATGAAAACCAATGACCTAAAATTATACTTAATATGTTTGAGAGGGAAATTACTGCCCCTTGATTAAGTTGTTTTCCTAGTATGATATTTTATTCTCACACTATTATGATAGGGTTTTAGGAAATGTCTCTAAATAGAATGATTCATGTTAATTGAATATATAACAAACAAAGGAATGATATCCACATGAGGAACCCAATGAATTGGTAGTTGGAAATTGAAACATCATTACTATACATAATCATAAATCTCATAATACAATCAAGAATCTCAAATTGGTGAGATTCATGACCAATCTAATAAGATAAAGGCAAAGTTTCATTGTGACAATATAGGAATGATATTTCATTTTTCCTCATGTAAACTGTGAAGGAAGAGGTAGAAATGGGAATGTTTCATAGGATCTGGAAGATGGTTTATGTGTGAAAAATGGGGACAAAAATCCCGCAATTTCAAATGAAATGGTTCAGTTAACCCAATAGAAAATGATATTGGTATTTTGAAGGAATCAATAAGGGTTAAATGTTTTAAATGTAGAATTAATAGGAATTATTAAAATAGAATCCCTAAGAGAAAATATCTTAACGATAATCAGTATGGTCTTATGTTTAGTATTTATTTTTATGATGGAGAAGTGACTATTAATGTTATATGAGATGAGAGAAGTGTTAAGGACTAAATCATTGAAGCTCGGTCAATGGTTTTAAAAGATAGTGGAATTATTACATGTTTTTCAAAAATAATTATGTATATTTAAACTTATGATATTATGGAATAAAGGGACATCAATGGATTTTTAAAACTATTTCCCCCTAAGGTAATTGAATGTATATGTCGAATTGTACTGGTCACCCTGAAAATTTATTCAAATTTTTTCGGAAAACACATTAGTGTGAATAATGATTGGTTAAGGAGATAATGGGTTGTTTGATATTTCTAATGAGCTCATGAATGATATAATAAAAAAAGTGATATCATGTTTTCAGTATATATAATATTTTGGATTTTTTTAAGAGTTATTTTTCGAAAGAAAGTATGTTTTCATTATGGTTCAATGGTAATTCATGTTATTTGTCACGACCCCCTCCCCACAAAGTGTACCCCTCCTGGGCCGGCAATGTGAGAAGAGAGATAATGACCCCCCAAGTCCCGCCTCCAGTAGGCCCCGGGTTGGTGACTAGCACCGAGGGTATAATAAACACACAAATGGGAGGCATTACCCTCTAAGATAACACATGCGGAAGAGAGAGATAGAATAGACTCCAACCAACTCCAACTCATAACTGAAATATAAAAGGAAACCAAGTACATATATTAAATGTCATGCAAAAGTACTACAACTGAAAGGGAAAACTAAAAGTTCCCAAAAGAATGTAAAATGACAGCGACCACAAGCCCGAACAGCTCCTCCTCCAACCCCAAGCTAGTAGTAACCCGCTTGATCTCCAACCTGCTCCAAGTGAACTGAAAAATAGTTTATAGATACATAGGGTGAGTATAACAGTATACTCAGTAGGATCCTCCCCAAGCCTCTCGTGCAAAAGTAAAGAAAGCATGATAAAGCCTAGTGAACAACAAGTGAAACTAACTCATCACCTAAACAGGTATACTATGTTCCCAATCTCACCATGGCTACTCTCACCAAGTAACGCATACAAGAATATAGCATATAGAATAGAATATCAAGGGTACCCCGCTACTACTTCCCCACTGGTTTTCCGCTTTTCCCCAATGACATACGTCATGTGCATCTCTCTCCAAAGGCTTGCCCACAGACACCTGGGCTAAGCTCTACAATCTACACGTCGTGCACCACATAGGCTTGCCCGCAGACACCTGGGCGAAGCACCATGCCCTCCTCACAACCAAAGGTAACCAGGTAGTTTCCGGGAGCCACCACAGCTCGCATAACGTGTATCGTACGTCGGGTATAATACCTCAAGCAATTATAGCCCATACTCCGAGTAAGGATCCTCAAGCCATTATAGCCTATACACGTTACACCTATAGTAGTCCATAGGATACTATATCCATAATATATTCATGTGAATAACCAAAAGACATTACAGCCCTCTACACACATATATGGGGTAACTAACCACTGTGCCTCATGGAACAAGTATCTACCAAGAGAAGAGAGCGGGGCCAAAGGGGGTAGTCAGCCATTCGACCTCCCATCAGAATGTTGGGGAAAACATCCCCCAGGGCTCAGAATACCTGGGGTGTCAGTTGCCCTTACCGATAGGGTGTAGTAGCGTATAGAAACACAAAAAGTACAGAATATATAAGTAACTCACATCCACACTATGGGCATTACCTAGTCTTAGATACAACTGCAGCTAACGTCTCTCAGACTCCAGGCTGCTACATCTAAGACTAGGTATCCTATAAGCACACAAACATTTGAAGAGATTTATTAGATTACTTCGTTCTCATTTTATCCATTCCACTGTATATTAATTAATTCTTTAAACATTAATTAAGAATGAAAAATTCCACATTAAACTGAATTGGCATCACATTCAAAAACAACTGCTCCTTTTTAAGATTCACATCACCTTTAAATTCCAGCATCTCTATCCCCGTGGATTTTCACCATTTAATCAAAAATTCATTACAGAATTACTTTTCCACATTCCCAGGCATTCTAGAGAAGCATCCAATGCTTCTAAACACAAAGGAGGCTCAACAAGGTGAGTAGATATACTACCCGTCGAGTCTTTTCCACCTATAGAAAGACCATATACCCATTCTCCCTCGAGAGGCTAAACACGGAAAGCATGTAACATACCCCGCACATCATCGCCTCCTTCGGAAGAAGGTTAGAAAGACCAGATGCCTTGAGCAGTGGGGAAAAGAAAAGCAGATTAACATTCAAGAAAACCGCAAGCAACCATCAAACACATCCATCCCATTCCATCACCCCTAGTGTCCTCCCCGACACCCACATGCATAAACTGATGCATCTTGCCACTCTAGGTGTCATCTGCTGCCATAACCACAAGGCCTCCATGCCTCCACATATCACAACAACCATCCAGGCTCACATCACAGCACAAGCAGTAGGAAAACAAACATCACATCATGGGCTCTTGATCCTTTAACAAACAAGAGGGTAACTCAGAACCCTTTTATAAATTTCCACATAATATGTTCTCTAATCCATATTGAATTAACAGATTCCTTAACATGCCTCTTTATCTGTAGCCAATTATTTAACAAAAAATTCCGGCTTTACGTTCTTTATCAATTTCCATCATGAACGAGCAACTAATTAATGAAAAAAATAGATATCACTCTATCTATGAAAACATGAGGCAAACCGTTATCACAGTACAAAGAAACAACATACGATCAACCAATTCTTTTAATCCAGTTCAAGTATTTAATTAGGTCAATTTCATTGTGATCTAAAGGGCTAAATCATGCTAATTCTATGATTTCACATATACAATTAGAGAATCCATGAATCCCCTACCTCGAAGAGTTCTTGACGTCCTTTATCCACACAACGGGTCACAATCCTCCTCTCACGACAACTGCATCCACCGGAGGATGCCACGGTACGACAGTACCAACCAAAACCAAGAAAAACCCATTATAATCTTGGAGAAAACATGGTATAATTATGGAAAAGAGGATATGAGAAGATGAACCCCAAAAGAACGATGATACAACATAGCTTATATTGAATATTGATCGACACGGCTCAGTTGCATCCAAAACAGAGCAGAACCAATCCTAGGAGTAAAGATTCATTGAACAACTCCTATAGAAAGGATTGAAAGGTTCTAGTGCCTCCTAGTTGAGAAAAAAGGGAAAGAACAAGGGATAATGATATCTCATCCCTTTTTGAAGATTAAATGGGGCAACGGTTTATGATCCGTTTAATTCTCCATTAAAAACGGATCGCATTAACCCACTCGGTTTGACCAAGTAAAACATTCCAAGACTTAGGAATAATTAATATAGGATTTATGGCATTTTAAACGGCCTTAAGTGCCCTTAAAATAAGGCTTTAAATGTATTTTATGTCAAGGAAATGTCAAAATGGGAAAAAATGTAGGAGTCTGGAAAAACTGTTCACCCACTGTTACTGTACATGAAGCCGATCTGCGAAACCGATCTGTGAAACCAATCTGTGAAACCGATCTGTGAAACCGATCTCTAAAACAGATCTGTCAGACCGATCTGTGAAACCTATCTGTCACACCGATCTGTGAAACCGATCTGTCAGACAGATCTGTGAAACCGATCTGTCACACCGATCTGTGAAACTGATCTGTCAGACCGATCTGTGAAACCGATCTATCACAGTGATCTGTGAAACCGATCTGTGAAACCGATCTGCCAGGCTGATCTGTGAAACCGATCTGTCACACCGATTTGTGAAACCGATCTGTCAGACCGATCTGTGAAATCGATCTATCTCACCGATCTGTGAAACTGATCTGTCAGACCGATCTGTGAAACCAATCTGTCACACCGATATGTGAAACCGATCTGTGAAACCGATCTGTGAAACCGATCTGTGAAACCGATCTGTCAGACCGATCTGTGAAACCGATCTGTGAAACCGATCTGTCACACCGATCTGTGAAACCAATCTGTAAGACCGATCTTTGAAACCGATCTGTCACACCGATCTGTGAAACCGATCTCTGAGACTGATCTGTCAGACTGATCGGTGAGACCGATCTGATACTGTTCATAAAACTGGAAACACTGTTCACAGAACTGGAAAAAATTGGCAAAGTGTTGGGGATAAGTCCCCTTGACCTCTTGGAACACCTCCAACACCAAAATTCCACAAAGTAATGGACCAGAGAGGTCTGGGTCATTACATTAGATACCTCTCAAAACATTCTCATCCTAGAGAATTTAAAAACCAACCCAGAAGAAAAGAGGGGTCCGAACAACCACCCTATAAGATACCTCTCAGGGGAAAACCACCATGAGTTTTTCGAAATCTGTAACAAAACTACGACATCCTGGAACAAACAATCCATACCCAAACAATTCATTCATAACATCACATGAAAAGTACATAAATAAAACATGAAAGGTCTAACCAGAGAGGAAACATCATTACATAAAAGGAGTTAAATATTGATCAACTCTGGGTACTGAGCACGCATTTGTGACTCACGCTCCTAGGTACTCTCCTCCATGCCACCGTGTCGCCACAAGACATGAACTAAGGGGATTGAATGCCCACGAAACACCTTCTCCTTGTGGTCTTAGATTTCCACAGGTCGCTCCTCGAAGGTTGCATCATCATCAATATCGATCTCTCCCCAATTGATAACATGAGATTCGTCATGAAGATAATGGCGGAGCTGCGATACATGGAAAACATCATGTATCCGACTCATATGAGGGGGAAGTGCCACTCGATAAGCCACAGCTCCAACACGAGATAACACCTCGAAAGGCCCAACAAACTGGGGAGAAAGCTTACTCCCACGACCAAACCTTCGCTGCCCACGACAGGGAGTCACCTTTTGAAACACATGATCCCCAACATTAAACTCTAACTGTCTCCTTCTTTGATCAGCATATGATTTCTGACGATCCTGTGCCGTCTTCATCCTCTCACGAATCACCTGAACCATCTCTGTTGTATTCTGCACTAGTTCTGGTCCGAGAATTGCTAACTCTCCGACCCC
The DNA here is from genome assembly GCA_963277665.1 of Viscum album. Taxonomy (NCBI): domain Eukaryota; kingdom Viridiplantae; phylum Streptophyta; class Magnoliopsida; order Santalales; family Viscaceae; genus Viscum; species Viscum album. The sequence continues at coordinate 1,488,718,212 of OY728164.1, forward strand.
AGTCCAGCACAACGGAGAACGGCATGGCCGGCCATACAAGGCTTCAAACGGCGCCATACCAATGGTAGAGTGAAAACTTTTATTGTAAGCGAACTCTACCAAGGGTAAGTGCTTCACCCATGAACCTCCAAAATCAAGAACACAAGAGCGCAACATGTCTTCAAGATTCTGGATGGTTCGCTCTGTCTGACCATCTGTTTGAGGATGAAAAGCAGTGCTAAGGCATAGTTGAGAGCCAAAAGCATGTTGGATACCTCTCCACACCCTAGAGGTAAAACGAGGTTCTTGATTAGAAATGATCGTCCTAGGTACTCCGTGAAGCCTCACCACCTCCTCCAGATACTGCCTCAACAAAACCTCCACTGAGCTCGACTCCTTGATTGCTATGAAGTGGGCCGATTTAGTTAAACGATCCACTACCACCCATATAGAATCATGTCCTCCCGGAGCTCGAGGTAAACCTATAACAAAGTCCGTTGAGATGTCCTCCCACTTCCACTAAGGAATCTATATGTGTTGGAGAAGACCACCAGGAACACGGTGTTTGGCCTTCACCTTCTGGCAGACTAAACATTGAGACACACATTCTGCAACGGTACGCTTCAGCCCCGGCCACCAAAACTGACTCCTCAGGGATCGGTACATCTTCGTCACACCAGGATGTACCGCCAAGGGTGAACTATGGAACACTCGGAGAACCGTCTCACGCATCGCCAAGGGAACAAAAAGCCTGCCATGATACAACACTCGGTGTTGTTCATCCTCCGACAAACCATCAGGGGCCTCCCCACAAACAACTCTGTCTCTCCAAACTTCCACCTCTAGATCACCCAACTGAGACTCTTCCACCTTCTACATCAGATATGACTGCACTTTCATCTGGAAAAGACAACCTCTTCCTCCAACCTCTTCCATATCAAGATGTAATGCTGACAGTTCCTCCATTATTATCCAAGAATCACCAGATTCACGCACAACATCATTACGTGACTTTCGGCTTAGTGCATAAGATACAACGTTCCCTTTTCCAGGTGTATACTATATTTCGAAGTCATATTCCTGCAAGAACTCCATCCACCGACGCTGCCGCAAGTTCAAGTCACGTTGGGAGAAAACATACCTTAAACTCTTATGATCGGTGAAAACCACAAAGTGATCACCAATGAGGTAATGTCTCCACAACTTCAGAGAAAACACCACGGATGCCAACTCAAGATCATGGGTGGCGTAGTTGCATTCATGTGGACGCAACTGCCAAGACCCATAAGAAACAACTGACCTCTGCGGCATAAGAACATAGCCTAGACCCAGATGTGAAGCATCACATAAAACATCAAACTAGACTCCCTCCGCAGGAAGAAAAAGGACTGTAGCACTTACCAACTTCTCCTTTAGATATTTGAAAGCTGCCTGACACTGATCAGTCCATATGAATGCTTGATCCTTCTTGGTCAAAGCTGTCAGAGGAGTCGCAACTCAGGAGAAATTTTCTACGAACCTCCTGTAATAGCCTGCGAGACCAAGGAAACTTCGCACCTCTGACACTGTCTTGGGGGCTTCCCAAGACACTACTGCTCCTATCTTTGATGGATCCACAGCTACTCCCTACTGGGACACAACATTCCCTAAGAAACGAACTTCTCGATCCCAGAACTCACACTTGGACAACTTCCCAATCAACTGATGTTGGCGAAGAACTCCCAAAACGGATCGTAGATGCTCTACATGCCCTTCATCAGATGTGGAGTACAAAAGTATGTCATCGATGAAAACCACAACAAACTTGTCCAGGAATTCACGGAATACAGCATTCATCAACCCCATGAAAACAGCGGGATTATTCGTCATGCCGAATTGAATTACAACAAACTCATAATGCCCATGACGACAACGGAGCACAGTCTTCGGGATATCCTCATCCTTTACACGCATCTGATGATATACTGATCGCAAGTCGATCTTTGAGAACCAACTTGCACCCTTCAGATGATCGAATAGGTCATCAATCCGAAGAAGAGGATAGCAATTCTTTATTGTCACTTTGTTTACTCGACGATAATCGATGCACAACCGCAAACTGCCATCAGCCTTTTTCACAAACAAAACTGGTGCACCCCATAGTGACACACTTGGCCGAACAAAACCACACTGCAACAGACCATCGAGCTGTATACGTTGCTCTCGTAACTCATAAGGGGACATCCTATACAGAGACATAGAGATAGGAGACGCTCCCGGCTGTTGCTCGATCCCAAACTCGATCCCTCGCCGAGGGGGAAAGGATACAACCTCTCATGGAAAGACGTCCGGGTACTCCTCTACGACCCTAGGAAACGCCAACTGTTGAACCTATGATGAACTCAGCATCATCCCAGCCATCATAGATGATAAGGATGAAACTCGTATATGACTCATCCGAGGATCTCTCTCACCAACAAACACTACTTTCTCTCAATCTGCATCAAAGAAAACGAACTTCTTCCCGTAGCAATCCACAATAGCCTACACCGAATACAACCAATCCATGCCGAGGATGACATCATATGGTTGTATTCGTAAACATAGGAAATATTCCCAAGAGCGGTACTACCCAAACACTAGCTCACAGTCTCTACATACTTCAAACAAGCTAGCTCGACCTCCAACTGGCGTAGTCAACACCAAGGGCACTGAAAGCCTCTCTACCTCAAGTCCCAAAGTGTGGAAAAGTGTAGGGGATATAAAGGAGTGTGTCACTCCTGAATCAAACAAGGCATACACCAAGGTAGAAAACAAGCAAAGGGTACCTCGGATGACGTCTAGCTCGCCTGGAGCTGGCAACGCTAGAGCATGAAGTTGACCACGACCTCCACCACGGCCTCTCTGACCCTGATGACGACCACCACCACGACCGCACTCTACTCTCTGAGGATGGGGAGCGTCATGGGGCTGTCCTCTACCTGTTCCATCTACCCTCTGGTGATCTAAATCTGGTGCAACCTACTGCTGCTGCCTCGGCTGAAACTGCCTCAACGGAGGAACCTAGAGTGGAGCGCCTGGTGCATGATGACTACTCTGAAAGGTCGGGCACTCCCGCTACTAATGACCACGACCACCACAAGAAAAACAAGCGCCTGATCACTTGGTATAGGCCTGAGAGTTGGTGCCTCTGGAGAAACGAGATGGGAAGGGCTAGGACCTACCCCCAGGTGAACGGAAACTCTTCTGTCATGAAAACCGGGAACCCCGGACCACAGCTCTGCTTCGTGAGGAATCATGACGATTCCCCTCTCATGACGATCCGGTCCTGGAAAAAGTCCTCTCAACAACCTCTGCCCTCGCCAGCACCTCTAGATATGTCTTCAGCATAAATGGGGTGACCTGGCGCTGGATCTCTGGATGCAAAGCCTCCTCGAAATGCCTCGAACTGGCCTCATCATCTGGTAACAGGTCTAAAGCATATCGTAGAAGGTTCCTAAAGCAGATTCCAAACTCTCAAACACCGGAGCTCCCCTGTCGAAGGGTGAGAAGCTCCTGGCGACTGGACACCTTCACAGTCGATGAAATAAACTCGACTCTAAACCTGTCTCAAAACTCCTACCATGAGATTGCGGACTCCTCACGATCACCGAGGAACAAGAACCACCACTGTCTCGCTGCTCCGCGCAACATCGTCACAACCAAGGACACCCAGTGTTCCTTCCGAGCACGAATTGAATTGCAGCCTATCTCGACATCCTCCAACCAGTCTTCTATGACTGCATCTGAAACGGAGCCCTCATACTTCTGTAGACTCTGGCGCTGAAACTCTCGGAGTGTCTTCCTCCAAGTGTCATCGTCGTCAACCTCTACCCGGCGGCGATCTGCTGGAATAGCTTGCTGGGCACCTTCTGCGCAAACCTGACGAGGACATCGACCTGGAGCCATACCTGTAAAATAACAACCGTTAGAGGTCCTAAGCCTAAAATATGGAAGACTCAACATTAATTAATTAATTATATTTTTTTATTAATTTCAGGTTACCTATCCCAAGGTCTACCCATTCAAACACAGGCGCAAAGAATAATGATGCATGACCCTTTCCTAGGTCTCTACCCTGCAACCAGTATAACTTTGTTTAGTAGCCATCGTAAACTTAAAGGTCCATGCAATAGATCATAGGGGGCCCTGAACGCCTATGTCTCTTCCGGTCTCCAGTGTTTACCCCACTTGCTAAACATGAATGATACTATTTCCCTACCATCCCATGCATCCTCACCTGTGCCTAACTCCAAACTCCATCCTATCCCTCAACCAGACCATTGATACCACTCTGTCACGACCCCCTCCCCACAAAGTGTACCCCTCTCGGGCCGTCAATGTGAAAAGAGAGATAATGGCCCCCGAGTCCCGCCACCAATAGGCCCCGGGTTGTCGACTAGCACCGAGGGTATAATAAACACACAAATGGGAGGCATTACCCTCTAAGAGAACACATGCGGAAGAGAGAGATAGAATAGAATCCAACCAACTCCAACTCATAACTGAAATATAAAAGGAAACCAAGTACATATATGAAATGTCATGAAAAAGTACTACAACTGAAATTGAAAACTAAATGTTCCCAAAAGAAAGTAAAACGACAGTGACCACAAGCCCGAACAACTCCTCCTCCAACCCCAAGCAAGTAGTAACCCGCTTGATCTCCAACCTGCTCCATGTGACCTAAAAAACAGTTTATAGATACAGAGGGTGAGTATAACAGTATACTCAGTAAGATCCCCCAAGCCTCTCGTGTAAAAGTAAAGAAAGCATGCTAAATCCCAGTGAACAACAAGTGAAACTAACTCGTCACCTAATCAGGTATACTATGTTCCCAACCTCAACATGGCTACTCTCACCAGGTAACACATACAAGAATATAGCATATAACATTGAATATCAAGGGTACCCCGCTACTACATCCCCACTGGTTTGCCGCTTTGCCTCAATGACATACGTCCTATGCATCTCTCTCCAAAGTCTTGTCCGCAGACACCTGGGCTAAGCTCCACAATCTGCACCTCGTGCACCACATAGGCTTGCCCGCAGACACCTGGGCGAAGCACCACGCCGTCCTCACAACCTAAGGTAACCAGGTAGTTTCTGGGAGCCACCACAGCTCGCATAACGTGTATCATACGTCAGGTAGAATACCTCAAGACATTATAGCCCATACTCCGAGTAAGGATCCTCAAGCCATCATAGCCTATACACGTTACACCTATAGTAGTCCATAGGATACTATATCCAGAATATATGCGTGTGAATAACCAAAATCCATTACAGCCCTCTACACACATATATGGGGTAACTAACCGTTGTGCCTCATGGCACAAGTATCTACCAAGAGAAGAGAGTGGGTCCAAAGGAGGTAGTCAGCCATTCGACCTCCCATCCAAATGTTGGGGAAAACACCCCCTAGGGCTCAGAATCCCTGGGGTGTCAGTTGCACTTACCGACAGGGTGGAGTAGCGTATAGAAACACAAAAAGTACAGAATATATAAGTAACTCACATCCACACTATGGGAATTACCTAGTCTTAGATACAAATGCAACTAACGTCTCTCAGACTCCAGGGTGCTACTTCTAAGACTAGGTATCCTATAAGCACACAAACATTTGAAGAGATTTATTAGATTACTCCATTATCATTTTATCCGTTCCACTGTACAGTAATTAATTCATTAAACATTAATTAATAATGAACAATTCCACATTAAACTGAATTGGCATCGCATTCAAAAACAACTACTACTTTTTAAGATTCACATCACCTTTAATTTCTAGCATCTCCATCCCCAGGGATTTTCACCATTTAATCAAACATTCATTACAGAATTACATTTCCACATTCCCAGGAATTCTAGGAAAGCATCATATGCTTCTAAACACAAAGGAGGCTCAACACGGTGAGTAGATATACTACCCGTCGAGTCTTTGCCACCTATAGAAAGATCATATTCCCATTCTCCCTCGAGAGGCTAAACACGGAAAGCACGTGGCATACCCCACGTGTCTTCACCTCCTTCGGAAGAAGGGTAGCAAGACCAGCTGCCTTGAGCAGTGGGGAAAAGCAAAGAAGAATAACATTCAAGAAAACCGCAAGCAACCAGCAACCACATCCATCCCATTCCATCACCCCTGGTGTCCTCCCCGACACCCACATGCATAAACTGATGCATCTCGCCACTCTAGGCGTCATCTGCTGCCATAACCATAAGGCCTCCATGCCTCCACACATCACAATAGCCATCCAGGCTCACATCACAGCACAAGCAGTAGGAAAACAAACATCACATCATGGGCTCTGGATCCTTTAACAAACAAGAGGGTAACTCAGATCACTTTTAGAAATTCCCAAATAATCTGTTCTCTAATCCATATTGAATTAAGAGATTCATTAACATGCCTCTTTATCTTTAGCCAATTATTTAACAAATAATTCTGGCTTTACGTTCTTTATCAATTTCCATCATGAACGAGCAACTAATTAGAGAAAAACATAGATATCACTCTTTCTAGGAAAACATGAGGCAAATCCTTATCACGGTACAAAGCAACAACATGCGATCAACCAATTCTTTTAATCCGGTTCAAGTATTTAATTAGGTCAATTTCATTGTGATTAAAAGGAATAAATCATGCTAATTATACGATTGCAAATATACAATTAGAGAAGCCATGAATCCCCTACCTCGAAGAGTTCTTGATGTCCTTTATCCGCACAACGGGTCACAATCCTCCTCTCACGACAATTGCATCCACCGGAGGATGCCACGGTACGACAGTACCAACCAAACCCAAGAAAAAACCATTAGAATCTTGGAGAAAACATGGTATAATTATGGAAAAGAGGATAGGAGAAGATGAACCCCCAAAAGAACGACGATACATCATACCTTATATCGAAGATTGATCGACACAGCTCAGTTGCATCCAAAACAGAGCAGAACCAATCCTAGGAGTAAATATTTATTGCACAACTCCTACGGAAATGATTGAAAGGATCTAGTGCCTCCTAGTTGAGAACAAAGGGAAAGAACAAGGGAGAATGATATCTCGTCCCTTTTTGATGATTAAATGGGGCAACAATTTAAGATCCGATTAATTCTCCATTAAAAACGGATCGCATTAACCCATGCAGTTTGACCAAGTAAAACATTCCAAGCCTTAGGAATAATTAATATAGGATTTATGGAATTTTAAACGGCCTTAAGAGCCCTTAAAATAAGGCTTTAAATGTATTTTACGTCAAAGGAAACGTCAAAAGGGGCAAAACTATAGGAGTCTGGAAACACTGTTCACCCACTGTTACTGTACATGAAACCGATCTGTGAAACCGATCTGTGAAACCGATCTGTCACACCGATCTGTGAAACCGATCTGTCACACCGATCTTTGAAACCGATCTGTCAGACCGATCTATGAAACCGATCTGTTAGACCGATTTGTGAAACCGATCTGTCACACCGATCTGTGAAACCGATCTGTGAGACCGATCTGTCAGACCGCTCGGTGAGACCAATCTGTTACTGTCCATAAAACTGGAAACACTATTCACAGAACTGGAAAAAATTGACAAAGTGTTGTGGATAAGTCCCCTTGACCTCCCGGAACACCTCCAACACCAACATTCCACAAATTAATGGACCGGAGAGGTCTGGGCCATTACATTATTAGCATGCCTCAATAGAATACATGATTAAAGAAATAAATTATTTGTAATGTGACAACCACAAACTTCCTTATGAGATATGGGACATAAATGTTAAGTCGATTTAGCTCACCATTAAATAATGGTATGTATTATTAGCTTTTAGAAAGATTGTAAGGTTATATATTTATGGAATGTTTATGATAAACATCATATTAAATTATTTATAAAAACGTATTATCAGAACAAAGGTAAAAATATTCATATTTTAAAACATGTTATATCTTTCTGTGATAAAGAAAATTGCAATCAACTATAACTTAGTTTATAGATTTTATGATCTGGTAACACATCAAGAATGAAAATTTGAATATCATTTCATTGAATAATAGATGATGTGGAAAATGATAATGGAACAACCAACGATGATATTATAATTAAAAAAAATAAGTGTTTATTATCATGTTCTTCAACAATAGAAACATTATTTTTAAAAAAAATATTTTATTATAGTACATTATTATCTAATGAATCAGATAATCTCTTAGATCTTCGTATTTTTAAGGCTTTTGTTATTAACTTTTTCCTACCAATGTTATATATAACTCTCAATCATAACACGATAGTTAATTTTTTATTCAGTTTCCATGTTTTTACATCACATCAATTTTATAATATTTGGAAACCTAGTGGTGAGTTACTTTAAGTAACAATTATTTTTCTAACATTCCTTTTTTAAAAAGAATTTTTAGTATTCCTTTTTACGATGTCGGTTTGTATGAAAGAAACATTGAATTATTAAAACCTTTATAACCCCAAATAATTTTGAGGGAAAAAATAATACTGAGGGGGTATAATGTAAATCCCCATATTTCTAATGAGATTGATCTTTTTCTTAGTATTTCATTGATGTCTTTTTTTTATTCTACACAATGATAAGCATTAACTATAAGCAACACCGCCATAACTTACGATAAATGAAACACTATGCATGGTTTGTGTTATACCCAATTTCATGTAATGTTGAAATAATTAATTTCATGTAATATAGAATATATTTGAAGAATTGAATATTAAAACGTAGTCATTATAATGGTAGGTAATAACCATATAGATATTTTTTTGAAAAACAATTTGAATAAAAATAAGTGAGTCTATAAAATAATAAAATTACTATTTTTTGATTTTATTAATGAAAAATATATATAATATATTAAATATAGTTTTTACAATTCATTATATTTTTTATCTAGACAAGATATAATAACCAATTAGTTTTTATGGAAAAAAAATTATTTTCCAAAAAATACAGTTTCCCCCTTTTGATGGAACAACAATTTTAAATAAAGTGTTGACACTTTTTATATTAAATTTGAAAAAAAATAAACTTCTTCATTTAATTAGTAATACCAAAATTAACTTTGGTTGATTTTTTTATATTTCTGGGTATGTTTTATTTTTTAAGAATATTGAAAATATTGATTTTTATTGAAAAGAATAATTTCTTAGAAATCCATTATTTAGTAAAATTTTGTTTTGGTTAGGTTTTGAATATTAATTTGTTAATTTTTATCTAATTATGCCTTTTAAAAGTAATTTTATACATGAATTTATTATAAAAAATGTTCACATTTAAGAAGGTGTAATTTTCAAAATTAAAAAATATTTTGTGAAATTTTACCCGTATTATTTTATCATTAGTTCTGAAACATATATGTTATGATTTTTTAAAAAATGTTGTCAAATTTTGATTTACGATGTATAAATTTTGTATGTAGATCCCTTTGGTTTTTGACCAATATTAATAGTAACAATATAAATTCTTTTCACCACAGTAAAGGGTAAATTAGGTAAAAAATAAAATTATAATCACTTTTAAATGACCAAAAAATGAAAAAAAATTATTTTATGAATTTAATTCTATATTTAAAACATAAAAACCCATATTTATTAATTTAATGGATACTTTTTAATGAAAATGTCTTAAATAATATTTAAATAAAATAAATACACAAATGTCATTTTCGATGTCTTTAATAACTATTATGTGTCCAAATATGGAATAATATGTGGTATCAATTAGAATTTGAAGTAATTATGAACTTAATAAACATATTTATTTAATATAAATTTATTTTTATCATTTAGGGGCCATTTGAGAGATATTATGGTTTTTATAATATTTTATTTAATGAAAATTTAATGATTTCACATTCATGTTTTAATTAATATATCATTTTTAAAATAAGGTTATACATAACATATATTTGACTATAAATACTAATTTGAAAGATATTTGTTTATTAATCTTAGTAATTTATTTTTAAATTTTATGAAATTGTTAATTACCATAATGACATTAAATTTGATCGTGGATAAATAATTTAATTAATGAAATATCAATAAAACAATATTATTAAAATTATAATAAATGATAAAAAACCCAAACACTTTAACAAATCATATTTTTCGGGTATATCTCGACCATAATCATACAAGGGTTTATTTTTTGACCATTTGGATCCTTATAGAGGAGATTGTGACACTTATATTATTTTATTTAAAGTAATTCTAAAGTTGTCACATTCTTAATTTAAATGTTAGAACATTTTCAATTTTTTATTTTCTAGAAGATAAATAAAACTAAATATATACTATAAAATCTAGTAGTTTTAAATTTATATTTGTATTTTATTTTTATTCTTTATTAAAAAAATAAGTATATTTAATAATTACATAAAATTGATGGAGTAATTATTTAATTAAAAGACATAACTAAGAAATGTTCTTAAAAATATTAAAATTAATATAATTTGAGATATTTAATATGTATAATTTATTTTATATATTGACTTGACCTATTAGAAATATAATCAAAATATTGGTTTGAATTTAACTTATTATCGTAATAATTTCAAAAACCCATGTATTAAATAGTTGAAAAATTGACAGTATTATATATTTATGAAAATAATGTTTTATTAAATTATATAAAAATCATAATTTTGTTTATAAATATATAATAAATATTATATTGTATAAAATAGTCAAAATTATTTATTTACCATTTAATTTTCATAAAATATGTAAATATTTCACCATTTTAATATTGAAATAATTGTTACCCTAGTTAAAATGAAATTGAATAACTAAGTTTCAAATTAAAATGATATGGTTTAAATGTACATGAAAAAATGTATAAAATTTATTTTTTTTGATGATATTACATCATTATCTCATCAAATATTCAAAAATATTAAATTTTCGAGGTTTTTGTATGTGGATTTATTTTATTATAAATTAATATTATTGGGATTCCAAATTTTCCCCTCAACACAATTATAAAAGGACACATCCTCCCTCATTTCTTCACAATGCATTGATAAATAATGATCAGCCAGCCCCATACCATTTGTATTCACAACGTCTATAGTTACATCCTAAATGTTCTGGTCTTCAAAAAAGACAAACTATATTTCCATTAATAGTAGAACTAATGGGAGCTCGCCCAAAGAACCATAATCTCCTTTACCCACAATCTTAAGATCATTTCTTACATTAATTCTTCTACCTTTTATTTTTCCATTACAAATTAATAAATCCAATTTAACATATATAATTAAATGTTATTTTTGTTATTTAATAACCATGTTCCACATTCTATCCATATTTTGAAAAATTAAATCACCTCGTGTGAGTACGTAGGGCTCAACATCTCTTTGTCATAGTATATTATGTTTTCCACCACCATATTACTTTGATGGGAATAATGAAGAAAATAAAATAAGTATATGTATATTATAACATTATATTTAATCTTGAATAAAAATTTTACCCTCCACTTCTATACCATTTAGTAATTATATAAATGATATTATCGATCCTGCGTACGTACGACCTAAAATATCTAAAATGAAATTCAATGCACTATCCCTGATATTTATTAAAAAATGGTTAGAAAAATGAATATAAATAATAAATATGAGATATATTATCTTAACATCATTTTTAAATTTTATAAATTTAACCTATGAATGATAAAAAGAACTTATTCTATGAAACATGCATAACAAAATGAAGTTGTTAATACCTGAATAATGAGTAATAATGACATGTTATTACCGAATAGATGTTAATATGATAGTATATCATGTCAGTAAAATAAATATGATCCTATAATTAGTCAATGACATCATTTAAATCAGTATACAAGTGTTTCAGATACAAACAAATGATATCATACTTATGGTAAGGGATACTTTCTCAATCTCGTTAGTATCTGATATTATTTAATCATAATTATTTATTGGAGTATATTTATCATGCACATCTATTTTTCCAAAATATATAATATTATTTCAATTATTAAAATATATTTTATTTTATAATTTTCCATGTGGTGAATTTTTATTAAATTGTATGAAAGGAATCTTCTGTTATTATTCTCTACGAGGTACTTTTTGGATTTTCTCTCAAAGTATGAGGAGATTGTTTTTTGAACATATAATAAATTAATGGAAATTTATGATTTTAGAATAGCATAATTCCATTAATATTATTTTATTCTTTTTAAAATTTATTTTCTATTAAATTCTTTTCTTTTAAATTTAATCAATATTTTGAAAAAATTGATCATTTTTGAAGAAAATAGGATTTTCCTCAAAATTAATTTCATGGGTTTTGTCATTATTATTTTCCATCTAAGATTACATTCTATAAATAGGGATACGATTTAATCCCTACTATTAATATGATATTATTATGTTTATTATGTAGTTATATTTATTAAATACTTTTGTTTTATATAGATTATGGTGGAATGATGTTTAAGAACACCATTTTATTCCATGGGTTATTCTAGATTTAATGATTTATATTTTTATGGGGTACATAAGAATGATTTTATTATGATATTTGTGAGACCTGTATCTCTATACAATGCCTTGTGTAAATATTTAAATCCTCCCATATGATAAATATGATTATAATGAAAATAAAATCTGGTTCAATAATATAGGGATGGAATGAGGAGTGAAATCGATTCTCTAATGGACTTTGTCCCGTATGATGTTTTTAGAAATGAGACATGGCGAAAATAGAAAAGATTTTCTAAGATTATGTTTTTTCCATAATTCCATTTTTTATGATAATGTCATTTTCACATGGTTTATGATTCTATTATTATTTTTTCCTTATGTAATCCCAAGATCTTTTTTTCATGACTCATTATTCATATACTCACAATTTATGTTCATGTGTTTACATTCATATCATTATGTTTTTTTGATGTTATCTATGATTACCATTACTGAGAAAATAAGATCACCCTTTTATATCTTTCATCTTCCTAGGATATAAAGAATGGCCTTATGTAGGAAAACTAAAGGTAATCAGCATTATGGGAGATTTTGAGGATTTTTCACCAATTTAGAAGAATGTGTTCGAATTTTCAAAATAAAAATAATAATACGGTCTTTGGGTGTATATTTTTATATTGTATTATGTATGAGGAATAAGAAATGTAATGCCCATTTATGTAAAACATGGGTTGTGAGAGTTCCAACCTCCTAGTGGAAATCATCCATGACCTCTCCAACTACTTTGGGTATATACTCCATCTCAGCATTGACTAATTCCACTTCCATCTTAGCCAACAAGGAAAGAAGAGCCTTTGTACACCGACTGCCCCCCTTGAAACTCATATCACCAAAGAAAGACACCTGTCAACCATCCAAATCTGAAAAAAACTATTCTCAAGATAAATTTGACAAATGAATGTATAGTATATAACCCGTCAAAGACATGAATGATGGTGTATGGTCACATATATAGAAAGAAGAGATCCACATGGGACTGATGTGGTTCCATCGTCTATCTATATCCCATGAAGACATCAAACATGTTTGTATGACCTTGGACTAGCATACTATAGACGAGGCATGAGAAGCCTCTCTACGTATAGTCCCAGATCTTGGGCTTGACTGGTGGCAATAAAGGAGTGTCAATCTGATGAATCAAACAATGAACTTTAAAGGGTACTAAAATGTTATTTTACATCTAATGATCTTTGTCACTACTAGAATAATTACATATATAGAGTTAAATTGACCCAATATAGCTCATTTTCCTCTCTTCTAATGACCTTCTATATGATGATGCCTGGATCGAGGTCCCGGAGGAACAATATGTGGTCAACCTCTACTAGATCCATCTCTTAATGGTAGAGCATGAGCCTTTATGTCCCTAATACTGAAATGGCGAAGTTGGAAAATACAAGTGGGGATGGTTCTAAACCATCCCAAATCCACCATACAAGGATTAAATTTCCACTGGTCACTAGTTCTAAATATTACTATAGACTCAAAATATGAAACACATCAGCCCAAGGCCATGGGAAAGGCACAAAGACCAGACAATCAGATCATAAAAAACTAGGTCTTACTCCCCACTAGTCAGAACCTTGTAAGCTCTAGATCCTAACACTGGATACTGATACCATTTCCTTTTGAAAAACTCTACTGACTCCCCTCTCTCAATAGACCTCCCCAAGGGTGAATCCACTCAATCACATCCACCTTCTTCTGAATCTCTAAGTACATCAAAAATGTTAATGGGTTGACCAAACACTATATTGAAGGATAAAATGACTCCTCTATGAATATCACATGAGTCTCCTCATATGGAAATATGTACTAGGTAAAATGAAGGATATCCTTGAACTTAATCCCTAACTATCATACCAAAATATTTCCCAACTGGACGGAGAGTAGATCTTATCTCTTCTAAGCCATTTTTCTCATGGAATGAAATTATGATCAGAACTCCTACTCAAAATAAAACTCCAGAACGTCAACAACCTTCCTCTCCCATAGTTATATTATCCACAGTTGATTCATAAATACCCAAAGTTGACTCACAACTAATGAAACCCAATATTCTATTTGAGTTCATAATAAACTAAATGTGATCTCAAGCTACCCAATCTAGCCCTCTATGTCCGTGTCTGAAACACTACCCTCCAACATTATCTAGAAATGATTCTAAAAAGAATGAAACAATATCTCCCACTATTCATCCTCCTCCACTGGATAAACTCTCTGTTGATCAAACAGATCAGCCTTCTAGGCCTCTACTACCCGAGTCCAAAATTTCGTATTCATTCTATATCATCTGGAATAAAAAAACATAGATTAATTTCTACATTCTTCATAAAATTTTTAATGTTTATTATTCCCATTACATCACTAATTACCATTTTATAAAAATTCATTAATTATTTGATTTCATGTCAGATGTTTTGTCGAAAATTGGTTCTTGAGTCGAAGATGAACATGGTTTGATATTTGTAGTCCATGTGGTCATAAGTCCAACATCTACAGAATAGTATTCCTGAAATATTAATCACATTTAAAAAAAACTCATTTTTTAATTTCAACCATTAAATATGGTTATGAAAATTGAATAACATTATAATCATAGAGACATAAGGTCATATGTATACATGAGTAACATTCATGTTTTCATTGAACATTATCTAAAAAAGGTAATTTTAATTTTCTCATTACTCAAAGAAGCACATTGTTACACATGTTTATAGAGAAGAAATTGCGGTGGATGATGGTCTTGCGAAAAAGGGTGTGAATGGCTCTGATTTTCATTGGGATTATCAAGTTCCGAGTGATCTCTTTTCCGTTCTGAGGATGAATCAATGTAAATAATCTACTTTTAGACTAGTGTAAGTGTTTTGTTTTTTATCAATAAAGGGATCTTGCTTTTCTGGGAAGGATCTCAGTCTATTATAAAAAAAATTATAATTTTCTCATTATAAATGATAATTATATTATAAATTCATATAAATAATTTACACATATATATATATCTTATAAGTGATATAATTAATATAAATTATCCACACCACTTCGTGGAGGTGATACTTCACACGTACGTATGAATAATGTTATCATTTTTATGCACATAAAAATAAAACATTAATTTAATTATTTTTATCTTATAACTATTAATATGTCATGAATATAACACATGAAGATTAATTCTTACATTATCAACAATCATAATATATGGTAATGGAAAATGAACTAAATCAGTTTGTGGAAGTGGTAGTTCAAACATACATATGAACTATTTATTCCTTTCCAATATTATAAAATTAGAAATGGATTTAGGGGATTTTATTAACATAAAAAAATATCAGTATATTTAGGATATTTTATTTATTATATCATCATATTTTTATGATATTTTAGGATGTTGAAGAAGAAACAAAATAGAAACACATAAAATAATTATACCTATTTATATGTTGATCGCCTTTGAAGAACATGTAAACAGCTCTATGAAGTGTTTTATGCCTAAAATAAGGATTAAATATGTGGCGTGGTATTATAGGAAGTGTATTTGACAAATAATTGATCAACTAAAATTCGTTTAAGTGTGAGTAATAGAGAGAAATGGGTTCCTTTTTATAGGAGAGGGGAGTGGCACCTTCGGAAATTATTAAAATATTAAATAAATAGAAATTATTGTTTCTATCCATTTCGATCCAGCATGATAGATAGAGAATATAAGATTATGGTAGATCTAAATAATCTCATAAAATAGTTTTTAGACCTGAATTGTGTTAATTTGGAAACTTATCTTTTCGGTTTTCCCTTAATTATTCTCTTTCAAATTTAAAAGTGTTAATAACATTTTAATTGTCATAATCTATTAATATTAATTATATGTGGTAAATTTACAACATTTGGACACATAATGAACCATTAGAAAATATGATAATAAATTAATGATTTTAAAATATATTTAGTACCTTTAAATAATTGAATAACTTATTATTTTTATAAAACATCTATTATGTAATTTTAAACAGTATTCATTTTATTAAATTTAAATAAAATCCAAAAAGAAGGATAATATCCAAAAAACCATTTAAAAGACTTATAATGTGTCATATGCATCTATAAATTTCGTTTATGACATAAATATTGTCAAATAATATTTATTTTGTTATTTATACTATCATTTATTTTAAACCATTTTTAATGAAGCAATCACTACATTTTCATTGTGTCATTATTAAATTTATTAATACAATCTATAAAAAATATTAATTAAATACCATGATGTATGAAATAGTTTTATATTTGTAATGAATATTTATAGTCTAACATATAACTTATTAATGGCCACCTTAAAATAGTTTTGGTAAAAAGATACATGTTTATGATATATTTCCCTTTATATAAAATTAATTGTTAGAAAATATCATTTATATAACAAAGTGTCCTACAGATATGAAAGGTTTGGCTTATGGATTTTTTTGGTCTATAGTGACTCATACATTAATATTAGGTCACTTTTTATATTATTATAATATCATTTTAACCCATATTTACCATATTCAAACTTTAACCAAGGTAAATAAAAATAATTATTGAAGTTAATATTAAAAATATCCAAAAAAATAAAGGTAACTAATTACATAATTTGGAAATTATTATTCCAAATAAAGAATATATATTTTCAAATTGAAAAAAACACAAGTTTTATTAATTAATTTAAAATTAATTCCCATTGTCAATACCAAAAGGCATGTTTTTAAGAAATAGAAACTGTCTAAATATTTATATGTATATACGTCCAATTTAAATGTAAAATTACATAAAAACAAATAATTAGGATTAAATGATAGAATATAATATGATTAAACTTTAAAAAGAATACAAAATATAATATAACTATATAAATAAATTATAGGAAAAGGTAGTTTTGACAAAAATTGCTTTAATTTTTACTAATCATTAAAAAATATACTTTATCAGATAATTACATAAAATTATCAAAAAGTAAATTTTGTTGTCTCGTTTATATTTATCATGATTGTGTTTTCAAATAAAAATTGTTTATGTAAAAAATATATATTTATATAAGATTCTCCATCAAAATCTGGTAAAACAACCTTTAAAATTATTAGAGTATTTTTGGCTTAAAATTAGATTTATTCTCATTTTAATATTATAATTTTTCATGGATAAATGTTAAAACATTAATGAAATAGCTAAAATCATTACTTAGTAAATTATTTTCATTAACGCTAGAAAAAAATGTCATTAACTACCATTTAAAATAATAATATTGTGGTTGAGTTGTTTTTCAACATCACTTAGTGTTGTGTGAAATGTAAATTTTCAGAGAAACTCGTTGATGTGTGTGAGGTACAATATTGTATGTAGTGTCCCATTTAAACTAAAAATTATATTAAATTAAATAATAATAATATTTTTGAAAATTTATTATTCAATAAATACTTTGGATACAACACAGTCACCCTAGAGCATAATCAGATACGGATGACAACGCAACGGTCGACATGTCGGGTGCTTCAGGTGTGACAGACACCTGAATCTCAGAGTATGAAATTGAAAAATAAGGGACCATATTTTCCATAGGGTAACTACTGGTGACCAATGAACTCTTTTCCACTACTCGAGAGAATTCCAACTATGGTAGAACAACCAATGCTGAAGTGGATTGGACAAACATTACCCTAAGAATGAATTACTGAGTTAATATACTGGCATACACAAAAGGAGAACGAGGTTGCTAAAAGCATTCTAGAGCCACACCAAGGTCTGATGAATGAAATTTGTCCACTGAAGATGCCATCACCTTCATAGACATCCATCAGAAATTGATCGAGTGACCTTAATGATAGAATGAAGTGAAAAACATGGGGAGATTTCGAATGAACACTAATTTTCACCAAGAGAATGATGAACCAACATGAATCAGAGCTTTCGATGGAATATCTATGGATAGATCCACCTCAACTCACATTCGTAGTTATGCTACTGGTTGTAGACATTAAGTTGCATCATCAAGGAATAAAATACTCAATAGTACATTACCACCACACTGAAGAATGGAGGGGTTATACAAGGGTAAAGGGAGTCCGGGTAGACATATAAACATAGTATCCTTGAATTAATCTTTCCCATAATTGTGTGTCCATTGATCAGCGGTCGAGGGAGTGCGGTGAAGACCCTTTGCAGTGATCTCCGTATTCCCATGATTTAACAATGTTTTCCTTATAAAGAGATGTATACATAAAGAATTCCTAGAATGTTTTGAGACAATTTCCAGGATACTAGGACCCCAAGAGTTAACAAAATCCATGAATCAATCCATAGGTGGGTTTTCATGACTAAACCACACCATGAATTATAATTGTGAAAATCTGAGGTTGTAGAGAGATATTCCTTAAGATATCAAACGTAAGAAAACGATTCTCTGCTTCATATAATCTTGATGACAGAAAAATACATGGAATCCAAGGAAGGTCACCATCATGAGGAGTGGAAGGGCCGGAAAGATCCTCCATGAATGTCTTCAAATCAAGAAATATATAAGGTGAAAACTCACCCACATAGGTTAACATAGAAATCCTTGCATCTTCTGAGAAGCAAGAGGGGGATCGTAAGATGAGAGCCCCATTCTAGAATGAGATCCATAAATGTATTAAGAGGATAAATATAACTATCCCCCACACCTCACATTCACATCATATGAATTCAAAATATACAAAATGGAAAATAAAATTCAATTTTATAATTACATATAAAGAATCATTTATCCATGTTGAATAATGAATATATAATATTCTCAGAATCAATGAAATTACATCATTAATAATATTTTCCAATCTAACATCAAATACTGAAATTTTTCACAGTTTACAAAAATACCAATGGAGTTAAAATAATACTTTATAGATTCATGAAAATTGAAATATTGAAATAGAGAATAAAAAATTTCAAATGTTTGGTTGGAGAGTAATATTGAATTAATTCATGAAAAAATTATTAATTAGAACACTGTGAATATAAAAAAATGTCATTGAATTGATTTTTTTTAAATTTATTAGGTTTTTATAAAAATAATAAATTAAAACAAAAATATATTAAAAATATCATACATGGTAAATTTTTAAAAAAAATATAAAATTCACATTCAATAAAAATTTATTTATTTTTAAAAAATAATTCTATTTTATTTCAGTATATTTGTTCATGGAAAATTATAAAAGAATTTTGAGAAAAATTATTTAATTAGAGATAACAATAGAATCATGTAATGGATTATTCAAATTAAGGAATTAAAATGGGCGGTAAATTTTTTTTTACAATAAATTAAAAATATAACATTATTTTCAATATATTGAAAAAATACATAAAAACTTATTAGAGAAATTTTTTATGAATATTCCATTTAAACTATTGTATATAATGAAAAAATTAATTAAAATGAACTTTTAAAAAACATTTACAGTAAATTTATTAAAATATATACAAAACTATAAGGAATATTATTATGGTAGATATAGATTCATGACTAGTAAAATGAAATTGGTTCATTATCCCTTTATTGAAACTTGTGGATTGATGATCCAAAAATGGAAGAAATGGAAAATAAATGTGTAAACCGTAATCGTAACTAGGTGATAAGATAATGGGTGGGATTTAAAATAATAGAATACTATAATTTTACAAAATGAAATATAATAAAAATGATTCTTAAATATATTTATATTGTTATTGAAATCTCATACCTTGAGTATCTCTTTAGTCATACATGTATAACTCTCTAATATAAGAAATTAAAATTTATTTAAGATGTTATTATAAATTTTATTATTTTTATTTCCATTTAATGTAATAATAATAATAATTTTAAATATTTTTATTGATTATTTTGTATATAAGTTTACCACTTATGGTTCATCAGTAAATTTATTCAAGAATACATCAGTATAATGATCATGGTTAAACGATTTATTAAATGGTTTCATCGTTTGATAAATATTAATAATTTCAATTTTTATTCATTATATATAATTTTAGTATCAACAATACATGTTGTTATTAGAAAAATGGATCACGTTGCCTTGTCGATGTGGTTTTCCAGATGCATGAATGTGACATGTTATCAATTTTTAAGGGATTGAAGTTTAAAAAGTTATATGATTTCATATATTTATTAAATACAATTTTCTTCATATATAAAATATATAATCACTAATTTAATCTTTACAATCATATATTTAAATTAGTGATGAAAACATAATTTCACTTCTATGTGGAGATAGTAGGCTGTGTATATAAACTTGTGATGATTTCATTTTCTATACAATAGAGAGGAGATTGATAATGGATATACCAATTACAACAAACTTTTATGGTGAATGTAATTATCTAATTATGTAAATATGAGAATTTCTATTTTCAGGATGTTTAATAACATTTTAACATAAAATATGTAATTTACCAACCCATATCACCTCTAATATTGTGGTCAGACCGGTGGGTTACATGTCCTCAAGCACATCTCCCAAAATGATAGAGGTTGCCGACTACCAGTGAGGGCTTTTTTGTGTCCAAGGGGGGGACTATGCAGTCATAGGTAATAAGTATTCTCACAGAGGAAGCAAATAAAATTAAAAATAAATAGCACAATCATATAAATGATTAAACTGCAGTATAAGAAATGTAAATAATTCAACCGAGTAATAATCAAGTGAGGATGCTCCCAAAACAATTTTATTCATGGTGTCTTTCTAAACAGAAAACATAGAAAACATAATCCCAAGCATATTATCGACTAAATGGAAAAGACATGAAGTGTAACAACTATATCATGAGTAAGGCTCAGTCCTCTTCCCCAGTATCTATCTTAAGTAGTTAGAAACAATCAAGCATTGGATGTAGCACGATTCCATTTTTCAATACCTTCAATCATATAATCTACTCAGGTGTCAATGATGTCCGAGTAGGGTGTGAGAAAAAATCCTAGAAGTCCTACATCCATGGGGTCTAAACCCTTCCATTTCATGCATTAATAAAATACAGTGTGTCATTATATAATAAATGTAGATAATTGACTAAGCACAATAAAATAAATTACTTGCCACATGTTACAAATGGAACCCATCCCTAATCACCTACTTCGGCCTAATCCAAATGTCTGAAAGAAGTAACAATAAGCAGAATCCACATGTACAAATATATAAATCATAGAAAAGAAAGTTAAAACAAGGATAAAGCATAATCCCATCCCTGTGCATTAACATGGGGTCTAAGTCATGTGTCAACCAGGTTTGATTCAACATACGATAAAAATATCAGAATTCTTAAGAAACTAAAAGAGGCATTAACATAAACCTTTAGTGCCTCATAACCAATGTTCATGTTGAGATTTGGAGTCTTATCCTATCCTATAGGTGTCACTATAGAACATCCTTCAAATTATTCAATACCACTAATCACGTCCAAGGAAAACATTTAAAAGACAAAGTATCACTTGAGGAATGGCTTTACCCTTAGTCTATCCCGATCTTAGAAAAAGGTTTCATGCATCATTCGAGGATGGAATACCCACATATCCAATATATTTGTACTATATGGTCATTTTTGGAACTGGTATCACTCATAAGTATTGAAATATCAGGAATTTCTCGGTCTTGAAAAGCCAAAGACACCGCCCCCAACACGTATTGGTAACTAGTTAGGAACAGATGATCTAATATTGAACCTTAATATGAGAATTTCATTCTTTCCCCACCCAGAATTAATTAGAATTTTCAAAGGAGCTATTTGGTGAAGATGATTCTTGGTTTTCCATTGAATTTTGGGTGTGTTTGTAACCAGCACAATACATGGGTCTGCTTCAGATGAGGTCCAGAGCAAGATGCCTTCACATTGCATACAATTCGGATTTAGAAGTTCGAGAGGGTTTGGCTCTCCCATCGGTACCAGGCCCATGAAACTCTACATGAGACAGTTTTCCGAGTTTTCATGCGATGGTGAATGTTTGTAATATTGTTGTATTCATTGGGAAGGGGCCTGTAGTCTTGACATGGGTTTTCTATAATGCGATGATATTTCGGTTTCTCACATTATTCTCAAAAGTGTTTTCATAATAAAATAACATTAATTTTCAGTCAGTCAATAATAATCATAACAAGAAAGATACTGCTTCATTAGAAGATGATAAATTCACTTTTTAATAAATAAATAAATCAGCACAAACAACCCTCAATTATCCATCAATTCAAACTTAATAATTAATATAAATTAATTATTTAAATAAAACACAACAAATTTGGTTGTGCAACACATAGAGTTAATTTAATTAAATGATAATTCATACACATTTAAATAATTAATTAATTAATCACAAAAAACTACCAAATTTCCCATAATTCAAAGTTCATAGTTATTCTAATAGAATAATGTAAATGAAACCCAACAACAATAGGTTGCGCAACAAATGCTGTTAAATAAATTAAACACCAGCGTTAATGAATTTTATTCCAACCATGTCGGAACACCTAAAGGGGTGTCCGACCAATTTGAAACAATTTAAAGATGTTAATTTATAATAATTAGGGCTCCCAAAATTAAATGGAATAATTAAATTAAAGAAGTTGGCTGAATTTTCACATAGTCAATAGGCATCGACAAACGACACAACCTAGCGTTTTTTATAAATCGAAATGAAATGAAGGGATAGAGAGTAGAAGCCCAACCTTATTGTCTTAGATGATCTTATGATTAGGGGTAGGCCTTGATTTGACCTAAAAAGGAATAAAACAGATGACTATTGAAAAACTCCAAAATATGTTAAATTTATTCGATGGAGATCTATGAAAAAGTGATAGAATGAGATCGTATGATTTGTGGTGTTTGGGATAAGCCATACCGAGAGGTTCACAGCTCACATAACAGTGATGAAAATCGATGATGAATGGAGGTGTGATGATCTTCCAAAAAGAGAAGGAGGTGGTGCTTACAACCTAGGGAGGGGGTGCGCCACGCACAGGAGAGGGGAGGATATTAGAGAAAAGAAAGAAATTAAAATAAATGGAAAGGAAAGAAAAATAAAAATTAAATAAAAAGGAAATAAATAAAAAAAAATATAAAATGGTGGATGAAATTAAATAAATAATAAAAATGGGTTAACCTCATTTTATTATTTTTAATTTCAATTAAACCATATGTATTTTATTATTTACGTTTATCCTTATTTAAATTACATTAATTTCATTTAAAATATTTTTATTCTCTTTCAAAAGTTTTAAGTTATATTTAGATCGAATATAGCACTATGGAACAATGTAATTTTTTTACAAAAATTAATATAATTTATTCTTAGAACCCGCAATATGGTGCGCAAATTCACCCTGGGGACTTATTAAAAATTTATACAAGCAAACTTAAATGGTCTGCACCATGTTTTATGTCAAGATATTATAATAATTTAAATTATTTTTATTTAATGTAACTCAGTAATGACACCATTAATAATTTAAAAACTAAAAAAATTTAAAAACATATTCCACTTATTAAATTAATATTTATTTTACATTAATAATTAATTAAAAAAATTAATATTGTCACATTTATTTCATTGGTCTGTTATTATTTACACGACAACACTATTTATTAATTGTGAATGCACATTTTTATTTTTTTTCTTCAACGCAAATAATAATATGATTAAAATATAATAATAATTATTTATAACTATCCAAAAAAATATTTATAACCCAAATAAATTATCTTCAGGTACGATATGACAAAAACATCATGTGTTTGCATTAATTATACCCATTTTAGGGTAATCCCAGCTTCCCAAAACTCTCTATTGTCTCAGATTTCTCAATAGACATATCATTTGTGATAAAATATATATGTATTATATAAAAAAAAATTAATTAATTAAAAATAATGATGTTATTATCACATTTGAGGTTGCAAAACTCTTGAAGTGAATCATGAATATATACTTCCTTGGGTAAACCCATTATTCTGAACATACTTTTTGTCTCAGATTTCTTATACAATGAACCTTTTTATTGTTATTTCATTTTTTTAAAACAAAAAATGCACAAGTTTGAAAAAAAAACTAAATTTATTATTTTTTATTCTATCAATGAGAAGAGTTTACGATTCTTGGAAGCTCATGTTGAATCATTGTCAATCCATGAAAATATTTCATATAATATTAAATGTTTCAAAGATTACGTTTACATTTTGTTAATTTATTTTCATTTTTTATTTTAATCAAATTTATTTAAAAAAATTTATTTAAATGAAATAAGAAAGTGTCAACTTTCGGAAAAAAATTCTGACGCTCAGTTTTAAAACTGACCTGCCCAACTAACGGAAAAAATTTTACTTCCTTTGCTTTTTGGTTTGATTAAAAACACATAACATCATGAAATTCCCACCTTAGAACTTAGAATCTTCAAAAATCCTTCAAAAACAATGTAACCTTTATCTAATCCAAAAAGGCCATGATGTCTCACACAAAATGTTGTGTTATATCTCCAAACGCTCAACGCATGATCAAAAATTGGTTAGGAAAGCGGCATATAATCCATTGAGATCTGAGTCAATGCTCATTTTGAAACTGAAACACTGAGATAATACCTATCTAAACACATTTATCTAGAGACAGTACCATGTTTTCATCTCATTAACTTATTACAAAAGTTACTTCCCACCATTGGTTATAATGTTAGAAGGATGCCAATTTAGGGTCACAACACCTTCTTGCATCCGGATTTCCTTCAAGTTACACCCTTAAAAATTCCAGCGTTGTTTCTCATGTGATTTATGAAATGGGTAAAATGGTATATTCTTGTTGACCTAAAAGACCAAGTCAATCTAGCTTTTCATGAGAATTCCTAGATAACCAAAACCAAACTAGTATGACCTAATGATGTTCGAGAAAAAAAGGTTCTTCACTGACCGGTTCATTGAGAAAGAGAGAGAACAAGTCAAGCCACTAAGACCGACCATATAAGAAGATGCTCTAATTAGATGGAATGTATTCTATGAACTGAACTGTTATTCCTTCATCCAATGTATCTCTCATTCACCACAAACATGGTTCTAAAAATCCAAACCTGACATTTGGCGACCTTCACTGATTTAGGCCTCACCAAGATGAATAACAAGTCCAGGGTAACCATGGATCAACACGACTTGAGTATAAAGCACTGGCCTAAAGTCTTCCATACAGCATGTTTACTAGTGAGATGTTGGTTCAAGGGAAAGATTCCCATATCAAAACATTGAAAAATCCCCGATCAGCACTGTATTGATAGTAAATATAGATGAAATGACTGTTTTAAAAGAGTTAATACAATGAATTCTTACACAGAAATTTGAGGGTCACCCAAAAATAAATAAATCCTTGATATGAATTATGCATCAGCTTGCAACACTGAGAAAAAACCCTTAAAAATACCAACAAACATTAAAGCATTATCAAGGAATAGGACTGGCACTCTCTTAGTGAATCAATGATGAAGGAAAGATAGGTGGCATGCTTGTTACTTAAAGAAGTGTACACTAAAAGGATTATAATATTACCAGAAAGAAAAAATTAAAAAAATCATGAAAACCCAACCAAACTTACTGGTGTGTCAAAACACCCGAGTCTCTGGATGTCATTCTGAGCATTGGGATAAAAATGATTCCTTTAACAAAGAAGTAATTTTAAAATAGATAGGAAATAATCATATATAACACTAGGAGACTTGACAATTACATAGAACTCAACTGGTTCGTCACTTCGTTAAGCACTCGATGACACCAAAAACATGAATGCATACTACCATGAGGTGATACCGAAGCAATTTGACTATTAACTCGAATGTTGATGTGCTAAGTCATCCATTGTTGTGGAGACAAGAGGTTAGAATGACCTAGGAATAAACCGACCATTCCAAAGGTATGCCTAACTTGATAGAAATGAGAATTATGTGATGCTCATGCTCGAAACAAATTTCAAGTGAAACATGAGAACATGTCTAAATAAAGGTGTCATTTTATGCAAGGTGGTCCGACTAGGGACAATGACTTGGGAAAGGTTATATTCCATTTAAACATAATGAGAAACTCAAAAAACCCTTATACCAAGGTCTTAAATACATGACATTGCTACAGGTTCTATATCCAAGATCTTTATATTTAATAACATTTAATCTTTAATTATCAAAAGATTTAATCAAAGAATTATGTACCATTTTTTCAAACAAACACAAAGAAATTTCTCTTAAACAACAACTCAAGGTAAAAATAGTCAAGAATTAAAAAACTCCATTTTAAAACAATTTAAATTAATTGACTTCCTTTCCTTAATTAGGACATCTATCACATAAGTTTTTTTAAGAAGATAAGGCAACCTCCTAGGGTCCAACAAAGTCGACCTGGGTTCATTAGAATGAACCCCAAAAATATATGCTTAACTAATAAGATTCATAACTCCCATAACAGGTAATATCATAAGGAACAAGAATCAACTAACCTACATGGTCCTAGTTGTTGCTTTAGGTATTTAACCAACTCATTTGAAATTATAACATGCACAAAAACATATCATCCTAGATATATGGGTGAATATAAACCTAGAAAGAAACTATATACTTTACAGTATTCAGAATTTAGCTCCCATTCAATTAAAACAAATAAATTTTAACTAATAAACCAATTATATAACAAAACAGAAAACATGTCAGTACAAGAAGTTAACAGAGGGAGACATGTTGTAATCACAGAGGAAAAACAATTTTAATCATATAGACATGCTAATAGAAACAGAAGTACGATTCAAGAAAAACATGGTATTAAATAGGTAACATGGAATCAAGATGAAATTCTAAATATATCACTGAAATATGATATCGAAAAATACATTATAAATTATTTCATGACAATACATATATTCAAGGAACAAAATTTGAATAAAAAAGAAGTCTAAGATGCAATTACATGGCATGAAACTATGCATGACATGTGAATTCATATGTGCCTATTTTAATGGATGCAATATTTCATCCATACCTTAATAGGGAAAAGTAAAATATCATATGTTCCATAAATTCATAAGCAGTGGAAATAACACCAATCACTCGTGGTAAAATCATATCAATTATAACATCGATAAACAAGAACAAAAATCCCCACCCAAGACACTTGTAATTTACCGTATCTGGGGTGATAATTCACATGCATGGCTATTAACCGTGCTTTGACACATTAATAGTGTCTAGTATACAAACCCAAAATATCCAGAAAAAGGAAAATACTGCCTCTAATACCACATTGTAACGTCCCAACCCGGCTCAACTCTAAAAAGTTGGTCAGACCGGTGGGTTACATGACCTCAAGCGTTCCTCCCTGAATTCCAAAGGCTTCCGACTAGCCGCGAGGGACTTTTTGTGTCCAAGGGAGATACTATGCCCACATAAGTAATAGGTATTACCACAGAAGAAGTAATAAAACAATTAATAATAAATAGCGTAATCATATAAATGAATAAACTGCAGTAGAAGAAATATAATTAATCCAACTGAATAATAACCATGTGCAGAACCTCACAAAATGATGTTATTTCATGTATATTTTTTAACATAAAACATAGAAAACATAAAACCAAGAATTATATCAACAAAAATGAAAACACAATAAGTGTAACAACTACATCACAAGAAAGGCTTGGTGCTCTACATTAGTCATCATCCTAAGAAATAAGAAACACTCAATCATTGGAAGCATCACAATTCCCTTTTTCAATACCGGCAAACATATAATATACCTGGGTTTCAATGATGCCCGATCATTGTGTGAGATAAAATCTCAGTAGGCAAGCACCCACAATGTCTAAAACATTCCATTTCATATAGTAATAAAACATAGAGTGTCATTATACCATAAATGCAAATAATTAGCTTAGCGTAATAAAATAAATTACTCGGCCTGAGTTCCCATTGACACATGTCCCTAATCATATACTTCGACCTAAGATGATTGTTTGAATGAAGTTAATGTAAGTAGAATGCACATATACATATATATAAATCATAAAAATTGAAGGTAAAACAAGGACTAAGCATACCCCCAAGCTTGTAGATTAACTTTCGGTCTAAGTCATGTGTCAACTAGGTGTGCTTCAACATACCAGAAGAATATCACAATTCTTAAGAGACCCAATGAGGCATTAACATAAAACATTAGCGAATCATTACTAATGTTCCAGTCGAGAGTCAAAGTCAGAGCTCGTCATGAATGTATCACTACAAGAAATCTTTTATATTATTCACTACCACAGAGCTCGTCCAATGCAATCTTTCGAAAGACCAAGTATCGCTTGAGGAATGGAATTACCCTGAGTCTGCACCGATCTCGCAAAAAAGGGTCTAGTATCATCCAAGGCTAGATTAGCCACGTTGTCACTGGATCTAACCCCGATTGGCCCTTTTGGAACTGATATCACTTATAAGTATTGGAAATCCCGGGGAAGTCACGGTTTAGAAAATGCAAAGACACCCCCCCCCCCAATACGTAGTCATTACCAGTCAACAACGGATGGTCTTAGAGTGGACCTTAATACATGACCCACCTTCTTTCCCCTTTTTATATTTAATTATTGATTTCACTAAAGCAAATATGACATAATAATCATATGAAATTTTATCTTGAGAACTAAACAGATACACCCATGAATCACAAGTTATAAATTAAATATTGTAGCATAACAATCATAACTAGGAAATATACTGCATAAACATGAGAAGATAAATGAAATTTTTAACAAATAAATAATTCATTAGAAACAATTACCATTGATCCAACAATACAATGATCGTAATTAATCTAAATTTTTTATTTAAATTAAACAAAAAAATAGGCTTCACAACACTTGTAGTAAATTAAATTAAATGCTCGGGCCTGAACATTTAAATAAATAAATAATTCATCACAAAAAAACCAAATATCCAACCATTTAAGGATTATATATATTCTAAAATAATTATTTAAATCATACACAAAAAAAATTGGATTTGAAACATATGTAGTTAAATGAAATAAATACTCGGGCTATCAAAATTTATACCGACCACATCAACATACCAAAAGGGTAGTATGACCATGTTTATACAATTTAAACAATTTAATTTATTATAATTAGAACTGAAACAATTAAGAGGAATAATTATATTAAATATGTTTTGTGAAATAACACATAGTCGGTAGACACCGACTAATGGCACAACGGTGTGTTTTTATAAATCGCAATTAAATGGAGGGAAAGAGAGTATAAGCTATACCGTATTGTCAAAGATGATTCTATAATGAATGGTAGGCCTTGATTTGACCTAAAACAAAATAAAATAGATGATTTTAGAAAAACCCCCAAATAGTGTAAATTCTTTCAACAGCAAACTGCGCAAAGGATAGGGAATGAGATCACACGGTTCATGGGGTATAGGATAATCCAACCCGAGAGGTTCATAACTTAGCTAACGACAATGAAAATGAATGATGAATGGAGGTGGAATGATATACTAAAGAGGGAAGGAGGTGGTTCACACCAACAAGGGAGGAGGGTTAGCCATGCACAAGATAAAGGAGGAGGGGAGAGTAAAAAATGAAATAAAAAGTAACTGAAAGAAAATAAAAAAGAAAAAATTAATAAAAAAGAAATAAATAAAATAGTAAAAATAAAATGGTAAAGAAATGAAATAAATTATTAAAATGGGTTTACCTCATTTTAATTATTTTTAATTTCTCTCCAACAATATCTATTTTATTATTATTTTTATCCATCTTTAAATTCCATTTGCTTCATTTAAACTCTTTTTATTCTATTTCAAATATTTTAAATTATATTTTTCCTGAACACAGTGGTATAGAGAGATGTAAAAATTTTATATAAAACCTCATTTAATATTTGATTAATTTAATTGGTGCTTGAGACCCGCAACAGGGTGCGCAAGAACGCCCCCTGGGCCGCAGTAAGAATTGAGACTAAAAAACATGAATGGTCTACCCCTTGATTTATGTCGAGACATTAAAATAATTAAAAATATTATTGTTTAATATAACCCATTAATGACACCAATAATAATTTAAAAACAACATCCATTTAAAAAATGATATAATCTTTTAAATTAATATGGATTGCACATATTTATTTAATTAGAACAATTAATATTATCTATTTTGTTACAATGATTTGTTAATAGTTACACCACGACACAATTTATTAATTTTGAAAGCACGTTTTTATTTTTTATCATCAAAACAAATAATAATATTAATAAAAAAATTATTATTATTATTTCTAACTCTCCATAAAAAATATTTATAACCCGGATAAATTATCTTTGGGTACAATTTGACTAAAACAGATTATGTTCGGATAGGTTATATCCTTCCTAATTTAAACCACACATACCATAACAATCGGTGGTCTTAGATTTCTCATTCGACGCACCGTGAGTGAGATAATAATTATTTATTATATAAAACATAGAATAATTAATTAATTAAAAATAACGAAAGTATTATCAAATGATAGGTTGTTAAAAACCCAAAACAAATCATGGTTATACCCTTTATAGGGTAACCACGACATTCCAGACCTAACGGTGGAATCATATTTCTTATTAGACGAACTATTTTAAAGTTATTTCCTTTTAAAAACAGTCACAGGTATGAAAAAAATATATTTAATATTTTTTATTCTATCAACGCTGAGGGTCTACAGTTCTCGAAACCCCTTGTTGACTTGTCGTAAAAAATATGAAAATATGTCATAAAATATTCAATGTACCAAAGAAGACAATTACCCTTCATTTAATTTATTTCAATTTAAATTATTATGTACTTAATTTAATAAAATTTATTTAAAAGGCACATCAAAGTGCCAACTATTGAAATGATAACTCTAACGCTCAGTTTTAAAAGAAACCTGCATAGTTAACAGTATAAATTTAATTTTCTTTCACTTTTCTCATTCAGTTCAAAACACAAAACGTCACAAAATATCTATTAGAACATTTAACTCTTTCTAGGGTACGCTATATTGGATTACACATTAATCCCTCAAGAATTGGTTTCTTAGATAGAAAAGGGAATCTAGGTTATGGGGAAGGATTTTAATTTCTTATTTGGTTAAGTATTTTTTAAACTATGTTTCTCATGTTAGTGTGGAGAAAGTAAGAGTGGTGGTTCCCACTAATATATGAATATTTTAGAAAACATATAAAAAAATATTATACAATATATAGGTTTCTCATGTAAATTGGATGAAAAAAACCATATAAATAAATATAAAAAGGATTAGCTTAAAATAAACTAAATTATTTTTTTAGTCAAATATTTTTGCAATGATAAATTATACATTTATTATAAACCTCTTACTTATTTTTTCCAAAACAGTATTGGGCAATATTAACCATGGTCAATAATCATTACGTCCAAATATTATGTTACATTATTAACTAATAACAATTATTTCAATTTCTTATTTTTAATACATTTTTCACGAAATAATTTTCATAATCAGTAATAATTAATTTTTTTAAATGCTCGTAAAATTAATTATAAACCATTTTCTCAAAAACACATGTTTTGTGAATAAATATGATATTTTAACAAAATGATGTATAGTGTTTGTCAATGTAGAAATAATTTTATTATAATAAATAAATTTATAATTATTTTACATTAAATACAAAAAAATGAATGCATCCTCATAAATAATTGATTAATAGAGAATGACTAAGAATAATATTCTGACAAAAACATTACATTGATTTTCTAAATGTTAATCATAGATTTATATGTTAAAAATAATATTTTTATTTGAATAATATTATTTATTAAATATATATTTTCCATATAGAAAGGGTTTAAAATGATTATGTTATTCTTAAATCATTATAATTTCATTAAGTATATAGTTTTTGTAAAATCAAATCGTTTTAGTATTCCCAAAAAATAAAATATTTCTAAAAAAATCTAAATAAATCATCATATACTAATTTTTACATAATAATTTGAAACGTGATATGATTTTTACTAGATTAAATTTTTAAAATTTTTAAATTTAATTTATAATAACATTCTTTAATACACCTATGTTCATTATGTTATTGTTTTTTAATTATAGAAATATTACCAACTATAATAGATTATTGTGTGATACAAGAGGCATTTTTTGGATACTTTATATTATTGTAAAAGGTTTATAATATTGTTGACCCTTTCTTATAGACACTATTTCTGTCGTAGGTGGTAAAACTAATAATATATTGAGGAATATAATTAAAATATTCCTTTCATTTATGAGTATGTGAATATTTTTGATAAATACATGGATATTGTTGTCATATTTATGTGAGGAATATATGATTAGTGAATATGGGATTATGTGGTTTTAAAATTAATAAATTCAGTATTGGAAGAGAAGGATCTTAAAAGAGTACTAAATATAGATGAGTGTAGGTGAGAGATGTTTTTGATTTTTCAGATCAGTGGTGAAGAACCACCTTCTTGCTGAGGAAGGGCTTCTATTTAGTTTTATCATGGTTTAAAACCATGTCATGTTAAAATAATTTGTAATGTTGATATGAATTAGTGTCACTCATATAGTCAATATAGATATCATAAAAAAACTTTTATAATGTGTATCATAAAATTTAGAAAATGATCTTATCCTACTAAGGTATCTTAGGTGTAGTCAGATACATAGCCTACCACTGATGGTCAACCATCATTAATGAATAATGTAAATGGTATTATTATGGTATTCATGGAAACATATTTTTTTGGGATATTAATTATATTGAGAATAATGCCTTATGTTCCTTATGAATAATTAGGTTAGGTGTAAAATGTGATTCACTCTACTGTTGTATTTGGTTAAGGGAAACATATTTTCATTGTTACTAATCAATTACCTTATACATTAACGTTTTATTTATCTTATTCAAGTTATTTTAGTTCATTAATTTTATAATAAATTGTTATTTGTATGGGGACACAAATTCGAGGTATGGAAATTTTTTATGAATCATGATAGAACTCTAAAGTTGAGAATTGAGTGTGTATATATATAGTAATTATCAACCAAAGTTGTAGAATATTTGTGTCTATTTATTAACTCATGCTTCAAAAAAGTAAATTATTTGATGTTAATTTAGGGATCAATAATTTGAACCATCTTTTATATTTCCTATATTTCAATAATCAATTATTATCTTTTCATCATCTAATTGTATTTGGTTATAGCGACCTGGGATTATTATATATGGATATAATAAAATATTAGATGAATATTCATTATATTACATAAAAAAATTATGTAGGGCTACAATATTATTGTACCTTAGAAAACATGGAACTCAATATAATAATTTTTTGAATGATACTAAATGAATCGCACACATATCATCCCATTTATTACTTTAAATATAATTACCATACATAAAACCAATAAAAAAACAAGAGGAAAGGAAACATAAATGTGTAGTGATCAAGTTCATAAAAAAATTATGTACTAGAGATATGAATATATTATCATACTAATGAATAATATGGGAATAATGTTATGCTATCATTAACATATAATATGATATTTGTACCCAACCATCCATAGATCATAATGTTGGGTGAATATTGTGGTGAATTTGGGACTCTGTTCTTGGATCTTCTAACAGGAATGAGATGTTTTCCATGTTAGAGGTTTATGAGATTGTGGATATCAGTTATGACTAGAAGAGTTTGAATCAACCGTGAGAAGATGTGATCTTCACCAAATTATGTTTCAAATGAATCCATTGTAATCTACATGATCCTACTCTTGAGGCAATTTTGTCTAATTTTATTGGTTTATGTTGGTTGATTTTATCATGCTTTGAATTTGACATTGGCCTTAGAGGTCTATTGATCAAGGGATTTGGAAACAAATTTTCTACCATAAGATGTTTTTGATGAGGTGAATGGCAATAGTTTTCAATTTTTCTTGGCTATTAGGAATCAGATATTATAGAGGGTATGGCTTCTTCCATGGGTTCCATGCCCGTGCACTTTTGCAGAAGACTGTTATCCTTTCAGCTATGAGATATTGGATGCATGGTTTAATGTTTTTTCATTGGGAGAAGCTTTCCTCTTATAGTAGGGGTTGTTTTTTGTCTATATTTTATGGTCCATTGAGGTTTTTATCTAAGTCATTGATGTCATGAGTTATCCCAAATCCAATGAAATGGGTCTATCTCAATAAAAAAAATTAGTTTCTCGTCATTCATATCAAAAAACAGTATCATTTTCAAACATTAGAGTGATAAATAATCCTAAATTAATCGCAACCAATAAAATGATGTCAATTATATAAGGAACCGCCTTTATAACATTATATAATCTCGAATTAAGTTAATAATTCACATTGAGGATCTTTTAATGTCTAGAGTTTTAGTGATTTTGGCCTTAACTATTACATTACATCAAAAAAGATTAAAATGTAGACACTTCTACACTATACAATTTTTTTTTTAAAATATAACTCCTTAAAAAAACAGGAGTTATATTCATGATATAAATCTTTTAGAATAATAGATTCATCTTAACCTTCAATATACCATGTACCTTATACCCTGTGATAAAATTTCAACAATATGGGATGAGCATTCAATGTATAGTAATAAATATAAAATGAGGAAATAGAACCTTAGTCTATAGATAAAAACATTTCAATCATAAAAGATAACCTCTTCATCATACCTCCCCACTAATATGATTTATGAATAACACATAGAAATAATAAATTATAAAGTTAACTTCTGGCATACATATCATATTTACAATTTATCATTCATAGCTACATAGGGAGTAATGTTGGAATACACATCATTGTATATTCCCTAAATCTAAAAGAATAAATATTAACATTTTCCTCTATAATGTTACCCAATACATTGGAGAGATATTTAGAGCTCACCTTCCCTACATTTATCATAGAACCACCCATATAACTGCAAAATTCTCAAGAACCAAAAAATATTCCTAACACGTAAAATGAACATACAGAAATAATAAAATTTTCCAATTTCAATCAGAATATATCATTTTAAGATATTAAAAATAATTGATGCAATCTCAAAACCATATTCAATACCAAAATATGTAAACATGGTATATGTTATTTATTTTCATTTTAAAAACATTATTACTTGTAAAGGAATCCAAATATAAAATAATGATCATGGTGGCAGAAAGGTCGTTTTTGCCGTGTACTTCCAAAAGAATCATTCCCTACGCCTTTTAGGAAAAAACATCATAGAAAAAAGATTCCATTTAAATGAAATAAAAAGTAAAAATGGTTTATAAACCATATAGAATAAATTCCTGTATAAATGAAAATGTTGTTTAATGAAAGGTGATTGAGATAATATCCCTTACAAATATTATATAATGCGATTTAGGATAAATCAATGACATAATTATGTTTGAAAAAAATAAATACACCTAATATAAGTATATATTATGTGTTAAAAAATCATAGTTCATTCACGCATATTCATATAAGAACATAATAAATAATTATAATATTAACTAAAAGAATGAAAATAGGGTTAAGAAGTTCCCTTACAAAAATTCAACAGCATAACGGAGTCAAACAAAATTTAGAAAAATGAGTTGATAAGAGAAAAAAGAGTCTCTCATCTCATGGACATAAAATGTTCAACAATAAGGATATATATTAACATATACCAATATATTAAATTTAAATTAAAAGGCATAACCTAAAAGAAGTCTTTGACAACAAGAGGACATTGAAAGTTTCCCTTACCAAGATCGTATCATTACATTAAGGTTAAATATGTGACATAATTATTTGTGGAAAATATAAATACACCCAATATAAGTGAATATTAAATTTAAAAAAATCATATTTCATTCAAACATATTCATAGAATGATATAGACAAGAAGTGGAAGTTTATCCCAAAAATGGAAATTTGGTTAAGAAGTTCCCTTACCTCATGTTCGACTTTACATATTCGTTCTTTAATCTCCTGAATAGTAAACTAATGTAAATTTATACTTTATTAAAAAACGTTTTCAAGTTTATTATTCCTTTTATATCACTTATTAACACTTTATAAACATTACATAATCATTTAAGATAATAACCATTATTTTATCGATATTTTTTACTTGAGTTTAAAATGATCTTCTTATAATTACATGTTGTCCATGTGGTCAAACGTACATTATCTTCAGAATCATATTCATGATTTAGATATCTTATATATCATATATATCCAGTATATATATGTGTTAATTTATAATAGTACATAACATTTGGGAATAAGAAATTAAATGAAACGTTTATGGAGACGGTAAGACGTATGTACGCAAGAACACTACATTAATTTCTATTTCGTATTTAATATAATAAATACATAGTGATACATAGATATTTTATAATTTGAGTATATTATCATATATAATTTCATTAACACTATATTTTATATGTTTCACATATGAAATTAACGAGATATATAACTTTGATGGGTCGGTAGTCCACACTTTCTCAAATGAAATTTACGTATTTAGCGATTATGGAAACCATAATGGTATCCTATAAATAAAAAATACAATAGTATAGAGAAAATATGAATATAATATATATCAAAAATAATTATTTTTCCATCATAATGGCCACCAAGAGAGGTGGTATAAGATAATTGAATAATCATCGTTTCATGAGGCAGTAGTTCACCATCCAGAGAAACAATATTTTGGCATCCATTAGATAGAGGTTTGAGGTTGTGTAATTATAATAATTATCATAAAAACCTCTTAATTTATTAGAGATAATAGTGTTTTTATAAAATAATGGAATAAATAGTGTTCAAGGGGTTGGAGGAGGAACATAAATGAAATGAACTTGAGAGAAGATGTTACCTTTAAATAAGGTAACTCCCTTTAGATTTGAACCGAAAGGATTTATTGAATTTCCTTCTACCAAAAGTAAGGATTATAGGTGGAAGAGAAGGATGTTGTGAGTTTATTTGAGTACATTTGTTATGATCCAAGGGGATTGAGAGGTGTGAGTAATGTGTTAGGTGTGGTGTCCTATTATTAGAGGGATGATGGGCTCTTTAGGAATGATTGAATGTATTATTTTATTATTTAATGATTTTCATTTTAAAATTTCTCAAAACACATTAAATTAAAATTTAAGGTGGTTATATGTCTAAATAAAATCATCCAATAAAAATTGGACAGGTTTTGACTATTTTTTAATCCATATTATTTTTATTTTACCCTTTTTTAACTTATTTAACTACTACCATGTCTTCTAGTATATTCAAAATATATAGTTAATATATTTACAATAAATTTCCAAGTGACCAAAAACCTATAATTAATGTAATTTTAAAAATAATATATTTCATTTGAATAATTTTAGATTTCTAGGGCTTTTGTATCATTTAATAAAATATTAATTGATTTAAAAACTCATTTTTGTAAATTTTTATACTATTCATATCATGAATTTATAAAAATCCCTAAAATGTTGATTATTTCAATATCATTTCATTAGTTAATAGATAACAAGTAATTAAATCTTACTAAATTCTTTAATTTCTTAAAATGTATCAAAAAATATATATTTAATACTTATAATATAATTTATTTAAAAAATTCATTAATGAGTTAATCATTACATCACTATTGTGTCATATGTAAACTTATTTATTTGATGTCAAAAATTTATAAATAAAATTCCACGATGTTGGAAATAATTATATATTTATAATGAATATTTATATTTAAACATATAACTTATATAAGCCCATATAATATTTTTTACTAAAAGATATATGATAATGTTACATTTTCCTTAAAATTAAATTTAGTGTTATAAATGTGTCCTTTTAACATATGTGTGACTCCATGGGGCCCCAAAATCGACCCAAGGTTGCTCATGGTTGTACAAGTATCATAAAATAATGTTAGTATAGGTGTTAGGGTAATTATAATATAATTATTATATTAATGTTTACCCTTATTTACCATATTCACTCTTTAACCATGGAAAATAAAATATTTACTAAAGTAACCATTCATAATATCTAAAAATAAAAGTTACTAATTTTTTCAATTTGGACCTCAAGATTCCAAAAATAGAATCTATTTTTCCAAATTTATAAAATATATTTTTTATAAATTAATTTAAAATTAACTAACGTTGTCAAAGCTGAAAACAATGTTTTTAAGAAATAATAACTATCAAAATATTTACATTTGTGAATATACAATTTCAAAGTGAAGTTATTTATAATGAAAAACATTATAATACAAGATAAAAATATAATCCAATTACTCATTTAAACCAATCAATAAAATATTCTATCTATATAAATATATTATAATAAAAGGCTGTTTTAAATTAAAATGCAGTATTTGTCATTATTCATCAAAAAATTAACTTTATCAGAAAAAAACCTAAATTTTAAAAAAAGTAAATTTTGTTGTACCGATTATAAATAAAAAGTTTTTTTTTGAGAAATGGAACATATAAAATTGAAAAAAAAATAAAAAATTTCCCCATTAAAATGCAATAAAACAATTTTTTTAAAAAATATTATAGCTTTTCATGTGTAAAATGAGAATCATTCTATTTAAAAGCCTCTAAAATTTATTGGATAAAAGTAAAAACATTTTAAAAACATTTGTTATCATGTTATAGTTATTTTTGTTACTTTATAATAATTCAATTATTAGGAGTTAAGTACAATTTAAATTAGTAATATAATTATATTATTTCTCGGTATAACTCCATGTTGTGTGCAACATATGATTTTAAGGAAACCCATTGTTTCATTTTGAGTACGCAATCAGACATAAAATCCCATTTAAAATAAAATTGATATTTAATTAAAAAATATTATTATATATGAAAATTCCATATTCTTAATTTACATGGTATGTTACATACTTCCCCCTTTTGGGAATTGCATCATTCCAATTTTAAAATAATGCTCAGAAACATCATTAAAAGTCCCAAATCGGAAAAAGAGTCAATAGAACTATCAATTTAAAATAAATAATGAGAATCCAAAATGGTCAACTGAGATAACCCATTCTAGTATTCCATTTAATAGAACATGTATATGGAAGAAAAAATAACCATCAAGTTTTGAAGGAGAGTGGTATAAAACATGATCAGGAGAATGTTAACCACCAGAAAACCAAAATATTTTTATTATTTAAATGGTATTTGTTTCCCTAGTAGGAAAAGTAAATAGAAAACATTATTTTATCTTAATTTCTCATTAATAATGTTAGAGAATTTATTTAGGATATTGACTAAATAAATAAATAAATATACTTACCTATAAAGTAGAGTTTTATCCTTTAATATGTTTCTACCAAAAACTCGACTTTTCATCAAATGATGAGTCATCAAGATAACTTGTTCACATCTGAAGTGATAGAATCATATTCTAGAGAATATAATAATCTATAAACAATAACAATATATTTACTATATCTTTATACATTAACCAAGATAATTTACAAAAAGGATAAACTTTTATAAAAATAAATACAACTCTTAATCTCCAAAATTTAACAAACAATACCCAAGTTCCACAATGTCCATTCAATAAACAATTTTCCTTTAAATTATTCAAAATAATCCAAACTGAGAGGGAAACCAAAAACTTAGAAGTATTTAATCACATAGTCTTCCATAGTAAATCTTATCATTTATCCCCAAATAACATCGACTACTCTTAAAGTGTCGTACTAAAAAGTAATTATCCTATTCACATATTCTTTATAATTGTTTAATAATTTCCATAAATAACCCAAATACTTATATATCCACAATAAAAATATGGAATATCCCAAAATAAAATTCCACCATAAATCCTCAACTTAAATACCATTCTATTCTATTTAAAATAGGCATATAGTATCCCAAAAGGGAAAAAAACTTCCAAAATAACTGTTATCGCATAATCCCCAAATTATTTTCCTATACTAAGTATATTCATTTGATAAAACATAATTTCCAAAAATAAATTTATTCTAGATCCATAAAATCATTTAACAAAACAAATAATTCATACTAATCAGGGACTTCACATAGTCCATTGGTAGTCAATGCACCCTAATCACACTTCGGTTGTAGGTTCGATTCTTGAGGCCTTGTCGGATGCGACGGGTTGTCACGCCTCTTTCATGTTGTCAAATTTTATAAAACTCAAAAATAAATCTATCATGATTTAACAGCAATTGTTTTCTTAAACCTCTCATTTTCATCCCAACTCATAATGACCTCAATATCTAAATTCATTAATTCTAACATTTGTTGAAAATTTTTACCTTAAGAAAATAACTATATTCCCAAAGAAAGAACATTATACCATGGTCATGGTGTCCACCAAGTTTCATCGTTATATTATTCATATAAATATATTGTCCATGAATTACATCAATGATTTTTTGATACTTTAAAATCATCTGCATCATAACTAGAAAAACACCTCGTACAACTTGGGTCATATGGGTGTTCTAAGAAAAATATATTTGGAAAATAATAATGTATAACATATAATTTAAAAAATCTGATAATTCTTTATTTTTATAAAATATTTGGACTGATTTTGAGTTGAAACATTCAATCAATGATTTTTTAAAATACCATAAGTATGAACTAAAATATTATAATTTCATACAAATATAAATACGCAGCGCAAGGGTCTCCTTCTATAACAACTTTTTCAAAATCATAAAGTGCTTAAAAATCTTCTGATAAAGTAAATCATATGAAAATGACCTGATAATATTTACCTTATTTGTAAATATTATATTGAGAAAATAGGTTTTTATTAAAGTCACCCCATGATCCACGATGGTATCGAGGAAAAAAAGAGGTGTTTGATATCTCAAACAAATTCATAAAATATTGTTGTATGTTATAAAATGTTTCTGAGTCGTCAGGATGTGACTTTGCTATAATTATTTCAAGAAAGTCATCAAGAAGAGATAGGAATTTTATTTTAGACCATCCTCTTTCCATTTGTAAAAAAAATTTCATTTATCTCAAAATGATACAAAATAAGGATTTAACTGAAAGAGTATACATAGGGACTAACCATGTGTCTAAAAAAATCATAATCCCTAAAGTTGTATAATCCTCCCTTTGATACCAACTATAATGACCCAATATTATAACATTACAGAATCTCTAATTACGTTAATAATTCACATTATGAAAATTTTCAGGATTATTGTTTTAGAGAATTAGGCCATAACTATTACATTACATACCAAATGATTATAAAGTATACACTTATACTCTATCCAAAAAATATTAAAAATAAAACTCCTTAAATAAAAAAAGTGTAATTTTTGTGACATAAATCTTCTTTAATACTTCACTTATTATACCCTGCCATATACCCTATACCTTATATCCTTTGAAAAACATTTCAATGACTTGGGATGATCATAAATAGCTTAGTAATTATTATAACATGAAGAAAGAAATAATTAATCCATCAATACATAAAAAACAATGAAATCATAATTTCAATAATAAAACATAATCACATCAACATAACACACAAAATCAGAATATTTATGAATTACACAGGGAAATCATAAATCCTAAGGGTAACTAGTTGCATACATATTATACTTACATTATATCTTTCACAGCTACTTAGGGTGTTACATTGGAATACCCATCACAATATATTCCTTAAATCATTAAGGAGAAACATTAACATTTTACTCCATCATGTTACCCAATGAATTGCAGAGATATCATGGGATAACCCACCCTAGGTTTTTATATAAGAACCAGTATATATAAAAAATGTCTAAAATTGATAACATATTCATATCTCATAAAACAAACATAAAGGAAAGATAACAATTCCACATTTCAGTCATAACATATCAATTAAAGATATTGAAATACCCAATATTATATCAAATCTATCCTCAATACCTAAATATGTAAAAATGGTATTATGTATTTATTTTATTTTTAAAACCATTATGAATTTTTATGAAAGCCAAATATGAAATAATTCTTAGGGTGGTGGAATGGTCATTGTCATCGCGTACGTTAAAAAGAAAGATTCCCTTTTTCTTTTAGTAAAATGCATCATAGAAATAATATTCCCTTTCAATGAAATGAAAATTCCAAAGGGTTTATACAACATATATAATAATGTTTTGTATAAATTAATATATACTTTAATGAAAGGATGTTGAGATAAAGTCCCTTAAAAAAAATTTATCATGACATTATAGATAACTCAATGACATAATGTTGTGTGAAAAAATATAAATAAATGAAATATAAGATTATATTAAGTGTAAAAACTTCATAGGTCATTCAATCATATTCATAGAACTAAATAATCAGGAATTATAAGATTATCCCAAAGAATGTAAA
Organism: Viscum album; assembly: GCA_963277665.1. NCBI lineage: Eukaryota > Viridiplantae > Streptophyta > Magnoliopsida > Santalales > Viscaceae > Viscum > Viscum album. The sequence continues at coordinate 1,488,761,230 of OY728164.1, forward strand.
TTGGGTTAAGAAGTTCCCTTGAAAAAACCAGCAACCTAACGACGTCCCATAAGAATTCATAAAAATGTGTTGATGAGAGAGAAAAGGGACACGCATAACATGTACAAGAAATTTAAAGATATAAAAATATTGAATAAAATATCTCCATAAGTTAAATTGAAATTAAAATACATAACATAAAAAAATTATTTGAAAAAGTAAGATAGTGAAAGGTTCCCTTACTAAGATCATATCATTGCATTAAGGATAAATTTGTGACATAATTATGTATGACAAATAAAAATACAGACAATATAAGTGGATATTAATAGTAAAAATATTATATTACACTCACACAAATTAATATAACTATGTAAACAAGAAGTATAAGTTTATCCCAACGAATGAAAATCTGGTTAAGAAGTTCCCTTACCTCATGTCCGACATTACTCGTTCATTCTTTAATATATTGAATAATAATATAGAGTTAATTTATACTTAATTATAAAAAATTAAAGTTTATTATTCCTTTTATATCACTTATTACCATGTTATAAACATTACATAATCATTTATGTTAATAACAGTTGTTATTTCAATATTTGGTACTTGAGTATAAAATGAACTACTTATAATTACAAGTTGTCCATGTGGAAAAAATTCCATTATATCCATAATGATATTCATGATTTAGATATTATATATATCATATATATCCAGTATATATATATATATATATATGTTTTTATAGTAGTACATAGCTTTTCATGATAATAAATGAAATGCACCATTCGTGGAGACGGTATGCAAAAAATATGCATGAACACTACTTTCATTTCTATTTCGTATTTAAAAGAATGAAAAATTAATGATATATATATATATTATAATTACAGTATAATATAATATATAATTTCATTAACACCATACTTTATACGTTCCACTTATGGCATGAACGAGGTATATCACCCTGAGGGGGCGATGGTCCTCACATTCTCAAATGAAATTATCGTATTTACCCTTATGTAAACCATACAGGTATGATATAAATGAAAAATAAAGAATTATAGTGACAATATAAATAGAATATATATCACATTTAAATAATTTAACATTATAATGGCCACCATGAGAGGTTGTAGGAGATAATTGATCAATCATCATTTCATGAGGCAGTAGTTCGCTGCCCACCTAAACAGTATGTTCGTATCCATTATATGGAGGTTTGTGGAATATTAGTTTGAATAACATTAAAAAAAATCCTATTATATTTGAGATACTGGTGTTGTTATATAATAATGTAATAAATAGAGTTTAGGGGCTTGGATAAAGAAAATAAATGAAATGTACTTGAGAGAAGATGTTGCCTTTAAATCGGGTAACTCCCTTTTGGTTTGAACAAAAAAGATTTATTGAATTTAGTTCTACCCAAATTAAGGATTCAATGTGTAAGGGAAGGATTTTCGAAGATTATTGGATCAAATTTTGGATGAGCCATGTGGCTTGAGAGGAATGAGTAATAGGTTAGAGGTGGTGGCCTTTTATAAGAGGGCGGAGAACCTCTTTAGGAATGTTTGGAAGTATAATTTTGTTATAAAATGATTTTCTCTTTAAAAAGGTCCAAAACTCATTAAATAAGAATTTAAGATTAATATATGTTGAAATAAAATCATCCAATAATAATTGGATAGTTTTTGGATATATTTTAATCCTTATTTATTTTATTTAACACATTGTAAACTTATTTAATTTTTATCATGTCTTCTTGTATATTCATACTATATGTTTAACATATTTACAATAAAATTCCAAATGACCCAAAATATATCATTAATGATAATTTTAACATAATATATGTCATTATTCTAGATTTTATTCTTTTATGACTATTTTATCATTTAATAAAATACTAATTCATTTAAAAAAATTAGGTCAATTTTTATACTATTAATATCATATCTTTTTAATAATCCATAACAACATGATTATTTAGAACATAATTAATTAATATATAACAAGTAATCGTAATCTATATAATTATTTTATGTCAAGTAAAGTATAAAAATTTATTTATTTTAATATTTATAATCATATTTATTTAAAATATTCATTAATGATGTAATCATTACATAACCATTTTGTCACAAATAAATTTATTTATTTGATGTCTAAAAATTATAATTATAATACCATGATTTATAAAAAAAATTATATATCTAAATAATATTTATAGTGAAAAATAACACTTATATAAGCCCATATAAAATTTGTTTTACTAAAAGATATATTATTATGTTACTTTTCTTTACCTCTAAATTAATATTTTTAAAGTGTTTTTTCACATAAAATTGGCTCCATAGGGTCCCAAAACCAACCCCAAGATGACCATGGTCATATATGTTTCATCTAATTAGGTTGGGACACATGTTTGGGTAATTATAATATTATTTTAATATTATTTGTAACCATATTTACCAGATTTAACCTTTAACCACAGAAAATAATATATCTACTGAAGATACAATTCATAATATCAAAAACAAGTTAACTATTTAAATAAATTGGACCTCTTAATTCCAAATAATCAGTAAATTTTCGCAAATTACAAACACAGATGTTTCATATATTAATTTACAATTAATTCCCATTTTCGAAACCAAAAAAATGTTTTAAAGAAATAATAACTATCAAATTATTTATATTTTTTATGACCAATTTCAAAGTGAAATTTATTATAATTAAAAAATAGGATTAAAGGATAAAAATATAATCTAATAACACATTAAAAACAATTAAAAATATAATCTACCAATATAAATAAATTATATTCAAAAGCAGTTTTGAATGAAAATGTAGTATTTTTAACTATTCATCAATAAATGAACATTATCAGAAAAGGACCAAAATATTACCCAAAGTAAATTTTGATGTCCCACTTCTAAAGAATAAGTATATTTTGTCAAATATATCATATAAATTAAAAAAAATTAACATGGATCTCTTTAAAAAAGATGTAAATTGACTTTTTTATAAAATATTAGAGTTTTTCATGCCTAAAATTAAATTCATTCTTATTTTAAACATCTAAAATTTATGGGATAAAAGTAAGACCATTTAACAAATATGTTTAATAATATTTTAGTTAGTTCGGTTCATTCCATACAATAAAATGGGTAGGTGTTAAATACAATTTAAAATAAAAGTATTATTATATTATTATTCTGTATTACTCATTATTTTGTGTAGCATTTGATTTCAATAAAACCTATTTTGTCTTACTGAGGATTCCATCAAACATAACATCCCATTTAAAATAAAATTAATATTTAATTAAAAATATTAATAAATATGAAAATTCCATATTATTTTTTAACCTGAGATGTTACATCCATCCCCCCTTTTGGAAATTGCATCCTTGAAATTTTAAAATTTCTCTTGGAAACTATATTAAAAGACGCACATCAGAAAAAGAGTAAGTAATACTAACTCTTGAAAATAAATAAATAGAGGTACAAAGGTCACCCATGATAAACCATAATGTTATTCCATGTAGTAAAACATGTATATTGCAGAAAAACTAAACATCATGTTTTGGTAGAGTGTAATAGAAAACATGATCAGGAGAATGTTAACCACCAGAAAACCACAAACTGGCGATTGGTTAAACTGTCTTTGATTCCCCAGCAGGAAAAGTAAATGAGAAACATTTATTTTCTTATGTTCCCTTTTTATAAATGTGTAGAATTAATTTATGATATTTACAATGAAAATAAAGAAATATTCATACCATTAAAGTATAGTTTCATCCTTTAATAAGTATCCACCAAAAAATGATTATTTCATCAAACAATTAGTATTCAAGATGACATTGTTGCACCTGAATTGCTAGAATTTGCTTATATAAAATCACATAATCATCTAAGTAATACCTATATGTTTCCTCTATCTTTAGACATTAACCAATAAAAATGTTTAGTACAAGATCAGATAATCCCCAAAAAGGATAATTCTTTATAAAAATAAATACTACTATTAGTCTCCAAAATAAAATAACCAATACCCAAGTTCATCAAAGTCCATTAAATAAAAAAATTTCCTTAAAATTTTTCAAAATAATCCAAACTAAAATTGAAACCCAAAACTCAGAAGGATTTAATCACATAGTCTTTCATAGTAAATCATAACATTTATCTCCATATAAAAAAAACTACTCTTAATGTCACATAATAAAAAGTAATTAACCTAATCAAATATTATTTATAATTGGTTAATCATTTCCATAAATAACCCAAATATCTATATTCCCATAATAGAAAGATATATTCTTCAAAAATAAAATTCCAACATCACTCCTTAATTTAAATATCAAGGTATTCTATTTTACATAGGCGTACATTTTCCAAAATGAACAAACATATTCCAAAATAACCTTTATCACATAATCCTCAAATTAAACTCTGGTACTAAAAATATCCATTTGATAAAAAATAAGTTCCCAAAATCAAATTTTTCATAATCCATTTAATATTTTAACAAAAAATAATAACTCATACCATCTAGGGACATCACATAAGCTAGTGGGAAGTGATTCACCGTAATATCCCTTTGGTTGTGGTTTTGATTCATGAGGATTTTCTCGACGCGATGGGTTGTCACCCATATTATGTTTTTTTACTTTTTATAAAACTAAAAGATAACCATAAGATGATTTAATATCAAATTTTTTTCTTATACCTCTCATTTTCATCCCAACTCAGAATGTCCTCAATATCTTAATTCATGAATTCGTATATATATTAACATTTTTTACTTTCAAAAAATAACACTTTTCCAATATAATGAACATTTTACTTTGATCATGGTGTCCATATGGTTTTTATTTATCTCATTCATGGAAATTGATAGTCAATGCATTGAAAGAATGATTTAGAGATTCTTAACAATAAACTTATTCCATTTTCCAAATACATATCGTACAACTTGGTTCATATGGGTGGTCATTGAAAAAATAGTATTGGAAAATAATCTTGTATGGAATATAATTTCCGAACATCTGATAATACGTGATTTTTATAAAAGAATCAGACCGAGTTTGAGTTCAAACATTAAATCAATGGTTCTATTCTACAGAACCTTTTTCAAAATAATTATATACATCAAAATCTTGTGATAAGGTAAAATATTTTAAAATATGTTGAAAATATTTAACTTTCTTGAAAATATGAGAATATTGAGAAAATCAGATTTTATCAAATAAAACACATGATCTATGATGGTATTGAGGTGTATCGGAGGTGTTTGGTATCTCAAAAAATTTTTTACAAGAGAGTTGTATGTTAGAAAGTGTTTTAGAGATGTATGGACTTGAAATTGAAAAAATTATTGCAAGCATGTCATCAAGAAGAGAAAGGAATGTCCTATGAGATCCTCCTACTTCCATTTGTAATAGACGTACCATGATCTCAAAAAGTTACAAAATAATGATTTAACGTAAAGAGTAGACATAGATACTAACAAAGTGTCTAAAAAAACTCATAATCCATAAAGTTTCCTAAACATCCCTTTGATAAAATCTATAAGAACCCGGCCTTATAACATTACATAATCTAGAATTATGTTAATAATTAACATTAAGGATCTTTTCATGTTTAGAGTTTCAGAGAATTAATCCATAACTATTACTTTACATCACAACCGATTATGAAGTAGACACATATACACTATCAATTTTTTTTACAAAAATAAACCTCATTAAATAAAAAAATAGTTAAGTTTCATGATATAAATAATCTTAAATAATTAATTACTCTTTCCCTTCTTTATAACTTATACCTTATACACTATGAAAAACATTTCAAAAACATGGGATGAGCATAAAAATATCATTAAGGGTAATGAAATGAGGAAAGAAAACATTAGTCCATCGATACATACAAATCAATGAAATAAATTTTTCAATCATAAGACAAAATCTCTTCATAATACCTCCCAAAATCATAAGGTTTATTGATAAATCATAGATATCATAAATAAAAAATGTGTGTTGTGGCATATATATCATACTTACATTGTAGCTTTAACAGCTACATAGGGAGTTACGTTTGAATAACCATCAGAGTATATTCCCTAAATCTCTTAGGAGAAACATTAACGTTTACCTCCATCTCATTAACCAATTCATTGGAGATAATTCTCGGGCTCACCCAGCCAATTTTTGTCATGGTTCCACCCGTATATGTATGCATTGACCCAAAACCATAACATATTTATAACACATAAAACAAACTTAAATGAAATATAACATGTATGCATTTCAATCACAAAATATCAATTTAAGATATTTAAATAACCAATGACATGCCAAAATCATTATTAATAAAAAAATAGTTAAAAATGGTATATGTTATTTATTTTCATTTTAAAATTGTTATGACTTTTTAAATAAGACAAATATCAAATAATGCTTGTAGTGATAGAAAGGTCGTTGTCCCCATGTATGTTAAAAAGATACTTTCCCTCTTTTGTTTAGTAAAATGATTCGTAGAAAAACGATTCCATTTTAATGAAATGAATATTAAAATGGGTTTATACACCATATAAATACAATTTGTGTATAAATCAAAATATGCCTCAATGAATGGTGATTGTGATGATGTCTTTTACAAAGATTGTATCATGGGATTAAGGATAAATAAATGACATAAGTAAGTGTGAAAATATATATAAACCCAATATAAGTAGATATAATGTTTAAAACAATCAAAGATCATTCAAGCATATTCACATCAAGACATAATCAAGTAGTAGAATATTAACCAAATAATGGAAATTAGGTTATGAAATTTCATAACCATTAATCCAAGGCCTAATGGTGTCACATTAAAATTCAGGAAAACGAGTAGATGAATGTTAAAAGGGCTTATCATATGATTGACATAAAATGTATAGAAATAAGGATATATAATATCATATCCCAAAATAGTAAATTTAAATTAAATGACATAATATAAAATAAGTAATTGGCAAAAAGGGGACGGTGGAAGGATCCCTTTCAAAGATCATATCAGTACATAAAGGATAAACTATTGACGTAATTATGTGTGAAAAATATAAGTACTCCCTATATAATTTTATATAAATTTTAAAACAATCATATGTCATTCACATATATTCATAGAATTATATTTAAAATAATTAGGCTTTATCCCAATGAATGGAAATTGGGTTAAGAAGTACCCTTACTACGGGTCCGACTTGAATCGTTCATTCTTTAATCTCTTAAAAATAAAATAAAGTTAATTTCTACTGGCATCAGAACCTTTTTCAAGTTTATTATTCCTTTTATATCACTTATTACAATTCTATAAATATTACACAATCATTTAAGTTAATAACAGTTGTTTTGTCGAAATTTGGTACTTGAGTATAAACTAATATTCTTATAATTACATGTTGTCTTTGTGGTCAAAATTCCATTATCTACAAAATGAAATTCAGGATTTAGATATATAGTATATCATATATATATCTAGTATATATATATATATGTATGTATTTTTAATAGTACATAACATTTGGAGAATTGAAATGAAATCCACCATTCATGAAGATGGTAAGCCATACGTACACATGAATGCCAATTTCATTTATAATTCATATTTAAGATAATAAATATTATTGATACACATATATATATATATTATAATTACAGTATAATATCATATATAATTCTATTAACACCATCTTTTATATGTTCTACGTATGGCTTGAATGAGTAATATAACTTTAAGGGGGAGGTAGTCTGCACGTCCTCAAATGAAGTAATCATATTTACCCATTATGGAAACCATAATGGTATTCTATAAATAAAAAATACAGAATCATAGAGACAATATAAATATAATATATATCATATAATACTATTGTTACAACATAATGGACAGCATGATGGGTGTTAGGAGATAATTGAACAATAATCATGTTGTGAGACAGTAGTTCGCCATCCACAAAAACAGTATGTTTGTATCCATTAGATGGATGTGGGTGGATTTTTGGTTTGACAAAATCTAATAAAAATAATCTATTATATTTAATACACTGGTGTTTTTATAAAATAATGTAATAATGATATTTTAGAGGGTTGGAGAAGGAAGTTAAAATAAAATAACTTTAGAGAAGACGTTACCTTTATATCGGTTAAATCCATTTTGTTTTGAACCAAAAAATCATTGTTAAATATCCATATACTCAGTTTAAGTCTCCTTCGTTTACGTGAGAGATTTTGGGATCTTATTGTATCTGAGTCTAGATAAATCAAGTGTCTTGAGTGGTGTGAGTAATGGGTTAGAGGTAGTGGACTTTTATAAGAGGGAGGAGGGGCTCTTTAGGAATGGTTGAATGTATTATTTTTTTATAAAATTATTTTCTGTATCAAATGTTCCATAACACATTAAAATAGAATTCCATATTAATATATGTCTAAAAATAATAATCCAATAATAATTGGACATGTTTTGGATATTTTTTAATCCTTATCTTTTTTCTTTAACCATTTGTTAACTTATTTAACTTTTATCATGTTTTCTTGTATATTCATACTATATGGTTAATATATTTACAATAATATGACAAGATATCCTAAATAGATAATTAATGACATTTTTAACATCATATATATCATTTGGATGAATATTATATTTTTAGGACTATTTTATCATTTAATAAAACATTAATTATTTTAAAAACTCATTTATGTCAATATTTATACTATTCATATCAGGACTTTTTAAAAATACATAACAACGTTATGATTTCTAAAAACCTTTATTAATTCATATATAAAATTTAATAATACATTATAAAATTCATTTATGTCAATAAAAATTTGAATTAATTTTATTTTAATATTTATAATCTCATTTATTTAAAACATTAATTAATGAGTTAATCATTACATCACCATTGTGTCATAAATAAAATTATTTATATGATGTCTAAAAATTATAAATAAAAAAATGATGTATGAAATCGTTTTATATTTCTGATGAATATTTATATTAGAAAGCACCACTTATATAAATCCATATAAAAATTGTTTTACAAAAATATATATGTTTATCTTACATGTTCCTTAACTTTAAATTAATTTTTTTGAAAGTTTCCTTTTCTCTTTGAAGTGGATCCATGGGGTCTAAAAAACAACCCAAGGACTCACATAGTCGGACATGTATCATCTTATTGTGATAGTACACATTTTAGGGTAATTTTCTAATTATTATAATATTATTTTGTACCCTTATTTACAAGATTTTCCATTTAACCACAGTAAATTAAATATTTTCGGAAGTTAAAATTCATAAAATCTGAAAGTAATAGTTACCTATTTACACAATTTCATACTACTGATTCCAAATATGATATCAATTTTTCCAAATTCACAACACATATATTGTATAAATTAATTGAAAATTAATTTCCATTATCAAAACCCAAAATCGTGTTTTTAAGAAATAATTACTATCAAAAGATTTACATTTGTTTATGTCCATTTTAATTTTGAAATTAAATACAATTACTGAAAATCGATTTAATGATAAAAATATAACCTAATTAAAAATTAATACCAATTAAAAAGATAATCTAATCATACAAATAATTTAGATTAAAAGCAAGGTCTGGATTAAAATGTAGTATTTTTCACTATTCGTAAAAATGAACTTTATTAGAGAAATACCAAATATTTTCACATAGTAAATTTTGATGTCCCACGTATAATTTTTTTTTGAAATTGTACATATAAAAGTGACGAAATTTGAAATTAAAAATTGGTTCCCTATCAAAAAGGATGTAAAATGGCATTTTTAAAAAATATTAAAGTTTTTCATGCTTAAAAATAGACTCATTCTTATTTTATGCCTATATAATATTTTTTGATAAAAGTAAAAAAATTTAAAAAATAGGTGTATTCATTTTGTAGATTGTTCTATTTATTCATTATAATACAATGGCTGGGAGTGAACTACCATTTAAAATATTGTTATTATTATATTATTTTTCGGTATAACTCAAATTTGTGTGCAATGTAAGATTTCAGAGAAACCCATTGATTCATGTTGAGTATGCTCTCAGTCATAAAATCCCCTTTAAAATAATATTAATATTTAATTCAAAATTAATAATAAATTTGAAAATTCTATATATTTTATTTACCTGGAATGTTACAATAAATGTGTGGAACTATCATATATATAGAATTAAATTACAGAAATCAATGTTATCTACCAATACTATCAATGTTGTGGAACATTAATTTTAAAATCATTCCAATTATATAAGAGGGAATAGATATTTCTTATAGTGGATCAAAACACAACTATTTTCCATAGTGGATCAAGACACACATGTTTCCTATAGTGGATTAATTCGGTCATTATGGTTAACATTTTTATATCCTTTGATATAAATATTTACACAATTAATTAATGGTTTATATAGTTCCCAACAATAAAATAATGAAAATCATACACATTTTTTTTAAAACGATCCAAAAACATTCACCATAATAATAACTATAAAGTCAATTGGGTTTCATGAACATCTCTTCATATTATAACCTGTGGAAAATTGATAGGTTTCATTACTATTTTATTATTTAATCACTTAATAAACCATAGAAAATAATCAGATTCATAATAATTAAATTATCGTATATCCCATGGAAGATATGTGGATTTCATAAATATTTTTTCATAATAAAAAATTAATAGAAAGGGTAAGAAAAAAATATTTGGTACATATCCCTAGTAATGAATAAGTAACACAAATGATCTCATATTAGATGGAGAATAATTTTTAATGAATGCATGGGATATTTTTTGATGTAAATATAATTTCCTTAAAAATAAATTCTTAAAATTAATACATTTTGAAAATAATTTTCTTTGAAAATTATTTTCATTGAAAATAAACAAGAAAAATTTTAATTAATGATTTATAAATAATTTTAATCATTTCATGAAGAAAATATAATTTCCTCTAAAAAATAAAATTTTAAAACATAAAAAAATAGAAAATCTCATGGTTGAAAATAATCATTATAATTTTTATGGATTCTTTTATTCAATGTTTGGTCATGATGCTAGAAAATTATATTCATTTATTTCATCTTAAAATAATGATTCTCATCACATTTTTGAAAAAAATAAAAACATGAATTGTTGGTAATGTAATTATTATTCATTTATTTTTATTGAATAAAAAAATGGGTAAAATGGCGTTTAAAAATAATATGAGTGTTATTAAAAATTGATTTTTTTATTGGAAACTTGGTTTTCGATGAAACCAGATTTTCGAATAACTGGATAAATAAAGCAATATTTTATTAAGAATGTTTTTTATTATATTCAGTTACAAAATGTGGACAAATGGTACAATTAAATTAATATATCATAATTAATGATAGGATAATAATATTAATTATAATTATTTGGAGTTAGATCATGAGTTTTCAGTATTGGAGACTCGAACATAAAAAATCTTGACAAATGGTAAAATCGTTATCACTTTGCTAACATTTAATCATTTTCATAATAAAGAAAGGAAATAAAATGAAACATTCAATATCATATGGGTGAATAATTTAATTATATTAAATTTAATTGTGTGCATATATAAACCTCTTGAAATAATATAGGGGTATAACAAATCCCACACCTCAATGAAATCAAATTGGAACCACAATCCAAAAATGCTATGGTAACATATAAACTATAAACCGGATGAAAGAGAGATCAACAAATGGGTATGTAAATCCCCATAAATTTTAATTATGATAATCATAGAATAAATTCATGTCCATTATATACACAACGTAAAATAAATAGGTCATTGATAAGGAATGTGTCTCGCATAACTAAAAAGTGAAATTGAAATCCCCTATTGCAAGTCTCGACATCTTTAGTACACAATTGAACCTCCATTAAAATAAACATAAATTTATTATACTTATATTATACAAAAATATTAATATAATAATATATATATAACCATGCATGATTTATTATGACATTTTACTACTAATTTAATAATAATTCCTTGTTAATGTCATGTTTAATGAATGAAATAAATTGTTTTCAGGTATTCATTGACATTTTATTTTTCATCCTCTTACATCTATCATGGTTAAATCATAAATAGAATTTTAAACATCAGATAAATATCACATATCTTCATTATATATATTTATTTTAATTATTAAAATTTAGTAATAGGAAATTAAATACATCATTCATGGAGACGACAAGCAGTACTTACAATTGAATACCATTTCTATATTCTTATGAGATTCAATAAATAAAAATTAAATGATATATAAATTATAATTGAGGAATAATTTTTATCATATATATGAATTTTTTTTATTAAAACCTTCCCTGATACATTCCTTGTAATGCGTGAATTAATCATATCCCTTTGGGAGGTGGTAGTTTGTCATACCCTCAAGAGACATTAACATATTCCAACAAAATAGTGAGTATAAAGGTATGTGTGAGATAATGATTCATGAGTAATAACAAAATGGAAAATATAATATATAAAAATTATATTTATCATTATAAGTGTCCTTTTTATATGGTAATGAATTTAAAATAACATCGGTTCATGAGGTGGTAATGCTCCATACACACAAACAATGATTTCGAAACTCATTTGATGGAAGTGAAGATACTTTTAGGTCATAACCATAAAATAAATATTATTATTATATGTAATGTCATTATGTTATTATATAATAATTAAAAAATAATTATTTTATGAAGTAGAGGAAGAATAAAGATGAAATTATCATTGATGAACATTAAATCTTAGTTTGGAATGCTGCATAGGTTTTCAATAAAAGCCAACATAGAAAATATTTCATCCAAAAATAAGGCATCTATGATGAGAAGAGGTAAGTTTTTATGTTATTTTGTAAAGTATTTTATGATAAAAAATGGTTATATGGGGTGAATTAGTGACTATAGTGGGTGTCTTTTAATGAGTGTTTGGGTGGGGGGAGAAATAGTTTTTATTTTTAAAATTATTGATTGCTCCCACATTATTAATATTTTATAGGAGAAAATGGAATAAAAAATAAAATTATATGTTTAATGTTATGAATATGGATATACATTAGTTTTTTTTAAAATTTTATAGGTTATTTATAACTTTATCATTTAAATATAACCCTTAGTAAGCCCATTTTTACCTAAACTGTAGTAATAAATTTTTATTATATTCGTTATTAATTTTTTGTTACAATTTAAGTATAAAATATTATCAAATATAAAATATTCTCATTAAAAATTCGAAATTAATTTTCCCAATTCTATTAGTAGAAGTGAAATATTTTAATTTAAAATTTATCTCATAGTTGCAATGATAAAATGAGTTTTTAAAGAGAATATGTTCAAAAGTTTTAAATTTTTTTCTAAAAAACGAAATATGAAATTAATTACATTGAAATAAATTGAGTAAATGAATTTATAGATGTATATTTTTAATACTAATATCAATTTAACAAAAAAATTCTTTTCTAATTACTTTAAGGAAAATTCATTTGTCAAATAAAATTTATTATTTTCCACTCCTCAAAAGAAATTGTTGCATTTCAGAAAATTATGAAAAAAACACCTAAATCAAATTTTGTTCATAAAATTTTAAAAAAGAGGTTTTTTTTCAAATATGTAGTCTAAAATTGGAAATTTTTTATTTTGATGTATGTAGGCCAATGGACACCAAACATTTTAATATAAAAATAATGTTTTCAGAATAAAATTTGATTATAATTATATATTTTCTAGAAAAATAATAAGATGAATACTAACTGATTTATTAAATATTTAATATAAAAAATGAATTAAAATAAATCATCAAAAGTATTATGTTTAATTTATTTAGGTAAAAGACAGTTATAAGAATAAAAATATATTTCTCTAAGACGATTCCCAATATTTTCATAACATTTTTTATTTTCCATTCATACTAATTAGTGTTGAAGTAATTCATTATATATAAATATCTAAACCATATATAATTTCATAATTTAGTTAATAATATTAATACAAAATATTTCAAAATATAGGATATAATAATCATATTAGACAAAAATATTTAGATAGCAAGAGACATTTCATTTAAACTATGTGTTTCACAGAATGAAAGATAATATTATTGTAACATGTAATCCAAGATAAACTATATATTGCATGTAACAGAAATTATAAAAAGGTTAAAATATATTTGAAATAGGTCATTTCAAAAAATCTTAGGGTTTTTCACTCTAAAACTATTAAAATAAATATAGCCATCAAATTTAGTCCTATTGGTTCCATAAAATGGAGATTCTTTAACCTCATTATGTACCCAAGTTCCCACATGATTTCATTGAGAATGTGGGTTTTTCCAAAATAATTGACCAGGTGAGTGGTCTTGTTTTGTATAATTTTTTCTATATGATGTAGAATCTCTACCAGTGGTTCATCGAAAGTAATTACAAGTTCCAGTGGTACAACCATTGAGTTGAACACATGTAATGGACTAGTTAAGATATTTTCTAGGAGTCATACATGGAACACATAATGTTCCCAATAAACGATTAGTTCAATAGAAAATAATAGGATGTCATGATACGATCATCTATTTAAATGGGACCAATTTATCTATAAATAAGCTTTAACTTTTTATTCTACAGAGAAATACATAGATATATTTTATCACACACTCCAATGTCTAGATATGGTCAATGATTATTAGAATAACATATCTATAAAAAATCCAATATATACATGGTTCTTGATGGTTCTAAAATTCATTTCCATTTCAATACCTTTATTAAGACGTGATATATTTCTTCATAAAAATTAATTATTGTACATAAAATGGACATAATAAGTCTCCATCTAAATGTTTGAGGGAAATATATTGTTTAATGGAAACTCAAATAATGTGTGGTGTGATTTGAAACCCCATTAGAAAACATTAAATAATATCTCATAACATCCTATATATATTGAATTTTTCACATGTAGTGGAAACTCAAATATATATCAAAATATTTCTAACGGATTCAGCAATACATTGATGTACACAGCAGATATTGATTAGATATAGTAAACAGCGGTACATCTTCTAACATAACCACATACTTAATATATATTTTGTCAATAAGATCCATGTAAAAATATTATCCGATATCTATGAGGGGTGTCAAATTTGTATAATGAAAAACTAAAACCCCTAATTACCACAATATAAAAGATCATGAAAACACTATTATTAACATGAAATATTAATCATAGTTTCAAGAATTTAATTAAAAGTATTCCTTAAATAACATTACCACTATGTCGTTTATAAATACTAATGGTTATATTAAAAATTATGTCTCTCTTAATATACTTAATCAGGAAAATTATCATATCATGAAACATAAAAATGGGTTTCAATGAGAATAAGATTATTGTATACCAATTATGGCATCCATAACTCTCACATTAATCTTGCATTATGACATTTAGAACTGAATATTTAATTTACACTTTATTACTAATAAAAGATCTTATATTATAGAATGTAATTCTCACTGGAATCGTTGGATTATCATTATAACGATTGAATATCAATTGTGATTTTTTTATTTAATAATTCATTTATAGGGAGATAATGAGTTGACATTTCACTAATAGACGAACAATCTGATATTCATAGTTATATTTCAAATGAAATAAATAGTGAAATTCCAATCCAAGGAGGGGTGAATATGTTTTTCTTAATTATCATGATTAAAATCATCAGTTTTAATTTTATAAGATTTCCATTTTTCATTTTTCTTTGTAGGTTGTTGTGGTTTATTATACACATTATCCTTATATTGGGGAATTTATTCGTCAAATTCAAAAACTAAAAGAAAATGGAACACTGGAGTGTGGGTGGTGAATTAGTTGAAATCGTATTCTTTTCTTTATCATTAAATAGATCATTAATAACATTTCAAAATTCATTGTCTTTATAACTTGGATTTCAATACCAAAATAACCTCCCAATTATATTCATTCAATTCCTTTGAGGTTTATTAACATATTTTTAGCATACAAATCCATAGAATTTCATTCCACCAATTGAGTTTTCATGAGACTTGATCATCATTTTTTATGAAAACTAAATGAGTGGTGGGAATATATATTTTATATTTCTACCATCGAAACACACTGAGTGACTTATTAATAGATTATATAGTCATTTATTTCCAATTACTTTCAATGACATGGGATCAAGAAACCAATAAATTTATCAATTTTTTCATTTAGGGATGATGATTAATTAAAAAAATTAAATTGAATGATTTGTAAAATTATATTCATAGGTACTAATATATTAATCATCCCTTTTCATGATCTCATGAAATTAATTAACCATATTTTTCATTTAATATGATGAAACAAAATACTGAAAAATATACCTATAAACTCTTCCCAGTTCATAAATTAAATATATTCATTTTTCCTTCATGTTACTAATAAATATTAACCATTGATATAAATCAATAGAAAAATTACAGACATTCCAAATGACTGGTTTAGAATATAAACATTGAATAATGGGAGACAAATTTTCGGTTGTAGTAGTCCATTTATCATAAACTAGTTGATAATTGGAACCACTAATATAAGGTCGGATTTAACACATGATGGACCAAGATAGATTTTCTTCTTCATTTTACATCATCATCATAATTATTAATTTATTTAAAGTGAATTCTATAAGTCAAGGTAAAAAATTAAGAAGATAACATATGTGGTTTTTAAAAAATGAAAACGGAAGGGATCCCCATGGAATAAATCCACCCATTCAATGGTAAAAAGCCCAAACTAGAAAAGAATGTGACTGACATGCCTTGATATGTCTTGGATTCTTAATAATGTGTAAATTTAATTCCCATATTCCATTGTTGAAGGATGTTCGTGAGGTTATTGATGATCCAATTATACATATGAATATTGTATGGGAATACCCAAAGGGGGTCTCATAGAATATTAGAAGATTAATTTATGAATTTAGAGTCAGATTCAATCAAATGAGGGATGATAATGCTCTAAATATAAATATCATTTCCCATAGAAATCACCTTAGATTCATCTTTAAAAGTTTCAACATTCCAAAAGAATCCATTGAATGAATGAATAAAAAATCTTATAAAATCATGAGTTGTGACTCAGCCCCATATAGTTCCATTTATCATGAGAAATCTATATTTAGTTTGCGGCCATTTTGGTGAGGATTGTATAAAATCCACTATCCTTATGTGTTACTAGGTGATGAACAATTATAGGTTATAGTGTCTAAGTGGTACTAGGGGGAGGGGTAATCATTCACGTTTTTCATGAGATGAGAAAATATTATAAGAAATATCATAGTTCTAAAAATAGTTCTATCGTCAAAAAATTGAATCCCTTGTGTAGAGTTTTTTCCCAGCCTGGAAACTACACCATCATCTAAAAATGAGAGTAAAAATTGTTTCCTTCTTCTTCGGACCATTATTATTAATTACATGAAATTATGTATTGAATAATGATGATCTATAAGGGACAAGATATTATATATTAGTTACACTATGAATATTATCCACACCATATGTGCCCAGTCATCTTAAAAGAATGTGTTAGTAGAATATTTCATCCAGGTATCCCCCAAAAAAATACACCTAGATGCAAGATTTATTCATATACTCATGAAATTATCATCAGTGTATAAAGCCTTATTAATGTCATGTTTTGAAAGGATTTAATTACACTAGAGCACATCACACCATATATCTAGCTCACTAGGTGTCATATGTAGCCCATTCTAATCCTTCCTAAAAAAATAAATTAAGAACAAAAAATTGAAATTTTCATGGAATGATGTTAGATCAATGATATCAAATACTGTGTATTGATACTTATCAATGATGGAATGAGTGAAACCTAAAAACTCTCTAACATTCATAAATTTCACTTCTGAAACTCCACACCTAGGAAAAACTAATGTGGAACTAGCCATGTCAATGTGATACAGGATTATGTCTCTTTTTCATAAAATCCAGTATCTATGATATTGAAGATATAATATGTGAGGACGAATTGATAGAAAAAAGGAAAATAGTTTCCACTTGTGGAATCAATGCTGGGCGGATAATTTTGTGCAATAATCCAACCATACAATGTCAAAACCATGATAACTTCACATACCAAAATCACAATTAAAACCATACATATCACCAAATATAATAATGATATTGATACACCCCTCCTTCATTATCCTCTCCATCTTCTCCCATAAATCCTTATATTGTTTATATTAGAATGGGAATCCCAAAAGAAGGATTCCAAATTATTTTCATTGAAAATGATGAACAATTTTCAAACATTGATGGAAGATAAAATGCATATTGTGATACAGAAAATAACACAATTAATAATAATTATTCGACCATTGAAGGAAAAAATATGGTTTTTAAATTATAGATATGTATGGTGATCTTATTAGGAATCCTATTGAAGTGAATGATATGATATATTTTTTAGGAGATGGGGGTTCTATGGTAATCTATTAAAAATATCAACCTACAAATACCTAAATAAATTTCTAATAAACGATCCATCCTATCTGTGAACCAAGTCTATGGGTAAACACTCATATTCTCTCTATTCACAAGTTGTCCACTCATATTACAATATTAAAAATAATTTTTTTAGTACAATTATATCTCCAAAATTCTATTGAGAAAAATGATTTTATCATTATCAAACATGTGGTGTTGAATGTAGCCAAAGTGTTTCCAGCAATGATAGGGATGGATTATTATTTCCAAAGGCCTCATTTTATTGAAATGACAAAGAATATACTACATGATTATGAATAGAATGGGTGATTAAGTATCTCTTTTCATAATCTCCCACACTATATTATAGAATGAAAAATTATTACAACATGAAAGAGATAGGGGAAAGAATAATTGAAGCATCTTTATAGAAGGTTAAATGTCCAATAGGAGAGTCACATGTATCCAATAACCATTAAAATTAATTTTCATTCAATTCTATCATTTGATTTAACAATATCCATCATTATAAACATAATTTAACAAACATATTTTTAATTTATTTCCCATTTAATTTCTTCTAATAACCCGATAGCCCCCAGGATTGGCATACATACAATGAATCCATGTTTTCCATATGATACCCCAAGTGATAGGTGAAAATTTTCAATTACAAAATATTGAAAACATATTTTCTGGAAATTTACAAACACTTATGAATCATTACTGATTTAATGAGGATCTATCCTTGAACTTTTGGAAGAGAAACAAAGTAATGTCACTCGAAAATCAGGGATGATTAAAACCCTAATAAGAATCTTGCACCATAAAAACTCATTATTTCATGATCTGGAATGTAAATCCCTATGAAATGATCTGGGGAAGACATCATGTCCATAAAAACTATCAAGGTTGATTCCTTTCACGGCATTTTATACCTCTTACAAATCTGGAAAAATTCATATAAAAAATTATCATGGGAAGGAACATTTAATAACCTATCATAAAGAAAATTAACTACACCATTGGTAGCCTCCATGAATGAACTATTTTAGACTATTATGTATAGAATTAAATTTAATTGCAACCATACCTCCTATAATGTAATGATTTTATCACCAGGTTTCTTTCTAAAATGAAATTTTTTGGATAATGATATTCTCTCATTCATTAACATATTCTTGGAAATTCTTTTTTCCTTATTTTCTTCCATCATCCAATTTTTCAGTGATTGTTTTCCACAAGAGATGATTCTATTTGAGAAGATGATCAGCCATGGTATTCATCTTTAAATAAAGGAAAAAGCATATTTTCAAATTCTAGCCATTATCTAAGATGGACTCTATAAACTCAATATCGGATTTGATTAACTCCAAAGCCTAGAAACATGGGGATTACCTTTGATATGTCAAATATTTTTATATAGAATAGTCCTCTAACTTATATGCACTAAATTATCCCATTATGATCTCAACACCTAATGATAAACTAAAGTAACGTTCCACTACTGAGAAAAATAGAACAACAACCTTTGTTGAATCTAGATGAAAGGACCCAACAATATGAGAGTGATCTAAAATGGTGTCTAAACCATTAAATCATCATTTAAATATTTTACACTTTTTTTATAGTTCCTTCATTTTTACCATGTATTTAAATAATTATATATTCTTTCTAATGAGCTTCTGAATTTACAAATAATCTCCCATATGCGTGACAATGTTTGTGTCTAGTGAGGCCTACTATCATTTATCAATTCCTGATCATGTTTGTATTAATATTAAATTTTTTTGGGTTATTACCCCTAGGTATATCTATAAAATATCCACATAAAATTACACTATACATAAAGGTATTTATTGTATGGTAACCACCCTCCCCTCCCTTTACCATAATTCCAAGACATTTTATTATACATTTAGTAATTCTTATACTTATACATAGAATTTTACTTATAGATACTTTGATGTTTTATTATACTATTTTCTATATTTTAACTAAAAAATTCCTCTAATACCAAATATATAGACCTGTAATTTTCATACATTTACATTCCATAATTTTTCGTTGAATAATCATTACATTACACAAACACAATATTTATGACCATAATATTTTATTACAATTAGAAACATGGAACAAAATATTATAATCTAGTGAATGGTATTCAATTACTCCCATTATGATCTTCACATTCAGTACACTTCATGGAAATACCCTGCCTAAAACCATTATTCATAACATGTGGAAGAGAAAAATATATAAGGGTGATCATATATGTTTAGTTAGGGTAAACATAAGAGATATCAATTTATGATGAGTTGAAATAAAGAGATGTGAATAATGTGTATTTGATAATGGTCATAATTTATGAAGTTTATACCCAGCCTTCCATAGATCAGAATCATGAGTGATGGGCTAAAACAATATTATTTATCAAAAATATCCCATAAGGGTGATAAATCAACACAAATATACCATTAACCATAATCTATTTTCCACAAAGTTTGGAATTATCATATATATATATAGCCATTTCATACATAATTTTGAATTTCCAAGAAAATTAACATAATGTATCATTATTTATCATTTATTTCCTAATGTGGATTATGAAACAGTGGATTTCCATAAGGGATTAGTAGACACCTGTTTCCCACAATGGATAATTAGACAATAGTTTTTGATAGTGGATAATTCCCATCAACTTATTTCCCATTTTTTTTTGAAGAGATATAAATCAATACCCAATGGATTGGAGGGAGATATAGGTCTAACAAGTCACATAATTAAAATAATACACATGTGTTCCACAAGATCATAAAAATTTCAATATATCATAACCCATTCAATGAAATGGGTTTGACAAATATTCCATCAAATCATAAATTATTGAAATGAGAATGGTTTCATAATAATTTCATAATCTCATTATAGCATAAACCATGAAAAAGAATAGGTATTCATAATGATTCTATCATGTTCTAACTCAGGAAAAATACACTAGTTTTATAATAATTTTTCAATAATACACAATTTATAGATAGATTAAGATTTGTATTCTCTATTTATATCCCTAGTAATCCATATGTAATATCAATTATTACATCTTAGATAAAAAATAATTCTTAAATATTACTTGGAAAACTGATGTCGGAAAATAGAATAACATTAATCATGAAATTTTAAAACATAAATTATATTATAAATTCATTTATATAAATATAACATCGAAATAATATAAATGATGCTTAAACCCATTTAATTTTTTAGAAATAATATTTCTACATTTAAAAATTAGTTTTCAACCACAAAACATTAGAAATATATTTTCCTTGAATGTGACCATGAAAAATTTTAGTGGAATATTTGAATAAATAATTGTTCTTGGCTTCATAAAATTACCTACATTCCATACATATTAAAATGAACATTCACTTAATCTTTTGTGTAAACTATATACATGATTCATAAAGAAAACTACTTGAATATAAAATTCAATTTTGTAAAATATTCATACATGGGAAAACATTTATTTTCAATCAAATTAGAGAGTAACAAACATTTTTTAAATTATATTTAGAAAACATGGTTTTTAAAAAAATAGATTTCTAATCAAAGATTGAAAAGAAATTTGATTTAAGAAAAAAAATTCATTGTTTTTATATACCAAAGAGTGGATAAATGTAACCATTACAAGATGATTTCATGAATAACTAAAGGATAAGTAATTTTCCAAGAATTATGTAGATAATTAGATTTTAATAGTGGATAATTAAAATTAAAATTTCGGAAAAATGATAAGATCATTACCAATTTGGTTAATTGAGACCCATGTTTATCATTCTTAGATATTACATCATTTTAGTTGAATATTTAGTATATTGTAAAAACAGTAGCCTAAGGACCATAATAGTTTAGTGATTTTGGAAACATAGAAACCAAATCATATATCCTAGTGAAAAATATTCATTTTCTCCCATATATTTATACCCATAAAATACTTATAACTAAATCCATTTATTCATGACCTGGTAAAATGAATTATAAGAAAGAATGATGTTAGATTCTAATTAAGGGTAAATTAATGAAATTTGTAACTATAAAATAAATATATAGTGTATACAACTTGAGAATAACATTTAATGATCATACTCTGCCTATTATATGTGATAATAAAGACCGGAAATTTATAAGACAATGATCATAATAGAATTAATAGAATAATTTGTGAAATAATACCACCAGAATATGAAATGAAATTTGTGGCATGGAAAATTGATAATAACATTGTGTACTTTTATATCTAAATACATATTCACCCATTAAGTTATGTATAAGAAACCATTACCCATGATCAACATATGGACATGTAACCATGTCCATGGAAAACATTGTGAACATGTAATTAGGTTTATTTATAACATTGTAGACATGTAATCAATTCCCTGAATAAACATATGGACATGATATTAGGTCCATGAATAATATTGGGAACATGTAATCAGGTTCACACGTAACATTATAGATTTGAAACCAAGTCCATTCATAACATTGTTATTATGTAATAAGCATCAATCATTACCCGATGGAAATAAAACATTGTTCATTCATAAAATTGTAAACATTTAATCAGGTTCACAAATAACATTATGAACTAGTAATAAGGTTCACTCATACACATATGGATATTAAAATAGCTCAATTCATAACACTATGAACATGTAATCATGTTCACATATAAAATTTGTACTCATGAGTCATCTATCATTACCAAATTCCTTGGAGAGAGATATAGGTTGCACCCATCTCATAACAAAATCATTTATACATGTTCCTCAAGATAATACATCATTCATCATATCATAACCCGTATGAAGACATAGGTTTCTAAACATCAAATCACAACCCATGAATTTAAATTTTTATCATTAAAATTTAATCACATCATAACCCATGGAAATTTTATAGGTTTTATATCCATTTCATAAATTCTTATACCATGAAAAGAAGATGGATTCATAAACCTGTTACCCATTTAATGTAAATGGATTTCATAAACATATATCTCATTGAAGAGAAATATGTTTCATGATGACAATGACATTATAAATATCACATTTATAGAATGAATATGAATGTAACCATTATATTATTTCATCTAAGGGAATGAGTAACTTCAACTGATGTCCTCGTATATGTAAAATTATTTTGAAATATATTTCAAAAACATTTCTTGAGGAAAATATCATTTCTTCTTTGAAAACTTCTTTTTAACATGTAAATCCTTTTTAAAACATTATTCATTGAAAATAGATTATAAAAAATATAAAAGAATATTTGAATAAAATAATTCATTATTAAGATCCTTTTCAATTGAAAATGTTCTTTTGGTATATTTTGAAAATATTTTCGAAATCATTTTTTAATAAAAAGTTCTTTAATACAATAGGCTTCTGACCGAAGAGGGATATGGTATGATTTTACTTAGAAAAAATATCTTCAGTAAAGTTGAGTGGAAAAAATGGTAATGAAAAATGTGGATATCATAATACCCAGCAAGCATAGTCAGAGGAGAATCCCTGATCATTTATTAAAAAAAGAAAAATATACAATAACTAGAAAAGAAGACTGCAAGAGAACATCTTGCCCACAACCAACAAGATCTGACCAAAACAAAAAAACTAAAAGTCATAATAATAATACCATTATCCATATCCATAATAAGTTTTTTCCTCTATAGTATTTAATTCTCATTATGAAGACGTTTAATATTGATTCAGTATATTATCATACTTTTTTCTAAGCTTTAACTTCTCCAATGATGGCTTCTTCTTACAATATTGCATACGTGACACTAGGGTGACACCACTTTCCCACTTAGATGAGGCCCTAGTGTCCACTAGCTTGAGAAGATGAGAATATTACATCCTAAGATTTCTCTTTAGTGGATCATTCATAATGACAACATTTTCAGAAGACTTCTTTCTTCTACTCTGAACAATATCACTGAAAGAGTGACTGATAGCCCCCTTTTTTCCTTATCACTTTCAACAATAATTCCCCATTGACCAGTGACCTTCACGGAAGAATAATCATTACAACCATCATCCTTCACACAAGAAAATCCTCTAAAATTGCTATGCTCCCTCCTCAATCATCTATGATTACTTGTTCTGATCAATTTTGGAAAGACAATGAGAGTTTGGCGTGATACCAAGACCATCACATAACACCCTCTCCATTACACCCTCATCATACAATCCTTTCTTGGGGTCTATCTGAAAATAATTAACGGGTTAAACTCTTTTAACCACAAGGGGTACCTGCTTGACCTCCAAGCCTTCGAACCGATTTCATTTCGGGACAACTTACTTTTCCCTATCCCCACAATTTGTGCATTCAAGAGGCTTTGCAGATCAAGGCCCTGATGGGCACAAATCAGCAGTGTCCTCCGACAAGGGTTGTTGTCCAACACCTAGATCACTCCTCAATCTATCAAATATTTTTCTCAATAACAGATTTGAGGACACCATCACTGGTTTCATACCAGTAGATCGTGTATGAGATGCTGTAAAATAATCCTTCTTCACCCTCTTCAATTGAACTTTACCCAAATGCTCCTCCATCACTGGACAGCTATTTGGTGAGTCTCACACCTTAATATTGTCCAAAATCCCACCCCTAAAAAAATTTTAAACCATTTTCAGTGAGATATTTTCTTAAGGCATGATCCAATCCAGTAGCAACACAACCTCCACCAGATTTCATCTTCACCATTTATGAGCATCCATCCACCCTACCGATGCGAAAAACCCATACAAGATGACCCAAACGGTGGTAGGACACACAATAAAACATCCAAGATTAAAAAACAACCTCTTGTTTCTAACGAAACTCTTGTTCATCCATAACAAAAATAAAATAGATCAGTGACCTTGAAACATTAACTTCCACACAGATTCTCAGAAAAATAGGATAACATACAACTTCAGTGTGATGATCAGAGCAAATATATCTCCCTACCATGTATCCTATTGAACACAATATCTATATACTATTAAATGAGAGATGTAGAATAGGAAGGATTACCTAGGTCACAATCATCCAAGGTCCAGACCACATATGAAAATAGATGCTCCAACAAAACAGGTAGAAAGAAGACCCATTGCATCTTTGAGGTGCTCAGACCAGGAAATGATCATGTCTTTATCAGATCCAAAACGAATCATGAAATGCCTCGGATAAAGCAAACCAATGACTTCATGTTATTGTATCTCCCATGAATCAAAGACAAAATTCTCAAACAATTCAACAGAAGGCCGATGGAGATGGAATCGAGCTACCAAGGTAAGATTGTTGAGGTCTAAAGTGCTGTTGAGCTACGCCAGAAGCAGTGAATGCTGGGGTGCCTCTCCGAAGAGGTATGCGAATTTTGGTGAGAGAGAGAACCTAGAGAAGGGTTGATGGGGGTTTGAGGGGGGTATACTCTTCCCATGAGTATGAATATGGTATACTCCCCCCTCCAATTAGGTTGGGTGATCAGAGTATAAAGGCATTCGATTTAGGTCATCAGAGAGAAGTTGGAGTGTCCCTCTCTAAGACACCACTCAAACGTGTTGATGGGTGATGAGATATTGGGTTTTCATTCCCACCTGTGAACCGCACGTCCCTAGTGATACCCAAGGTGGCCAAACCTTGGGCAAGGATAGTTCCCAATGGGGTATAGGGTCCCACAAGTGGTTTGATATCATATAGTGTGTGTTTCCTTGTGAGGAATCCAACCCATAACCTTAGGGTCAGGACACCACCTCCTTTAACCAACTCACACGTGCCCCATGGGAAAACGTGTTGTTGGGTAATGAGGTATTGGGCTATCCTGCCCACCTGCACACCAAACATCCACAGTGTTGCCCAAGGTGGCCATCCCTTGGGCTTAGGCCTGTTCCCAATGGGGTAGAGGGGTCCAAAAGTGGTTTTCTAGTATATAGTTCGTGTTTCTCTATGAGGACTCGAAACCGGAACCTCGGGGTCAAGATGCCACCACAATTCACCAACTTACTCATGCCCCATCGGCTAATGTGTTTATGGATAATGAGGTATTGAGCTAGTTTTCCCACCTGTGTGCCACACGCCCCCAACAAGGCCCAAAGTGGCCAACCCTTGGGCGTAGGCCCATTCCCAACAGGGTAAAATGTCCCACGAGTGGTTTTCTGTCATATAGTTTGCGTTACCTTTTGAGGACTCGAACATGTAACCTCTTGGTCAGGACACCACCGCCTTTATCCAGCCCACATGTGCCCCCTGGGAAAACATGTTGATGGGTAACAAGGTATTGGGCTTGCATGCCCACCTGCGTGCCGCACATCCCCAGCTAGGCCTAAGGTGTCCAACCATAGTTCTTAGGATAGTTCCCAATGGGTTATAGGAGACCATGAGTTGTTTTCTATCATATAGCGCATGTTGCCTTTCTTGGAATCAAACCAACAACTTCAGGGTCATGACTCCACCACCTTTAACATAATATTTCATCCAATGAAGCATTAACATAAAAAATATTTAAAAGTGGTGAGATTGTCTCAATAATCACTTTTTATTTTGTAATATGGGATCAAACACTCAAAATAAGAAAAGGAAATTACACTGTGCTTATGATAACATGAAAATAATTAGATTCATTCTATAACATATAATATGCAATTATATACACCTTGAAGAAGAGTTTATGTTTTTAATAAAATATGAGTCACAAAGAAGGAAAATTGAGACAAAACATTTTTTCCGATTTAGTAACATTTGTAATATAGACCCCATGAAAGAAGGATTATAAAATGGATATGTGAATTCAGAAACATTTAATTTAAGAAAAATATAATTAAATTATTTTGAGTATATATACAAAAAAATGTATAGGGTTGTTAAAATAACACTAATCTCACTGAAGTTAAAGGAGAGATGATATCACATTATCTTGTGTCTTTACCCTATTCACTGTCCTACAAGGTTCATGTAAAATAAATATAAAATTATTATATATATTTTAAAGATTAATACTTTTTAAAATAATAACATATATTATTTTATTATGACCTTACATTACCCTTATGTTAACGATCTTATGTCAATGTCTCCCTTCAGGTAATATTCGCTTCGTTCTTCACATGTGTCTTAATTTGTTATATAATTTTTCCTTAAAATTATACCATGATTACCTAATTTAAACCATGATATAAATATCATGTATATATAATTACATGTTTATTATAATAATCTCAATAATATAGAAGTACAAAAATTGAATTCACCATTCATAGAGACGGTAAGTCGTACGTACAAATCAATTTTGTTTCTGTCTTTATTGTCGTATTGAATGAAATAATAAAATGAAATATATATATATATATGTATGTATGATTATGTACATCTATCATTATTCCAGTTGAATTAATATATTATATATGTTAACTAAACCCATACTTAATAACTTTTATTTGGTGTGTGAATGAATCACATCGCTTTGAGCCGAGGATAGTCTAAACTTCCACAAATGAGATTATTGTATTAACACCAAATATAAAGTAAATAGATGGTGTTGTAAAAGGGATAAATAATCTTAATATTATATTAAATATAATATATGGAATGTATAAATTTATATTTGATCATAACGACCACTATAATTGGTGGTAAAGAATAAATGAATAATCATAATTTCTGGAGGCAGTAGTTCTCCGTACAAAGAATTAGTATGTTAAATATCCTGTAGATGGTGGTGTGTGAAATTTTAAGTCAAAGAATTATAATAAAAACATACTATTATATATTTTATACATTTGTTTTTACACAAGAATGAAATAAATAGAGTTGATGGGTGAATAAGGAAAACAAAGGAAATGAGAATCAATGAAGATGTTACCTCTAAATATGGTAACTCCATTTTATTTGTTCCTAAATGATTCCTAGAGATTACATCATCACAAGGTATGTATTATAATATTAATAAAGGTAATTTTTGGGCTTATGTGATAATATTTTTGGAGATATTATTTTCTTGAGTGTTGGCATGAAGTGGTATTGTGCTTGCCTTTTTATATTGGAGGGGGAGTGATGCTCTTGTAAATATCAAATGATTTTCATTAATGGGGAGTATAACCTCCATAAATATCCTTAAAAATTGAAATATAAATTATTATAGAGGAATAATTGTCAACTAAAACTACCACCAAACAAAAATATGTTCATTTTAATAATTTGGTTCCTTAACATCTAAGATTCCCCAAGTTTATCAATTTGGTTTTTATTAAAAACTGTATTTTTATAATCTAATTAATTTAACCGTTAAGAATAAAATAAAATGTGATTTATAAGAATATATAAAGACAATTAATTGAAAAAATTATATATAATTAATAAACTAAAATTACAATTTTTTTGGAAATTATTCTTAAAACAAGCGCATGTGATGCACAAAAACACAATTTAAACCCGGACCATGATAACAACATTTTTTCTATATATGAGACACTATTTTAACTATAAAACATAAATTGGTCCTTTAATGGACCATATATAAAATTTTTTAACACATAAATTTATTATCTAGGAATATATTAAATTTTAAAATTTTAAATCATTTAATGAAATTTCATTTAGTATAAAATTATAATAATGTGAATTTTGAGAATATATATTTAAAGTTAATTTTAAAATATCAATATAATATTTTAATTAAAATATTATATGTTAAAATATTTTTAACATGATATATTCAGTAATAAAAAATAAATAAATAAAATAATTCAATCATTTAACTTCACTTTTCATATTCATAGTATCATTTATATTAGTTCATTATTACCAAATTAATCCCTACAATGGAATTTCTTAAGAAATTTATGTAACAAAACCATATATAATAATTATTTATAAATTATTATGATAAAAATAACCCATTTATATTTAAACAGGATATGTATATCCAAATATATGATGTTTTTTATGGATCCCAATGTTTAATAAATGTTAAAGGTATGGAAAGTTCCATTTTGGTCTTTTTCCTTACATAACCATTTATGTAGATCAATTCCTTTTAATAATTTCCCTATAACCCATAACTTTATAACCATGAGGGGATACAATTTATATATTGGTATACAATGGATTTTGGACAAGTTTTTAGGTCATTTATGTCCTTTTTATTAAGGTTTTGTGCCTTAGTAATCTTAATCATACATTAATTGCCATAATTAATTTTATACACATTTACTAATCCTTTTGTTCAAAAATAATATTTTTGATATTCTTAAAATTAAACTACCATAATTTTTTCAACCATGTCTATCATATTTTAAAAATACAAATCACAGGATTGGGAAAACTAAGATTAATTCTTATCTTAAAAATGAGGTGAAATAACAGGTTTTTAATGTAGAAAATGTTTGACTTTTTGTTAAGTTTATATATTAAATTTAAAAGTGAAATTGATTATAAATAACTAAATTGTGTAAATATATATAAAATATATATAATTTTAAATTAATAAAATACAATTTTAAACTTAACATTAATAAATATTTAAACAAAATTGTTTTTTTACTAAAATGATGTAGTTTTCACTAATAATCAAAAAATGAAGTTTCTCGGAAATGTCCCAAAAATTAAGCATTGGATAATTTTGATATTCATAATTAAAAATTATGTAAATTTTATAAAATAAAATTCATAAAAGTGCCAAATTTTTGTTTTAAAATAGGTTGTTCCTTAAAATTTCATAAAACTCTGTCTTGCATGTATCTCAAGCTAGCTCAGTGTCACATATACCACAAGCTACGATAAGTTTTACATGCCGTGCAAGATCAACATGGTGATTTTTATATTGTAATAAGAACATAAAATAATCTATTTTAAATTATTCACAACATCAAAATGATTAATCAAATTGATAAAAAATATTTCACAATATCTCTGTGTGTTACATTTTACCCCCCATAAAATGATTTTCACCCTCAAAATTCATTTGGGTTATCAACTATTTATTATTTAGGATTTTAATTACTAGAAACTAAAATCATCAAAATGAATATTAAAAAATAACTTTAAAAGGGAATGTTGAAACCATAATGGATACCAAAATTAACTCATAAAAAGATTCCCACATAGGATAAGATAGGTGGGAAGTAGAAACAAGGATATAGAAGAGAAATATTATCATTATGTTCTGATGGAGAGTGATAGAGAAAAACGTTAAAAAAATGTTGACAAACACAAATCCATAAATCTACGATAACCTAATGGATCATCCGATTCAACCAAAACTTAGGTATAGGACAATTTTTTTCATTCTAGATTCTTTTTCCACAAGATGATGAATTTTCATGAAAAGATGTACTTTCATGATTTCCAAAAAACATCCCCGCTATATTGTTAATTGATCCACTTAACATCTTTCTCTAAAAAATAAATCAACTTATTCGTTCTTGAAGTAATAGTAGATCATGAGATACCTGATATTACATCCCCTTTCCACCAGTTATCATCGGCAAAAAGTAATTTGAATTGGCTATCCAACATGAATAAATCCTCATAAGGAGAGATAACACATTAAAATTATTCACTTCATCTATTTTTTTACTTATTATTTCAATAAAATATTATCCTCACAACCCATTAGAAAAAAATATTCTAGAATTTAGAAAAAAGTTCTTGAAATCATCATAACATTTATCCCCCATATGTCATAAATTACAACTTGGTTTTCACATTCGAAACATTTGAATAGCCTCATAGTATATTCCCTTGAAACATGTTAATTAATATAATTACCATAAATCCTTTTAGAAAATATTTATTCCTCAATTTTCCAATGACTACTGGATATATTATCCAAATCAAATACTTTATAAACATCATTCATGTTAACATAGAAAAAATTGTCAATAATTAGTTCAATGGTAAATCATACCATCCAATTTACATATTTTTATCTATCGTATCTTTATCCAAAAATCATTATCTCAACATTAATAATTCATTTCGGCTTACCTTACCTAAATTAAAATATTAATATCCCATGAAATAACCTTTTTTTGTCTTCATCACCATTAAACATCTCTTATTTAGTTGTTAGTAAAATCATAAGCTAAAAATACATATATATTTCCCAATTCAGATAACATAATCATTGAATTCCATAACATAAATACTTAATTTGTCAAACATTTTTCTTATATCATTAATCAGGTTTCAACAACTTATTAATTTATACCTCCTTCCTAGAATATTAAATATGTACCATGTCTTATGGTTCCTTTCCCTCAGCATAAGCATCCCTCTTTTGAAGATGGTAAAAACACTGAAAGAATATCACACATGTCACGACCCGTCCTCGGGGCTCGTGTCGTGACTACCCCAAGCCCGCCTTCCATATGCCAGGGGCTGGCGACTAGCACAAAAGGCGTAAATCCTGATTACTGGGAAGGCATTTCCTTTATAAAAGAAAACAAGCACCACAGAGTAAGAAAGCGGAAAAAGTAAACACTAAGTACAAGAGAAGTGATGAAAAGTAAATGGGCCAGAATAAAACCCCAAAAGAAAGTACAACTACAAATGAAAAAAAGTACAACAGAAAAAGGCAACAGCTGGAAGAAGGAAGCAGCTCATGGGTCATCCTCCTCTGATCCTACCTGAAGGGTAGGTACAGATAGCGCAGCTCCTGGATCGTTCGCCACGGATCCTACCTGAAGGGTAGGTACAAATAGCCTCC
The DNA here is from genome assembly GCA_963277665.1 of Viscum album. Classification (NCBI taxonomy): domain Eukaryota; kingdom Viridiplantae; phylum Streptophyta; class Magnoliopsida; order Santalales; family Viscaceae; genus Viscum; species Viscum album. The sequence continues at coordinate 1,488,793,590 of OY728164.1, forward strand.
TCAACGCTCTTGCCCGTCAACCACCTCTGTGTGTCGTCTCGCCGTGAAGTTCTCCTCTAGATACTGACTCATCGTGTGGTCCACCTCCAGGTACCGTCCATTCCTCGAACACTCAGCCTCTGTCAGCACTGCCTGTTGTCTGCAACCAACACAACGTGGTGCGGGCATAGCGCGTGCAGGGGTGAGTATAACGATACTCAGTAGGGACCCCGAGACCCTCAAGGTCTCTCTAAAACACACAAGGATAACCATAAAGAAGATCTCAACCGATAATATCTACTTAGGTATATGCCCATACATATACCTACGTTATCAAGTAACCCATCTCAATCATGAGGAAACATAAGGATCATGAAATCAACGGATAACCACTACCCAGGTATATGCCCATACATATACCTAAGGTATCAAGTGACCTATCTCAATCATGAGGTAAACACAAAGGTTAAAAGCCTCAGCCCAAACCAGGATTTTCATTATCGAAACCGTAACTGCTGAAGAGCTCCGTCTCTGGAGTGTACAGTGGTCCTGTCACAACTCCGAGGTACTGCTCACTAACCTAAGACTGCTGAGGTACTCCTCCTGTCGAGTATTGCGGGTCAGCCACCCAGACACAATAGTGCTTCCCGCCGAGGTATGTCACCCAAACACAGTAGTGCACCCCCCCCCCCCTAGTAGCCTGCTGAGGTACTCTCCGGACGAGTACCGCGGGTCTGCACTGTCACACAGGTAGTGCTACGTCCGCCATGGTTCTGCACCTCAGAAAGTAGTGCTCCGTCCACTGGGCTAGTCGACTCACTCCAAGTCGAGTCGGTCAAGCAGTCGTCAGGTATCAGCCAGCTACACGGTCTCCGTACTCCGCACGCTCGTCTCTGGGAGGATCCGCTCCACGAGCTACAGTTCGATACTCCATGTATCTCAATGTCCCACGAAAAAGTATCTCAAAGGACTGCCTCGTCATAGGGGTCTCATCGCAACAGACGGATCGTCAATCGGACGCCCGAACTGTGAGTTACTAGCATTTTCGTCCCAGGGGCCCTGTTGGTTTCGTGAGCGAACCAAATCCGGCCGTATCTCAACTGTACCCCGAACTCTCATATGGTATACTCATAGGGACCGTTTCTCAACATGATCAACAACGCTGCGGACGGTTCGTCAAATGGACGTCCTGTCTGAAAGATATCAGCTTTTCCGTTCCAAGGTCCCGGTTGGATTTCGGGTGCGATCCAACCCGGCCACTATCCAACTGCATCCAAAACTCGGGCGAAGTATGCCAAATGTTCTGTCTCATCAACAGGAATCCAACGAGATAGACGGCGCATCAATCGGACGCCCGGTCTATGAATTATTGACTTTTTCGTTCCAAGGGCCCGGTTGGTTTCGTGAACAAACCAACCCGATAGTACTCCGAAGGCATCCAAACCTCGAGCATAGTAAGCCAAAATATCCGTCTCACCTAGAGGAAATCAACAAAGCCGACGGCACGTCATTCGGACATCCGAATCTCAAGATATAAGCGTTTCCGCTCCGAGGGCCCGGTTGGTTTTGTATCCGAACCAACCCGGCCTGGCCCAAAGTTCTCCGAAACCTTGATTTTGTTATATCGAAACGACCGTCTCGGTCCGAGGATCGCGTTGCCGCTGACGGCTCGTCAATCGGAGGTCTACATCTCATGATATGGGCATTTGACCGAAAGTGGTCTGAAAACGGGGGTCTGGGCCCGGGCCGACCCCCCCCCCCCCTGGGTCGACAGATGCGGGTCGACCCGACCCGAGTCCAACCCGGCTCGGTCCGGCCCGACTGGGCGGCCGTGGCTCGGCCAGCGTGGCCGAGCCGATTCGCGGAGCGGGGAGCGCGACTCCCTCGCCCGCCTCTAATTGAGGTCGGTGTCAGATCCGCCGGCCACCAAACCTCCAGCGACGCGCCCCTTCGCCGCGGCCCGACTCCGACCGTGGTTATTTGGATTTCTTCGATGCGGCGCGGCGGCGTCACGTTCTTAAACTTGCTTCCACGACGCGGCGCGACGGTGTCGCGTAATACTTGCCGTGTGATTCCCGCGTGGTGCGACGACACCTCGCCATTCTGTTCCATCCACAAAGAATCAAACATGAACATAGGAGGGGGGTTCGGCCGTGTTTGTGCGGTCCGGCCCCCCATCTCGTTAAACGATAACATCTAGTCGAAAATCCACGATAATCAATAAACTAGATTCATGAACGGAAAAATAATTAACTAAAAATAATCCCCTACCTCGGTTCAGGAACGGTGTTCGTCAACAAGCCACGGAAGACGAGCGTCGCGGAGGTCGGGCGTCGTGGGAAAAGAACATCGACGTCGCGAAGCGAGGATTCGAAGTCGTTGACGGCGATTTCGTCGCGGAAAACCTTCATGGAAGAGACGACGCGGAATAAGAACATCGCGTCGCGGATACAACGTCGCGGAAGAACCTTCTTCTTCGGCGAAGAAGTTCTTCGTTGAAGAACGGTGTTCTTCGCGTTCTTCGTCGAGGTTGAAGAAGAAGAAGACCGCTTCCCCAATCCTCTCAAGGTTGCAAAACTCTAACAATAATAAAAAAAGACCAAGTCTTATTTTATTAACACAACCTAACTATTTGAATTTCAAGAGTTTGAAAATTCAAAACCCACATTTAACTCACTTATGTTATTAACATAAGACGTCATAAAATTAATGAGGTGATAAGTTAACAAAACATAAATGGGGGGTTTAGAGGGGTTAGGAAAGTGAGGGGTTAAGAGGGTTAGGGAGTTTAAGGAATTTGAAAAGGTGGGGGGTTCGTGTGGGCCCCACCATTTCAAATATCCACACATGGGATGTTGGATAGATGTTGGCCCACCACCAACTTCCCATGGGAGAAGTTAACCCCATAACATGAAATAAAATTGATTCAACAATTTTATTCACTTTATTTAATTAATCCCCATAAATTAACTTCTTCTCCCGCACAAACGCAACAACGGTAAAGGTTCCCTTAAGTGATTATCGACGTTGTGAGTTCATCAGTGCCATAGGATTTCAATTCCGAGCACCGGTTCAAAAGATAGGAAAACCCGCTCGTTCGTTCACTGAACGTACTCGAGCCAAACTTCGGAAATTGATTCTGGGCACTCCGGGCCTCAGAATCAAGTGCCGTCAAAAATTGAGTTCTTGAGAAATCCCAAAGAAAATTTAGAAAAAAAATTCCCTTGAATTTTACGGGTCTTTACATTACTCCCACCTCAGGGCTTTACGTCCTCGTAAAGCTTTAACACAAACTAAGGTTACAAAAGTGGTACAGAGCACGCATCTGAGCCTTCCGCTCCCATGTGATCACCCGGAGGTTCCGTACTGCCAACGAAAGCTCACCCGAGGAATCGACTGTCCTCGTAGGATCCGCTCCTATCGATCCTTGATCCCCACTATAAACCTCCGTGGAAAACACCTAATCACAATCGTCCAGCTCCTCATGGTCAATGATATGAGAAGGGTCGAGCACATATCTCTTAAATTGAGATATGTGGAAGTCGTCGTGCACTTGGTGCAATTGAGGTCGATGGGTCAAGCGGTAAACCACCTCCCCTACCCAGTTGTGGACCTAGAAAGGTCCGTTAAACCTCAGAGTTTACTTGCCGCCTTGGCCACAACTCCGTAAACTTCGTCGAGGTGAGACCCGTATAAGGACGTGATCGTTATCCTCGAACTCTAGAGGTCTCCAATTCCTGTTAGAACTGGAACTCGAAACGACTGTCGCCACGAGGGTAAGGTTGGCCGACTCAAGAGTGATCGGTCTCACCCTCCTGTGCATGAGTTTAACTTGTGCTGCCCAGGGTTTCCTTTTCGCCGACCAAGGAAAACCCATCCCGACGTTTGCCTAAAACCGTCAATTTGAGTATGAACATTTATTGCCCATTCCATACTCAAACTAACGTCGTAAGGCCTCGACGCTGCCACCAAGATATTTCCAACCGGAACTCTCGCCTAGTGGGTCTGACAACACCATCGGCATAAGTGTGATTATCGAGTCTCCTCCCAAGGTATCTCCAGATGTGAGGGTCAAGTCCACGGCTTACCAGAAACTCTAGGGCTGGAACAAGATTTGTTAAAGCAAGGAATGATTCATATCGACGTCCATTACTACAACAGCTAGTAGTGGAAACAGACTCTCCCATGAATCATTTCTAGAGCCATTGGGTCACACTCCTTGACCGTATGTAGCCACACTCTTCCTCCGCCCTCCAGCTCCCTGAGCCTGGCGGGAATAACTAAGGTGGGTGGTTGTACCATGTTAGTATGTACACCACCTCATGCTGCTCTCCTAGCTCTGCCTCCACATCTGCTGCTTCGTAGACTCATCTATCCTTTAAGCTTCCTCTTCTTTAACATTTAACACGTTCGAGTCTCTAAGACTGGAGCCGGTTTCCTGTTTCTTACTACACTGTGCAGTCTTCATCCGCTCCTGGATGATCTGCACCTGCTTTGCCTATGATCTGAAAGAGCTGCTAAAATTTTTCTTTTTCCGCAAAGAGAAACTCGGTCTCATCCCCTGGATGAACCACACCCATTTCCTAATACAGTCAATCCGGACATGAAGGACGCATTCATGCCATGGATGACGTCATAAGGCCTCGACGTAACTACTAAGAGATTCTCATTATTTTACAAATTTATATTTTTGTGATTTTTTCTGTCATTCTATAATAATTTATTATTCTTCCACTGGGTCATGATGTTTTGTTATCAACATTAATCATAAATGAAAAAACAAATATTTCAATGGATAATTATAGAAATTCCCTAATTATGTTGTGGGGATTGAAGAATAAACTCTATTATAATTTTGAAATGGGATTTATTCAACCATGTGTATTGATATGGGATTCACCAATCCATTTTTTATGAATTATGAGGGACCAATTGGACTCTACATTGATTATAAAGAACATAAAAACTAACTATCCATATTATTTTTACATTATCCTATATTTATTTTTATTTTTGATCAATTTTGATGGGAAAATAATTTTTTATGAACAATATTTTTTCTATGTAATATCATATGAAGTTTATAAGAAATTCTATACTCAAAAAATTCATTCTATATGAGGTATGGAAACTATAAATTTATGGTTATGATATTTGTTGTCAAATATTCCACTACTATCCACATAGACTTAGTGAATGTATTCTTTAGATATTACCAGGATCAGTTTTTAGAGGTGTTTATTGGTGAAATCCTTATATCGTCAAATAGAAAGAAAAAACATGATGAGCACATGATATTTGTAAAAATTAACTTGAATAGGGAATATTTATATGAATATATTACGATGTATGAATTTTTGATTAATAATGTTTTATTCTTGGTTCATATAATCTATTTTTTGGTATTTAATTAGATTATTCAATGATGGAATTCATTTGGAAATGGACCACACATCCCATGGTTACTCAGATCTATTTCACTCTTCATTTGAATATATATTTTCATTAATTTATGGGGAGCAACCAATGGCTACCTAACCCACTCACTAAGTAAAAGCATAATGGAGCCAGTTACCATAAGTAAAATAAATGTGAATAAACTTTAAAGAACATAAAATAAGTCTAGTTAGAATGAATGTGATCAAATTAAAAAGTAATAGTGAAGGTTTCATATTATTTAGAAAATTATAAAATAATAAATTATGTTTTTTAAGTTATTATATTATATTTTTATAGCTTATTCCTCAAAGGAATTGATGATTATGTAACATCCTAGTTTCAAAAGCCACCCAGAGGTGCCCCATACCCGGTTGGTCACATGAACTCAAATGCATTTCCCCAAATGCTAGAGGTTACCGACTTGCAGTGAGGGCATTAGGTGTGATAGTGAGGAATCTATGCCCTCATTGGTAGAGTACACAGTGGAATAGAAAAAATAATAATAGTGAAAGAAGTAAAGAAACCATACACAATTGAACAGCGAAAGACTAAATAGGATAAACAAGAGGAGCACATATATACATGATGCATGATACATATGTTTAGGAAAACATCCAAACAAGTCACAATACTAGAAAAAAATTGTACAAAAAACAAGTACAAAGGAAATATAAACATCTCCCCAGAATCAGAAGCTTATGCTTAGTCCCATACTCTCCAACTCCACGACAAGTCAAGTACCTAATGTTAAAGAGAGATTTCCCTTGTCCATAACTGCAACAACATAGTCTATTTGGGCCCAAATTCATGACCCATACAGAATGTGAGACAAAATCCATTTATTTATCCACCTGAAGATCTGTGCCAAATAGTTAGTGAATATATGGCAGGTAAAATTACAGAAAACAGTAAACATGAACATGCTGAATAATAAGAAATCTACATTTCCAAAGTCAAGTAACAACTAACAAGTAGAAAATCAAAACCGGTAACTCTCTGGGAAGTAATCATAGAAAACCCCACTAGTCCTACTGAAAAGTAACCACAACCCTCTAGGCAGTTCCCTCAGCCTAACCCCTCTGGTTTGGTAATACAGAATTATAAAGACTCTCCGAGGAAGCACACGAAGTCAAATCCCCTTATAGTATAGAGTAGTCCGGAACTCTTTGAGGAAGCTCACACTGTCAATTCCCCTTATATCCCCAAGGTCAAGGAATCTATGAGGATTTTAAATCGGTCAATTCCCCTTATATCAAATGTCGTTCATATACACTTGGAGGATGCTGACACAGTAAATCCCTCCAATAGCCTATGGTAAACAGGTGATTCAAATAAACAAAATAGGGACTCTTTGACGAAGCTCACACGATCTATCCCCGTATAGCCTAGAGTACTCAAGGAATCACTGAGGAAGCTCTCACGGACTATGACCGTATAGCCCCAAGTAATCTTAAGCTCTCTGAGGATTCTCACTCGGTCAATAACCATATACCCTCAAGCACAATGTCTCTCTGAGGAAGATTAGTTAGTCTATCCCATTATAGTATTCTACACCCGATTCTCACGACCATGTGTAGAATAACATCATAGAAATAAAATATATCAAAAGTACAGTTACAGAACTACTTGGCTAAACAGTCTTATAGCATATCAAGCATGTGAGAAAACATTTCTCCACCCTACTACAGTAGGCATAGAAACAGATAAACCAGCCAAGGCTAAACAGGACCAAATGATCTTAAATAGAACATGCATGGGTAGAACCTCCAAAGCATAGCATTTCAACCATATTCATATTCAAAAATAATCTACACAAGAATACTATCAGGGCAGACATACAATAGTGTAATACGGTAAACAGACAATACCACGTTCAATGGTATTGGTTGAATTTCCACATAATATTCATGGACATTCAATGGAAAGTCAAAAACCTCTTACATTGACATTATAATATTGTTATACTTGAACCACTAGACTTGAATCACTTTATAATTCCATATATCTACAAAAACACATAAAACTTTAAACTCATGATAACATAAGAAAGAGGGGAAATCATGTAATCAAACATGGAAAGAAGGAAGATCTTACCATTACGGTTCTAACGCAATCGATGGTCGTCAATTCGGATAAAAGATAGAGGATTGGGGGCCTAGAGATGTTTTGGAATTGTATAGTTTCTCTCGGCCGAACAGAACCTAGAAGAAGATGCTTCTGGTGGTTAGACGTGACCCCGGTGCATTTAATAAAAAAACAAAGTACACGAAATGTACTTTTAGAGTACATGGTATGTACTTGATGTTTCTGTACTCCACTTTAGGTGGCCCCCATGTCACCCCTAGATGGTTGTGTGTGTGGTTATGACATGGCCAGAACAAAATCTCCAGTGGTATCGAAGTACACGGCGTGTAATAATAATGTACATGGCATGTACATTGAAAATTTCTATATTTTCCTTTTTTTCTCAAAAATGACCAGAAAAGGAAAACATACATGAAAAAAGGATCTAGGTTCTTACAAAATTCCCCCCTTAAAGAATATTGTCCCCAAATATCCCCAGTGTGGCATAGAAGAAGAAACCTCGAACAGCTCCAGCCATAGTGCTCGTACATCGGTCTCTCTCTCCCATGTCTCACCATGTACCCGTCTGTGCTGCTATAGAACTCGGACCAGAGGAATATACCGGCCACCGATGACCTTTTTACTATGATAAATAAATCTAGATAGGATGCTCCTAAAACGACACATCCACCTCAAGATCAACCACCTTGGGTTTAAATACATGAGATGGGTCTAAAAAGTAACGTCGGAGTTGGGAAACATGGAAAACATCGTGCAAAGCCATGTACCTATGAGGTAACTGCTATCGATAGGCAAGCAGCCCAACTCTCTCCAACACCTCAAATGGCCTGACATAACTCGGTGAAAGCATACCCTATCTCCTTATCCTCTTGTTCCCCAACCTCGGTGTGACATGCAAGAAAACCTATCCCCGACCTCAAACTCCATAGGTCGTCTCCACTGATCAGCATATGACTTCCGTCGAGACTGTGCAGTAGCCATCCTCTTCTCAATCAACTCTATCTACTTTGTGATCTCCTGGATAAGACAAGGATCCAAAAAAGTTTCCTATCCTATCTCCAGCCAACATAAGGGTGATCGGCATGGCCTACAGTACAAAGAATCATAAGGTGCCATCTCAATAGTAACTTCAAAACTATTATTGTAGGCAAACTCCACAAGAGGTGTATGCTTCTTTCAAGAACCTCCAAAGGCCAGAATGCATGCTCAAAGCATATCATCATGCCCCTGAATTGTAAGCTTGGTACACCATCTGTCTGGGGATGGTATTTTGTACTCAAAAGTACATGTGTACCCAAATCCTTCTGATGCCCCTGCCAGACCCGAGAAGTAAAACGCGCATCCCTATCTAAAACAATAATGTGTGGAACTCTATGTATACGTACAATCTCTTGTACGTAAAACCATTCCAACTCATCAACACTAAAGGTCTCCTTGATCGGTAAGTAGTGAAAAACCATCATAAGCCTTTCGATGACAACACAAATAGCATCATTCCGTCGAGGTGACCTCGGAAAACTGTTCAAAAATTTCATCGTGACATCATTCCACATCAACTCCGGAATGGGTAACTGCTGAAAAAGACCTTCTGGTCATTGATTCTCTACTTTCACCTAATGACATGTGGAACACCTCATGACAAAACCAGTATCATATCTCTTCTTACCTAGACACTAATACTTACGGTGTAGATCACGATACATCTTGGTGATTCCAGGATGAACTGCCCAAACTGAGTAATGAAAGACCCACATCATCTCCTCACATATGTTTTCTACCACCTAGGCACATCCCTGGAAATGCAAGATCTCAGCCTCTCATACTTTCCATCCATGAATATGGTCCTCTCTGGACACACTCTCCTACAGGACTAGGCCTTCTGTGTATGATAGCTACCTCATCCATACCCGATCAAGATGAGAAGAGGTAACAGCTACAAAAGATAAAAAATTTGGACCATGACTATCGTGAACCTCCAAATGAATCTCAGAGAATAGAGCCATAGCTTCCACTAACTGATAGCCTCATTAACTACTTGTATCTATGTTCTCCTGCTCAATGCGTCAGCCACTGTGTTTCTTTTCCCATGTGTATAGCCATTATCAAAGTCAAAGGACTGATGATAATCAACCCACCTGTGCAATCTCATATTTAGATCACATTGAGTGAAGATGTACTTGAGCCTTTTGTGTTAAGTACAAGCCACACAATTCTCTCCCAGAAGATAATTTCTCCTACAGTGTAATGCATGCACAACAACTTCCAACTCCAGATCATGCGTCAGGTATTTCCTCTCATGTGGACGCAACTACTGAGACATGTACGTGATGTCTCCATCTCCCGGCATCATCATAGCTCCTTCCCCAATACCTGAAGAATTACAATAAACAGTATAGATTTTTCCTAGTTTCGGTAAGACTAGCATCGATGCTGACGTCAACCTCCCCTTCGGCTCATGAAAGGCTGACTCACAAGAATCTGTCCACAATAACTTTTCACCATTCTTAGTCAGACCTATCTATGGTGCTTCTAATCATGAAATGTCTTGTATGATGCGTATGTAGTATCCATCTAGCCCTAGGAAACTACTTACCTCAAAGAAATTCTTCGGCCTCTCCCTATAAACTACTTCCCTCACATTCTCTGGGTCTACTGATACTCATGTCTCTTAGAAAACATGAACCAAGAAGTGAAATTGATCCATCCAAAAGTGGAATTTCGAGGGATTAACATATAAACGATCCTCTCTCAGTGTACTCAGAATGATCTCAGGATGGGTAGCATGGTCATGTCGAGTGTGAGAGTACACCAAGATGTCGTCCACGAAAACCACCACGAAAGAATCCAAGTATGGATGGAACACTGTGTTAATTAGTGCTGCGAAAACTATAGGTGCATTCGTGGGACCAAACGACATAACCATATATGCATATAGACCATACCTACTTTTAAAATCTATGAGGGGTATATCATATGGTCTAACACACAACAGATGGTAACCGGACCTCAAGTCGATCATCGAGAGAACCCGAGATTCATGAAGTAGATCAAAGATATCGTCAATCCTCGAAAAGGGATATCGGTTCTTGACTGTCAATTGGTTCAGCATCCGAAAATCCACCCAATGCCTGAGGGTTTCATAAGCCTTCTTCACAAACAGGACAGGCGGTCCTCAAGGAGAAGTATTGGGTTGGATGAATACCTTGGCCTGTAACTCCTCCAACTGCTTCTTGAGCTCCTACAACTCAGTTGTATCAATCCTATAAGTAGGAATGGAAACTGATGCTGATCCTGGCATGTCATCAATGGAAAATTATACCTTGTGCTCTGGAAGAAAACCAGAAATTTCCTCTGGAAAGACATACCTGAAATGATCCTCCACTGGAAGAAAATTTAACTATGAAGTCCTCTGGTTATCCAGATACAGACCTCAAATATGGGCTATAACTCCTCATTTCCCATGACGCTCGGGTCCTGCTCGACTCACCCGGACATCCCACTCACCCCAATAAAGAAAATATCCACCCTATGGTGATATGAAACTAACCATGTGGTGGTAGAAATCGAAGACTTCCTGGAAGGGAACTAACCAGTCCATTTCGAGAATGACATATTATCTCAACATCTCTAGAAGATAGAGGTCCAATAGGACGTGACACTCTGAAACCTCAAGAGGGAATTATATGAACTGATGTACACTAACCTCCCTAGTCCCCAATGATTTTTCTAGTTTCAAGATATCATCATAGGAAAAGCTGCCCTGACCAAGGCTTTCCACAACAAAAATATAGATAAAGCTATGAGAAGCCCCTATGTCGAATAGAGTTGAAGATAAAATTAAGGAAACTAATATCGTACCTCGAACTGTAGAGGTTCCAGGATCTTTCTCCTACTGGGTCTTCTTCACTAAAAAAGCATAACCTCTACCCCGGCCCTGTGACCCTACCTGACCACTTTGAGATGATCCACCCTGGTATCGCTAAAAGACTGGTGATTGACCACACCGGACATGACCTCCACCTCGGCTTGAATGGATAGAAGACCTCCAGTTCCCAAACCCGTGAGAAACTGGTGGTGATGCTCACGAATGTGGATTCATATAATAACACCTATCTCCAACTACTAGAGGAAAAAATTGACAGAAGCACTAGATATGCCCCATCTTGTGGCAAGATTGGTACACCATCAGATATCTCAGAAAACATGGCATAGTATTCCCAATCTTCCCGAACTGGTAGCACACTATGTGGCTACAAGAAGGTGCATCCAGCCTACCCTAATATCATCGAGAATTCTCCTTACGACATTTCTTGCTATCATCAAGAGGAATACTAACTTTGGATGTTGAGTTGCCCTGGATCACTACCCCAGAATCCATCAGATTACGCTCTGTGATCCGTGTCTGGTTGAAAAAAGAGGATATCAAAGTCAACCTGAATATGTTCACCTAGGAACGGATCTCCTATCTAAGACCGTCCTCAATCTTCTTTTACATGAACAACTCATCACCTACTGGGATAGGCGTGAAACGATGTAGCTATGTGAAATGAGAGGAATACTCCATCACATAAAGAGTACCATACTCTAAGCTCATGAACTCCCAAGCTCAATCAGCTCTCAAGGTCTCTGGTTAGATGTAATCGTAGATGATACGCTAAATCACCTCCAAAGAAATATTATGGTGGTGTCTCGCCTGAGAGATGACATCCCACCACCTCTTTGAGGAGTCTTGGAGAATGCACGTCACGAGATTCACCCTCATATTTGGTGGAACCTCGATATGTTCAATGATCGTCAGCGTGGCTTTGATCAATGATAAAATTGTTGGATATATTCATCTTAAAATTTCCACCGCATTAATATTTTCACCATGATGGTAGTAAATTGATATGTCATAGTATTTGATCAGCTATAACATTATATTATGGTTCACATTAATAAATTTCTATGGTAATATATATTTGAGGCTCATGTGATCGGCATATATCTCACACTTCTCCCCATAAAGATAATGTCACAATATTTTCAATTAAAATATCTCATATTCCAACACAAAATCACATATGAGATAGTTTTTCTCATAAACATTCAAATGAATTTAGGCGTAGGAATGACTTTTTCATTCTACATTTACACAGAGAAAAATACCTTATTCGAAGCATCTCAGAATACTAAAACAATTTCTCCACTTGTAGGTAGTGTGATCCCAGTGGAATTGTTAGGCCCCCATTTTAACTCCGTTAAGATTTATTCACATTCATCATTACAAGAGAAATTGAATCCCTTCTGAGTTATCATTTTAAGAGGCTTTGAAATTCTAGATTAATTTCACACAAATTGGTGACAATACCAAGCAAATTTAAGGAAACTACATATATATGTCATAGATGTTGGCTTCATTCATCCATAAATTACATTGGTTTTAATGGATCTAATGATATTTTATTTATTATGATGATATGTCTTAGGAATGAGACTTCCTTCAACCAAAACATACACATGTAGTATAGGGCATAAAGCTTCTCTGTTTGTATGGTCTTTAGAATAATGTTAAAATTCTCTTCATCATACTCATTTATTATATAGTATAAAGAGATATCATATATGAAAAATACCAAAAATTTTATGAGATAATTTGAAAGACTATATTCATCAAATATATGATTATTTCTAGATCATTAGTGATTCCAAATTGCATCACTTTGAACTCGTAGTGCATGTACATTGTACAAAATGACGTCTTGTGGATATCATCCTTCTTCACCCATACATGATAATATTTTGACCAAATATCGACCTAGAAAAATAATTGGTTCCCATGTTGATAAATGATCATGTTATTTATCCATATAAAAGGAAACTTGTTCATTATCTGGATCCTGTTGAGATCATAATAATTAATGCCATGGTGCATTGAACCAAACTTCTTATAGATGAAGAGGACAAGTGCATACCATGGTGAAGAACCGGGGTGTATAAACCCTTTATCCATATTATCCTATAATTTTTCCGTTATCTTCTCATGATATATAAAATATATCATATACAAAACCTTTTATATTATAAATTCCCTAGGTATAAAATCAATTAGAAATTCAAAATTTCTATTTCGAGGAGGTCTATGAAATTATATGATAAACACATTAACATATTCCCTCCAAATATGTATTCCTTTAAAGATTATAATATAATTAGACTAAATTATTTGATCTAGATAAAAAATCTAATAGTGAATTAATTTCAATTTTTAAGATGATTGTTTTAATGATGATTCATCCTCAAACATTAACTGTAATGAATCAGGGGTTAATTCACAATACAGAGAGTGATTTCATTTTCACAAAAATTTATGTGGGATTTATTTTGGGAAAGATATTCCATGCCCATAATTGAATAAAATTATACTAAATAAAGAATAAAAATATTTTCTAGGAAGTTTATAAAACTAATTTTGATAGGGGTGGATTTGATTACATGGGATGCAATAATTTCCCAATTTTCCATTTTAATCGACATCCTTACAAACATGATTTGTGGTGGGGTTTTAATAGTTCATCTAAATATTCCTGATATTATCGAATGTGTAGAACCATAATCAAAAAATAAATTCTCTATTCAAGAATTAGTAAATATAACACATATAACAACTTTGTTTTTAGGATTCAATTTAGAAGTAGTGACCGAAAAACCACAACCCTACTTCCTTGTTGATTATTGGTTGCCTCTAGAGATCCTTTTCTTATGGAATTAGTTTTCAATGATCCATGTTTTGAAGAAGTTTAATAAATGAAAAATGAATTGAGGGTTAATGGGAGAATTCCATTAAATCATTACATTAGCATATTTTTTCAGTAACAAATAATTACATGGTGTCCATCCATATTGCACCTAAATAATTTATTAATTCCCTTTATATTATTTCAAGGGGATATTATTTAAACAACATTGACAGGTTGGATATTATAATTTCATAGCACTATTATATTTTCCAATGGAATTTCATATTTATACTACAATTTATGATTCTAGTCCCCATTATTCCCTTTGTATTTTCTAATCTAAATATCATCCTTGAGAGAATATAATTAATTTTTCTCGAAACATCAAATGCACAGATATGCTGGTATTTTTCTATTAAAGGTTTTATCCCACCCAAATAGTGATCAACCCTGCATTCATGTGTAACAACAAAACCAGGTGCAAATCATACAAGTATTGTGATGTTTTCCTCGTGCGAAGAAATATATTATTGATATTTTTTCATATAAGAAAATAAATTCCATTTTAATTTAAGAATAAGAATGCGAGGAAAATATTTATCAAAAAACAATTTTTTTGGATTTTCTACTACATAATTACATCAATATATTCATTAGGAATAATATTATTGTTCAATGTACACCACTGATTAGATTCTATCTCTATATAATAATCGACCCAAATAAAAATATTCTGTATGGAAGATTATAGGATAGAGAATATCGTTTCAATGGAGTTGATCCATTTTTCTATGATTAAGGGATCAGATGATACATTGATAGTTGATAGACTTTATCTCATGATGATCTTTATTGTGAATTGATCACTCTTAGGGGGTTTTATAAACTCATATTGATACAGTTTTCTATTTATAACATAATTTAGATGAGAGAGTTTCATTGATTTTAATTTTATTCTTGATCCAATCAGGTTGGGAATATAGTTGGGGAAGTCATCACATTTCCCTTTGAAATAGTTGTTATAATAATTCCTCATATGTATGGCCATTATCTAGAATAAAAGTAAAATTATAGATGAGTATCTTCAAACATTGAACAGATAAATTCAAATCTAATGAAAACAAAGCGATATTATATAAATTAAATTTTATTTCCTAAACAAATGTGTTTATATGGTCAATCATTGTTATCCGTGATATGTTTCATAACATATATTCTTATGGTAAACTTTTTCCCTTAATAATCACTCACAATGATATTTTTAATTTACCAAATAATTTCCCCAGGATTGAAAATCCATTTACGCAATAATGGCAACTACCATGTAGTAGGTTTCCTGAGTCAGTCTCGAAACACCGTTTCAGAGTTTTTACTCCTAGATACATCTTTTTTTGAACCATGTCCACTTATTGTATCTAAAAATGGATTAATTTTATTCATAAACAACTTACTCTATAATATAATAATTTAGAGGGGGTGGGTGGATCATATTAATTGTCTTATTCCAAATGAGTTTTCTATATTTTTTAATCTGAATCCCATGAATTACTAAAATATTCATTTGATAACAACTATAACAACCCTTCTCATTATATCGCATAAATTAAGGATTTATTAAATAAAATTAAATTTAATTCAACCCAAAATATCATTAATTATAATGTATTCTTAAATTAGGTATATAACATAACATATTTAACATGGGATAAAAAACATTATTAAAAACTTAATTAACATGATTTATAGAAAACATTATTAACATCCTCAAAATACTACCTCAATCTTAATAAATTATGGGATAACATGGTGAAAAAATAAAGGGGTGGGACAAAATCCCAGAAAGGAAATAATCAAAGAATAACATGAAAAAGATGAAAAATAATATAATAAAGGTATATCAATGATGAAAAATAGTAACATGAGGAATAACACATGATATTTACTGACAATCATAACAATGGAAATGTGGGAATAACCCAAAACACAGAATCTTGGTCATAGGTCAACTGTTAACCACCATGAATTCATGGTGTAAAAATATCCAAGAAATAATTAGGTACACCCCTATCCTAGAATGATATATCATAATACTAGAAATTACCAAATTAATTTGTGATCTATCTCGGTGCACCCATCATAATAATTTCATTATCATACACAAGTGTGACACATAAATCATATGACATGGAACCATTACTCATCATAATTTATTCCATGATGAAGTGATTTTTATTTCAGAAATTTATCTCCCTAGATAATAAGTATATGTTCATAAAGGTTAATACCATTTATATAATAATTGATATGGTATTTAATAAATATTTTGTTTTTATAAAAAAATTATTGTGAAATTTTGTGAGAATAATAGTGTTACATAAAAATTCATAAAATTGTTAATTATATAGAAATGTGTCTATAATTATTTTCACATAAAATGGTGAGTAATATGTTCTTGAAAAATCATATATCAAAATTTAAAATTTGGAAATAAAAATCATATTGTAATGAAGAAAACATGAATAGGTAAAAGAATATGTACGAAATTTCAGCATGGTAATGACAGTACATAAAGAATCATGGGAGGATTAACGATATTTAAAGTATGATATAATAATTTATAAATAATATGGATATTATGGGAAATATTTAATATCATCCCCATCATGAGAAAATGAAATTTAAATGACCTAATATAAAATGATTGATTGGTGAAAGTTGATATTGGAAGAACTCTTATGGAATTTTGGCATAGTAACAAATTAGATATGGGTCAAAAAGATAGAAGATAACTGATATATCATTCATAAAACATAAATTTGACTTTAATTTAATGGTAATACATAACTGAAAAAAAATATCCAATTGAAATTAAAATAACTAATTTTAAACAAGGTTCATGAATTGAATGGAGGAGAGGAAGGTGGGGATCCCATGCCAAAGTGTTTGACTCTAGTTTCTTGTAAAGGGATTATTGATACATTATAGTGACTTGGTAGGACTATATGGAGTGGAGGGAAGATTATTACTTTCTCAAATGAGTTTTAATGAAGATTAATGTGAGCATGGGTGGGTTTATATAGGAAAAGATGGATATTTGTTTTATTATTTTTGGTTTTGAATTTCACAAAAAAAATACACAAATACACACACCATACCATGGTTTTTACAATGGTCTCTACCAAATGGGAGTGGAATTTATTATTATAGAATTAAAAGGGACAAAATTATAATAATATTAACCTTTTTTATGAGGTGGTGAGTCGCACTATAAAATAATTGATATGAATATCTAAAAATATATTATAAGTCTTGGAGGGTTCGTAATGGATTCACAAAATAATTAAAAGACATTAAATAATATTATTTTAAAGTTATAACATATATCTGGTTGTTGATATTATTTTTAGTATATATTAAAACACTTTTTGGTCATTCTGATGTCATAATACTCAAAGTATATTTGTATAGTATTTAATTATTTCCTGAAATTTTTATTATCTCATAAAATATTGAAAAAATAACTATTGAATAATTTAGACATCCAAATTTAAATAATATTATTCATTCTATCTAAATAATTTTCAAAAATATTTTAATTTTTTCTTTTAAAATAAAAAATTACATTTTTTGGAAATGACGATGTTTTTTTGACAATATCAATTTTTGAACACTTAAAAACATTAAATTTCACATCGTATAAATTATATGATCATTTATAATTAATAAAATTTTGTTAATAATAATATTTATTTATAATATAATTTATTTCAATGATCAATTATTTTATCAAAATTTATTTCCAAATTGAATTTGAATTTTAACCAAAAATATTATTTTTGTTTTATTGAATCAAATTAAAAATGATTTATAATGTAAATATAATTCAATGTAAATATATTAATTATTTTATTATATATATATATATTGATATTTATAGGGTATTTTCATATATCCATTTAATACACAAGAAAACACCCTAATAGAAAGGTGCATGAACATGGGACTTTCATGTGGTGGTTCAGAAAACATAGTTTGGGATGTGATCTCGATGAGCTTGAACATCTCCCATAAACGGTTTTGATCATTCTCAAGTCATTGGATCTAATCATGTGAATGATCAAGGGCATAACATCAGAATTTCATCTCATTTGGTAACTCTGAAAAATGGGCTTTATATGGTATAATCCTATTGGTTGATGCCATCCATTCCATTCTCTAGGTCAATTGGATTTGTTATAACCCTCTATTTATACTAATCATGTGATCAATATTCAACAGAAATATTATCAATTGTAAAGATACATAATGATCATTTATATCAAATTACATATAATAATAAAAAATTAATTCATGTGTTTTCTATTACCGTATTAAATAGTAAAACATTTAATTTAATTAAAATGATATTTATATTTATAACGGTTCTAGTAGTTACATACATTACCGAATTTGAGGTGTTGTGTGATAAACCTTGTTTCTATCCTTTATTATATAAAAATAATTGAGATCTATTATTTATTGATCCCAATTTAGTGTAGAGCATGGAAAAGAAGATCCAGCCTGTTAGAGAGATGATTAGGTAGTGTTGGACCATAAAAAGTCTTATTCTTATTATAGGAGGATGCCCTTAGAATTAATTGATGGAGAACATGTGTTCTTGAGAGTCTCCCATAAATGATGATATCATATCTATTATAGGGGGAGTATGATTCCAACCTAATTTTATGGGGCCTTCAATGTTTTTATGAATGATAGAAAGGTGTAATATAAGTTTGAATTACAATTATGAATGGATAACAACCATGATTTTTACCATGTGTCACAGCTTCATTGGTATCAACAAAATAACTCCAACATAATTGATCTAAGAAAGTTGTATATAAAAGATGATGTTATATTTTTTAAAGACAAGTATATATCTAGGATTGAAAGAAGAAGGTGTTTCATGGATGGATTATTACATTTGTTCATTTATTATGGAGCTATAGTGGAATAGAGGAGAGTACATGGGAGAGAACGATGACAATGTGTTTCCAGTACCCAAAGATATTTTTTATTTTTTCTACATTTTATTATTCTTTTACAATGTGGATTTTAAATCATTTTATTTTATGAGATATTATATCTCCAGGTTGAGTGATGTCTGATAAAGATTTTAAATTTGGAGGAAGTGAAGACTAGATTCAAAATTAGGATTAATAGTACTCTACTATTATTAAAACAATACAGGAAGGTTTTTTTCCACCCATACAATATAATATCTTAGCAAGGAATGTGGAATTATTTGTTTTTTGTTCTTGCAGTATTTTCTATGTTATAGTTGGGAAAGATGTAAGTTTTGAAAATGTAGAGGTTGATATTACAATGTTTTAAGTCATGGATTATAGATGGTACTTGATGTAGGGAGTTTTCCCCCAACGGGAAGTTGCAGTGTGGTTGTGTGGTCATGTGGTTGCATGGGATGTTTCATGGACGTGTTTGGTTGGTGGAACCATTGGAGGTGTGATGAGATCTCATTGAGAAATCTCTGGGGTGTTTTTTCAGATCCCTTTTAGAACATATAGTTTTGGATTTTATTCTCTGGGATGAAAATTATTTGATAGTTGAATATTCTAATTGTTTGTGACTACACATCAAGTAACACTGATATATTGGGTGATAATGGGTTTTCATTGGAGGATGGAGGAGAATGTTGTGGAGCTGGAATGGTAGTAATAACATAGTAAGTATTTTATAGTGTGATCCTGAATTTTTTAATGAGTGGGTGATTTATATTTTTTGTAGTTTATGGGTGGAATTATTACATTTTGATGAGGTGTCACTCGTGAAAAGAACTCATGTCTTAAAAGGGACATTCAAAATATGTAAATAATTTAATCATATGGGATTTAATTCTCATCAAAAAATGATGATGTAAAGGATATGTTGTAATGACCCAAAATTTTGAATAAATCTTGTTTCCTAATTTTGTGTGTTATTTTATTTTTTATACTCAACAAAACATTTTCATTTGATAACATGAGCATAATTAAAATGAGACCGTTGTGTTTTGACTGGTATATGACCATTGGTCAATGTGACCGCTGGAAACTAAACATTTCGATTATTGTCTCTAAATACAAGTGATCTTGGATAATTAATATTGAATGATGATTCTATGGCCTCTCCACGTAGTTTTGGACCGATCGAAGCCCATCTAATAGAACTTGGGAAGGAGGTAGAACCATTGGGATTTCTTCTGGACCAAACCCAAGGTAGACTTCATCGTGTGAATCTAGAACGGAATCGCCTTCACGAGAAGTTCAAACTGATATAAAGTACTACTCGTGTGATGTTGTCCGAGCCTCCCTCGGATTCTCTCACCTTAACACACCTTACACTAAGGTCCGATGCTGGTGTGATAAGGGGATATGAAAGGATACCGTAACTGCCTTGTGTAATTCTTTGTTTTAAATAAAAAATTTTATTTCTTCTTATGGTGAAGTTTTTGAATTTTTAAATGTCCGAATAAATATAATAAGCATATTTTTGATGAATTTTAAAAATAGGATATTTTAAAAAAAATTATTTAAACCTTAAATAATAAAAAATTTCTAATGAGTTTTGAAAAATGGTCTTCTACTATTATGATCAGTACGAAATTTTGAATCTAATAAGATCAAAATAATTTTTAATGAATAGTAAATTATGAATAGTGATTTTATGCTTAGGATTAGTAATGTAACCAAATGGATTTGTAATCTCACTTAAATAAAGTATTAATATAATCTAGGAACCTAGATTAAGAAATGTGATTCAATAAAATAGTTAAATAACTGTTTCTTAAATTATTAGTCAAGTATTATTTTTTCAGGTGAATAGTTTTTTTAATTAGAAATTAAATTAAACATATTTAGAAAATTATTTTTATAAAATGGACTTTATTTTTGAACTCGGAGCATCGATATTATGTGAAGGTAATTTTTGGGGATTTTTCTGAAAAAAATGAATTTTTGGTGAATTCTGTATTTATTTAAAAATTAAATAAAAAACATTTAGAAAATAATTTTTATAAAATGGAGTTCATTTTTGAAATCAGAGCATTGATATTTTGTTAAGGTGAAATTTTAGGATTTTTTTGAGAAAGTTGAATTTTCATTGAATAGTAAAAATTCAGTTTTAGGGTTTCAGTATGTTTAATGACATCATATCATTGTGATGATAATGTGATGAGATATTTTAAGGGTTTCCCAACCAAATGTGGTGAATTATTGTATTGGGGGCCCCATGTGGCCTAAATCCATGGGAAATACCATGGGAGATCCCATGGTTTTTCCAAAACCACCAACGAGTTGTCCCTTGGCCATTAATGCCTTGTCCCCTCACTTTCCCTATAAATACCAAGCCATCCTCTCAATAATTCGACTCCCAACTATCCCCCTACGATTCTCTAATCACATTAACTCCTAAGGAATCCTTCCAAGGTTTCCCCAAGCCCTCAAGGTCCCAACCATTGAGTTTTAAGAGTTGCGTTTTATGGTAAGTGATCCAAACTCTCTCTTTCTTTTCAAATACTCTATTTTAAGTCATTTATTTTACGATTCATGTTTTTATGTTGGAGGATGTTATTTTATATTCCTCATAATTCCTTTTCATGTTCAAATAATGAGAGATACCCTCTTACTCTCATCATTTTGTTTTATGAATGTTTAAGTGGCGCTGTTAGGCTGCCGAAAGTTTTGTAACAGATTCTTTCACCTCCTCATTTTCAAGTTTTATTTTTTTAAAGTCTTTAAATTTCCTTTTTATATTGTGTTATGATCTCTATATATATCATACTTATATTTTATGTCTATATTGTGAAATTCCCTATTTGATCTCTTCAATTGTTTTTGATGTTTAAGTGACATCGTTAGGCTGCTGAATTTTTAAAGGTTTCTTTCACCCTTCTCATTTTCAAGATCTATTTTCATGTCATGTATTTCAACTTCTTTTTTATTTTGTTGGGGTATGATCACTTTATCTATCATACTTATATTTTATGTTCATATAATGAGAGACCCTATTTGATGTTGTCAATTCATTTTTTTATGTTTAAGTGATGTCGTTAGGCTGTCGAATTTTTAAGGGATTCGTTCACCCTTCTCATTTTCAAGTTCTATTTTCTGGTCAAGCCTTTCATGTTCCTTTTTATTATTTTGTGGTATGATCTATATATATATCATACTGATAATTTAGGTTCATATGTTGAAAGACCCTATTTGATCTCGTCAATCCATTTTTGGAAGTTTTAAGTGACGCTGTTAGGCTACCGAATTCTCATAAGAGAAATCTTATTTTTTTGTCTTTCTTTCAAGTTATTCTTTTCTTATGGTATAACATTAAAATATCATTAACATGTTCTTAAATCCGTTATTTTCTGTTACCCTACTATTTTATGTATCATTTTTGAGTGGGTGACCAATGTCCCCTCTCTTTTCAATATTTTCTAAAACCTTGTATCATAGCCGTTATGCTGCAAAATTTTCTTCTCAAAATGTCTTTCTCTTTTATTAAATTATTTTATTTTATTAAGTGAATACTAAAATATCTTTATACTACAATGGTATTCACATATATATTTCAAAATGTTCTATTGTAAATCTGGGATTTACATACATGAGACCCACTTTCCCTTTCTGTGGGTTTAAAGTGACATAAAGATCATGTCTTTAAAGCAGTTTTTAAAACGTTATGATTATGAAATGAAACTAATTTATTTTATGCTATATGGGTTGTTTATGAAATGATTTATTATGATATATGTGGCTCACATAATAATAAATACAAATTCAGGGTGCACCCTGATAGCGCTCCAATTCATTTGGTAAAGACTCAATCTCTAGGGATGACCATTTTTAACGATGCCTTGCTGGATAACCTTGGTAATTTTTAATGACAACATGGGGATGGACCTTGGTGAAACAGAAATGATTTTCAATATTAAATGTCATAGGCACATCTTCAAGATATTAAATATGATATTTTTATTAAGATATGCCTCATGATTTCTTTCTAAGGCCTTAATGTTTTTTTCATGACATTGTTCATGTATCTCAAGTTCACATGTTAAATGATTCCACTTGTCTCCCTTACTAGGCCTTCTGCTCGCCCTTTCTTTTTATTTATGTCCCTAGGTTATGAGTTGCAGTAATGAATCTAGGATGAACATAAGTAGAATCCTTTCAAGTGTTTAAGAAAGTTTTTTATGTTTTCATGTTTTAATTTCCTGGTTTCCATTACACTAAACCATAAAGATCCTCGGTTTTTGTAAAATGTAATGAAAGTTTATGTGATAAAACGACAGGACGTTATAGTTGGTATCAGAGGATGGTTTAGTTATTTGTGGAAATTAGGATATGAAAAATTTAGTAATACCCCTATAGAAAAGTTTAAATATAGGAAATCTTCTTGGTATTTTGGTGAGTATTGAGTAAGGGGATGCTAAGAAAATACATCCTTGTCTGGATACGAGTAGGTAGTGGTGGATCTGGAACAGATGTACATAGGGGTAAAACCCTAAAACACAGCTTTGAGCTAGACTCGAACGGGAACTGGTACACGACAACGGTCCTTGCTTCACTCTTGGTTACGACACTCCCATGGGATATGCTTTTGTAAATTCATAAGCTTAGTATGAGCCATTATTAAAGGAGTAAAGATAAAATAGAATAAATATTCACATAATAATATATGATCATGGATAACCTAGATTGGGACCTAGGCGATCACAAGTTAGGGTATAATTTTCTTCTACAAGTTTATCCTTTTATTCTTTAAGTTTCATTTTCATGATTATTGGATATGTATTTTAGCCCCTAATTATACTTTCTTTTCTTAGTTAATGGTGGGAAATGGAAGAACATGACCCAACATCCAAGGTGATAAAAAATGTGACGATTTCCCTATTAATATGACAGAGATGATGAGACATCCAGTTGAAAATAATATGTTTATGCCAAACTAGCAATCAAAAATCACAATTAATAATCGGTACATAGTTGAATGCCCAAATTCATCACGTAAGAAGAAGATGAAGTCTCAGGGATGTTCATCTGATAAAGTTGATAAGGGAAAGGATACCCAATTTCTTTTTTGCAAAAATGTTGGGAAAAGACACCAAGGGGAATGTCACAAAGGAACTGGGAGATACTTTATGTGTTGGATGATAGGGCATAAATTAGCAAATTTCATCAAAAAAATGGATAATGTGATGAATAGAGATAAGGTTCAATCTAATGTACCTTATACTTTTCAATGTCGTAAATGTGGAGAAGCTAGACATTATAAAATGAAATTATCTCTTGGAATGGATGAAAATCATGATGAGCATCAACAATCTTTAAGGAAAAGGGAACAATGCAAGTCCTATGCTAAGATGGATAATGATGAATAATGTAAATTCAACTTCTTTGAAATAATTATCTATGTAATTTTGTATTTTAGTTCATGCTCTATGAGAATATCTTTAATGTTTTATAAGAACATCAAGTCACTACTTAAGATGGTTTTATATCATTAAGGAAAAAATCTATTTTTATGTACCACATGCTGATGTAGTGAAGCTGTTCTTATTAAAAAAAAGGTGATTAGGGGATTAAAAGATGATTATGATTTTGGAAGACGTTCACTATTTTGGGAACCCTATACGATCGAGGTAAATAGATTACTATGGTATTTTTATTGAGGAATAAAGGTTGACTTATATTTTGAAGAATAGATGAATTTAGGGTGAACTTATGGTAATATAGGATACTTATGGAAATGATTAACCTATCATGGGGAAAATATGTTTAGGTTAGTTTCTTTTGTTATAAAATGTTAGGAGTGGTTTATGTTGTTTGGAGATGAATGATAATGTTTATCTTGGAAGACTATGTTATCAAATCCTTCTTGTAACCGGGTTTTAATCTTAGTTTGGTTTATTTCAAGGAATTTTAAGGATAGTTATTTATGGAATGGTCAAAGATGAATTTTGGCTAGTACCATGGAACTTTGAAGATTTAAAAGTAGTTTCCCTTCCTAAGGGATTCTATCTTTTATAAGAGTTGTTTAATCTTTCCCTTTCTATTTTTGGGATAATGTTTAAAGACAGAAGAAATTGATAATTAATCTTTTGTGTATTACGTGACTCTCATGAAGATGATTCTTGTGTTTTGATGAGACCACGTGTTTTTTAATAAACATAGTTTCGAGAAAAGAATAGTTTTCGTAGAATATTATTAAAGGATGAAACTATACTTGAAGGTAGGTATATTTCCTTATGTTTTTTTTCTATGTAGTAAATGAATTTTTCAAAATAATGAAAAGGAACATAAAAAACGTTGTCTGTTAACGTTTCCTACTGGGAAATCAGACACCGTTTAACCCATCAGAAGTTTGTGATTTTTTTGTTGTTAACTTTCTCCTAATCATGTTTTCTATCACTCTCCCTCATAATGAGACCCTTTGTTTTCTCCTCCATGTCCATGTTTTCATACACGGAATCCTAGTATGGGTTATCTCGGGTAACTTTTGTACTTCCCTTTCTTTCTTTTAAAGTAATAGTTTTACTGACTCCTTTTCCGGTGTGGGACTTTCAATGAAATTTCAAACCCCAATTTTAAAAATTGCAAGGACGCAATTTATTAAGGTGGGAATATTTTAATGAACCAAAATTTTGAATACATATTGTTTCCTAATTTTTTTTGTTATTTTATTTTTTATACTCAACAAAACAGTTTCATTTGATAACATGAGTATAATTAAAATTAGATCGTTCGGTTTTTACTTTTATATGACCATTGGTCAATGTGACAGTTGTAAACTAAACATTTCGATTATTGTCCCTAAATACAAGTTATCTTGGTTAATTAATATAGAAAGAAAATTTGATGGCCTCACCCAGTAGTCTTGGACTGATCGAAGCCCATCTAACAAATCTTTGGAAGGATGTAGAACCACTGGGCTTTTCTCTAGACCAAAACCATGTCGAACTTCATCGTGTGAAGCTAGAACAGAATCGCCTTCGTGAGAAGTTCAAACTGATAGAAATTACTACTCGTGTGATGTTGGCCGAGCCTCCCTTGGATTCTCTCACCTTGGCACACCTTACACTTAAGTCCTATGCTGGCGTGATAAGGGGCTACGTAAGGAGACCGTAACTACCTTGTGTAATCCTTTGTTTTAAATAAAAATTTTGATTTAATCTTATGATGAAGTGTATGAATTTTAAATGTCTGGATAAATATAGTATGCATATTTTTGATGAATTTTAGAAAAAGTATATTTTAACAATGTTTATATAAACCTTAAATAATTAAAAATGTGTAATGATTTTCAAAAAATGGTCTTCTACAATTATGTTCAGAACATAATTTCGAATCTAATAAGATCAACTAAATATTTGATGAATAATAAATTATGAATAGTGATATTATACTTAGGATTACTAATGTGACCAAATGGATTAGTAATCTCACTTAAAAAAGTATTAATATAATCTAGGAACCTTGATTAAGTAATAAGATTCAATAAAATGGTTAAATAACGGTTTCATAAATTATTAGTCAAGTATTAGTTTTTTCACGTGAATAGTGTTTTTAATTTAAAAATTAAATTAAAAATATTTAGAATTTTTTTTTCTAAAATGGACTTTATTTTTGAACTCAGAGCATCGATATTATGTAAAGGTAATTTTTGGGGATTTTTCGGAAAAAAATGAATTTTCGAGGAATAGTGTATTTATTAAAAAAAACAAATTAAAAATATTTAGAAAATTATTTTAATTAAATAGAGTTCATTTTTGAAATTAGAGTATTGATATTTGATTAAGGTGATATTTTGGGATTATTCTGAAATAGTTCAATTTTCAGTGAATATTAAAAATTCAGTTTTAGGGTTTCAGTATGTTTAATGACATCATAATTGTGTCATGATGATGTGATGAGATATTTTAAGGGTTGTCCAACCAAATGATATGAATTATTGTCTTGGGGTCTCCATGTGGCCTAACTCCATGGGAAATACCATGGGAGAGCCCATGGTTTTTCAAAAACCACAAATGAGGTGTCCTTTGGCCATTAATGCCTTGTCACCTCACATTCCCTATAAATATCAATCCATCCTCTCATCCATTCGACTCCCAACTCCCCCCACCCCTACGAAGTTCTGGTCTCATTACCTCCTAAAGAATCCTCCCAAGGTTCCACCAAGCCCTCAAGATCCCACCCTTTGAGTTTTAAGAGTTACATTTTAAGGTAAGGGATCCAAACTCTCTCTTTCTTTTCAATTACTCTCTTTTAAGTTATTTCATTTATGCTCCATGTTATTATGTTTTAGGATGTTATTTTATATTCTACATACTTCCATTTTCATGTTAATATGATGATAGATCCCCTCTTACTCTCATCATTTAGTTTTATGAATGTTTAAGTGGCGCTGTTAGGCTGCTAAAATTTTTCTAACGGATTCTTTCACCCTTCTCATTTTCAAGTTCTATCTTATTGTCAAGTATTTCAAGTTATTTTTATGATGGGTTATTATATCTATATATATCATAATGATGTTTTAGTTTAATATTATTAGATACCCTATTTTATCTCTTCATTTTGTTTTTTGATGTTTAAGTGACGTCGTTAGGCTACCGAATTTTTAAGGGGTTCTTTCACCCTTCTGGTTTTCAAGATCTATTTTCATGTCAAGTATTTCAAGTTCCTTTTTATTATGTGTGGGGTTTGATATCTATATCTATCATACTAATCTTTTTAAGTTCATATGATTAGATACCCTATTTGATCTTGTCAATTAATTTTTTTTAAGTTTAGGTGACGCCGTTAGGCTGCCGAATTTTTAAGGGATTCGTTCACCCTTCTCATTTTCAAGTTCTATTTTCTGGTCAAGAATTTCATGTTCCTTTTTATTATGTTGGGGTATTATCTATATATCTATCATACTGATCATTTATGTTCATATTATTAGAGACCCTATTTGATATCGTCAATCCATTTTTGGAAGTTTTAAGTGACGCCGTTAGGCTGCCGAATTCTCATAAGAGAAATCTTTTATTGTCTTTCTTTCAAGTTCTTCGTTTCATATAGTATATCATTCAAATTTCATCAAAATGTTCTTAAATACATTATATTCTGTTCCCCTGCTATATTATGTATCATTTATGAGTGGGTGACAAATGTCCCTTCTTTTTTCAATGTTTTCTAAAACCATGTATCATAGCCGTTATGGTGCTGAATTTTCATCTCAAAATGTCTTTCTCTTTTTTTAATAATCTTATTTTATTAAGGGAATACTCAAAGATCTTTACTATACTGGGGTATTCACATATATATCAAAATTTTCTATTTTTAATCTGGTATTTACATACATGAGACCTGATTTCCCTTTCCGTGGTTTTAAAGTGACATAAAGATCATGTCTTTAAAGCAGTTTTTAAAACGTTTTGATTATGAAATGAAACCCATTTATTTTATGCTATATGGGTTGTTTATGAAATGATTGATGAATATATATGTGTCTCACATGATAATAAAGACAAATTAAAGGTGCACCCTAATAGCGCTCCAATGCATTTGGTAAAGACATAATCTCTAGAGATGGCCATTTATAACAATGCCTTGGTAAATAACCTTGGTAATTTTTAATGACACCTTGGGGATGGACCTTGGTGAAATGGAAATTATTGTCAATATTAAATGTTTTAGACACATCTTCAAGATATGAAATGCGTTATTTTTATTAAGATATGCATCATTATTTCTTTCTCATGCCTTAAAGATCTTTTTCATGACATTGATTATGTATCTCAAGTTCACATGTTAAATGTTTCCCCTTTTTTCCCTTACTCGGCCTTCTGCTCACCCTTTCTTTTGATGTATGTCCCCAGGTTATGAGATGCAGTAATGAAACTAGTATGAACATAAGTAGAAGCCTTTCAAGTGTTTAAGAAGACTATTTTATGTTTTCATGTTTTATGTTCCTGGTTTCCATGACACTAAATCTTAAAGATCCCCAGTTTTTGTAAAATGTAATGAATATTTATGTGATAAAACAGCATGATGTTACAGTTGGTATCAAATGATGGTTTAGTTTTTTTTGGAAATTTGGATATGAAAAATTTAGGAATAACCCTATAGAAAAGTTTAAAAATAGGAAATTTTCATTGTATTTTGGTGAGTATTGACTAAGGGGTTTCCAAGCAAATACATCCTTGTAGGGATACGAGCAGGTAGAGGTGGCTCTAGCACAGATGTACATAGGGGTAAAACCTGAAAACCCCTCTTTGAGCTAGACTCAAACGGGAACTGGTACACAATAATGGGCCTTGCCACACTCTTGGTTACGACACTCCCAGGGGATATGCTTTTGTAAATTCATAAGCTTAGTATAAACCATTATTAAAGGAATAAAGATAAAATAAAATAAAGATTCACAAAAGAATATATGATCATGGATAACCTAGATTGGGACCTAGGGGATCACAATTTAGGGTATACTCTTATTCTACAAGTTTATCCTTCTATGTTTTAAGTTTCATTTTGATGATAATTGGCTATTTATTTAAGCCCCTAATTATACTTTCTTTTCTTAGTTAATGGAAGGAAATGAAAGAACATGTCCCAACAACCAAGGTGGTAGGAAATGTGACGATTTCACTATTAATATGATAGAGATGATGAGAGATCAAGTTTAACATATTGTGATTATGCCAAACGAGATATCAAAAATCACAATTAATAATCGGTACATAGTTGAATGCCCAAATTCATCATCTAAGAAGAAGATGAAGTCTCAGGGATGTTCATCTGATAAAGTTGATAAGGGAAAGGATACCCAATTTCATTTTTTGCAAAAAGTGTGGGAAGAGGCACCAAGGATAATGTCACAAAGGTACCGGGAGATACTCTATGTGTGGAAAGATAGGGCATAAAGTATCCAATTGCTTCAAAAAATGGATAATGTGATGGATAAAGATAAGGTTCGATCTAATGTACCTTATAATTTTCAATGTCATAAATGTGGAGAAGCAGGATATTATTCAAGGAAATGGTCTCTTGGAATGGATGAGAAGTGTGATGAGCATCAACAATCTTCAAGGACAAGGTAACAATGCAAGTCCTATGCTGAGATGGATCATGATGACTAAAGTACATGCAACATCTTCGCATTAATTATCTACGTCATTTTTTATTTTAGTTCGTGCTCAATAAGCATATCTTTAATGTTTTCTAAGAACATCGATTCACTACCTAAGATGGTTTTATATCATTAAGGAAAAAAATCTATTTTTATGTACCACATGTTGATGTAGTGAAGCAGTTATTCATAAAAAAGGTGATTGGGGGATTAAAAGATGATTATTATTTTGGAAGACGTTCACTATTTTGGGAGCCCTATACGATCGAGGTAAATAGATTACTACGGTATTTTCTTTGAGGAAAAAAGGTTGAATTATATTTTAAATAATTGAAAAATTTAAGCTGAACTTATAATAATATAGGTTACTTATGGAAATGATTAACCTATCATGGGGAAAATATGTTTAAGTTAGTTACTTTTGTTATGAGATGTTAGGAGTGGTTGATGTTGTTTGGAGATGAAAGATAAAGTTTATCATGGAAGACTATGTTATCAAATCCTTCTTACAATCGGGTTTCAATCTTACTTTGGTTTATTTCAAGGAATTTTAAGGACAGTTATTTATGGAATGGTCAATGATGAACCTTGGCTAGTACCATGGAACTTTGAAGATTTAACAGTAGATTCCCTTCCTATGGAATTGTTTCTTTTTTAAGAGTTGTTTTATCTTACCCTTTCTATTTTTGGGATAATGTTTAAAGATATAAGAAATTGATAGTTAATCTTTTGTGGATTACGTGACTCTCAAGAAGATGATTCTTGTGTTTTGATGAGACCAAGTGTTTTTGAATGCACATACTTTGGAGAAAATAATTGTTTTTGTAGAAACATATTAAAGGATGAAACTCTACATGAAGGTAGGTATATTTCCTTATGTATTTGTTCTATGTAGTAAATTAATTCCTCAAAATTATGAAAAGGAATGTAAAAAAATGTTGTATGTTAACGTTTCCTATTGGGAAATCAAACACCATTTAACCCATCATAAGTTTGTGATTTTGTTGTTAAGATTCTCCTATTCATTTTTTCTATCACTCTCCCTCAGAACGTGACCCTTTGTTTTCTCTTCCATTTTCATGTTTTCCTACATTTAATCCTAGTATGGGTTAACTCGGGTGACCTTTATACTTCCCTTTTGTTCATTTAAAGTAATAGTTTTACTGACTCCTTTTCTGATGTGGGACTTTCATTGAAATTTCAAAACCCAATTTGAAAAATTGTGGGGACGAAATTTCTTAACAGGGGAAGATTGTAAAGAATCGAAATTTTGAATAAATATTATTTATTAATTTTGTGTGTTATTTTATTTTGTATACTCAAAAAAGCTGTTTCATTTGATAACATGAGTATAATAAAAATGACATCGTTGGGTTTTGACTGTTATATGACCATGGGTCAATGTGACCGCTGGAAACTAAACATTTCGATTATTGTCTCTAAATACAAGTGATCTTTGTTAATTAATATAGAAAAAAGATTTGATGGCCACACCCAGTAGTCTTGGACCGATCGAATCCCATCTAACCGAACATTGGAAGGAGGTAGTACCACTGGGATTTTCTCTAGACCAATCCCAAGACGAACTTCATCATGTGAAGCTAGAATGGAATCGTCTTGGCAAGAAGTTCAAACTGAGAGAAATTACTAATCGTGTGATGTTGGCTGAGCCTCTCTCGGATTATCTCACCTTAGCTCACCTTACACTTAGGTCCTATGCTGGTGTGATAAGGTGATATGCAAGGAGACCGTAACTGCCTTGTGTAATCCATTGTTTTAAATAATATTTTTTATTTCTTCTTATGATGATGTTTATGAATTTTCAAATGTCCGGATAAATATAGTATGCATATTGTTTATGAATTTTAGAAAAAGGATATTTTATCAATGTTTATGTAAACCTTAAATAATTAAAAATGTGTAATGATTTTCAAAAAATGTTCTTCTACAATTATGTTCAGTATGAAATTTAGCATCTAATAAGATCAACATAATTTTTTATGAATAGTAAATTTTTAATAGTAAATTATGAATAGTGACTTTATGCTTAGGATTAGTAATGCGACCAAATGGATTAGTAATCTCACATAAAGAATGTATTAATATAATATAGGAACCTTGATTAAGTAATGTGATTCAATAAAATAGTTAAATAACGGTTTCATAAATTATTAGACAAGTATCGTTTTTTTCAGGTGAATAGTGTTTTTTAATTAAAAAGGAAATTAAAAATATTAAGAAAATTATTTTTATAAAATGGACTTTATTTTTGAACTCAGAGCATCGATATTATGTTAAGGTAATTTTTGGGGATTTTTCTGAAAAAAATGAATTTTCAATGAATAGTGTATTTATTTAAAAATTAAAATAAAACTATTTAGAAAATTATTTTCATAAAATAGAGTTCATTTTTGAAATCAGAGCATTGATATTTGTTTAAGGTGAAATTTTGGGATTTTTCTGAGAATGTTGAATTTTCAGTGAATAGTAAAAATACAGTTTTAGGGTTTCGGAATGTCTAATGACATCATAATTATGTCATGATGATGTGATGAGATATTTTAAGGGTCGGCATACCAAAGGTGATGAATTATTGTATTGGGGGCCCCATGTGGCCTAGCTCTTTGGGAAATACCTTGGGAGAGCCCATGGTTTTTCCAAAACCACCAATGAGGTGTCCCTTGGCCATAAATGCCTTTTCCCCTCACATTCCCTATAAATACCAAGCCATACTCTCATCCATTCGACTCCCAAATCTCCCCCATTGAATCTTTGATCTCATTACCTCCCACGAAGTCCTCTCAAGGGGCCCCAATCCCTCAATGTCCCAACCATTGAGTTTTAAGAGTTATGTTTTAATGTAAGGGCTCCAAACTCTCTCTTTCTTTTCAAATACACTCTTTTAATTAATTTATTTTATGAATCATGTTTATATGATGAGAGATCCTCTCATACTCTCATCATTTAGTTTTATGAATGGTTATGTGGCGCTATTAGGCTACCGAAATTTTAGTAACGAATTCTTTCACCCTTCTCATTTTCAAGTTCTATTTTATTGTCAAGTCTTTCAAGTTCCTTTTAATGTTGGGGTATGATATCTATATGTATCATACTGATATTTTATGTTCATATTATTAGAGACCCTATTTGATCTCTTCAATTGGTTTTTTGATGTTTAAGTGACGTCGTTAGCCTCCCGAATTTTTAAGGGGTTCTTTCACCCTTCTCGTTTTCAAGATCTATTTTCATGTCAAGTATTTCAAGTTCCTTTTTATTATGTTGGGGTATGATCTCTATATCTATCATACTGATCTATTATGTTCATATGATTAGAGACCCTATTTGATCTCTTCAATTCAATTTTTTTTGTTTAAGTGACGTCGTTAGGGTGCCGAATTTCTAAGGGATTCATTCAGCCTTCTCATTTTCAAGTTCTATTTTCTGGTCAAGTCTTTCTTGTTCATTTTTATTATGTTGGGGTATGATCTATATATCTATCATACTAATAATTTATTTTCATATGATTAGATACCCTATTTGATCTCGTCAATCCATTTTTGTATGTTTTAACTGACGTCGTTAGGCTGCCGAATTCTCATAAGAGAAATCTTATTTTTTTTGTCTTTCTTTCAAATTCTCCATTTCATATGGTATATCATTCAAATTTCATTACCATGTTCTTAAATACTTTATATTCTATTCCCCTAATGTTCTATGTATCATTTATGAGTGGGTGACCCATGTCCCCTATATTTTCAATGTTTTCTATAACCATGTATCATAGCCGTTATGCTGCAGAATTTTCATCTCAAAATGTCTTTCTCTTTTTTTAATTAGTTTATTTTATTAAGTGAATACTCAAAGATATTTCTTCTACAGGGGTATTCAAATATATATAAAAATGTTCTATATTAAATCTGGGATTTACATACATGAGGCCCACTTTACTTTTCCGTGGGTTTAAATTGACATAAAGATCATGTCTTTAAAGCAGTTTTTAAAACGTTATGATTATGAAATGAAACCCATTTCTTTTACGCTATATGGGTTGTTTATGAAATGA
This sequence comes from Viscum album, assembly GCA_963277665.1. Classification (NCBI taxonomy): domain Eukaryota; kingdom Viridiplantae; phylum Streptophyta; class Magnoliopsida; order Santalales; family Viscaceae; genus Viscum; species Viscum album. The sequence continues at coordinate 1,488,828,021 of OY728164.1, forward strand.
TTGATGATGATATATGAAGATCACATGATAATAAAGGGAAATTAAGGGTGCGCCCTGATAGCGCTTCAATGCATTGGGAAAAGACTTAATCTCTAGAGATGACCATTTTTAACGACGCCTTGGTGAATAACCTTGGTAATTTTTAATGACACCTTGGGGATGGACCTTGGTGAAACGGAAATGATTATAAATATTAAATGTTTTAGCCACGTCTTCAAGTTATGAAATATTTTGTTTTTATTAAGATATTCATCCTGATTTCTTTCTCATTCCCTAAAGTTCTTTTTCATGACATTGTTGATGTATCTCAAGTTCACATGTTAAATGTTTCCCATTGTTTCCCTTACTGGGCCTTCTGCTCACCCTTTCTTTTGATGAACGTCCCTAGGTTATGAGATGCAATAATTAACCTAGGATAAACATAAGGAGAAGCCTTTTATGTGTTTAAGAAAAATGTTTTATGCTTTCATGTTTTAAGTTCACTGTTTCCAAGACCCTAACCCTTAAAGATCCTCGGTTTTTGTAAAATGTAATGATTGTTTATGGGATAAAAAAACAGGATGTCATATATATTCCTAGATATTTATTCAAGACATGTAATATACTACCCAATTAAATTCATTATGTGTATATGTAATCAATGAAATAAATGTTAGTTTTTCTGGTTAGAAAAAATATTTCTTCACCCGAATTTCTCTACATTTGTCTATATCTCACACTTAGTTTTTTGGAAAACCCTAGGTAGTTTATGGGAGGTTTTCAGCAATCCTTCCTCTTTAATTTATTTATTGTTTATGGTGGTTTATAATTGGATATAAATATTGAGATATTTTCTCATTTTTCATATATTTACTACCTTTCTTCTCCTTGTGATCCATGGCAGTGGTGTTTTTCCATATCGGTTTTGTTTTGAGTGATGTTTTGATAACTCTCTGATGTGGTATAGGATATTCCATTAGATTCATGTGATTTTGTGGTTTTTGGGAAATTTATTTTTCAACCTTCAGTGAAAAATTAAGTTAGAAATAATATTTGATATTGGGTATCCTCATGATTACACATTTACATGAAATTTGTGAGATCAACATAGTTTTTCATTCCATTTGGTGAATAATTAGGGTTGTCATATTAAAGAAAATAAACTGTAATATTTTAAAATTATTTTTACTGGGGGATATTGAATTATTTATCTATGTGCATATTTTTTCTAACATTATTACTCAATGTTTTTTATTTCCTAAAAATAATGGCTATTGGAAGATTTGTTTGTACTATAGATGATATTCATTGAGGCCTTTTATACATTTTTGTGTAATGATACATAGAATTAATGGATAATTTAAATATATGTGGCTAAAAAATAGTATACCCTAGATTATGCTTTTCCAGATAATAAAAATACAAATTAAATACATTTTTTTATGAAATCCCTTGAATAATTTTTTGGAAGATTATATCTGTTGTTGTTTTCTATGGTTACTTTATTTTGTTTCATTTTTTGTTATGGGTCATTGTGAGGTGTCATTGATGAACATATGGTATTTAATGTGTTTGTGGATGATATTCAATGGGGATTGATAAAATGGATGCAGTGTGGTATGTTATGGGATTTGTAGCATTGATGTTATGGTGAACTGAGGTTGTAGTTTGATATTGAGATTATATATGGTTTTTATGTGTAGGGATGATGTGTGGTGGTTCTGGGTGGTGGTGATGTTTTTTTATAGTGTGTTTTATTTGATTTTCGAGATGTCATTCGGATGTTATATAGGTGGTTTCTATGGTGAGATGGACTATTAGATGTTATATAACAATGATAGTTTATGTGTTGTTCAATGATGATGGTTGTATGATATGGTTCAGTTTTGGTGAGTAATTCTTGAATTATATTCCCATTTATCCATGGGATAATTTATGATGCTGAAATAAAATATCATGTGTTGGTCAATTAATTATTAATTGGGAAATAGTTTATTTTTCATAAATAGATTAAATTAAAAGAATAAAAAGTCTATATAAATGTGAATAAAGTGTCTTAGTAATTTGATGATGTTGGAAAAATGTAATATATTAAAAAAATTATAACTTAATTGAATGTGTGAAATGTTTTTTGAACTTATGGGGTGGTTCTGTGTTGAGTTTCATATATAGACTACAATGTTTGTGATATTTCGTCCCTGGTATAGTGGTGGTGATGTGGAGTGTTCATGTGTTGTTGACGTGAACCCATAAGATTTTTATTTTGTTATATCTATATAACTTGTTTGTTTATGTTATTTCTATTCCCACCTAACATCATCCAGGTATCCTTACAAATTCTTAATGGCGCCGTATTTTGGGTTTTTCCCCAAAATATATGATGGTTATGTTAGGGATGTCAGGATAACCCATATTACCAACATCGCCTTTAGTAGTAGTAATATTGGTTGGTGTTGGTTATTACCCAATAGTGATAAGACCTGTTGGTGATAGAGATTTCCAACTGGTTATTTATTCACTAAGTTATCTTTGGGTAGGATTTGATTTGTTTTACTATAATTCTACTAATGGGAAATTATATATTGTGATATGATATGTGGTGGGTGGATTGTGTGGTATGAAAATGGAATGATTCTAATGTATTTAATGTTCATTTTACCCTACTACTCTATTTGAGAGATATGATGTGATAGGCTTTGTCTTCAGCTAAGATGTCATTGGATGACCTTGATTTCTTTAGGTGTGAAGACTTTTGGTGGCCAATGGTTCTTCTAGAGTGATTTGATGTGATATGTGTAGAAATTATTAGAGCATGGGGTGTTCGACATTGCGGAGTGGGATCAAAAAATCAGTCCAGAAGCCGCAACAATATTCCTTGATTTATTATTATCTCAATTCAATATTATTATATTTTTTCCATGATTTTTTAGAAATCCATAGTGATTATTGATTCAAGATAGTTGGGATATTTGTAAACAAGTTAGCTTTGTTGTTAATTCAATAGAACATTAACATGCTCTTTTCCCATGTGCACTTCAGACATTGTTTGTGTCTCTACTGAATATACATGTATTCTCACACAATATATATAAAATATTTTCCTGGATTCAATTAAGATGTTGATGACCTATCATGACACTAGTAGCTTTGGTTTAGAGTTATTGTTGTCTCGCTATTGTAGAGTTTTCTTTTGAGATATTTGGATACATTTATATATATTAGTTTACTTTATTCAATTATTGTGTGATAGTTTTTGGTTTACATTTATTTCATATGATATATAAGTTAAGTGGTTTTTTCTTCTACCTCCCAATTATATTTTATATTATAGGGTTAATAAATTTTATTCCTATTAATTTTTACACTCTGTTTTAGTCTCCAAACCAGGGCTGATTGGAGGCATGACTTAGGAGGGTCATTATATCTCACCTATCATTTGGTTATCATGGTGTGGGGGAGGGGTATTAAATTATGGTGTAATGATATGGTTTGGGAACTCTGTATTCATTCCATATATATAAATATCTAATGAATAATCTTTTAGATGAATCACATAATTCATCATTCTTTATTCATCATGGGGGTAAAATGGTGAATAGAGATGTGTTGTTGTATTTATGGATTGATGGAATACTGGGATATATTTCTGATTTCTTATCTCAATGTAGGGTATTTTATCATTTTATGGATGAGATAAAAAAGTGGTAGGGGATGTTACAACCATTAACCAAACCCAAATGTGTATAGGAAGACAACACCATGGATTTGGATGTTGGAATCCCAAAAACATATAAAGTACCCAATTATAATTGGGAGGTATTTGATCACCTAATGAAATCAGCATTCCTCATTCATATAAATTAATAATTTTATATTTTTTGTCATACCAATACATAAACTAGTGAATTTTAATTTTTTTCAAAGAGTACCACATCATCTGACATGGATATGACATTTTTCTCTATATTCTAGAGACATCTTCTGCAAGATCATGATACTAAATTGAGTTTAAGAACTATGTATCAACCTAAAATATTTGTTCAGTCTAAGAGAATAGGAAAATACATAAGGTATTTGATAATTTATTATTCTATGAAATAAATGGTGTATGGTATTAACACCATATTATAACTCTGTTTTTGTACAACAATATGATTCACTAAACGATTGAAATGGATCCTTATGATTCCCTATATGGAATGTAGTGTAGAAACACAATATTATGTTATAAATATTGTGAAATAATGTTATGGTTATAGTGACTCAATATTCTCTTACATGGATATAATATCCTTTTATATAAATATTCATTATATTACATGAAGTCACACATGAAGACCATAATAGTTTAGTGCCTCAGGAAACAGGTACCAAAATATACCTTAATATCAAATTATCTTCCACATGTCACATAATTATATTATCACATAATAATTTTCAAAATCATTTTCTACATAAAAACATTATAAATAACCAAGGTAAGTTAAAAATATTTAACGGGGGGAAAAGATACATAGTAAGGGTAACACAGGGGGATATGTAAGAAGAACATGTACATAATGGTATAATATCATGATTATAAAACATAAAAATAATATCTAGAAAATTAATATCATAATTTTGAGTCATGTAATAATTTTTGGTAGTGCATATGACATTAATAATAAGGGAATCATAGAACATGATCTATGAGATCATAACATATCCATAAGACATAGTCTTTTTGTATAAACATATGAAACAAAAAAATCATATTTCAAGGCCACCCACCAATATATTCATAACGTTTTATACATGGGATAAAAATCCATATAACTTCTTCAGTTTTGGTATGTCATATCATTTAACATATTTCCATGCATTGGATAACCACATGTGTTCCCTCCGTTTTTAGCATGGAATAACTACCCATGTTCCCTTATTTATAGGCATGTGCTAACCAACCGTGTACCTTTTGATAATGTAGAACATTTATCATTATCCAATGCAGTGGTGGGATATATAGGTCCCAACCAATTAAATTCTTACATATTTTTGAGAAAAAAATTAAAACATTCATCATATCACTACCCCCGAAAATAATTAGGATTCATAAACATATCATAATTTTTATAGAGCATAACCCTTGGAAAAAGAAATTGAATTCGTATATATTTTATCATGGTTAAACTATGGTAGATAAATGGGTTTCATAAACATCCTGATATCATAAAAATTATCCATATAAATACAGAGTAATAATGGCATCTATTTTCCATATCCCAAGTAAGGCATTTGTAACAAGAAAGGATTTCATCGTAAATTGAAAATTTTTTTGAAAGAAAAATAACATGGAAAATTTCTTGAGTAAAGTATCATTACATTGGAAATAACTTTTTTATAACATAAAATATTTTGAATGTAATTTTATTCGAAAATAACCATAAAAAAATTATTGCATCAAAATACTTTAAAACATTTCTTGAGGAATAAAACATTTTATCTTTCTAAATAAAATTTTTTAAAACATATAACATATTGAAAATAACATTCTTTGAAAAAAAACATGAATACTTACAGTGTGGTATTTGAAAAAAATAAATATCATGATAATGTGAAATTTTTAAGATTCCTTATATGTTTAAATAATCATTTATCTATTTTATTTAGAGCCAGATACCAATTGTGTCATGACCCATCCCAGTGGGGCCGTGCCGCCACTCCCTATCCCACCTCCAATAGACCAGGGGCTGGGGACAAGAACCTAGTAGGCATATTATTAACATGGGAGGCATTACCGAAGTACCTGTTCACATGCACCAATCTCAAAGACCACAATTTTGAGAGGAAAAAAACCACTAGGGAATAAAATTCATGCATACAACTAAACCCAACAAACATAGTATGACAGAAAGTAAAGTACAGAAAGAAAACCATGCTAGAATACAAACCCACCAAAAACAAGAGTTCGAAAACTACAACGCCCAACCTGTAAACACTTAGAGGTACTATGACTGGTACTTGTAGTTGTAGGAACACATCGCCCTATAGGGAACATAGAATTCTTGGTCATGTCTTGGTACACCCTGCACTCTATCGAAAGGCTTCTTATCTGCACAGAACACGACATGTGTGGGAGAAGTCCATACAGGGGTGAGTATAACAATACTTAGTAGATGAACCCAAAAACCACAAAGCAAAACACAAGGGAAAGGTATAGTCAGCCCTATAAAAAATATGTATAATGAATATATAGCTATAGTAACAAAAAAATATCCAGATATAATCAAAAACTATACCCGCAGTCTAGAGACTAGTAATATAACTGCATACCCCTGTTAGAGATCCAGATTGAAGATTCCTTGAAGTAATCATTCGGGAGATCTCACTCCATGAGTCTAATAGATCTGATGTCATCTATCCAACAAGTACCATTCATCGGGAAAATCCAAGAGAGATATATACACTCATTCTGATAGAACACACTCTTGAGTGGAGAAATATCACAATATACATATGAGGGTCATTGTCACGGACTTGGAGGATACTGTGAATCATCTAGAATCACCTGCTAGGTAGAGAATCAACACCCTATAGAAGTAGTCATGTTGATACCTGACCCTACCTAGGGTCAATAATTTATAAAGGATCTCGCTTCGGGCTTCTCAGAGGGATACCTGACACAATTTCAGAAATTCATGCTGAAGGGATCATACTTCTTTAGTAGAAAATGAATCATGACCATCAGGGTAATGTGGAAAATGGGAACAAACCCAAATTAAACATGTCCAAGATATGGGGGATAAGAAGATCAAGTCATGTTCCAAAAAGTACATGGTGTGTAGAAGTGTCACATTCCCTATCTTCTAAACCTCGGTACTTCCTGGGTATGGCGACTCGTGTTGCAAGGCTGGTCATGTGGAAAAATCAGTATAGAACTTGTAGTAAAGATCACACGCTGTGTTCGAGTAACTAGGGTTGGCTCCGTGTATGCTATCTTGTGCCCATGCATAGCTTTTTTCCATGTGCACCATGACATGTAACTGGTACATGGGGTAACCCTTGTAGTCGGATTGGTATGGCCATGTGGTGGAGTACACAGCTGTGTACTCAATCCCGTGTCTGTGTATCACCCGAGATACACACCAAGTCCCACGTAAGGAACCACATTCTCTGTTCTTCGAGGTACATGTCGTTTCAACACTTCGTGCATCACAGAAACATAGCCACCACTGAACCGGTCCCACACAGCGTGTTCATCATGATACACGCTATTTTCATGGGAAATTTCTAGATACTACACATGTCACTAACATGGCCAGATCTCTATTCCTTTCCTCGATCCGGCCATCTGATTGCAATGAAACTCCATATCCAAGGATTCCCTACCATGCAATCAACATTTTATGAGGTTATAGGTGTTTGATCTTCCCCAAATACTTGTTTTGAGCATCCATTCATAGAACAGTTGAAGAAAAATTATTCCTGAACCGTGTCGATTTGTCTGCCACTGTATCCGTAGCACCTCTACTAGGTCTATATGATATATGATCTCAAATTTGGTATCGTTGCATCGCGAAATGGATGTGTAACGATCTATTGTTCATCGTCCCATGAAGAACACAACGAATGCAAGAGAATGATAATGGGGAAAGAAGTCCAAAAGAAAATTGAGGAATGAACCTCCACCATCATTATTCATGACATTTATCCACTCCGGTTAGTAGGATCAATGGATTAGAATTCAAAATAATAATCTAACTTGGATTAATTCCCCTAGATCAACCCAATAAAAACCCTCCCACCAGAATATATGAATCCACAGATCAACATATTCGTGGGTTGACCCACATTCATAATTTAATCCATGAACGAGGAAGTTGAATTAAAATAAGAACCCCTACCATAATCGTCGAAGATGATGGAGATCATTCTTTAGTCGGGATTCAATCTCGATGTGCAGCAATCTACGCGTCGTCGCTCGTCGGCGTCTACCAAAAATACTCCAAGGATGGATCCTCCAAAGTTCAAGAAAATTCTAGGGGAAAAAATCTCCAAGGTTATGAGCCTAACCATAGGTTCCTACTTATATAATTAAAATAAGATTAATTGCAATATGGAAACATTTTAAAATAAAATAAACTATTTATTTATTTTTTGTTTCTAAAGTATTTCTTTTAAATTGGCCAAAAACTAACTTTTTCAGCTGACCCATGATGATTGATGTTAGGCCTCACCTAATGTAAGATTTAATCTTTGAACAGAACGATTCCCTCTAATTTTTGATCCAGGAATCCATTTAATTTCTATTCCACTTTTTTTAGAAAAAATGACCACGCACGCAGTTTAAAGTTTATATTTATTTCAAACTTATATTCCCGGCACTCCAGGCCTCAGAATTGCATGATGTCGAAAATCATGGTCTCATAATAATTCGATATAATATTTAAAAATAATATTCAGAAAATCCGATACATTACATTCTCCCCACCTTGGGGCCCTTCGTCCCCAAAAATCCAAAACAAAGGCTACTCAAAAAATGGTTGGTACTAGGAACAGATTTGAACCTCCCACTCCCACATACTCTCTAGAAGATTTCCATGCTACAACTGAATGCGCACTAAGGTAATTGATCACCCACAAATGATCATCTCATTTCATTCCTTGATCTCCACTGGGTACTCATAATAGGTCTCTCCATCCTTGATGTCTAGGTCAACCCAGTCGATGATGTGCAATGGGTCATGCAGGTACCTCTTCATCGACCCCATGTGGAAGAAAACATATACCCAATGCAACTATGGCAGTAGATCTAGGATTTCCTCCTACTCGTAAACTCTTTGAAGTATCTAGAATGGTCCAATGAACCTCAGATATTGCTCGCAGCCCTGGAAAAATCATCGTAACCCTCATCTAGGTGAGACCTGAAAGAAGATGTGGTCTCCTACCTTGAACTCCAGAGGCCTCCATTTTCTATCAGCATAAGACTTATGTTGTCTCTGTACAGTATTCATCTTCTCCCAAATAATCTTCACCTTCTTAATGGTATCTCACACCAACTATGGTCCCATGACTACTAACTCTCCAGGGTCAGTTCGGTAGAGAGGTGACCGGAAGGGTCTCCCATAAAATCCTTTAACGGTGCCATACTAATGGTGGAGTGGTAGCTATTTTTTTATGAAAGCTCCCCCAGTGGTTAGTGGTCCTCTTAACCGCGACCAAAGTCCATGATAGAGGCCTCCAACATATCATCTTGAACCTAAATAGTCCTCTCTGTCTGATCATCCATCTAGGGATGGAACACCATGCTCAAGAATAGCTTTGTCCCAAATTCTTCTTGTAATCCCTTCCAAAAATAGGATGTGAAACAGTCATCTTGGTCCGAGATTATTGTCGATGGGATTCCATTAAGTCAAACTATCTCCTGCATGTAGAGGTATCTCAATCTTTCTATGGGTCTCTACTCCCTAATAGTAAGAAGGGGGCCGATTTGTTGATTTGGTCAACGATCACCGAGATGAAATCATGACCCTTGGATTTCTTTGGTAATCATATAATGATTTCCATTGATATTTAATCCTAATTCCACTCTAGAACTTATAGGGGTGAGCTAATCTTGCTGGAACCTGGTGTTAAGCCTTCACCTGCTAGCGTATAAGGCCTCGAGAAATGAACTTTGCTAGTGCTTCTTCATGCCTGACCACCAAAATTTCATTCGAGATCTAGGTACATATTCAACACTCTAGGATGTATGGTCATGGAGGATTTATGAAACCCCCTCAGGACCTCTTCCTGCAATGCATCTGGTATAACAATGCGTCCTCTGAAAAGAAGAATGTTCTCCCCTCCTTGCGAATATCCATCATAATCATGTCCTGTGGAAAACTGGTCATTCAAAACCTCACAGTCTACATCCTCAAGATGTTCCTACCTAACTTGTTGTAAGAGTGTAGGGGTGACAAACATCGACTGTAGGTAGGATTCATCCTCTTTGTCGATGACGGATAACTGAAACATGGCTAACTACTCTGTCACCTCACTCAACAGCAGGAAGCTCGACCTTCTACTAAGATAATTTTCCACCTTATTCCCTTACCCAATATTATATATGATCTTGAAATCATAGTCATGGAGAAACTCTAGCCAATTACTCATTCTAAAATTTAGATAATTCTATGAGAAGATGTTCTTGAGGCTCTAGTGGTTAGAGTAAATGATAAACCGCTCTCCTATAAGGTAGTGTCACCACATATTCAACGTAAAGACTGCCACTACCAACTCAATATCCTGGGTTGAAAAGTTTTTTTCATCTGTCTTAAGCTGGCACGAACAATAATAAATCACTACCTTTATCTACATTAGGACACAGCCAAGCCCGATCCCCAATGATTCCCAGAAAACTATATATTTGACACCCTCCTCTAGAAATCTCAAAATCAGGGCAATCGTCAAACTCTTTCTCAATGGCTCGAAAGCCTACTTGAACTTCTCCATCCAGACGAAGTTTTTCCCCTTCCTTGTGAAGTATTTGATTGGTGGTGATATTCCGGAGAAATCAATAATGAACTTACGGTAATGTAATGTGATCCCAAGGATGCTTCACACATCCATCACGCTCTAAAGTGGCTCTAATGATAACATTGACTCCACCTTTGCTAGGTCCACAGCTACTCCATCTACTGAGATGACACATCTTATAAAGTGGACTTCATGAGTACAAAACTATCACTTCGAGAGATTCCCATAATGCTGGTTCTCCCAGATTACATCTATAACCATCCATAGATATTTCGTGTGCTCGTCCTCTGATGCCGATGAAACAAGGATGTCGTCAATGAAGACTACTATGAACTGATCTGAGTACAATAGGATTATCTGGTTCCTCAGTCCTATGAACACTATAGGGGTGTTAGTCACACCAAATGGAATCACCATGTACTCTTATTGAACATATCAACATTTTAATTTTGTTTCGTTATATCCTCATATCGTACTCATAACTGGTGATAAACAGATCTAAGGTCAACATTCAAGAACCACTATTCCCCTCTAAGCTAATCAATGTGGCTGTCGATCCTAGGGAGTTGAAACTTTTTCATCACTGTCACCTGGTTCTGGTTTCGGTAATCCACACAAAACCTCAAACTACTGTATGCCTTTTTGGAAAACAAAACTGGAGCCATCCAGGGTCAAATGCTTTGTCTAACGAAACCCTTGCTCTGCAAATCCCCCAACTGCACCTTCATCTCGCAAAGCTCTATCGGAGCCATCTGATATGATGGTGAGGAAATTGGTGCTATCCCGGGGTGTAAGTCGATGAGAAGTCAATTTCCTGGCAGGGAGGTAGTCCTGGATCCTCTTCGGGAAATATGTCCTCATACTCCACCACTACTACTGGGAACTGGGAGATAATAACATATACTTCTCTGAGGTAAAGGCTATATAACTAATGAGTGATCAACTGGACCCTCTTATGCATGAGCCCATTTCATGCAACCTAGGTCTCCTTTTCTATGACAAAGGAAAACCTCATCCCATCATAGTAGACACACCATAATCTTCGCCAAAACTAGTACATCTGGGCATGGACTAAAGATAACCAATCTCTACTGAGAATGAAATCATAAGGTCTCTACACAACCACCAAGAGGTTCCTTCCAAAACTCTATCCTCCAAGGGTATGATCACATGGTCTATAAAGGTTCCTGATTGTCGAGTCTTCTCCCGTAGCTTTCTCCAAGCGCAAGGATTGAGTGAACTGATCTACTAAAATCTCAAGGTTTTGCACCAGACATGTGGCAAGGAAGGAATTATTGGAACCCATGATTATATATATGAAAAATAAGGTATATATGACATAGATCATAACTCATATCATTCATGGAGTCCCTTGGTTATATGCCTCGACCTCATGTAGTTTCCCCCACCCCTATCCCTCGTCTCCCTCAGACTACTACGGACCTCCTAGGGGTGGCGGTGGAAGTAAATAAAAGAATCTTCCACAACCTGCATCTCTTCTGGCTCCTCTGCCACATCCACTGCCTGATGGGTCTATCAGCTGCACTCTCTGCCTTTGCCTTCATGGTACATCCACCACATCCCTTTCATCTACTCAACAGGTCAGAAAATCCCCTGTGATATGTCCCCTACCATCACATGAGTAGCACCACCTCTCCATGCACTGAATGGATACATCCTGAGAGCCATGGACTATTTATACATTGCCCTAGGTCCTCTTATGACGTCACCCATGTCTTGATCCCTATTCCTAATGTTGGATCCCTACTCCTGGGGTCTCCAAAACTATCTGCCTACTGCAAACTACCATTGTTTGTCCGTGTTACTCCAAGAAGCACTCAATCAACAAGGCCTAATCGACCACACCAGCATAAGTTGAAATGCCTAGAGGCACAAAAATTGCTGTGATGTCTAGTCATAGACCTCACTCAAAGGTCTAAGCTCTGACATACTGATCCCTGACCATATCAATCGAGTACCTGGTGAGGTTTTTTAACTTTGATGACTATTTAGATACTATAAAACTTCCCTACTAGAGATGAAGAGGCTTCTAGATGCACATTTCTCAAAGGTTTAACACGAGATAACTCGTCCCTGAAGAGTTTCTCAAACATTGTCAAGGAAAGAGTCTCCTCGTCATGAGTCTGTGTGTTCAGACTCCACCATCGTCTTGTCGAATCCCAAATAAGGCTCACTCATAGGATCACCATCTGGCCTGCTGGTGTTCATACTAGACGAAGATATCTGGTCACCGCCTCAGGCCGGTCCTCAGCTTCCTTAGGTTCTGGCTCACCTAGAAACCTGAGGTGTATTTTTCTATATAACTACGGGAGCGTGCTCATCTATCACTCATCATCGGTCGGTACTACAGGTACCATGGTCTATTCCACTAGTGTTGGTATAGAATGTCCACCACCTAGTGGCAATGAATGGGTAATAAGTCCATGTATCGATGCCTCATCACTAAGGAGGGCATCCTAATGATCACTCAATTGAATCCTAGCGGGTATGAATCGTGGTGGAATCCTAAAAAGAAACACGATGTACCATGGTCTATGAGTATATCTAGATAGCTGACACAAAGGAGAAGAAAAACACAACCCATTCTTATATGATCCATGTACCATTCTTTTACATTCCCATAACTATTGTTTCCATGTACCAAGATGAAATGTAGGTTATCAAAGTCTAGGTTTATGGATATTTCGGCTGCCCGCAGCAACACTAGAGTCTCTGGCCTGAAATCCAAGATTGAAAAAATATAAACTGTTTCCACAAACCAAGCTCACATAATAATGTTCTTAATGTAGAACATACCACCTCTAAAACCACTATTTCACATCTCTTCCATATGGGGCCCGTGCAGGGACTCCCCAAGCCCGCTTCCTATAGGCCCAGGGCTGGTAACTAGCAAATTATAAGCATATTACTAAAATGGAAGTCATTTCCTAACTACATGTACAATTTAAAACATCTCCAAGCCCACAATGATGAAATGTAAAAAAACACTAGGGAACAAAATTCATGCATACAACAAATCCCAACCAATAGAGTATGATGGAAAGTAAAGTACCAAATGTAAACTATGCCGGTGTACAATCTAAAAAAACAAGAGTATGGATTATAAAAATCCCAACCTATAAACACTAAGTGCTAATGGGACCGATGAACATAGCTGTAAGAACACCTTGCCCTATAGGGTACTAAGAATCCTCGGTCCTGTCCTAGTCTGCCCTGGACTTTGTTGAAAGGCTGCTCATCTTCAAAAGACATGACACGTGTGGGCAATGACTGTGTTGGGGTGAGTATAAAAATACTAAGTAGAGGACCCTGAAAACCTAAAATCAATAAAAAAGGTAAAGGTACAATCAGCTCTATAAAAAATATATCTACTGAACTTATAACAATAGTAATAGAAAATATATTGATATACTCAAAACCCAGACCCACACTCTAGATACAAGTCACACAACCACATACCCCCATTAGGGATCCATATCGATGATTCCACGAAGCAATTGTCTGAGAGAACTCACTCAAGGAGTCTGATAGCTCTAATGTCGTTTGTCTGAGAAGTATTGTTCGTCGAGAGAATCTATGAGAGATAGATACACTCATTCTAGGAGAACACAATGTTGAGATAAGAAAGATCACGATACATAGATAAAGATCACTGTGAGGGCCTTGGTGGATATCACGAGTAATCTAGATTAACCTGCTAGGTATAGGATTTTTTCCATGTGTACGTAGTCATGTCGATACCTAACTTTACCTAGGTTCAAGAATGGATAGAGGATCCCGCTCTGGGACTCTCAGAGGGATACCTGACTCTATATCGGAATGTCCTGTGGAAGGAATCATACTAACATAGTAGGAAATGATACTTAACCTTCAGGGGAATGAGAAACTGGGAACTAACACAAACGAAACATGTCTATGATATGTTGGAATAGATGATATAGCCTTATTCCGAAAAGTACATGGTGTGTATAAGTTTCACACACCGTGACTTCTAACCCTGGTACTGCACGTGTACAATGTCTCGTGTCGCAAGGTTTGTCGTGTAGAAATGTTAGTACACGACATGTAGTACAGGTCACATGCCATGTCCAAGTAACTCGGGTCTGCTCCGTGTTTGTGGCCATTTTTCTGTACATGGATTTATCTCATGCATGCTATCCCTTGTAACTGGTACATGGAGTAACCCGTGTAGCTGGCCAGTTATGGTTGTGTGGAGTACATGGCCATGTTCTCTATCTCATGTATGAGCATTTCTTGAGATACACACCAAGTCCCGCACATGAACCCACATGCTTTTTTCTTTGGGGAACATTGTGTGTCATTGCTTTGTGCATCACAGAACCCTAACCGCCATGGAACCAAGCCCACAGAGTGTTTTCAATGTGATATATTTCATGTTCTTCAGAAATATCAAGAAATGACATCCATCGGCGCCACGCCTCGGTCTCCCCTCTAGTCATCGATACAACCATACGATCACATTGAAACTCCAGATCTGAGGACTCCCTTGAATACCATTAATGTTTCATGCAGTTTTAGGGGTTCGAACAGCCATTAAAACTTGTTTTAATCATCCATGTGATGAACGGTCAAAGAACAATTATTCCTGAACTATCTGAATTAGTCTACCATCATCATCGTCACACGTCCTCTAGGTCACCATATTTTTAGATCTCAAATTTTGGATAGTTTTTTCTTAATACTGATGTTCAACTATCTATTGTTCGTCACCCCATAAAGATCGTGAAAAATGCAAGAGAAAAAAAATGGGAATAAAATCAAAAGGAAAATCTAGGAATAAACTTCCACCATCATTTGTCATGGTGTAGATCTTCTCCCGTTAGTAGGATCATCAAATTAGAATTAAAAATAATAATCTAACATGGATTAATTCCCTGAGATCTACCCAATAAAACCCTTCCCACAAAAACATAATAATCCACATGTCAAACTGTCTGTAGGTTTTCCCGCATTCATCGTTTAATCCTATAACAGGGAAGAAGAATTGAAATAAAAACCCCTACCATTATCTTTGAAAAAGAGGGATATCAGTCATCAGTCAGGATTCAATCTCATTGCACAGCGATCTGCACATTGTCGTTCAACAGCATCCACCAAAAATCCTCTATGGTTAGCCCCTCTACCAAAAGCTAGAGGATTTAGGGGAAGAAATCTCTAGGGTTATGATCCTAACACTAGGCTCTTTCTTATTTTAAAATAATAATGGTTATCGCATTATAGAAGCATTTTAAAATATAATAAACTATTAATTTATTTTATTTATTCAAAAAGGTTTCTTTTAAAACGCCCAAAAACTCTCTTTTACAGCCAGCCCACACTGGTCAATGTTAGGCCTGCCTTTGGTAAATCTGCTTCTCTAAACACAAGAGTGCCCTTATATTTCTGATTCATGAACCCGTTTATATGTTATTCTACTTTTTTATGAAAACCACTTGTTCACACTATTTAATGGTTTAATATATTTCAGAAATTTATTTCAGTTACTCCAGGCCTCGAAATCATATGCCGTTTAAAATCCTGGTCTCGTAATAATTCTATATAATATTTAAAAATAATAGGTGGAAATTCCCAGACATTAAAAATTGTTTTGAAAATGACATGATGATTCCATTCAATTATTTTTTGAAAGAATTAATCCATGGGAAAAACATTCTTTTAAAACCATTAAATAATAGTAAAAAAATTATAATGTATTGTTTTTAATAAAAATGGAATTTCAATCTATGTGTGAAATAAAGTTATATTTTATTTAAATTTTTTAACCAATTATTTAAATAACAATCGACTGGAAAAGTGTAATATTAAATTAAAATATAATGAATAACCCTAAGAGATAAAATTTATGAGTTTTAGGAGATAAGGATCATATTATTATATCATCAGAAGCATATTTATAAATAACATGATAAATTAGTGGATTGAAACATAAAAAATCACCACAGTCTTATTTTTGAACTGTAATACCTATGACAAGAATAAAATAAAATAAAACATAAAATATCTTGAGTATAAATAATTTCATGAAATTTATTGTCAAATGGAATTTATAATGACCTCATAAAATATTATATGTTCATTACATATCATACTTTTCAAAGATGGAAAATTGATAAAAAAAATACATTAAAATTATGGTAAGGTTTGAACAATAATCCACATGAATGATATATCATAAAATTGATATTTAATTGCAAAAAAATTATGTAAAATTATAATAAAATACAATCATGAAAATTATATGAACCAAAAAGACAAACCATGTGATGAATATGGCATGTGTCTCACAATAAAAAACTATGAGACAAAAATACATTATTAGTTTAGAAATATAATCAATCCTAACTAAAAATTGGTAATAAAATCATTTGAATCACAAATATCTAGAAAATAATTTGATTCGATATTTTACAGCTCAAAGGGGTAGTATATATTCAAAAAAGAAGAAATTATTTGTGAATTTTCATTTGTCTTCTAGAAATCAAATTGGGACTACAAGTCCTTTTTCGTAAGACTTGAATTCATTCATACACACATAAACATCATATATAATAAATATATTTATATTATATACATATTAAATAACCATAATTATATATACCATACCATATATCCTTTACTTGTGACCTTTTATTACCTATTTATTAACAAATCCTTATTAAAATCACATTTTAGTTAATAACCACATTGTTTTTCCTATATGTTTTGATTTTTTATTTTTGGTCTTTATACAATCATCATAATTCAATCATCTATATAATAACAATAATAAAATTAATATATTATTTATAACTCATTTATATTTTTATTAAAAAACATGAAATATTATTTTGTGAATTGAAATATGTTACAATCATAGAGACGGTAGTCCATATGTATGGAAGAGTAACGATTCCATTTTTCTATGATAATTAGGAAAAGGGGGTCAGTAATACTTTATCATTATATAATAATCATAAAATGTAAAATAAATTATTATTTATTTTAATATTCTTATAATTATCATACATTTTCCGAGGTGATGAAAATATATAATCAAATATATTCATGAAGGTGGTAGACCACACATACACGAACAATGTTAATATATTTTAGTGAGTATAATATAAAAAAATAAAATAAAATATTATATTTTAATAATAATTAATATTCCATTAATATAACAATTATGGAATGTATTATATATATATATAAATGTTAATATTATTCTTATTATATTCCATGTATTGCATTAGTGAAAATGAATAACATCGTTTTATGAGGTGGTAGTCCTCCATACACAAAAGCGACATTATGATATCCCCTGTAGAGTGGAATGTGAAAATAAATATATGAAATAACTACTTCAGATATATAATAATTTTTCATATATCTTATATATAATTTATATCCATCATCATACCTGTAATGACCCAAAGTTTCATTAATGGAAAATCCCTCTTGATCCAGTTAAATGTCTCTTTATGAAAAATATTTTTATAAGATGTCAATTTCTTTGGTTTTATGATAAGAGTTGTGATCGTTACTTTTATAGACGTTGAACAGTGATCACATGATTAGTATAAATATAAGGATTTAATGAACCCAATTTTACTCAGACAAAGGAGGCGATGGCCTCATCCAGTAGAATTGCCCCATACGAAGCCCATTTTTCAGAGCTCGGAAAAGAGGTGGCATCCTTGGGCTTCACCCTTGACCATTCCCAAGCTGAGCTTTATTATGTCAAGATCGAACTTGACCGTCTACGGGAAAAGTGGAAGTTGATAGAGATTACCACTCGAGCGATGTTATCTGAGCCGCCCCAAGAGTCTATCACCATCGCACACCTTACCCTTAGGTCTTATATGGCTATTTTACGGGGTTATGTAACAAATAAGTAGTACTATGTTCATGTACATTATTTTTTTATATAATAATGAATATAATTTCTAGTAATTTTTGATACATTGTAAATTGTTTTTGAAGTAAAAATGGTGTTTTTTAGTTATTATTTAATTAAGAATTATATATTATTAAATTAAGGTATTTTTAAATTAAATAATATTTTAATAATATTTTATTATTAATATTAAATTAATTTTTATTAAATATAATTGATCTTATAATTTCATGAATGCAATTAAAATTTTTATTAAGGTTTGAAAGCCGTTTCTGTCAATACCAGTGAATTTTTGATAAATGTAGGTTTTTATTTTAAAAGTAAAAATTAACATATTTAGAAAAATATTTAGATAAAATAAATGTTATTTTTTTGAATCAGGACGTCGAATTATCCAACGGTGAATTTTTCATAATTTTCTGAGACAATCAAATTTTTGGGTAAAAATTAAATATCGTTTAAATATATAATCTGTTTTATGACATCATAATGACCCAATGATGATGTAATAAAATACCATAATCCTTATGTTCGGCCCATATATATTTTATCATTAATATAATGTGATTTTGGGTTTGTTTGACTTACTTTTCAAAGCATTAATGAACCCCTCAAGACTTATTCAACACTTTGCCTTTTTAAATTAATTTCCATGGGAGTGTGACTCACCTCCACATAAGCAACCCTAATATTTTAATAAGTTCGGACCTTCTCCTTGTAAAATATTTTTTTCCTCTTTCCTTTTCCAGAAACCATGGGCAAAAACCATGGGATGGTTTGTGGTTTGGATTAGTTAATATAAGGGTTCCCAAACCTAAATAATAAATAATTCTCTCACCTTTCCTATATAAACCCACACAAGCTCCCACTTCCTCCTCACTAAAATCCTTTGGAGTTCGTCCAACCTCTGACCTAATCTCTCTAGAATCTTCCAAAGGTGCCTCAAGCTCCCAAGAAGCCTCTCACAAGCCTCTCTCTAGCCGTTGGAAGCACACTTCCAAGTAAGGGTTTTTTTCTTCCTTTCTCATTTTTGTCAATTTTCATTAAGTTGTATTTCCCCTTTAATTTCAATTATTAATGTTGGGGTATGGTTTAAAACCTCCCCCATACTTCCCTCTTATTGTTTGAATGTTGGGAGACCCCTTTATCTCTCATTAAATTCCTCCCATGTACACCCGTTACCATGCCGAAATTCCGAAAGGAACTTCTCTCTCCTCTTTTATATTCAAGCAATACTTTTGTATCATGAATCTAAATTCCATTACAATTGTTGGGACATGTATCTATATGACTTCCTTGCTGTCCATTACATGAAAATATGATGAGGAACCCCTTTCTCTCTCATCAACCTTTTTTATATGAATTCTTATGTCACGCCGTTACGCTGCTGAAATCGCACTGATTTTCTAAGCCAATGTCATTGTGTAGTGACTACCATTACCATTTATCCATTAAGGGTATTCACCTTTATGCAAATTTACTTATTGATTGTAAAGTTTCATGTATTAGTTCCACATTCCTTTATCTTGGAATAAATTATTATGTTTTATGATCCATGTGGCACACTTATGCATGAAATGAAATGTTTAAGATGGGTGCGCCCTTATAGAGCTCCAATGCATTGGGTAAAGTATAGTATCATGATACATCATTTGCAATGAGTGTTGACTCGTGCTAATTCAAGTGAAGTGAGGGTTTACTCATGCTTCATGTTCAATGAGGGTTTACTCATGCTCCATGTGCAATGAGCCTTGGCTCATGCTAATTCAATGATAAGTGTTGTTGCCACATTTCCATGTTATGATTATCAAGCTTTATCATGCCTTTATGTTCATGTTTATCTTATTATCTATTGACATTCCTATTTCCTAACATGTATTGTACTCCTCATGTTATTCCATGTGTACTCCCTTACTGGGCTTTATAGATCACCCTTTTCTTATGAATGTCCTCATGTTATCCCATGCAATGCTAAGTACGAGGGAATGTAGTGGTCATGTAAAGGAAGTTTTCAATAAAGATGTTTTATTTCATGTTTTAAGTTTTTATGTAATGATCCTAATCCCCAAATACACTAAACCTCTCAATCTTCTTTGTTGTATCAAGTGATGTTTTATGTAATAAAGCATGTTTAAGATATAATAAAAAGCTGGGTTGTCATAGTTGGTGTCAGAGGATAGGTTTACTTATTTTTTGGATTATGGAACCCTAGTAAAGCCTTAGATACAAGACTATGTATAATAAAAACATCCCTATGTTTTGGAAAATAATAAGTAAGTGGTTTATCAAACAAATAAATCCCTGTCTGGATACGAGCAGGTAGAGGCGGCTCTGGCACAGATGTATCCTAGGGGTAAAACCCGAAAACACCGCTTTGAGCTAGACTCGAACGGGAACTGGTGCACGACAATGGGCCTTGCTGCACTCTTGGTTACGACACTCCCGGGGGATATGCTTTGATAAATTCACCAGCTTAGTATGAACCCTTATTAAGAGAATTAAAAAAATGTCCCTATGAATAGATGTTTGGAAGTAGATCATGAAAAGCCTAGAATGAAGCCTATAGACTCATGAGTTAAGGAAATGAAAGTTTATTTTTGAGTCAAAAATTTATTCTTTTGATTACCCTTTATGTGTTACCCTTAACTTTACCTTTATTCCACCCAATGGCCGGTAATAGGAGGACTCGAGCTAACAACCGTTGTGAAGATCAGTGTGATGATTATACTAATGAGATACCCAATCCAATGGGAGCAGGAATCGTGAACTTTGTCACGCTTCTCTCTCAGCTAACTAATGTTTTGAAAAAAAAACACTGATCAAGAGGAGCGTTCAGCCTCCTCTAAGAAAGACCAAGTCTCTATCGAGAGCTTCATGATACAAAGACCTCCTACTTTTAATGGATCATTTGATCCCACGATCGCTGAACAATGGATCAACTCCATTGAAAAGATATTCTCCATCCTCCAATGTTCTGAACAAGAGAAGGTTCTCCAGGAGGCTTATCGTATGGAGGGTGAAGCTGATCAAGGGTGAACGTTGATCAAAAATACGAAGCCCGAGGAGGAGATTGAGGCTTTGGAATGGAAGGAATTCTGGAAGATGTTTTTCAATAAATATTTTCCGCGCACCCTCGGTCTTAAGATGGAAAGGGACTTCCTTTTCCTCGCGAAAAAAGATGAAAAATCTATTGGAGAGTACAAGGAAAACTTCACAAGGCTTGCACGATATGCTTCTGGCTTTGACGTTACCCCCGAATGCAAGGTTGACCACTTCTTTGGTGGGTTGAAGCCTAGCTTGCGGAAAGCATTAGCGATCTGTGACTTCGACAGCTATGAGGAAATTGTCCGATGTGCCCTCAATGTTGAAATGGAGATCGGGGAATCACAGGGGTATCATGGGGACAAGAAGCGTAAGGTGGACTTCAATTCTGGTGGTCCGATGGATAAATCCAACAATTCTAAGAAGTTACATCACCCCACTTGCCAAAAGTGCGGAGAAAAGAACCCTAGAGATTACCTTAAGGGGACGAGAAAATGCTTTAGGTTTGGAAGAGAAGGGCACCTAGCTATTAACTGTCAGCAAGAAGGACTCGCGGCTGTGACAGAGGAGAGGAATGCTCTGTTCAATCCTCAATGCGTTTTTCAATGCTATAAATGCAAAGAACCAGGTCATTTTGAAAATTAGTGGCCTAACCCAAGGGTTTTCGGAGGCAACCAACAACCTCCAATATAGAAAGGAAGAGCTTTGGCCATCACTACTGCCGAAGTGAACCCCGACAACGAAGTAGTGACAGGTACGCTAGTTATTCATTCAAGAATAGTGAATGTACTTTTTTATTCAGGTTCTAGGCATTATTTTATATCTCGAATGTTTATTAGAAAAATCCCAACACCACCACAAATCATGGAAGTAAAGATGTCGGTGAGTACGAGAAATGGGGAAATCATTGCATCCCATGAGTATAAGTCCTCCCCTGTTATAATTTGTGGATTGAATTTCCCGGAGAACCTCATCATACTCCCTTTGGTGTAATTTGATGCAATTCTTGTCATGGATTGGCTTTCCTTATATAGAGCCAACATAAATTTTCGGGAGAGGGAAATCACACTCCATATGGAGAATCGACCCCCTTTTCTTTACAAGTGTCAGGAGGAATATGAATCTCCTTTAGCTCCATCATCTCAAGCATGGATATTACTGCCTTATGAACATGCATATCTGGCTCAGATGATTGAGTCTATGGAAGAAAACACCTTTGAAGAAATGTCTACTGTGATGGAATTCACGGAAGTGTTTCCCGAGGAACTGCCTGGTCTTCCTCCAAGAAGAGATGTTGATTTCTCAATTGTACTTATACCTGGGGCGCTACCAATATCCAAGACTCCATACATAATGGCTGTTGTTGAGCCTGAAGAGCTGAAGAAACAACTACAGGAGAATCTTGATAAAGGGTTTATACGCCCTAGTGCTTCACCATGGGGTGCACTAGTCCTCTTCGTCAAGAAGAAGAGTGGGTCAATGCCGCTTTGCATCGATTATCGTGAACTTAACAAAATAAAAATAAAGAACAAGTATCCACTCCCACGAATTGATGACTTATTTGATCAGTTGCGTGGAGCACAATAAATCTCCAAGGTGGACTTGCACCCAGGATATTATCATGTAAGGGTGAAGAAGGAAGATATTCTCAAGACTTCTTTTCTTACAAGATACGTGCACTATGAATTCATAGTAATGCCTTTAGGACTCACCAATGCTCCAGAAATATTCATGGACATGATGAATAGAGTCTTTAGAGATTACCTTGACAAATTTTAGGTAGTATTTATAGATGATATTCTAATATACTCCAAAACCAAGGAGGACCATGAAGAGAATTTAAGAACAGTACTGGTGACTTTGTGCAAGAAGAAGCTCTATGCAAAGTACAACAAGTGTGAGTTCTGGTTGAAGGAGGTCTCATTCTTGGTCCATATCATCACAAGCAATGGGATATCTATGGATCCGTCCAAAACAGATGCAATTGAGGGATGGCCGAGGCCAACATCGGTAACGGATATCCGTAGCTTCTTGGGGTTAGCAGGATATTATCGACGATTTATGAGAAATTTCCCACGATTTTCCAACCCTTTTACCAAGCTAACTCGAAAGGGAGTAAAGTTTTCGTGGAGTGGTGAATGCGACGAAAGCTTCAAGGAGTTGAAAAAGAGTCTTATCACTGCACCCGTGCTGACTTTACCAACAAGTGGGGAGCTTTTTCTGGTATTTAGTGATGCTTCGAAGAAGAGCATAGGATGTGTGCTGATGCAGAATGATAAATTGATATCCTATACCACAAGGCATTTGAAAATCCATGAGAGAAACTATCCAATGCATGATATGGAGTTGGCGGTGGTGATATTTGCCTTGAAAATCTGGCGGCATTATCTCTATGGAGAGAAATGTGAGATATATACTGACCACAAGAGTCTTAAATATATATTCACACAGAAAGAGCTTAATATGCGCCAGAGATGATGGATAGCGCTCATCAAGGATTATGACTGTTCAATACATTACCACCCTGGGAAGGCGAACAAGGTGGCAGATGCCCTACGTAGAATGGATCTAGCGATTCTATCAACGATGAGAATTGAGAAGGATCCAATCTTCTTAGACGTGATGAAGATGGTCGGGGGAATCATAAAGAAGGGAACATCATCAATACTTTCACAAATGATTGCTCCACCATCTCTTTTGGAAAGGTTAAAGGATGCTCAAAAGGATGATGTGGGAATTCAATAAAAAGTGGAAGCTGTCAAAAAGGGGAAATCCTCGGAGTTTAATGTTAATGAAGAAGGAATTGTGCGGTTTGGGAAAAGATTATGTGTTCCATCAAGTCTGGAGCTGAAGAAGGAACGTTTGGATGATGCACACAGTTCAAATTTCTCTATTCACCCAGGTAGTAAAAAGACATATCAAGATCTCTAAGAAAAATTTTGGTGGGATAATATGAAGAAGGAGATCGCCGAATATACATCAAAGTGCCTGGTGTGTCACCAGGTGAAGGCAGAGAGGCAGAATTATAAGGGAATGATGCAACAATTACCCATACTAGAATCGAAATGGGAGAACATCACCATTGACTTTGTCACCTGACTTCTGGGGACATCCATAGGCAACAATGCAATCTGGGTTGTTGTGGATCGTCTTACAAAGACTGCACACTTCATTGCTATTTGAGAGGATTTCTCATTGGATCAACTGGCGCGGATATATATCAGGGAATTGGTAAGGTTGCATGGGGCACCACTATCTACTGTGTCCGACCGAGATCCAAGATTCACCTCTAAGTTTTGGAAGAGTCTTCAACATGCTTTCAATACTGAACTGAACTTTAGTACGGCCTATCATCCTCAAACTGATGGCCGATTAGAGAGGACTATCCAAACACTTGAGGATATGTTGAGAGCATGCTCAATGGACTTTAAAGGAGGATGGGATCAACATCTTCTTCTGGTTGAGTTCTCTTATAATAACAGTTTCCACTCGAGCATCCAAATGGCACCATATGAAGCCCTTTATGGGAAAAGGTGCAGAACACCTTCATGTTGGGTTGAGGTCGGTGAACGTAAGCTACATGGACCAGAAATGGTCGACGAAATGGTAGAGAAGGTGAAAACCATTCAGTAGCATATAAAGGCATCCCAGAGTCGTCCGAAGAGTTATGCAGATAATCGTCGACTAGACCTTGAGTTTAAAGTTGGAGACATGGTGTTTTTACGCATATCTCCGTGTAAGAAGGTCATGACGTTTGGAAAGAAAGGGAAGTTAAGTCAAAGGTACATCGGCCCCTTCGAGATTCTTGATCGTGTTGGGGATGTGGCCTATCAACTAGCACTTCCACCTACTATGGACATGGTGCATGATGTATTTCATGTATCCCTCTTAAATAAGTACATACCAGACCCTTCACATGTACTCTCTTCCGAGGTGGTACAATTGGAAGATGATCTTTCTTATGAGGAGCAACCAGTGAAGATCGTAGATCTTAGAGAAAAGGTTCTACGAAATAAGAAAATGCCCCTCATGATGGTGTTGTGGAGAAACCACAAGTTTGATGAAGCCACTTGGGAGTCAGAGGATATGATGAAGTAGAGTTACCCACATTTGTTTTAGTGTGGGAAAAGGAAAATTTTGAGGGAGAAATTTCGTAAGGGGGGAATATTGTAACGACCCAACGTTTCATTAATGGAAAATCCCTCTTGATCGAGTTAAATGTCTCATTATGAAAAATATTTTTATATGATGTCAATTTATTTGGATTTATGATAAGAGTTGTGGCCGTTACTTTTATAGCCATTGAAAAGTGACCACATGATTAGTATAAATATAAGGATTTAACGAACCCAATTTTACTCAGACAAAGGAAGCGATTGCCTCATCTAGTAGAATTGACCCATACAAAGCCCATTTGACGGAGCTCGGAAAAGAGGTGGCATCCTTGGGCATCGCCCTTGACCAAGCCCAAGCTGAGCTTCATTATTTCAAGCTTGAACGTACCGTCTACAGGAAAAGTGGAAGTTGATAGAGATTACCACTTGAGCGATGTTATCCAAGCCGCCCCAAGAGTCTGTCACCATCGCACACCTTACCCTTAGGACTTATGCGGATTTTTTAAGGGGTTATGTAACAAATAAGTAGTATTATGTTCATGTACATTAGTTTTGTATATAATAGTGAATATAATTTCTAGTCATTTTTGATACATTGTAAATAGTTTTTAAAGTACAAATGTTGTTTTTTAGTTATTATTTAATTAAGAATTATATTTTATTAAATTAAGGGATTTTTGAATTAAATAATATTTTATTAAAATAATATTATTAATATTAAATTAATTTTTATTAAATATAAATGAGCTTATAATTTTATGAATGCAATTAAAATTTTTATTAAGGTTTGAAATCCATTTCTGTCAAAACCCGTGAATTTTTTATAAATGTAGGTTTTTATTTTAAAAGTGAAAATTCACATATTTAGAAAATTATTTAGATAAAATAAATGTTATTTTTTGAATTAGGACGTCAAAATTATCCAACGGTAAATTTTAAAAATTTTCTGAGACAATCAAATTTTTGGGTAATAATTAAATACCGTTTAAATATATAATCTGTTTTATGACATCATAATGACCCAATGATGATGTAATAAAATACCATAATCCTTATGTTCGGCCAATATATATTTTATCATTAAAATAATGTGATTTTTGGTTTGTTTGACTTACTTTTTAAAGCATTAATGAACCCCTCAAAACATATTCAACACTTTTTTTAAAATTAATTTCCATGGGAGTGTGACTCACCTCCACATAAGAAACCCTGATATTTTAATAAGTTCAGACCTTGGCCTTGTAAAATATTGTTTTCCTCTTTCCTTTTCCAGAAACCATGGGAAAAAACCATGTGATGGTTTGTGGTTTGGATTAGTTTAATATATGGGTTCCCAAACCTAAATAATAAATAATTCTCTCACCTTTCCTATATAAACCCACCCAAGATCCCACTTACTCCTCACTAAAAACTTTTGTAGTTCATCCAATGTAACGCCCCGACCCCAGCTACCCAGAGTCGGTGCATTACTTCGTAACATTGGCATGATCACAAGAAAGATCAAATCCCGAAAGACCGATTGGTTTAGTAGCCTTGGAAACACTAGATATAATCATAAAGTTTTACATTACATTTCAAAGTGAAAAACTACTACAACAACAAAGTCTTCATATCCACACTATTAACCCCTCATAATATCCCTGCAAGTCATTCATAATTTACTTCTTCACTACCTGGGAAAAATAAAACATAGAAAAGGGGTGAGCTCAAATGCCCAGTAAGGATAACAATATAGCGGAACATTTAAAATAAGCATAAACATTTAAGGCAATGAATTACTAAAACAAAAGCCTTTTAAAATTGAACTTCAACATAGTATGGAAAAAGTAAAATGAAATAATTCCATTTACTTATTCACATGGATATTCTACTAATCGAATAATCACATGCAAAAATCAATAACCATTTTCATAATGTTGGAATGCATAATGCCAGACTGTCATAACCACATAGTCAAGGCCTCATGCCAAGACTACAAATAAGATTTTGTCAAGGCCTTATGCCAAGACACTAGTTTGTCTCATGAGACCTACCGATGCATCAAGGAGCTATAGCGGGCTCCACCCGTCACTTATTAAGTCCAATGCATTCCCATATGAAAAGGTTTAAACATAACATAAACATTCGTATTAGAACTAGCATACGAAATGTCAATAATTTCACCATAAACTATGAATGGTATAAAAATAGCACATCCACAGTCAAACATATCACAAAACCTTCAATACAATATAGAAGTTTTGTATCATAATAAATCAACTTCAACTAATCTTAAAATCCATCAAAGGATGTTGACATAGATGAAATCAAAATTCTTTTTAAAGAAGTATCTACTTTTATCTTGAAATCATTTAAGATCCATATAAAATAAAAAATTTTCTTTGAAAATATTCTTATAAGCTTGTATGGGAAGCTTCGACGATTTTATAACGGCGGAAAATAACCGCACCCGCCGTATAAGTTAAAAAAACATTCTTACCTCAATTCTGTCGAAAAGGTTTAAAAGGACCTTGTTTTGAAAACGACGGAAAGATTCCTTTATAAACCTCTTATAAAAAGTCAAACAAGGGTATAAATGACTTTAACCCATATTCATGTAAATAGTAAAAATGTTTTGAAATTCATTTCGAAGAAACATGGATGTGGATGATAAAGAGATCCCAGTAGATTATTACGTATAATACAACCTCGGATAATGAAGAGATTGTGAAATAACCCTTACCTTGTACTTTTCCTTGGTTGGGGTAGGTTAACCTCCTGTATAATAGTGAAATAATTGTTATTAAATTATAAAATAATCATAAACATTAATATGATATCATATATGATCTTTTAATATTGATTTGATAATATCTTAGTATTATCGTCGTTTCGTGTGTTAACTTACTCATTTTCTTTTATATGTTTTGTTACATAAGTCATGTTTGTTGTATCTTATTCATATCCAGAATGATATGAAGTCCTTAAACATCATTTTTAAATCATTAAATGATAATTATACTTGAATGGATACGATGGAGAATGAATCTCATCGCGTTCGTGGAGACGGTAGTCCGTACGTACGCACGAACGCTACTTCCATTTAATTTTTATTTTAAAAGAATCGAATCCAAATGATACATAGATATATTACTATTCCAGTATAATATAATATTTTATATATGTTACTTAGGTTCATTAACACCATCCTTTATACGTTCCATGTGTGGAATGAACGAGTCATATCATTTTAAGGGGGCGGTAGTCCGCACTTCCTCAAATGAAATTATCGTATGTATATACAACATAAAACGAATAATGGTATAAAATAAAATGGAATTAAAGAAGCTTATATATAAAATATATATCATTAATATCATATTTAATTACAGTTCCATCATAATGGCCACCATGAGAGGCAGTAAGATGTATTTGAACAATCATCGTTTCGTGAGGCGTTAGTTTGCCATCCACAGAAACATTATGTTCATCAACCATTAGATGGAGTTGTGTGTATGTGTAGTTTGAATACATATTATAACAACATCCTAGTATATTGAGGATACTGGTTTTGTTACAAAAGAAAGGAAATAAAAAGAGTTTGGGGGTTGGAGAAGCAAAATAAATGAAAATAATTTAAGAGAAATCGTTACCTTTAATTTAGGTAACTCACTTTGGTTAGAACCAAAGGACTTGTTGAAATGCTTTCTGCCTAAGGGGAAGCTTCAAGGAGGAGGAGAGGGATGTGGGGAGCTTAGTTGGGCAGAGTTTGGACGAGCCAAGTGGCTTGAGAGGTGTGAGGAATGAGTAGAAGTGGTCACCTTTTATAAGGGAGAGGAGGGGCTCTTTAGGAAAGAGTGAAAGTATTACTTTATAATATAATTATATTCGGTTTATAATGGTCCAAAAATCATTGAGGTCGAAGATAGGATGACTCATATTCTAAATAACATCAACCAATAAGAATTGAACAGGTTTTAGATAATATTTTAATCATTATAATATTATTTATTTCAATGATTTATTAATGAGGTAAACATTGCATCATTATTGTGTCATTAATAATTTAACTTATTTGATGTCTAAAAATTATAAATAAAATATCATCATGTAGGAAATCTTTTTATCTTTCTAATGAATATTTATAATCGAAAATCCAACATGTATAACCTTATGTAAAAATTGTTCTTCTAAAAGATGTAAGCTTATGCCATTTTTATTTTTATTTTAACTTTATTAATATAATGTGTCCCTACCACATACAAGTGGCTCCAAGGGGTCCCCAAATTGACCCAAGGATGCCCATGGTCGGGTATGTGTCCACCAATAAGGTTAGGACACGTTTTAGGGTAATTTTGTATTATTATAATATTATTTTTTAACCCTTATTTACCGGATTTACCCTTTAACAATGGTAAATAAAATATTTACCACAGTAACTATTCAAAATGTCTAAAAATAAAAGTTACCTATTTAAACAATTTGAACATCCTGATTCCAAATATGGAATCCATTTTCCTAAATTCAAAACACAGAAGTGCAGAAATTAATTTAAAAATAATTCCCGCTGTCAAAACAAAAAGCGTGTTTTTAAGAGATAATAACTATAAAAATATTGACACTTGTTTATGTTCGGTTTAATTGTAAAATTATGTCCAATTACCAACAATATATTAAATGGTAAAAATATATTCTAAATATACTTTGAAACCACTCAAATTCACAATTTATCACTATTAATTATTTTGATTAAAAAAGTTGTTTTTAATTAAAATTTAGTAATTTTCACTATTCATCAAAATATAAAAGTTATCCGAAAAGTACCAAAATTTCACCCTAGGCTAATTTCAATATTCCGAATCCAA
Source organism: Viscum album (assembly GCA_963277665.1). Lineage (NCBI taxonomy): Eukaryota > Viridiplantae > Streptophyta > Magnoliopsida > Santalales > Viscaceae > Viscum > Viscum album. The sequence goes on from OY728164.1 coordinate 1,488,858,416, forward strand.
AAATGAATTCCATTTTGAAATATAAAATATATATGATTTTAAAAAGTAGGTATTACTATTCACAATGGCTAGTTTAATTAGTTGTGGTGTGTGTTAGAACTCGAGGTTGCGTACAACACACGCTATCGCATTATTCGAAGGGAAACGTACCGTGGAAGCTTGGGGTGTTACATCCAACCTCTGACTTACACTCTCTAGAATCCTCTTATGGTGCCCCAAGTTCCCACGAAGCCTCTCACAAGCCTCTCTCTAGCCTTTGGAAGCACACTTCCAAGTAAGGGTTTTTTTCTTCCTTTCTCATTTTTGTCAATTTTCTTTAAGTTGTATTGCCTTTTTAATTTCAATTATGAATGTTGGGGTATGGTTTCTCACCTCCCCCATACTTCCCTCTTATTTTTTTAATTTTGGGAGACCCCTTTCTCTCTCACTAAATTCCTCCCATGTACACCCGTTACAATGCTGAAATTCTGAAAGGAACTTCTCTCTCCTCTTTTATATTCAAGAAATACTTTTGTATCATGAATCTAAATTCCATTAAATTGTTGGGACATGTATCTATATGAATTACTCACTATCCATTACATGTAAATATGATGAGGAACCCCTTTCTCTCTCATCAACCTTTTTTATGAATTCTTATGTCACGCCGTTATGCTGCCGAAATCACACCGATTTTCTAAGCCAATGTCATTGTGTAGTGAATACCATGCCCATTCATCCATCAAGGGTAATCACCTTTATGTACATTTACATATTTATTGTAATGTTTCATGTATGAGTTCCACATTCCTTTATCGTGGAATAAATGATTATGTTTTATGAATCCATGTTTTATGATCCATGTGGCACACTTATGCATGAAATGAAATGTTTAAGAAGGGTGTGCCCTTATCGCGCTCCAATGCATTGGGTAAAGTATAGTATCATGATATGTCATGTGAAATGAGTGTTGACTCATCCTAATTCAAGTGAAATGAGGGTTTACTCGTGATTCATGTGAAATGAGGCTTTACTCATGCTCCATGTGCAATGAGCCTTGGCTCATGCTAATTCAATGTTAAGTGTTGTTGCCACATTTCCATGTTATGATTATCATGCCTTATCAGGACATTATGTTCATGTTTATCTTATGAACTATTGACATTCCTATTTTCTAACATGTATTGTAATCCTCATGTTATTCCATGTGTACTCCCTTACTGGGCTTTATAGCTCACCCTTTTCTTATGCATGTCCTCAGGTTATCCCATGCAATGCTAAGTACAAGGGAATGTAGTGGTCATGTAAAGGAAGTTTTCAATAAAGATATTTTATTTCATGTTTTATGTTTTTATGTAATGATCCTAATCCCCAAAGACACTAATCCTCTCGATCTTCTTTGTTGTATCAAGTGATGTTTTATGTAATAAAGCATGTTTTAAGTTGTAATAAAAAGAAGGGTTGTCATAATACCCCCCCACATGAGGTGGTAAGGGAAGATATGAATGAAATCAATTAGCGATATTGTAGTCTATCGTAAACATAAAAATTGAGTTCATAAACCATTTGATTGTTGTAGATATTGATGTAGTCCAAGAATAAAAAAAATAAAAGAAAATATTATTTATATAGTAAATCTTGAGTCATTATATCATGACTCTTTATAATAATTTATTAATGTGGAATAAAAAATATTAAAATACCCTCTTTGATGATTGTTACTAATTCTTTGGGTTTTCAATTTAGATTCTCACTGAAATCCTACCTAGGATAAATTTTTGTATAAAATTAGACTCCTAGGTGGAGAGGATAGAATATGTGAAGATATTTGTGAATGTATTGGCTAAATGGTAATAGTATTATTTCATGAAGTAGAGAGGAGATATGGTTTCCTTCTATATGTGAGGTTGGAGATTCGGTATTAATATTTTAAAAAGATGAAGGTATAACTATTCTTTTAAAATGATAAATGTTCCAAAATAGGCTATAATCGATAATAGGAGACTAAAGGTATAAATTTGTCAATAAACTGGGTTTTGGTCATGTTTTGGGATACTTTTAACTATTTAATTTTTATTATAACCTCATGGTAATCCAATTTTATGATAACAATGTCAAATATTATAAATATTTTTTTAAATTGAATTTAGGAAAAAATAACATTTTGCGTATTAGATAATATAAATTAGGATAATTCCAAATATATACCCAAATTTTCAAATTTCATTTACAGTAGTGGAAAATTTTATTTTAAAATTAATACCACCTACGTGGTGAGAATGTAGGATTTTAGGAGAAAATATTAAAATGTTTACAAAGTATTTATAATAAAATTCAATATGAAATTGATTCTAATGAATTAAATTGGATAAATGGATATAGAATTTTAGAAATTTGCATAAAATAAATAAAATTTAATTCAACTTTATAACTAAATTAAATAAAATAACATTTTCCAATTATAGATCATTATCAGTCACTATTCATTAAAATAAAGACATGTTTAAAAAAAAGTACATATGAAATATTTTGACATTATAATATAAATATAACATTTATTTTATCAAATAAATATTATATATGTTTTAAAATTTAATTTTATTAATGATCATGAAAAGAAATAATTTTTTTGGGAATATAATATTTTTGAAACATATAATGAATATTTTAAAAATTAAGTACATTTCTATAAATATGTTCTATTTATAGAAAACCATTGTACATAATATTTAATAATTAATTATTACTATTGATAAGATTAATTTTTAGGGCTATGTTTTAATGATCTCATTTTTATATCTATGTTCTTCTAAAACAATATTTCATGTACAACTCAAGTTAATATAGTGTTGAATGTAGTGAATATTTAAATAATCATTTAGTGTAATGTATAATAAACTAAATTATATCTATAAAAAATATTAAAACATAGTGATTTATGTAATGATATAAACAATTTATATTTCTTGTTATAAAAATATAGGAATGATTAAATTTAATTGATAAGATATTCATAATATTGTAGGGAGTTACATTTTGGGCTTAAATAGGATAAAACAATGTAGGGAGTGTTATATAAATTCAATAACACAGAAGGGAATGAAAATGATAGTATATATGTTATGATTAAAATAATTAGTGAGATCAAGATTTTGAAGTTGGTGACAAATTGTTTTTTATAATTTCCCCATGGATATATGTAATGAGATTAACGAAGAATGGAAGGTTGATCCCTGTTAATATTACCCCTTTAAAAAAAATTATTTTCTAGTAGGGATAGTAGCTTATCACTTGTTAATTTCACTGAACATATATCATTATCATGATCTATTATATGTATATCCTTTTAGGATGTTTATACATCAACCATCACAGGTACTAAAAACAATGTTAATAAAACTAGATAATGATATCTATAATGAGGATAAATCGACATTGATTCTAGATTACAGATAGAAGATCCAAAAACAATATAAGTAACATGGTAAATGACTGGTATAGAGACCAATCAGATGAAGAATCTTCCTCAAAAACTGCATAACCCCCAGTTTCACGTAATGGACACATTATTTATATAATTTAGTTATATTATGTGATTGGGTTATTTTATGGGTGGTTTAGAGTATTTTTTACATGTTATTAATGATTTTATTATGGTTAATAATTTGTTCATGTTTAATAATAATATTGAAACATCTCACAATAAACAATACAATAGAAATAGTGGGAACTATGTTGGATTGTGGTTTGAACGAACTGTGTGGATTCCTAGGATAAACCATACAAGTCATCAGGGAGGTTAATAAAATATTTGGTGAATGGTTTATATAACTAATAAATCCATTTATGAAATGTGGGTTTAGAGGAGTTGTCTCATGAAGGGTTAGTGCACTGTTTCCCAAACCATAGACCCCATCCATGAACTCTTTAAATTCTATTCTAAATTAGTTTATATCAACTTGTTTTACCACTAAAATACATTTTTATCTAATAAATAGTTCATAAACATAATTTATCTTCCACCCTTTGATTTAGAGACTATTCCTTTTAATCTGGAATTGATTCCCATTTTAATGATAGATAATTGGAGGCCAATATTCATCAGAAAGTGATCCTTATCCATTATTTTCTACATATTTATTCTTCATCCATATCATTAAATCATGGATGTATTAAATTGGGGATATATTCATGTTTTTTGATGTAAATAATGATGAAATATGGTTGTTTTTATTAAGGAGAATAATATCAAAGGATAACATTAAGAGTTTAAATGTGTGTTTTTTAAAATTCTTGTCTTGTTATTCATTTAAACCAATGTTTTAGAGGTAGGTAGCTTTAATCTCAACATATATTGATTAGAGGATGATGTAATTATTTTATTTTGTTTAAATTAGTTTAAATTTTTTGCTAAATTTATATGGTATTCTTGATGGAAATCCACTTTTTTGAAGGCTCTCTAAAAAGGGTTAAATTTTATGTTTTTTGAAAAAACATGTGATTTTAAATTTAATATAGTAGTTTTCAAATTTTGGATTTAAATATCCATCATGGAATATTCTTGTAAAATTGATATAAAAAAAATAAAAGTATTATTGATGTTAAATGGAATGGGGTTTGGTATTATAGGTTGTATTGAGTTCATTTGAATTAATGTGTTCCTATTGAAGGGGTGTGTTACATTGGGTATGTTGGTGTTAGTAACCTAGTGATGACTTGGAAGATTGAGGAGAGACCACCCAAGAGTATGAAAAAATAACCATTGTATTTATTTTTTGATGCGTGGATTGGGAACACATAATATATTTGATAAATTTTAGAAATAATTTTATTGTTTCTTTCTAGTGGAAATTGTTTTTATGGATCTTTATTGATTTTAATATCAACTAGTTGATATTTATTTTCATCTATTTTCTATTAATTTTCATACATTTTCATTTCTGGTGGAATTATTTGGGAAGTGATTTGGGGAAATCCTATTATGTTTGGACTCATCCCTATTATGGGAAATAGTTTATGTTCTCATTTGTCATCTATAAGGACACATGTAATGAAAATGTGTGAAAGTTCATTTATGATGCTTCTGGACTCCATGACAGTTTTGTTGTTTTTTTGGATCTTGGATAATGATAGGTGTTTTTGCATCTATTTATATATTGTGTTTTCTTATTAAATTCTTCCACTTCTTACATGCATATGGTAGTTGGTTTGGTTACTCTTTGAGTTTTCATTAATTATACACCTATATTATACAGTTTTTTCATATATTTTTTTATAAGGATGTGATTGTTTTATTTTAAAACAAAAAATCATCCCCCTAATTATTTTTTATTACATGGATTTTATTAGTAGTATTTGGTGTCCTGTGGATGTCACATAAGGCATAGTAACATCGTCTGCCTCATTCTTTGTTAATTGGTGAGGGGAATGATGTTACAAATGGTGTCAGTTTTTACAATCGTGGAGGTAGATATTAATTCTAGTCTCATACATGAGTTGGGTTGTTAGTAAGGATATTAGATTGTCAGATCATGAAATGTAATGAATAGAAATAGATAGCTAACCTATTTATGATGAACTTAATGTTACCTACCGGTTATGTTACATGAGTGTTTTGATACACTTCTATGAGTTCTTAACTCATCCCCATGGATTTATCCAATGTTAAGATAATGTCATGAATTTATTTTATGAATTCTATATTATAGTTAATTATTAAATTTTGAGTAATTATTTAGGAGGTGTTGAAAAAATTGTTAATTTTTTTATATAGTTAAATATTTTTTGTTATTCAAAGAGCATGATAGATTTTTTAAATATGTGTTGGAAACATATAAGCTTCAATTTTGCTATGAATTGTTTTTATATATTTGATGTGGTAAATTTGACATTACTAACCCATTTGTTCTATGGGAGTGAGACTAAATTTATATTGTTTGGGTTATATTATGTTTCATCATATTGGAAAATTACAATCCCACTGAAAGTGGTTATTAAAAATGGGTTTTAACCTGACATAGAGTTGAGACTATGACTAGTTCAGAGTATTGGTCATGGTTTTAAACCTATGGAACTTGGAAATATGTAGGATAAACAATTGAATGGGGACAATTATGTTTTATTTAGAAAAAATAATACACATATCATTCATGGAAATTCAAATACATTAGAATAATATGAATATCTAAATAAGATGAATTAAATAATTAATCACCTTGGCACACTAGATGAGATGACGTAGAAATTGGAAACATACAATATAGAGGATCATTCACACCAATGGTGAGATTTAGAATCATAGGATAAAATAGGTGACATAATTTTATGGGGTGAGTTTTAAAAATTATCTATAAAAAACATTTCCCCACACATTTAGAATTTTGGTAATAATTGATTTTTTAAATTTTAAGATGGATATTATCTCAGTATTAATGTATACATCTAAATTTATGAATTTATTATAATTTTTAGTTGAATATATTTCACATGCATTCTTGAAGTCACAACTTTTTGTATCAGGGATGAATCCCAAATTTCACAAAAAAATATTTCCCTAAATTATATAATATATTATATATAGATAATAAATATATAGAGGATGGTATAAAGACACATCATATGAAATATTGTTGGAGGATGTATGTTAACTCCTATCTAAATTTTTGGGAACTAACATGATGGGAATATGGGGAAGAGGGACACCTATTTTCAATATGGAGGTATGAATTAGATTTTGATACTGGGATTTTTGAATCATCCTACTAAAGAAAAGATTATTCCCGATTTCTTAATATTTTATTCTTTTGATCATATGAAATGAGATTGTATAAAAACACCTAGATCATGTCCCAATTGCAACTTTATGGGATATAATCACCTTTATTGTCACAGTTCCCCAAGGTAGAGTGCTATGAAATATATGATTACTACTAGGCATCATATCAATCCAAAGAATGAGTGTATCATATTATATCTCCTCATAATAACCATGGAATACATTGTGATTCATGGAATTCAATGACTCCCCAACCAATGAAATTTAAGAATAGAATTAAGGGGAAAAGGGAACAATATAATAAATTGCATGGAGATGAAAATTTGAATATAGATTATAAATTATGAAATTAAATTGTGAGAGGTGTGATTATTTTAAATTATACCCTTATAAAGGATTTTTTTTATATGGGTTCATTCTATTAACATATTTATTCTCACATTATTGTACTTTTGGGTTTGGATATTGATATGATGCATACTCTTTTAAAGAATCATTTTTCATTTTGGTCGAAGTGAATATTGAGCCTTTATGTTAAATTAATGTTCTATAACTATAGATAGATCTTAATTTGTTTTTCAATTACCTATGATGAAGATGTATGTCTATGAATTAATCTTCAGTATAGATTAGTTTAAAATGTTAAAATCTCGCATTTACTTACACACCAAACGGATTAGTTTTAAAACTAATCACGTTGTTATGCACAAATTGACATGTCATTGGAATTTAAATTCATGTGGATCATGGGATTCAAAAGTAGTAGTTGAACATCTCTCATACCATTTCAAATCATTGACCATAGAATCTCTAGTTGATATTGTGAATGATGGTCTTTTAATAACCATTGATTTGTTTTCTAACTTTTTCGTAAAATTTATCTTGGTTTATAGCCATATATTAGTAGTGTTTATGATTGATAAATTACTAAATACTAGTGATATTTCTCTTATAAATTATTTAATAGAACCAAAAGTGTTATGGGAGTTGAATGTATAATTGAAACTATTTAAAAATGGTTCATTCAGATTAGAATATATTTGTGGGAAGAACATGTTTCATTTATGAAAAAACCATATAGTACTCTTAAGAATTATGGGCATTATCATAAAATTAAAAAGGTTTGGATAAAAAATATTTATACTCCTCCACATATTTAGGATCTGTTTTGTTAATTTAGGGGAGATCAGTCATTCTATAAATATGACATGCAATCATGATATGAGTGATTGTGGGTTCTAAAGGAGGATATATCGAGTAATTCATTTAGGATTAGATATATCCATTATAATTATGTTGTTTTGACTATAGATCTTATTAATGAACCATTTTTATTTTTTTAATTTATTAATTAGATATATCAAAGGTATCTAGATTATTTTGTGGGGGTGTTTGTGGATAACAAACTAGTGTATTTTTGTAGAATTTTTTAACATGAGAAACATATATAAAAAGTGTTGGGTTTCTTTTTGGATAATCTTATATATTAAAATCCTCAAATGTGTGATTTTTGGATATAAGATGTATGTTTATATGTCTATGTTATATAGGAAAAATGTTTTTTTGATATATAGAATATAGAGGATGTGATCTCTTAGAAATTTCCAATGAATGTATTTGAGATATACATTCTTCTTAGTGAGGCATGTTTTTAACAACTTTTTTTTCATAAAATTTCAAGATATAATTTAATAATAATATAATTGACAATAAAAAATTATCAATTTGAATGAAAAATTTAATTGAATATGTCTTTTAAAATGTTAAATGTTCTCTATGTAGTATCACTTGTATTTATATTGGAAAAACAAGACAATTGTATGTGTTGTATTTTTATTATTTGGGATCTATGTTGTGTTGTATTCTCATTCAAGGTGATGATTTTGTTTCTTATGGATCGTATAGGTTATAGATCAAGGAGATGAACTACCCAAAACATGATATAAATGTTGATGATTTTTCCATGTTGTGTATAATTTTTATCATTACCCCGTTAATGAGGAATTGTTGGTGTTTATGGATTAAAATAGCTCAAGAAATATTTTATCACAAATATAATTGAATACAAGAAAATGAAGTTGGATGAATTAAAATCAATCAATTGATTTTGATATGATGTATACAATGAATAAACGGTACTCTATGGAAGATGAATAAATAATGAAGGAATAATATATGTTGAAAAAATAAGCATCAAAGAAATGATAGATGATGTTAGTTATTGTAGACATGCACTTGGATTGTCAAGACTAAAGTAGAATTTTGGTTTCATTACAAATTATTTTCTTATTCACATGGTTGATAAGGTTAAAGGGGAACATATATATGATTCTGAATGTTTATAAATTAGTTCAAAATCCAATTGTAGGGAGAAAATTGACAGAATGTAAGCTTAATTAAAGATTAGTATTGTGGGATTTAGATCGGATGGTAGTAAATTTGTCCTGTCAAGAACAACTCTTTATTATTTCCCCTCATTAGAGATGGTTTTTTTTCATATAATAAAATGGATTTATAATTAATTGGTAGAACTATTTTAATGGGTTTGAATTAAATGAAATGTGTATGGACTTCTTTCGAGATGCCTCGCCTTTCAGCATATTATGGTATGTAAGTAGTGGACAGTGGGTATGTTTCAATCATTAATGATTGCAATGGAGAAATGGGAGAATATATCTAGGGATTTGGTCATAAAACTCCTAATTAAATTTTATGACAATTAATAAATATGGGTAGTTATTGATCATATCATAATGTCAGTTCATTTTAACATTATTCATTAATATCATACTTTAAAGGCCATGTCCAAAACCTATAATCGAGATTTTTTAATGAGGCATGAGGTTCCAATATTGATTGTATCATATTGATACCTATGTGTCACATATCATATTTAGAATTTCTAATGGAGATTCATTGTAAATCATATGAATATAAGAATAATGTATCATCCTTAAATGGAAGTAAAATTTGAAAGAACATAACAAACGTTTTAGTACATGATTAGTGATTGTTCAATGTATTTTGGTGTCTCATGAGAAGAGAACATCCATTAGTAGAGTAATATAATAAAAATTGGATCAATGCTCAATTAATATGGATCATTTTGAATCATTATATATACAAAATTTTTATTTTCCACTACATTGTGTGGAAATAAGCAAGACATCAATAGTGGGACCAAACCAATGGCACGAGATAATATAAAAAATTTACTTGATTAGGATGTGAAGAAAGAGAGCTCAAAGTTTTCAGAAATAACATGTGGATCCTAATTTTTGGTCATTTACATTTTACCTGAGTTAAAATGAGTTATTAATAATCTCTCAATGTATTAGAAATCATTGTTTTGGGTCGGTTTCCATGTTATCAATCTGATTCATATTATTTTTTGAGATCCTTGATTATGGGATTGTGGTTAAATATAAATTTTATTTTCAACCAAAAATAATTTTAGTGAATAATATGTTTATTGTATCTTAATTGAGAAGGAATCATTTTAGTCCAAACCATATGATTTGATGGGTTGAAATTGACCACTATTCAGATGCTATGATAGTTAATGTTCCTGTGAAAAATATTTATTGGAAAGAGAATGTATTTCATTTTCCAAAGCATCGGTATAGTGTCTATTTTAAGTCAATATTCATATTTTTTATAAAATGTTGAATTGGGAAAATAAAATGGTGGAAAAATTGCCGTAACACAATCAAATAAATGGTAGTTTTCTAATTCCCGAGGATGAAAAGGCCAATGGAGGGAAGAATATTTCACCACTTGTTTTAGTTTTGTAACACCTAATATATGTATTGTTATTATATAAAGTGATTGAGTTTTTTATATAGGATAATATAATTTTGAAATTTTTTTTTATTTTAATATTTTTGAATGGTATGAACATAGTAATTAAAAACTATGAAACACATCCAAGGAAACCGTTTACCAAAAATAGTTGGCATTGGGTAGGTGCATAGTTAGGCGCATGGTTTCCAAAATGTCGCACGCCTGTCGTGGGGCATGGCAAAACAATATTGTATTTACCTAAGTATAGTATAGCAGTTGATCCTAGGTAGTCTCCCGAAGAGGAGTGCACACAAAACAAAGTTGTCACTTTTTGTTGGTTTTTTGTAAAAAGATTGGTTTTAATTAATTTGAATGACTTTGAGAGAAACAAACAACAGAAATTGATTGATTTTAACAAATGATAAAGACGATGATCGGATTGGTTTCGGCTAGACTTAGTGTTGTGCCATCATAGTTTCCAGATTTTATCTCTTATTCTTCCTTAAACTGGTAAAAGAGATGTGATGAGAATTTTCCTTTCTAAAACCTTAGATTGGTCTATCCTCCTTCCAATGTGTTTAGGGTTGTAGATGGTCTCTTTATTAATTAGAGCAATCCCAGACCGAGAATTTTTGTTCACTAATAAACCAAGATTTCCACATACAATCCTACACATGTTCTTAACAACCGTCGAGCAATAACCACCCAACCCTAATCATGTTCCACTGTATACACATTAGAATTGGGTGGAGGGAGATGTTATCATCGACCAAAGCAATTTATAATTTCAGAATCAAAACCTTAACACAACCGCATTCGGAATTTAATACTGAATTAATAATTGGAACCAGAAGAAGTAAGATGAACAAATTTTATTCATTTCAAGCACAAAAACTCAAACACAACACATATGTCCAGCCTCCCCTCTTTCTGATCACTCAAATGAAGTTACCCCTCCATGGATGGGGTAAGGGAGATAATGAGGGAGAGGAGAGACATATTAAAATAAAATAAATAAATTAAAATGCTGAGAAGTTCTTATCCTTGGTGTCCTAGAAGGAATGGGATGGAGAATGAGATGTCTTGAAGAGGAGGAGCTCTCCTCATTTTATAGACAGATGTTTGTCCTCCAAATGATGTCGCATTGGGAACCCAATAAATGACCTCTTAACGCATTGATCCCTTCTTCAATGTTGTTTATAATTGTCTTGGTCGTGTCCCCTCAAAATATCATCGGCTTTGGACAGGTATTCCGAGCGTTATGGCCATTTTACTCGGATAATTTATTTTGTCCAGTCAGAATCTCCAAAACGCCAAACCCCGGATTAGGAAGCTTTAATGGACCCTCAAACGGCCGCATCCCGCGATTCTTCCTCAATAAAGGATGCTCCAAAACTCCTTTCGCATCCACACACCGAATGTGACAAGCTTTGGGCCCACAATGGATGAGTTATGGATCCCACACCAAAACTAGGCCGAACTGGAAACAGTTTTCTTGAGCCAACTTGTGAGCTTCTTTTGAGCCTCCATATGGCTGATTTAGCTTTTATTCCAAAACTAGTAAATGAATCCCTGGATGTCTAGAATTTGGAAACGAAAGAAGTTCACAATTTGGATCAGTTTAATTAATTATATGTCCAAAAAACAAAAATAAGTTAAAACTATTAAAAATCCAAAATGGCCAATTTTTACTATTCTGCTCAAAATAACACCATTATCATAAAAATGAAACAATTCATCTTAGAGGAACACTTTTGTGGGTCTAAAACAATGATATTCAATATAAATTAATTGAAAATATATTCTCTATCAATTCCCCCACACTTAAACTATGTTTGTCCTCAAGCATAAAATCTCAACATGGAATTCAAAGGGCACCAATGTCACCAATATTTAAATTTCAAATGGAATAAAATCAAATGATTATCAATGTCCAATCAAATTTTCCAGTTCCACAAAAAATAACAATTTAATTTCCTATTTTTCAATGAAACAATCAATTCATGCATTTCAATTTTCCCATTTGAAAAATAATGAAGCTTCTCCTTTCATTCATTGAAGATTGTCAATTTATTATTATTAAACATTCCAAATCATGACCTATATCACTTTTGAATCATTTCTCGCATCAATCATGATACAATTAATTGTGGAGTTATGCTCCTATCAGGAGAACATGTTCCTTACCCATAGGCTTGTAAAGTAACTACTTTTTCCACTTTGTAAAGACAAAACACACATAAAATCATGAGGACTTGCAATAAAGGTACAAATGACTATGTGGCTTAGGGTTGGTGGGTCAATGATTGTAATAATTTAAGGCCAGAAGTAGGAGGTTTGAATCTTATGTACAATGCATGATTAATCAAGTGAAAACACAATATGAACCTCACTGAAATCCCCTTGAAATGTGAATCACAACACCACTCCCTTTTCAATGACATGATCTATGAGTCAATAAATGATTACAAAGAATGATATCATCCAAGTTCTCCCTATATTTTTGTAAAGCTCCAGAAAGGCACAACTTTATATTCTTTTTTTTGTAACGCTCTAGAAAGGGACAACTTATTTTGAATTTTTTTTCCTTTTTTTTCTTTTTTTATAGAGAACTAGATGAAATGAAAGAAGCATAATGAAATGATGACTCATGCCATATTTTCTAATAATACTTTGCCCAAAATGATGATGCACACATTACACCACCCAAAAATGATACATATCCCAAGGAACGCACACGAAACACCCTTCCCCCACACTCAAACTTGAAATAACCATGCAAAAATAATAAAAGTGCAGGTAGGTAAGGAAATATAGGATTTTAATGTGGCCTAAACCTATAAGGTAATTCATGGAATATAAGGGCTTACGAAGGATAAATGTAAAGGTGGGTATTAGGATAAAATGTGGATAGCCAATGAGATGCCTCAATCATTTAAAATGTGGTTTTGTATAGTCATAGATTTGACGAGTTTCAATAAAAGTTCTAGAAGGTGGCACGTCCCATGATCACTCAAGAAATATGATCAAGATAAAATAGGAAATATTTGTTCTAGAAATACTCTCAGGAATGAGAATATGATATTGGAAAATCACTAATGGCATGATTAATAATAACAAATTAATTCACATGAATTTAAGATATTCAAAGAATAAAGAATGGAAAGGAAATATAATTTACATGAATAAATTAATTCCCATAAATCATGAGTCCTTATTTAAATATCCTTGCTTCACTTTAATCATCCAATTATCCATTTTAATCATTCAATTTCATTGACATTGAAATCTAAAACATTGAATCACTGGATTTCTATGAAACTCATGTCTCCTAGAGAATTCAAGTAAAACATGAATTCAGGCGTGGGCATGCATTTTTTTGATTAATTATTTAAAAGACTAAAAATGTAGGGAATAAAGTTGGATAATATAGAATTGAAACTCTTACTCCCCTGTCAAATGGATCCTTTTCTTCACGACGTATAATCCCACTACACCCTATTCATTAATGGACCTGAAATAAAAAAAAAATTGATAGTGCAGGCCCGTTCAATCATGCAGGTAAATGACTAAGAAGACAAGTAGAAAATGGTGGAAAATGATGGTTGCCTCCTGGTAGCGCCTTTGTTTAATGTCGTTGGCTCGACAAAACAAAACAAAAAAATAAATTTTTTGAAAAACCTCCTGGACTACAAGATTCCCTCCCCCACACTTAATTGATGCCGTGTCCTCAATACATGTAAATGGAATTTTTATGTATGTTTCAAAAATAAGGAGTTACTGCATTTAATCAAGTGTAAAGGAATGATGAAACCTGGTAGGTGTTCATTTGTATTCAGGGTGAAGTAGTGTGATCTCCTCCACTGGTTCATGAGGTACGGTCCCATGGAACCTCTTTAGCCTCTGCCCATTTATAGTGAATGGGTTTCCTCCTCCTTCCTTTTGAATCTGCACAACACCAAAGGGATATACATGAATAATAGTAAAGGGTCCTTCCCATCTGGAACAAAGTTTACCTGGCATAAGCTTAAGTCTGGATTTGAAGAGTAACATGTGATCTCCAGGGTTGAAGGTTCTTGGTTGAATTATCTTGTCATGGGCCATCATTGTTCTCTCTTTATAGATCATTGTGTTTTCAAAAGATTCTCTTCTAATTTCCTCTAACTCCTGCAACTGCAGTCTTCTTTCCTTCCCAGCTTTCTCAAGGTCCAGATTCATCTCTCTGACCGCCCAGTAGGCTCTATGCTCCAACTCCACATGAAGGTGACAACTCTTTCCATAGATCAATCTATAGGGACTCACCCCTATCGGTGTTTTGTAGGCCGTTCTGTATTCCCATAATGTATCATCTAACTTTTGGCTCTAGTCCTTCCGGTTGGGTTTAACAGTCTTCTCCATAATGGCGTTGATTTCTCTATTAGAGGCTTATGCTTGTCCATTTGTTTGGGGATGGTATAAGGTAGATGTTCTATGATTCATCCCATACTTCTTCAACAATGCACCCATTTTCTTGTTGCAGAAATGAGTTCCCTGATCACTGATGATTGCTCATGGCACGCCAAACCTACAGAAAATGTTATCCCTAACAAAATCACAAACAACTTTTGCATCATCAGTTATGGTTGCTTTTGCTTCCACCATTTTTGAAACATAGTCTATAGCCAAAAGAATATATGGATTTCTAAATGACAATGGGAATGGTCCCATGAAATCTATGCCCCAAAATTCAAAAATTTCCCAAAAGGTTATTGTTTTTTGTGGCATTTCATGTCATTTGGATATGTTACCAGAAAATTATCATTTTTCACATCTTTTACAAAATTCATATGCATCCTTGAATAAGGTGGGATTGTAGAGTCCATATTCTAAAACTTTTCGGGAAGTCTTCTGAGGTCCAAAGTGGCCTCCAGAGGATAATTTATGACAAAATTCAAACACTGATTCAATTTCACTTCTTGGCAAGCATCTTCTTATGATTTGATCATTACAAATTTTCCACAGAAACAGATCTTCCCAAATGTAAAATCTTGATTCAGATTTAATCTTATATTGTTGATGAGAGAATAGATGAGAGGGTACCTGAGATGTTACCAAATAGTTGACAATGTTGGAATACCATGGTACTTCACTGTTGATTATGTAGAGTTGTTCTCCAGGAATCTCATCATTAAGTGGGTTCTACTTTGGTATTTCTATTTCAGTGGTGTGGGGTAGTCGACTCAGATGATCATCCACTTGATTTTCAGTCCCCTTCTTATCTTTGATTTCCAAATTGAACTCTTGTAAGAGTAGCATCCTTCTCACCAACCGTGGTTTAGCATTTGCCTTTTTCATTAAGTACCTAAGAGCTGCATGATAAAAAAAACAACAACTTTAGTGCCCAGAAGATATGATCGTAATTTATCTAGTGCAAAAACGACTGCAAGGAACTCCTTCTCTGTGGTTGTGTAATTTATGTGTGTTTCATCCAAGGTCCTTGATGCGTAGGAGATGACCTGAGGCTTGCTGTCAATTCTCTGTGATAGGGCAGCTCCCACTGCTTGGTTGGATGCATCACAAAGTATCTCGAAAGGGTAATCCCAATTGGGTGGCTCTATTATTGGTGGTGTTATCAGCCTTTCCTTTAATTCCTCAAAATATTCCCTACATGAACAATCAAAATTGAAGTTAGCATCCTTTAATAGTAATCTTGAGAGAGGGAGAGAAATCTTACTGAAATTCTTGATGAATCTTCTATAAAATCCTTCATGCCCTAAAAAGGATCTAACATGTTTGACACAAGTTGGATATGGAAAGGAATTTATTACATCAACTTTTGAGTTATCAACCTCAATCCCATTTTGTGAAATTATGTGCCCCAACACTATCCATTTTTCCACCATGAAATGACATTTTTCGAAATTTAAGACAAGGTTCTTTTCAATGCATGTTTTCAAAACTTTTTCCAAATTTCCCAAGCAATGATCAAATGAATTTCCAAAAACTGTGAAATCATCAAGAAACACCTCCAAGAAATCCTCAATGTGGTCCGATAAAATACTCACCATACATCGTTGAAATGTACCTGGGGCATTGCATAGCCCGAAAGGCATCCTTTTGTAGGTGAATGTTCCAAAAGGACAGGTGAAGGTTGTCTTTTACTGGTCTTTTGGTGCAATTGGTACCTGAAAATATCCTGAGAATCCATCAAAAAAACAATAATGAGTATTTCCAGCTAACCTTTCAAGAATCTGATCAATGAATGGAATAGGAAAGTGATCTTTTCTGGGAACATGATTTAGCTTCCTGTAATCTACACACACTCTCCAGCTGTTTTGTATTCTCATGAGGATCAGTTCATTTCTTTCATTTGTAACAGTGGTCAGGCCAGTTTTCATGGGGACTAAATGAATTGGGCTGACCCATTGAGAATCATAGATTGGGTAAATGATATCAGCTGCTAATAATTTCTGAATCTATTTATTAACGACCTCCATGATTGTGGGATTGAGTCTTCTTTGAGGTTGTCTAACTGGCCGAGATTCAATTTCTAAAAATATCCTGTGAGAGCATACCTTAGGGTTGATTCCAAGAATATCACCTAAACTCCATCCTGCAGCTTTTACATTCCTTTTGAGATGGTCATTCAATGTTTGTTCTTGTGAATGGGATAGGTTATTGGCAATGATTACTGGAAATTTCTCTCATTCCATTAGGTAAGCATACTTCAAGTCACATGGAAAAGGCTTCAGCTCTAAACATGGGGGTTGTTCAAGGGATGATATTGCATTTAGGTTTCCTACTTCTAATATTGAATTCTTAGGAATAATCTCACTTCCTTTTAACAAATCATTGAAAAAATCAGATTTTACCTCATCCTCCAACATGATATCAGAATTTTCAGGTTCATGGGAGTTATAAAATTCAAATGAAGAGTTTTCTCCCATAGATAAAAAGTCATGAACCATACCTGAGTCTTTAATTGGTTCTTTACCTTCATCATGGGAGATTGCATAAAGTGAGTTATTGTTGGACATGTGCTTCATCGTATCAAGAATATTGAAGTGTATCGAACTATCTTCGAGCTCCATGGTGAGTGTTCCATCATTCACATTGATGATTTTCCTTGCTGTTTTCAGGAATGGTCTCCCAAGGATGATGGGAGATTGGGATGGTGATCGGTCTTCCTCCATGGTAAGGACATAAAAGTCTATTGGATATATTAATCCTCTCACTCCTACAAGTACATATTCAACAACTCCAGCTGGGAAAATGGTGGATTTGTTTTCTAATAGTACCACCACCCGAGTTGATTTTAGTTCTCCGATCTGCAAAGATTAAAACACAGAGTGAGGCATCACATTTATTGAAGCTCCAAGACCACATAGTGCATCATTAAAATTTAATGAACCGATAGTGAAGGGAATAGAGAATGTCCCTGGATGTTGACATTTTTGTGGTATCGGTGGTGTGATCAATGCTGAGACGCTTCTTCCTAAGTTGATTCTTTTATTTCCATCCAAATTCTTTATTTTAGTACATAGCTCCTTCGTAAATTTTGTATATTTAGGGATTTGCCTAATTGCATCTAGCAGTGGAATGTTAATCTCAACATTTCGAAATGTTTCCTGAATTTCCCGTTGAAGTCGTTCTTCTTAACCCTTCTTTGAGTAAACCAATGCTGATGGGAATGGTGATGTAATATCCTTTTTCTCCCTTTGTTGTTTCTCCAATGGTGTTTCTAGTCTTTATTTCTTGAACCTTGTTCTTTCTACTTTGTTGTTGACTCCATATTTTGGTTAGACAAGATGAGATTCAGCAGGTTCCCTAGATTCATCCTCCTCATATTGTTCTGGTGGTTTGAGCTCCTTCCCGCTTCGGGTTGTGATTTCACTAACATTCTCCTTTGGATTGGGAATTGTTTGTGCAGGAAGCTTACCTTGGTTCTTGGTGAGAGCATCCATAATGCGTGAAAATTGATCGGCTAGCTTTTCCATCTTATCTTATATTCCCACAACTCTTGTCTTCAGTTGTTGGTCTTCATTTTTCGATGCACTTGTGGATGGTTTCTCATAATTCTTCTGCTGGAAAGGTGGTTTTTGAAATGTTTGTTATTGTTGGAAGGGCTTCTGATAAGGTTGTTGGAATGATATCGAGTTCTGATATTGCTGCTGAAAAGGTGCTCTAGGTTGGTTCTGTTGAAACCCATACCCTAGTTGGGTTTGCGGTTGGTATTGCCTTTGTTGATAGGTTGGATCACAACTTTCTGTCCCCTGCACTTCTGGACATTGATCAGTGTAATGAGAATTCGTAGAGCATAAACCACATACCTGATTTGGTCCTTGTTGTTCTTTCACATGGTTCACAACTATTTGTCGCACCATCCTGGTGAGTTCACCCATTTCATTCCTAATTAAATATACTGAATCAGATGTTCATACCTCATGGATTCCTCTGGTGATCGTACCTCGAGTGCCAAACTGCTGTGAATTTTGTGCAATATTTTCAATGAGAACTCATATATCTGCAGGTTATTTCTCAATTAGGGATCCTCCTGATGAGGCATCTAATAGATTCCTATCACTTTCAAGAAATCCTTGGTAGAAGAAAAAAGGAATTGGTCCTCTTCTATTTCTTGGTGTGTAAAACTTGCACAATGCTTCTTAAAATGTTCCCAGTATTCGTAGAGTGTTTCTCCAGTTGATTAATAGATGACATAAATATCTTTATTTATTGCAGTGATCCTAGATGTTGGAAAGAATATTTTTAGAAAGAATTTTTTTAGATCTTCCTAGTCACTGATCTCCCCCCGGTTATAGACTGTACAACCATTCCTTTGCTGCTCCCTCTAGTGAGAAGGGGAAAGCCCTCCACTTCACATGCTCTTCCGTGACTGCTCGAGGTTTGAAGATGGAGCAGACATAGGTAAATTTTTGAATATGTCGATTCGGGTCTTCACCTTCAAGACCATGAAATTTAGGAAGCACTTGGATCATGTTAATTCGCAATTCAAAATCATTTTCAAAGGCAGGAATTGCACGTTGATAATTTTGATTGACAAATTGAGGTGCACAGATGTCTGTAAGGTTCGGTTGGGATTTACATCCATTATTAACGGATCAAAGTCTTCACTCAAGGTATCACTTGAATCAGTGAGATTTATTTCTTCAAAATCTTTGGGAAGATTTTGATTTTTCAATTTGGTTATTGTGCGCTCAATTTCTGGATCGAATTATAATAAATTGCTATTTCCACTTTGGGTCATTCAAAAAAGATTTTTTTTAAAAATATTTGAGGAACTGCCTCCCTGGCAACGGCGCCATGCTTGATGCATGCCTATTGTGGGGTGTGGCAAAACAATATTTTATTTACCTAAGTATAGTATAGTAGTTGATCCTAGGTAGTCTCCCGTAGAAGAGTGCACACAAAACAAGGTTGTCAATTTTTGTTAGTTTTTGTAAAAAGATTGGTTTTAATTAATTTGAATGACTATGAGAGAAATAAACAACAGAAATTGATTGATTTTAACAAATGATAAAGACGGTAATCGGATTGGGTTTGGCTAGACTTAGTGTTGTGCCATCATGGTTTCCAAATTTTATCTCTTTTCTTCCTTAAACTGGTAAAAGAGATGTGATGAGAATTTTCCTTTCTAAAACCTTAGATTAGACTATCCTCCTTCCAATGTGTTTGGGGTTTTAGATGGTCTCTTGATTAATTAGAGCAATCCTAGTCCTGAAATTGTTGTTCCCTAATAAACCAAGATTTCGACATACAATACTACACACGTGCTTGACAACCGTCGAGCAATCACCACCCAACCCTAATCATGTTTCACCGTATTAAGATTAGAATTGGGTGGAGGGATATGTGATCATTGACTAAATCAATTTATAATTTCAGAATCAAAACCATAACACAACCGAATTTGGAATTTAATACTGAATTAATAATTGTAACTAGAAGAAGAAAGAAGAACATATTTTATTTATTTCATGCACAAAAACTAAAACACAACACATAGGTCCAGCCTCCCCTCTTTCTGATAACTCAAATGAAACTACCCCTCCATGGATGGGGTAAGAGAGATAATGAGGGAGAGGAGATACATTTTAAAATAAATTAAATAAAATAAAAATCTGAGAAGTTCTTATCCTTGGTGTCCCAGAAGGAATGGGATGGAGAATGGGATGTCTTGAGGAGGAGGAGCTCTCCTCCTTTTATATCCAGATGTATGTCCTCCAAATTTTTTCACGTTTTGGCCGCAATAAATGACCTCTTCACGCGTTGAGACCTTCTAAAATGTTTTTTATAATTGTCTTGACTATGTCCCCTCAAAATCTCATCGGCTTTGGAATGTTATTCCGAGCGTTATGGCCATTGTACTCAGATCATTTATTCTGTCCAGTCAGAATCTCCAAAACGCCAAACCCCGGATTAGAAAGCTTTAATGGACCCACAAACGGCCGAATCCTGCGATTCTGCCTTAATAGAAGACGAGTCAAAACTCCTTGCGCGTCCACACACCGAATTTGACAAGATTTTGGCCCACAATGGATGGGTTATGGATCCCACACAAAAACTAGGTAGAACAAGAAACAGTTTTCTTGAGCCAAATTGTGAGCTTCTTTTGAGCCTCCATATGGCCGATTCAGCTTTTAGTACAAAAATAGTAATTGAATCCCTGGATGTTTAAAATCTGTAATCAAACGAATTTATCAATTTGGATCAGTGTAGTTAATGTTATGGCCAAACTACAAAAATAAGTTAAAACTGTTAAAAATCCAAAATGGCCAATTTTTACTATTATGCTCAAAATAACACCATTATCATAAAAATGAAACAATTCATCTTAGAGGAATACTTTTGTGGGTTTAAAACAATGATATTCAATATAAATTAATTGAAAATATTTTCTCTATCACAAAAAATTCATGGATTTACTTGATGAAAAAAACATATAAGGATAAAGGTGAGTATAATGGTTGGTTCATATTTTTTCTAACCATGTAAAGGAACCATGTGAGGTGGGTTTTGAGTTAGTGGTTCATGTAGAGTTAGCATAAAATGTTCCTAACTGTCATCCCAAACTGTCCATAGTGTAAAATTTGATTTGAAATTTGTGTATCTATCTAATTTTACCATTATAATACCTAATCAATCATATAATATTACATAACCAGAATTCATATTCCCCCCAAAGTATAGGGATATCCTTAATTTTTATCTAGGACTGATTCCAAGCTATTCAAGGAGATTTGAAGGCATGGATACACCAATAAGTGCTCATTATTCATTTTCCCATAGATTTAATATTGTTACCTCTCTATAAATAATGGATCTAATACATTGATGATATATTCATGATATGGGATGTTAATTATTATGATATATAGTTTTTTTGATTGAAGGTAACTATATATGAAGATGTTTTATGGAGTTTCAACATGTTTTTCTAATGATTTTAATGTTGTTATTCATTTTTACTAATGTTTGGGAGTTAGGTGTAATCTATAATGACTGGTATTGATTATAACATTAAGGATTTATTTCAAATTGATTGAATTTTAGAAATTTTCAATGAAATTAAATTAAGATTATTTATGGAAATCCTCTTTAATGATGGTATTTAATTTTTTTTTGGAAATTGGGTAGTTTTGGGGAAACCATGTGATGTTAATTTTAAAATTATGATTTTAAAATTATCTAATTTGTTCTGTTTTATAGAATAGTTTTTTAAAATTGATAATAATAATGTAAATTTTTTATTTTCTAGAATTTATCGGGGGTTGGAATACATGGTTCGTGTGAGTGTATTTTTATTGACGTGACTCTATGGAAGGTGCATGTGTCATTGTGGAACTTGGTATTGGTTCCCTTATGGGGAATTGGTATATTGATGATATATCACTCATGAGTATTGAAGAATTATCTAGTAATGGATTTTAAAATGTGTGAATTGGGTATAAAAAATGGTTTTGAGAAATTCTTTATGACAAGATTTATTTCATTCCATAGGAAAAAGTGGATTGGATTTTTTTCATTTTCATATGGAATGATTGAAATTTAATTTAAAATATTTTATATGAATTGGTTAACTTGTTTTTTCTAAGTGGAGGGAGTTAGAAATTCATTAGTGTAATTCCTAATGTGTTTATACTCAACCCCTATATGGACATTTTTGTGCATTTTCAAATGTCATATATTTGGACACATGTAAAGTAAAGGTTTTATAGTTTTATAATCATTTGTTGTGATTCCAGGGAATTTTTTTTAGTTTGTTCATAGAATATGTTGAGTGTTTCAGAGTTGAAATCATTGTTTTATCCAAGTGTTTTTGTTTGGGTATCAATTTTTTACTCAAATATTATTTTTCATTTGGTTACTCATAGAGTTATTTTTCATTTTACTCATGCATCATATAGTTGTTTGTTTAGAATTTCTGTATTATTGGGATTGTGTTGCTTTCAAATGGAAAATAATGACACATTTTTTTTATAAATTCCTAGGAAATAATAAATAGTTGTTTATGACTCGGTAATGTCACCTAAGGATTAGTAACACTTTAATCCTCTTCCCAAGGCAATGGTTTAAGAGGGGGACGTTATATAAATGAAGGATATGACTAAGAATACATATCATTTTTTGTTTTTATCATAATTATTAAATTTTGATGTAGAAATTAATTTTTAGGTTGTCAAAATGTAACTTCCTATTATTTTAATGGAATACATTTTTTTCAAATAAATTTAATTTCTTTAAAAGGTTTCATTAAAAGATGGAACACCATTATCATGGTTCTAATATCCACTCTTGGAATCGATTAACCTCCTAGTGTTTTCATGGACCTATATAGTGGATACATATCTCCCCTTATTCTCCTGCTTCTTTGGTATTATTTCATTAAGTTGTTTTTCTTTATTCACATGTTCTACATATTTATATTGGCAATTTCATCCTTGGGGTTTCTTCTTCTCTTCTCCGGTGCTCGCTGCTTTGGGATTTATTCCATTACTCTTTCAGTCTTCCCATCGAAGGATGTTTCCTATAGAATCCCCCATCCATTTAAAACTGTATCTATCCTCAAATTCATCTTCATCTATTCATGTTAGATATGGAGTAGTGGTAACATATATGTTTTTGGTGTTTGTGGTTTGGATTTCAATGGGTTTCAAGGCTCTTCATGAGACACCATTCTTTTTTTGACAACTACCAATTTTCTGCTCCATTGATGATAGTTTCACTCAATGACATAATAAAATCCAAACCATTATCTAACCTCATCGTCCACTAGGACTCTCCCAATCAAATTTGGTGTGGGGGAAACTATAAAGTTATGGGATGTTTGGTTTGGCGGTAGCTGGTTAACTGGGCATGAAATTAGTCGGTAATCTTATATAAAGATGGTAACTAGATTTATATATGTTATTGGTGTTTCCTCATAGAATATATAAGTGATGTTTGTTTGCGTTTTTATTCATGTTATCAATCCTTTTGATGCTTTTTCTATGTAAAATAATTGTAGGTTTCTGGTTTCATGGATTTTTCATTTCTGGTGTCATGACAGACAACACATTGGACGATGATAGTGAGTGTGATCGGATGAAAATGAGAGTTTTTATACATTGTAAGATGTATTGCGATGAACTCTAGTGGGATTTTCATTATAAAATTGGTAAAATTATGGGGATGGCTCTGGTATTCATTCACCTAGTGATTTTGTGACCGGAGTTGATGGGATGCATGTATCTTTTCCATTTGGAATTTTAAATTTGGGATATGTTATTTTGTGGTATCATGATATAATATTTTAGTATATTGGTGGTGGTTTTCTATTAATTATTTAGAATTATAGTTTCCCACTTAATAATAATTTTCTTTTTAATTTTAAAAAAATTAATTTGGACGATTTTCTTATGTTACAAGCAACATCATGTTTTAACAAACATTAATATAATTTATTTTTAAAACCTAGCCATTATATTATAAGGAATGAATAAGACTAACTAAATTAATAAAATTATATTGATTACAATTAATAAATTAAAATCATTTGACCTATTGAATATAAATGAATCAAAAAAACATTTTAATGAAAATGAAATGTTATTATAAAAAAATTATTCTTTGAAAATGAGTTATATCATAAAAATTAATGAATCCATTATAGTCTAATGATTTTAAGGAAATTCATATGTATTATAATCATTTAAATAATTTATCATGCATCTAATATTTTTTTTATAAGAATGACATAAGAATAAATCACGTTTTATGCTTTGAAAAACATTGTATTTTAAATAGTACTTTTTCCCATCTTTTGAACACAATATAAAATAATTTTTTATACATTTATAACATTTATTTAAAATTGATATTCAATATTTTAAATCAATAATTCATATTTATTATATAGTGAATATTTTATAATTTTAAAAGAAGATTAATTTTTTGATGAATAATCAAAACTGTTGATTTTTATTAAAAATTGAATTTTCAAATAATGAATTTACAAAGATATATTATTTTATAAAATATATAAAAAAGAATATTTTTTGTAATTATATTATTATTAATCTAATTTATTTCATCTGAATCAATTTCATGATGAGTTTTATTTTAAAACCACTCTATACATATAAACTAAATTCCACCACTTTTGTGAAATGAATTTTTATAAAATGGATTCCATTTTTTAAATAGAATAGTTAATATTACATGATAATTGTAAATAATATTTTCACAATGAATAATAAAAATAATAAAAATTAATTACTATGGACGATTTTATCTATGATTAAACTAAAAGATAAGTGTGTATTTTCCAATTAAATATTCCAAAATTTTATTGGGTAGTAATATTTTTAATCATATACATTACTAAATAAAATATATATATTCATTCCGTATAATTTATAATGGGTATTAATTCATCATTAAAATTCTTTTGTAAAATATTTATGTGTTTTTTATATAGTTTATTTACCCTACTTATAATATGATACATCTTCTCCTCTCCTCTCCACACTTCAAGACCCATTTAGTTCAACCGATCCCTCCAAAATACCTTATTTTTTATCCCTTACCATGTCATAGAGGTCTTGTTTTTTTATGAAACTATCCTAAATGTTATATAGGAATAGAAATAAATAGGTTCTTTGAAGAAAATGGTGTTTGAATGGGTATGAAGAATTTCAAGATTGGAGTTAAGATATTTTTTACTCACTTTTACTTCTATGATACACACACCATATTCACCACTTCATTCATTTATGTGTTGTATATAATATACATGAATTATTTTTTGGATATTATTTTAAATATTTTGGGGAATTATAAATCCATCTAAGGGTTATTATTTCTTTCTGATTATGATTCAAAAGATACCGATGTGGTAAATGTTTTATTTTACAATCTCATTTTTTATTGAGATTAATTATGATTAAAATATTGGTGATTAAATTTTATGATCTATCACTCAAAAAACTAAATATTTATCTTCTACAATAGTTATTTTTTACAATATATTTTTCCCATTAATTTTTATCTCTTTATGAACTAAATATACCGCAATAATGATTAATAAAAACCAGAATTTATTTATGTCTTCAGTCAAAAATATTTTCACTTTGATGTCCATATTTTATAATTATTTTTCAAATAATGATTATAATTTATATAATTAATATTTAATTACACATTTTCAATTTTTTGGATTGTACAAATATGATTAAAAAAGAATAATTTTTTCACTTTACGATAATGTTAATTTTTTTTACCAAAAATGAGAAATGAATCATTATTTTAATATTTCTTTCAAGAATAATATTTATCATCATTATCACTAATAAATGATTTAATTATTCCTATACAATTTTCTATGGTTATTTTCAAGAAATATATTTTATTTACTATTTATGCTATTTTTATATTTTAATTAAATGATTTTTAATTGGAAAGTAGATTTTCTTCATGGATGTGTTAATAATATTTCTAGAAAATTTCTATTTGTCAAAGATTGAAAACATAGATGTTGGTTATGCTTTAGTGGGGATATAATCTAATTATATATAAGGCCTCAGCCATAAACCTCACTTAATATTGAATTAAATGAATAATTAACATTGAAGATCTTTTCAGGTTTAGAGTTTTAGAGAATTAGGACATAACTATTACATCTCAAAAATTTACAAAGTAGACACTTCTACTAAGTTTCCATAAAAGAAAAACTCTTAAAAAGAAACATGTCCAGTTCTATGTTTTAGATAGCATGAATTTTCTTTTATCCCATCCTTGACCCTATTCCACTTTAAGTCCACTGAAAAACATTTCAAAACATGGGGTGAGCATAAAAAGCTCAATAAGGGATACACAAAGAAGGAAATATGTTAGTTTTTCAACACCACCAGTAAACCAAGAATACTTTATCAAAGTAATACTTTTCACCTTTATAAAGCAGAAAATACTCTTAATTGAATAATAGATCATTACTTACCCTTTTTTAATAATAATATTACAATAACATCCATATAAAGAACACATAACATATAAAGGTAACTTGGGACATAAACATACATAAATGGAATAACCATACGATCGACTTCCAAAAATATCACTTATTGGAATATCCATACAGCTGACTTCCAAACCCAATACATTGGAGGTTATAATGTAACCACCCGTCCTTGTATTCACGAAACCACCCATTATATGGTTTATCACATAACCACCCGTCAAATATCCAAGTACCATTATAAAACCATAAGACATAAAACAAATATAATGGAAATAAAACATTTCCACACATTGATCACAATATATCACTAAAATGTATTGACATAAAAAATCCATTATAAAAACCATTTTCAATACCAAAATACATAAAATATTATATGATATTTATTTCATTTTAAAAACATTACATTATTTTGAGGAATCCAAAAACCAAATAATACCCACATCAGCGGAAAGGGTCATTGTCACAACGTACATTAAAAGAATCATTCCTTTTTGTTGTTTTGTAAAACGCTTCGTAGAAAAATATTCCTTTTGTATAAAATTAAAAGTCAAAGCAGTTTATACACTGTATAAAATAAAGCCTCGTATTAGAACATAATATGCCTCAATGAAAGGATATTGAGACGAAGTCCCTTACCTCGTGTCTGACGTGACTCGATTGCTCTTTAAGAACCTGAATAATAAAATAAAGATAATTTCTACTTCCTAAAAAACCTTTTTCAAGATAATTATTCCTTTTAAATCACTTATTTCTATGTTATAAACATTAAGTAATCATATAAGTTAATAACTGTTGTTTTGTCGATATTTGATACTCGAGTCAAAAGTGAACTTCTTATATTTACAATTTGTTCACGTAAGCAAATATCCATTATCTCAAGAATTATATTAATGATGTAGATGCCATATATATCATATATATCCAGTATATACATGCATTTATAATATTACATAATCATTTAGAGGTAAGAAATGAAATGCACCGTTCATGGAGACGGTAAGCCGTACGTACGCATGAACGCTACTTTCATTTATATGTCATATTAATGGAATTAAAACTAAATAAGAGATATTTATATTTTAATTCAATAATTATATTCATCATTTATATGTAACATACATCATATATATCCATTATATATATGTACTTATAATAGTACATTACATTTGGGAATAAGAAATGAAATGCATCGTTCATGGAGATGGTAAGCCGTAGGTACGCATAAACGCTACTTTCATTTCTATCTCATACTTTAATGGAATGAAATAATAATTCTATAAAGTTATATTATTATTACATTATAATATCATATATAATATCATTAAATCTATCCTTTATACGTACCACATATGGTATTAATGAATCAAATCACTTTGAGGGGGTGGTTGTCCGCGTTTCCTAAAATGAAAATATCACGTTTACCCATAATGGAAACCATAATGGAATGACATAAATGAAAAATACAGAAGCTTAAGTAAAACATATACATATTATATATCATATATAAATATAGTGATATCTTAATGGCCACCATGAAAGGTGTTAAAAGAATATTGAACAATCATCGTTTCGTGAGGCAGAAAATCGCCAACCACATAAACTGTATCTTCTTTAACCATTAGACGAAGGTGTGTGTAAGTGTAGCTCTAATAATTCTCATAAAAACAACTTATAATATTTAAGATACTGGTTTTGTTAAAAAATAGAGTAATAAAAATATTTTAGGGGGTTGGAGAAGCAAAATAAAGCATAAGAACACAAGAGAAGAGACTACCTTTAAATCGTGTAACTCTTTTTGATTTGAGATCAATGGCTTCCTTGGAAAGACTTCTGCCCTAATTGAGTCTTATAGAAGTAATAGAGGGATTTAAAGAGACAAAATGGGCTGGTTTTGGCCGAGACAAAGGCTTGAGAGGTGTGTGTAAGGTGGTAGAGGAGGGGGGCTTTTATAAGAGGAGAGGAGGGGGACTCTTGGAAAGTTATAAAAGATTACTTTATTGTAAAAAGATTTTTGGATTTTAAAGGTCCCAAAATTATATATTTCTTGGATTAGGTGATAATAGTTCGAAATCCACTCATACAATATGTTTTTTACAAGTTTAGTTCTTAGAGATTACAATATATTTTCATTTTATTTAAATCGTTAAATAATGAGGTAATGGCTGCATCATCATGGTGTCATAAATAATTTAATATATTTAATTTCTAAAATTTAAAAACAAAATATCATGATGTATGAAATATATTTGTATTTCTAATGAACATTTAAAGTAAAAAATATTACTTGTATAACCCCATTTAAAAATTGTTTTAGTAAAACAACTCATGTTTGTGACATTTTTATTTTATGTTTTAATAAAAAGATATTACTGTCATTTTCCTACCAAAGTGGATCCATGGGGTCCCCAAGTTGACCCATGGGTTTTATTGGTCGCCCATGAGACATCCAATAGGGTGAGTACATGTTTCATGTTCAGCTAATATTATTAAAACATTATTTTTACCGTAAATTGCACTAATTTCCTCTATAAGCGATTAAAAACATAAAAGTTATTATTCACAAAAAAATTATTTTAATCATATTAAACCAAATTTTACTTCTTAATGACAACCATGTATGTCTTATTTTTGAAATTCAAAACACAGATGTGGTAAAATTTCATTTAAGCAAAAAATCAGTTTTTTAAGTACCACTTAGTGGTTTCACTATTCATCAAAAATTAAAGTTTTTCAGAAAAATAACAAAAATTCACCCTAAGAAATATTTTATATTCCAAATTCAAAAATAATGTCTATTTTAAAAAATTAAAAACATATAAGTTGCATTAATTAATTTAATAATTAATTCCCACTCTCAAAACAAATAGCGTGTTTTTATGAAACAAAATGTATCAAATGATTGACACTAGTTTAAATCCAATTTCAAAGTGAAATTAATTCTAATGACCACTATTGGATTAAATGGTAAAAATATATTCTAATGTAACTTTAAAACCAATTCAAAATATAATATAATCATATAAATAAATTATATTAAAAAGATGTTTTGAATTAAAATACAACATTTTTCACTAATCATTAAAAAATGATCTTTATCAGAAAAATACCAAAAAATTTACAAAAAGTAAATTTTGATGTCTTGATTCTAAAAAAGAGTTTTATTTGGTCTAGTAGAAGGTATAATAGTGACCAAAACTATATTTAAAGAGGGTTCGCCATCAAAAGGTGATAGTTTACCTTCTAGTGAATATTAGATTATCTATGCCTAAAATTGAATTCTTTTTCTTATTTTAAGCCTTTATCTTTTATTGGATAAATGTAATAACATTTAACTAACATATATAATCATATTTTAGTTATTTATATTCATTACCACCAATACAATGACAACATGTTAACTACCATTTAAAATAATATTACTTTATTACTAGTGTGCAACGTAAGATTTCAAAGAATCTTTTTGTTGCATATCAGGTTTTCTATCGAACATAGAAACCTCTTTAACTTAAAATTAATATTTAATTAATAAATATTAATAAATATAAAAATGTTTTATTATTTATTTACCTTGGATGTTATATCCTTCCCCCCTTTTGGGAATTGCGTCCTCACAATTTTATTCACATATCACAATAAGTGGGGGTATTTATCCCTTGTATCATTTTCAGATTCCCACGTTGCCTCTTCAACCATATGGGTTTTCTACAAAACCTTTTCCTAGTTAATTACCTTATTTCACAACACGTGCCCTCTATGGTCAAGAATCTTGATTGGTTGTTCTTTATAATAGAGATTCTCTTCCAAATGAAATACCTCTGGGCTCAAAACATGAGATGGATCTGGCATATACTTTCTCAACATTGAAACTTGAAAAACATTGTGTTCCTGAGATAAACTCGGAGGTAAAGCCACTCGGTAAGAAATTGATCCAACTCTCTCCAGAATGTCATATGGTCCAATGAACCTTGGACTCATCTTTCCTTTCTTACCAAATCGCATCACCCATTTCCATGGTGAAACTTTGAGAAAAACATGATCACCTACCTCAAAAGATAGATCTTTCCTCCGGTTATCCGCATAAATCATCTGCCTGCTCTGAGCTGTTCTCATGTATTTCTGAATCAACTAAACTTTTTCTGCCATCTCTTCTACCAATTCTGGTCCCATCAGCTTCCTTTCACCCACTCCATGCCAAAAAGATGGATTTCGACACCCCTTCTCATATAATGCCTCAAATGGTGCCATCTGTATACTAGAATGAAATCTGTTATTATATGAAAACTCAACAAAAGAAAGATGTTGGTACCAACTTCCCTGATAATCCATAAGGCAAGCACGTATCATATCCTCCAAGGTTTGAATTTTTTGTTCTAACTACCCATGTGATTGCGGATGAAAAGCTGTACTAAAATTTAATTCAGTACCCAACAACTTTTGAAGGCCTTTCCAAAAGTTAGAAGTAAACCTAGGATCACGATCAGATACAATAGAGAGGGGAACTCCATGCAACCTAACTATATCATTAAGATACAACCGATCAAGTTGATCTAGAGACAAAGTATCTTTACTAGGAAGGAAATGAGCAGATTTAGTCAAGCGATCCACAATAACCCAGATTGCATTATTACCTCGAGATGTCTTCGGTAATCCCACAACAAATTCCATGGATATATTTTCCCATTTCCTCTCTGGAACTGGTAATGACTAAAGCATCCCTTTCAATAACTGTCACTCTGCTTTAACCTACTGACAATTCAAACACTTCAAAGTAGAATCAGCAATATCTCTTTTCATTCCATCCCACCAGAAATACTCCTGCAGATCTCTGTACATTTTTGTAATGCCAGGATGAACTGAAAATGGGGAACTATGAGCCTCATATAATAAGTCATTCTTAAACTGTGAATCACTAGGCACACATAATGTCTTCACAAACCTCAAAACACAATCATTATCAATGTTAAACTCAGACAACTTACCCTTCTAAACCAATTCTACCTTTTTCTACAACTCACTGTCTTCCCTTTGTGATTGCTTAATTCTGTCTGATAGGGATGATCTCAATAACACCTGAAACAAAACAAAATAACTTCCTACACCAACAACTTCTATGACAAATTTCATCAAATCAAAAACCAAAGGATCTCATTCCAAATGTATCACGGTTAATGAAGCATTACTTTTTAGACTCAAAGAATCAGCCACTTTATTTTCTTTTCCCGGATGGTAATGAATTGTACAATCATAATCCTTGATTAATTCCAGCAATCTTCTCGGTCTCATGTTCAATTATTTATGAGTGAATATATACTTTATAATTTTGTGATCAGTATATATTTCACACTTTACTCCATACAAATGATGCATCCAAATTTTTAGAGCAAAAACAACAGAAGCTAATTCCATGTCATGAGTAG
The DNA here is from genome assembly GCA_963277665.1 of Viscum album. Taxonomy (NCBI): domain Eukaryota; kingdom Viridiplantae; phylum Streptophyta; class Magnoliopsida; order Santalales; family Viscaceae; genus Viscum; species Viscum album. The sequence continues at coordinate 1,488,890,868 of OY728164.1, forward strand.
GGTAATTTACCTCATGAGTTTTCAACTGACGTGAAGAATATCCAATTACCTGATCATTATACATTAGGAAGCAACCATGTCCTATCAATGAAGCATCGCTGTAGATAACAAACTCACCATTCCTGAAAGGAAGTTCCAAAACTGGAGCATTCACCAATCTTCTTTTCAACTCCTGAAAACAATCATCACAATATTTTGTCCAGATAAACTTAACTCCCTTCGGAGTTAGCTTATTCATTGAACTAGATAACCATGAAAAATTTCTAACAAACCTTTGGTAATAACCTTCCAAAACATGGAAGCTACGAATCTCTGTTACATTTGTGGGTCTTGGATATTCTTAAACAACCTTTGTTTTTGCAGGATCAACATTTATCCCATCATTTGAAACAATGTGACCAAGGAAAGAAATTTTTTGCAACCAAAACTCACACTAGCTGAATTTCCCATACAATTTCTTTTTTTGAAGGTTTTCAAAATAAATCGTAAATTTCTTTCATGCTCCTCTTTACTTTTAGAAAACTCCAAAATATTATCAATAAAAACAACCAACATTTTTCACCTGATTCAACTGATCCATCACTGTAGTAAACTACTCAATTCTGATTCTGACCATCTCAGAATGCTGATTTGGAAGGTCATTTCCCTCAGTATGCCTTCTCAAAAAAGCTTCTTTGTTTCCTCAACAAAAAACCATTCTTAACACTGAAATACCTTATTTGAAGCAACATGATAATATGTAAATTCTATATCATTTCAATTTTACCATAAAAAAATATTTTTGGATAATCATTTAATAGAATTCTAACTCTTAAAGTTATCTAAACCGACCTATGATACCAATTATAAGGCCCTGGACTTAAACCTTACATAATATTGAATTAAATGAATAATTCACATTGAGGATCTTTTTAGGTTTAGAGTTTTAGAAAATTAGGACATAACTATTACATCTCAAAATATTACAAAGTATACACTTCTGCTAAGTTTCCATAAAATAAAAACTCTTAAAAAGAAACATGTCTAGTTCTATGTTTTAGATAGAATGACTTTTCTTTGATCCCATCCTTGACCCTATTCCACTTTAATTCCTGTGAAAAACATTTCAAAACATGGGGTGAGCATAAAAAGCTCAGTAAGGGATATACAAAGAAGGAAATATGTTAGTTTTTCAAAATCACCAGTAAACCATGAATACTTTATCAAAGTAATACTTTAAACCTTTATGAAGCAGAAAATACTCTTCATTGAATAAAAGATCATTACATACCGTTTTGTAATCAAGAGATTACCATAAAACCCATATAAAGAACACATAACATATAAAGCTAACTTGGGACAAAAAGATACTTAAATGGAATAACCATACGGTCGACTTCCACACAGATCACTTAATGGAATAACCATATGGACGACTTCCCTACCCAATGCATTGGAGGTTATAACGTAACCACCCATCCTGGTATTCACAGCACCACTCGTCATATGGTTTATCACGTAAGCATCCGTCAAATGTCCAAGTACCATTATAAAATAATAAGACATAAAACAAATATAATGGAATGAAAACATTTCCACACTTTAATCACAATATATCACTTAAATATATTGACATAACAAATCCATTATAAAAACCATTTTCAATACCAAAATACATAAAAGTGTATATGATGATTATTTCATTTTAAAAACATTACAGCTTGCTGAGGAAGCCAAATACCAAATAATACCCGCGGCAGCGAAAAAGATCGTTGTCACCGCGTACGTTAAAAGAATTATTCCTTTTTGTTGTATTGTAAAACACTTCGTAGAAAAAGATTCTTTTCGTATAAAATGAAAATTCAAAGGGGTTTATACACCGTATAAAAGAAAGCCTTGTATTAGAACAAAATATGCATCAATGAAAGGATATTGAGACGAAGTCCCTTACCTCGTGTCCGACGTGACTCGATTGTTCTTTAATCTCTTGAATAATAAACAAAAGATAATTTCTACTTTCTTAAGAACCTTTCTCAAGCTTATTATTCCTTTTATATCACTTATTTCCATATTATAAAAATTATGTAATCATCTAAGTTAATAACGGTCGTTTTTTCGATATTTGGTACTTGAGTCAAAAGTGAACTTCTTATATTTACAACTTGTTCACGTAGGAAAATATCCATTATCTCAAGAATGATATTCATGATTTAGATTCCATATATATCATATATATCCAGTATATACATGCATTTGTAATATTACATAATCATTTAGAGGTATGAAATGAAATGCACCATTCATGGAGACGGTAAGTCGTACGTACGCATGAACTCTACTTTCATTTCTATGTCATATTAATGGAATTAAAAATAAATGAGAGATATGTATATTTTAATTCCAGAATTATATTCATCATTTAGATGTAACATAAATCATATATATCCATTATATATATGTACATATAATAGTACATTACATTTGGGGATAAGAAATGAAATGCACCGTTCATGGAGACGGTAAGCCGCACGTACACATGAACGCTACTTTCACTTCAATCTCATACTTTATTGGAATGATATAATAATTATATAAAGGTGAATTATAATTCCAGTATAATATCGTATAAAATATCATTATATCTATCCTTTATACGTACCACATATGGTATTAACGAATCAAATGACTTTGAGGGGGCGGTAGTCTGCACTTCCTAAAATGAAGATATCGCGTTTACCCATAATGGAAACCATAAAGGTATGCCATAAATGAAAAATATATAATCTTAAGTAAAACATAAAAATATTATATATAATATATAAATATAGTGACATCTTAATGGCCACCATGAAAGGTGTTAAAAGAAGATTGAACAATCAACGTTTCGTGAGGTAGAAAATCACCAACCACAGAAACAATATGTTCTTTAACCATTAGACGAAGGTGTGTGTATGTGTAGCTCAAATCCTTCTCATAAAAACATCCTAGTATATTGAAGATACTGGTTCTGTTACAAAAGAAACGAATAAAAAGATTTTATGGGGTTGGACAAGCAAAATAAAACATAAGAACACAAGAGAAGACAATACCATTAAATCGGGTAACTCTTTTTTGATTTGAGCTCAAAGGCATACTTGGAAAGACTTCTGCCAAAATTGCGGCATATAAGAGTATGAGAGGGATGTGGAGAGACAAAATGGGCAGGGTTTGGCCGAGCCAATGGCTTGATATGTTTGGGTAAGGTGGTAGAGGTGGGGGCCTTTTATAAGAGGAGAGGAGGGGCACTCTTGGAAAGTTATAAAAGTCTTCTTTATTATAAAATGATTTTCGGATTTTAAAGGTCCTAAAATTATATATTTTTAGTATAAGGTGATAATAGTTCTAAATCAACCCATCTAATAGGTTTTTTACATGTTTAGGTCTTAGATTTTACATTATCATTTCATTTTATTTAAATAGTTAAATAATGAGGTAATCGCTGCATCATCATGGTGTCATAAATAATTTAATTTAGTTAATTTATAAAAATTTTAAAAAACATATATTGATGTAGGAAATCATTTTTTATTTCTAATGAATATTTATCGTAAAAAATATGACTTGTATAACTCCATTTAAAAATTGTTTTAGTAAAACAACTCATGTTTGTGATATTTTTATTTTAACTTTAAATAAAAAGATATTAATGTCATTTTCCTACCAAAGTAGCTCCATGGGGTCCCCAAGTTGTCCCATGGGTTGTATTGGTCGGCCATGACACATTCAATAATGGTAGGACATGAATCATGTTCATTTCATATTATTAAAACATTATTTTTACCGTAAATTACACTAATTACCTCTAATCGCGATTAAAAACTTAAAAGTTACTATTCACCAAAAAATTATTTTAATCCCATTAAACCAAATTTTACTTATTAATGACAACGATGTATGTTGGATTTTTTAAATTCAAAACACAGAGGTGGTGAAATTTCATTTAAACAAAACATCAGTTTTTTAAGTTCCACTTAGTGGTTTCACTATTCATCAAAAATAGAAGTTTTTCAGAAAAATACAAAACATTCACCCTAAGATATATTTGATATTACAAATTCAAAAAAGATGTCTATTTTATAAAATTCAAAACATATAAGTTTCCTTAATTAATTTTATAACTATTTCCCGCTTTCAAAACAAATAGCGTGTTTTTATTAAACAAAATGTATCAAAAGATTGACAGTAGTTTAAGTCTAATTTCAAAGTGAAATTAATTCCAATGAACAAAATTGGATTTAATGGTAAAAATATATTCTAATTTCACTTTAAAACCAATTCAAATGATAATATAATTATATAAATAAATTAGATTGAAAAGAGGTTTTGAATTAAAATATAACATTTTTCACTATTCATTAAAAAAATGAACTTTATCAGAAAAATACCCAAAATATACACAAAGTAAATTTTGATTTCGCGATTCTAAAGAAGAGTTTTATTTGGTACAATATAATATATAAGAGTTACCAAAACTATATTTAAAAAGGGTTCTCCATCAAAAGGCGATAGTTCGACCTTTTAGTGAATATTAGAGTATCTATGCCTAAAATTGAATTATTTTTCTTATTTTAAGCCTTTATATTTTATTGGATAAATGTAATAAAATTTAACAAACATATATAATCATATTTTTGTTATTTCTATTCATTCCCACCAATATAATGAACACGTGTTAACTACCATTTAAAATAATATTACTTTATTACTAGTGTGGAACGTAAGATTTCAAAGAATCTCATTGTTGCGTATCACGTACGCTATCGAACATAACAACCCCATTAAAGTAAAATTAATATTTAATTCCTAAATATTAATAAATATGAAAATGTTTTATTCTTTATTTACCTGGGATATTACATTATACCATACTAATTCTTTTTCTACATGGTTTATATTTATAATGGTGATATTTTTATGAACCCTATATATTTTTAAGGGGTTAAAAATGATGAATTGATGAAATATTTACCAAACATATTTTCATTTCAGGGGTTATGATATAGAATCATGATTAATGATTTATGATATATGTTGCTTATTTCAAATGGTTTTTATTTCAAGAGTGGTAGAAAAAATTAAATATCCCTTCGATTTACTTTGTTAATTTTTATATATTAATATAAAACAATTAGAACCATGTCGACCTAAATTATACACTAATGAATAATGTTGATGTGTTGAATCCTTGATGTGAATAAATTTGATGTTATTAATGAACTATAGGAACTTGGGGTCGATTATTGATCTATTATGATTTGATAGAAATGATAAATAAGCATAAAATTTGATTTTTTTTCTATACATATGATAGTTCCACACATATATGATATGATATTATTAAGAATTATTGAGTTTTGATGATTGCATACTCTTATTATTCATTTATTTTGGAATTGGTGTGTTTTGTTTAATGAATCATGTTTATGGTTCATGATAGGATGGTAATGAATTTAGTATGTTATATTTATAAACTAAACTCTTATTTGTACCTTATGATTTCATATGTTTATCAATTGATATCTTCCATTTTCGCCCTTATTAGGATTCTATGATCACCTATTCATATGTTCTGAATCCCATTTCATGATGAAATGTTTTATGTAAGTTATCTTTATGAATAATACAAAATAGATGTTTTTTTCTGATATTTTAAAGATTATTCATGAAATAAGAATAATAGTAATCAAATATACAAATAAACTAATACTTTATTATAATAATGAGATATATTGTGAAATGTATTTAATATTCTTCAAATAATATTTAATATTTATGTATGAAATGCATGGGTCTCTATATGGTCAACCATTATTACGGATTATTATGAGCTTATAACATAACCATCTATAATGTTATTCATATTTCTTATCATTACTAATGGTTTAAAATGAACTATACATTTAATTTTGTCAACCCCTAATGTTTATAATGATCTATATAAAAAATGAGATAATCCCAATGTATTATGAAAAAAATTAATTAGTTCCATTTTGGTAAAAATAATAATTGTTTTTACCCTACACGTCAAGAAACTCCTAGATCATATTCATGAATTAACATTATTTTTTTTCAAATTTTATTTTTAGGTGTTCTAAAATATACATACTCATGAAATTGTTATTCTATATTTCTTTTAAACATTTACCCATTTCATTCATTTATTTTGATATAAATTATATTTGTAAATATTTTTTTAAATAGAAAAAATATATTTTTTATGAAAAATAATGATCTATATAACATAATTATGTAATATACTATCTCACAGATAAAAATTCTAACTTGAGAAAATAATCCATACCCATTTTATATAAAAAAAATTTGTACTTATTTTTCATTACCTCTAAATACTCTCATATTGTAAATTCACATTTACAGTACTCCATATCAGATTCACCACTGTTATTTTGTCCTGAAAAACAAGATCCCTCCATACTGAAATTTTGATCAATTTTATATATATTATATATTAAAGTCTAGTTTTAATAATTCTATATTGATTATATTCATTTAATCATCCATATATATCCTTAGTAAAGATATATTGATCACATTTTCTACTCAGAAATTCTTCGATGTGAATTATAACTAATATGCCTATAAATTTATCATATCAATAATTTTATGTAATTAAATAAACCATTGTCTCAGTTTACCTTGACTTATAAATGACATGAAATATTTCTGAAGATATATTATAATGAATTACTAGTTACTAAGATCAAAATCTATATATCAATATATTTTATCTCTAAAACACATTTTCCTACTCTATTTTTTTTTAATTTATATTCCCCATCACCCTCATTATTATGTCTTGAATTAATACCAATCATAATATCATTCACATTCTAACATCATGTAATCATGATAAAGAGATATAATTCATCCCATAAAAGTAATTAAAATAATTCAATGAAATTATTGAATGATAGTTATAATCGTATAATATGACTATAGATCTCAGATCAACTAGAAGTTACGTAGAGGGAAAGGGGGTCAATCAATCATCCCATTTAATCTTAAAAGTTTTCATTATTAAATTAATCATTTGGGGATGGATAATTCTTTTATATACTCTTAGTTTTTCTCTCAGCCTCATGTTAAATAATTATTTAAATAATATTCACGAAACAAAATTATTTAAAAGTATTGGTATAAATACCTACATCTTTTTATTTTGGTTATTACCTGTAAAAAATGTATCCACTATAACAGTTTTATTAATTACAATGGTTGATACAAAACCACATAGCATATACTCCAAAATCTATATAGGAGGTTCTTTAAAATACATACCACAATGTTACCAGAATAGACACTAGATTACTCTCTAATCACACATGAGGCTTCTCTTTTTCCCATATCATATTTAAAAACTTCATTTTTTTTCCTCAAATTGATAGTATTCTCCTTCTCTTGGAACCAACAAGAATACATAACCAAATCGAATAACCAATTATAGGACATCACATTTGTTTCATGATATATCCAGTATAGGATAATATTTTGATCTTCCTCCCTAATCACAATGAATGTTAATTTCCCATGAACCTATTCATATACATTTTTTGAGATTCATATTTTCATCAATAAATCATTTCACCTTTATCTAACTAGTTTATTCAATATAAATCTACCAGGAGTCATAGACTCACTATGATGTCCCAGAATACCTAAGATGTGTGAAAAAGATATACATATTCTATATCTATATTATTTTATGAGAGAATAATACACACACAATTCATATCGTTTTCACAATATTGTTCAATTTCAAGGATATATCAACCAAAACCCTAAAACATTAATTTATTCAGTATTATAGTTTTATGTGTTAACATTAATGTTTTTGTTTTTGGTTATAACTATAAGTGATATTATGCTCAATTTTTTACATTCATATTCACTATCCTCTTTTATTCTACATGTATTACCTGCCTTGTACCTCACACGTACATTATATCTCATTAATTTATATTACATATATCACAAAAATATTTCCCAAATGATGTGTATGTCACTCTTATTCTATGTCAAGAAGTATCACAAAATTTAATTGTGTATTCATTCACTATCATATTGTCTCTATTTATCTATTTCTTCATTTAATTATCACAAAACCATGAGGAAAGTGTTTTCATGTTCATAATCTATTCCTTTGCATTATCCATTATAAAGAATTGTCTTGATGAAACTTTCTCGAGATATATAAATAAATTTCATGGAAATATTTATTGACATACCAATCATATTCATTAAATTCCATGAGTGATTTGTTTTACACTAAGAAATTCAATAACTTCTTATTATACTTCATTTAATAATGTCATGTGATGCCTTCCTTAACATGAAAAATATATTTTTTATTCTCTTCCCTTTGCACAAATGTTATTTTGGTTTTCACTATTTTATTTTGAAAATTGAGAGATCTATTTTTCTTTAGAGGAAGCAACACATCCTGGATTAGTACAATAGTCTTTATAATAAAAATATATTATTCCTAAACTACCTCATCTCAAAATAATCTATTAAGTAAAAATTATATTTTTTATACAGTGTCATGACATTCATAGACACTGAAGAGTTATGATATTTCAAAAAATAGTTAGGATTAATTTTATGTATTTCATTGTTATGTGATTTCATCATTCCTTTCTGGATGGTCATGTGATTATAATTACATGTATATTTAAATGTCAAAATACTTCATATTTTAAATTGTCCTCAAAAATGTATTTTTCATCTAAGAGAAGCTCTATCTTAAATTTATCCTTAGGCATGATTGAATGATACTAGAGGAGTAGTGGTTTGAAGCCTCTCTATCAAGAAGTATTGGTCTCATAATAGCCATGCATTCCATGTATTTAACCAATGATGGTATGAAAATATATTCTAGATAACAGATTATTTAGGTTTCACTGTAGGTAGAAAACACTTTTTCGATATGATATGAGGGAATGAATGGTGGTGATTTTATGGATGATTAAATATATATATTTTAATGTTAGTGTTATAATGACCCACTTTAGTTTTTCAACACATCAAAAAATACATCTGTAGAATGATACATAAGAAATAATTTCATACAAATGACATGATGATTCGAGTAAGTAGAGGATTAGCTCCCGCAACACCACTCAGATGCCTCAAATGGTTCAGGCTAGCACCATAGCCTAAACATTCTAACCCTAGTGTGTTATACTATGGTTATATTCATGGACCACCTATACATTATCTTTTATGATGTGATATTATCTTTCTACCATGTTTGGTCAAAGTCATCCTCTCACAATTTTCATTTGAGATCAATTCTAGCTCAAGTGGTTGGATAATTTTTCTTTAATCATGTACAAAGTATATATTGAAACATACCATATAAAAATATAAGAAAATATAAACATTTTTCAAATCTTAATGAAACATTCCTCTTGTAATATAAAATACTGAGGGAAAAATATTTTTCTTAATACTTTAACTTTTCATGACATGATCTTAAACCCCTTTGATATTTATCATGAAAAATAGAAAAAATATTTTTAATGGCCTTGTTTTATTATTTTATCCGTGAAAAGGATTTCCAATTATTTCAAACAATGTTCACTGTTTAGAAATTTTTTCTGAAAATTTAAATACAAGTTCAAAATATCATAATTAATTTAAATAATAGTAATATACCGTTACTATTTAGTTCATGTTATCATGTAACTTCATCACATATTGACCCCTATATTCAAAATATACACTCTTATTCATTTGGTCTTTAATGTTTCTTGCACTTTGATATATTTTAAATATTTTATCACATTTTAAAAAGGTAATATTTTCCAATAAATGTTCATATACATAATAAAAACTAAATTAAAAAGATAAATATTGTCTCCTCATCTCATCTTCTAACTATGTTTTATACATGTATAAATTCTCTATCTTAATGAATTGAATACAAATATTACATAATTAAACAGGATTTTAGTTAGTCACCTCTTAGTCTATATAGGGTATCCTAGTTTAGAATAGAATAGTGATGTTACTGAATCATACAATATATCACCAGGGAACATTTATATTTGATACAATCATCAATGTAATCATATCTCTTGATTTCTGGGGATATCAATGAATATTTTTCAAGATATAACCACCACACAAACTAAAAAACACATGAAAAACATTTACTGTGCATAAAATATTACAGAATATATCTTATATTTCTCATGATCCATCACCCCCATGATTTTTTTACATAATAAAGGAAGATATTAAATTCTAGTGACCATAAAATAGGATATGTGTAACTCCTCTTGAAGGGATAATCCACATTCATTATCAGTGAAAAATATATTTTTCATATAGAATTTATATTATTCTTTAATTCTTTACTATATAGTTCATAAAAATGTATATTATAAAAAGGGGGGAACTCTTGGTTTTTAAAAAATCAATATTCATAATGAGACACTCTTCTCAATCTAGGATTATTCTTATTTATAGGCTTCTTAAAATATTTGAATGAATTTTTCTTTACCATTTTACAATTCATATTTGTATTTGTTTTTTTCTTTAGTATCAAAATCACTTTATTGGGCTTGTAATATCTTCTTCATGACCTTTTCTTGGGTTTCTATTATTATCATAGAATATTTTATACCAATACAAATTTTTTCACACGTTTCTAACATAAAAATATTCAATTCATCATTTTTAGACGACTTCTCATTAATTTTAACCTCATCAACTATCACTATATTTATCCATTTTGACATTGAAATATTATAATCATCTTTTATTTGATTCATATTTTCTAAAAAATCACTGGTGGTAATACCTTTGTTTAGTAACTATTATATCCTTCCATATATATAGTGAGTAATCTCACTCTGCAATTTATCATTAAATTTAATAGTTTGGTGAACATCAGGTTCACATCTACTAAAAAATCATTCATTCATTCATATTTGTGATTTTTTGATCATTGAGATATAGTATTTCTCATAGGATTCAAATTCTGATAACTAGCTGTGAACTATTTAGAACATTCACACTTTTTCATGACACATTCATGCTTGTAACTTGTTGCACCATCATGAATAAGCTTTGTAACCAAACACTAAACAACTATAACAGTATCCTTTGAAACATGATTTTCAAAATAGATAGAATTTCATTTTATAAAGATGCTTGTTTCTATCTATTAAAAAGTTATAGTATTTACTAATTTGTAATACATCATGATATAAAATCTACCTTTACATTATGGAAGCTATTTTTCGCATTTATCTAGTTATCCCTTACTTGTTCAGGCTTCCCTTTAACACCTATATTGTAAGAGATAACTAATGTACAGTAAGAATAATTTGTTGTGGAATCAAACTATCTCTGTGGAACATCCTTCCCAGCATCTTTGAAAAATTAACACCTAAGATTAATAGCACTAGTTATGCATTCTTAAATATACTTGATCCTAGATTAATATGAATGAAACATAGATTGTGTCTCGTGTAATTCATCCTCTCACTCAATAAGTCATTATTTAGGATTATTTATCACCATTTTGAGTCAATAAATATTTATCCTATTTTTTCTCAAATAAATGAAATTTTTGTTTTTTTTCGTATATACACTTCATATTGATATATAGTCAAAGGTTTTGTATCTCTAATCAAGCTAATCTACACTCTATAAATTCAATTATCTTATTATGATGTTTCTCTTATTTCATAACATTGTCTTCATTAACATTTATTAGTTCCCTTTCAACCTTCCGGAGTTTAATGTTATTCCAAATAATATCTCATAACAAGTCTTCTATGAAACATTACATTCTAGTTATTTATACATCTTCTATACAATAAAATTATTTATTTTTATTTTTATAATTTTTAACAATACACATATTCATGGTGGTTTTTCTGCATTTGTTCTACTTCTCGATGGTGAATATTAATCAATTTTAATTCCCTAATATTTCATCTACTTTTTCTTGTAAAAATATTATTTTTTCATCTCCCATACACCTATGATATATTTCTATGTCATCTTATTAAATTAGTATTCTATTTTTTGGTCTTAGTGATGATTTATTTTTTCTTTGAAAACATGTATGAACATTTTATAATTTCATGATAATTGAAGTACATTAGTGTATTATTTACTTTTCCAATTATTTTTCCGTGATAATTTTTTTTAAATACTGATTCCATTTCATATCGGTCCTCTATGACCCCCTAATCCAAAAAATTGCCTAATCTGAGTTCCTCTTTAACTCTATATTTTAAATTTATCATGGATTTAAATGAAATATAAATATATTATTTCTTATTAAAATATATTACTTTTCTCATTTTATATACAATGAAAATATTTGGATGTTAATATATTGATAGATCTTCATATTATTATTATATAAATAATTTTGGATAAAATTCTACTCAAATGGTTCTCATCAACTTCTCTATAAGGTTTGAGACAGAATTTTTTTTCAAAAAACCTCTAATGTTACTAAGAATATCATTTATGCTTTTAATCTATTCACCAACACTTTAATAATCACCCGTATGAATATAATAAAATTTCCATATCCATATTTCCATATTAACTTTTTTATATATACGATTTCCTTTATAAATACTTTTAATTTTAACACAGATATCCAAAGCATTTTGTAGACCCATCTCTTTATTGTATAAATTTTATGATAATTCCATCAAGAATTATTATTGATTGTTTCCATAAATATTCAGGATTATTTTATCTTCAAAATCCTTAGGTTGATTCTAAATATAGGAAGAAGATTCCATATTAACTTTATCTCTCACTATTACACCATGTTATATGAGAAAAAAATTCCATCCTATTTTTCCATCCATTGTAGGTATCATGATTTAAAATGATAACCCCCACTTTTATTTACAATATTAATATCTTTCATCGTCATTTCTATGTTTAATATTGGATAGGTGAACTTCCCTATAGTACCACTTCAATAACATAGATCACTATTAGATAATTGAGAGGAGGGGGGGGGGGAGAAATTAGTGTTCTCTTTTATTTTTAAATTTTTTTCTTTTTTTTACTTAATAATAAGTGGAAGGTTGATTCATTTACCCACTCGTTTTTTTACAATAAGACTCACATAGAAAAAATTTTCCATTAAAAGGAAGAAAATAAAATAAATTAAAAGGGTCTGAAAAAATATTTAATCCTTTATATGTTGGTTATTCCCCCATTATATAATCTTCACTATAATATTTATTTCATTTAAAATTATCAACATACAATCACACTATATCTAATAATGTATCCACACCACATGTTCATTATAATACTTACTATATTGTTACTAGATTCCTCCCTATCTTACTATGAAAACATAAAAGTCACTTCTCCTTCTCCCAGTTCTAACTAAGAATATTTTTACAAAATCTATAAATGGATAATAAATTTGGTACAGTAAAAAAAATACATCACCTTCTCCAGACACAAAGTAGATGACATAACTTTTGATTAATGAAAGATCAAATACAAGATGATCTATTAATATTTCTCTATGATTTTAACTAATCTAAATTTCCCATGTAACTATTGTTTTATATTTTTTGAGATTCTGGCCCTACTTAATAAATTAAATCATGTATATCTGATAATTTTCCCCAATTAAACTCTTCTTGGGTAATTTTTCCTTCTAATTTATGATGTCCAAGCCTTAATAATATTTATATAATAAATGCACAAACTAACTTCCCATATTATTTTATGTAAAAATAATACATTCTCAAATTATCATTATTCAACATCATGTAATAGACTCAAATATTTTACAACCAAAACCCTCACATAATTAATTCATATTAGAATTATTTATCTTGTGTAATTTCATTTCATAGTGTAGTTATATCATTATGTTAGTGTTCTTTGATTCATTCATGTTCAATTGCAAAATATTCATTCATGTTTCACATAAAACCGCACTAATACATTACATGTTCATGTATATTACATGTATCATTAAAATAATTTAAATAAAGATATTTATGTTCATATAATTCTAAATGAATATAATAACATAACATATTCAAGTAAACATGCATTATCATCTTATATTGGTGAGTGTCATTTTCATGTTAGTCACACAAAACCATCACGCAAGAGTTAAAAGTGCATGGGCTATTCCATTTTAATAACCTCTATCAAAAATAGTGTGGGTGATCCCATTTTGTGTATTTCCAATGAAGTTTATTACCAACCTAGGGGCTTTGATGAACTAATTATTAACAATCACTTGAGTTCTTGATTCACAACCCAAGACTCCCATTCATCCCTCTTCTCCTTTTCATAATATTATCATGCGATTTGTAATTATTTACACAATAATAACATCATATTATCCATTTCTTTAGTTAAATAATGATTTGATATTTATATATTTTAGTTTTAAAATGGGATCTCTATTTCTCATGAGTGGCATCCAAATATCTCTAGTTAGGTGCTTCTGTATTTATAGAATAAACCTAATTTTCATGCACCCCATAAGCTACCAATTTTATTCCATGTCAAATATAACCTTTTTATACCTTATAAAGAATTTCATAATCACTTACTTGTTCAGTTGTTTTTTGAAATAGTTACCAAAAAAACATGGAATACCTTTTTTAGAGTTCATGATTAATTCATCACATGGACATGATGACAATCACATGTATCATTAAATAAAAAACTCCTCCAGATTTTCAAATTGATTCTTTAATATTATTTTTATTCTCCTAAAACCCTGTCATTGATTTATGTACCTGGTTGTAAGATAGATATTTCATGGATAGAGTTTTAAAGACTCTATGAATCAATATTTTATTCATATAATATCCCTGGAGTCCATAGTATTGACCAATTGTGTTATTACCATTTAATCTACTATACAATTGAATTCTGGTGTCACTAGAGGTAGAGGATGATATTATAAGATAATTGGGAAACCTATATTGTATTTATCCTTGGGAGGATGAAATTTCATTATCATTAATGGAAGTGGAACAATAACCATTTTCCACAATCCAACATATATCATTCCATCACCTAAACAAATATTTGTAATGAATCTCATGATAATGACTTGATGTACCGTGGTAGTGTGTGATTGGCAACCGAAATAACCCTCACACATTCTTGAAAGAAAACACTATCATCCTACACAAATAACTCTCATCCTTGAATGTTCTATTATGTTACTACACATATCTCACCGATACCATTTCAACCATATATGATAATTAGACAGTTACCCTTTGAGGTCATGTTCATCATCCCACCAAATAGGGATAATCTTTCTCCTATCTCAAATAGTTTAATTTTTTTTTTAATAACCAATAATGTATCCTATAAATATTGATATAAGAATATACATTATAAATAAATAAATTCTTTATATAATTATGAAATAACTCCTCATGAAATAAAACAAACTCTACCAAAAAAATGTTTTATATGTACTTCTATATTATAATGATTTCATCTTAAACCGAGTTAATATTCAAAACTAAAACTTAATAACATTTACCATGTAAATATTCTATTTATAACTAAATAAAAGGTTGAACACTTTTAATAAACATAGATGACTTTTTTTAACATGAATTTGAAATTAATAGACCAGTTAAATAATAACCATAAATAGTATGGAAAAGAGTAATTCCCCAGACTCCTTAACATTATATATTCTTATAACTCTGAATCATATTGAAAAATATTAAAACAAATAAAATATATCCCATTGGTCCCAACAATGTAAATTATCTAAAGGTTCTAATCAAAATTTTTGAGAAAATTAACTAATGATAACCCAATATAGCCTCCAATGTTTTAATAATTATTCTGGTTTTACACAACTCTATGGGTAGTATATGGTTCTTAGATGAAATGCTGTAATTAAAATTTTTTATGTACTTTATAAATATTTTAGGTGAACTATAAACCAAAAAAATAGATCACAAAAAGTGGTAGACCATAAAATGCATTACATTACTTATAGATTTTATGATAAGTCAAAAAATATAATAATATTATCTTATAATTATAAGTTGTGCTAACTATGTAGCGGCTAACACAAACTCATAAAATTTTATTAACATTTTATTTTATTGGAATATCTCTAATTTTTTTATATTATACAATATATATTATAGTATGGATACGAATTTATTTACATCCATAGGTATCTTTTGCACAAAATTATCATTTTTACATAGAATAATATTGATTTATAGTCACTTATTTCCTTCATAATGTTTCCAAAAAACAATACCCCCAAAAATACCTTTACATCATAGTTATAAAATGATAAATTAAAAATTATATGATATGATATTAAACTAAGAAACATTTATAACACTATTAATGATAAAATGCATAACCAGTTCCCAAAAACTGTGAAACCCAATATATACATATTACAGTCATGAATTATTCTATGATTAAAAACAATGACAGTTTTATTCATCAAAATATAATTTTTTTGGTTTATCTTGATCATCTATAACAATGACGGTTGAGAAAACATATGGGAAATATTAAATGACATTCCATAATTTTTTAACACAAATATAGATCTACTATCTCATTGATTATAACATCATGTTTTATCCTCAAAGTAAATTGAGAACCATAATCGACCCTATAATTGGAATTGAATATATTGTTCCTCTTTCAAGGGTGATTATAAATTTTGTAGTCACAATCATTCATTCCTATAAATTATATCTTTAGTATCATGTTTAAATCCTTCTTTTGAAATATATATTTAACCCTTTTATTATTGTAACATTTATATATACATATATTTATATATCAGTCATCTCACTAATGATATAATTATTCCACATATATAAGTAATGCATAATATTGATCAAGATAATTATACTCATGAATCCTAAAATTTAATGACGTTTATTTTAATACAATCTCAGTTTTTATCAAAAATCATCTATCTTCAATCATTAAAACATAAATGAATATGAAGAAACATTCTCTTCCAATATGAGTTGTTATCACATCTATTCTAAAAACTCAATATTTGATCTCTTGGAATATTTTTAATATTTAATGGTCTATATAAGCCCACCCACATTCATATTATCTTTTTTTTCATTTTTTTGTAATGATTTTTTATCAAAAACATTCTATAATATAATGATAATCCAATAATGTTATGAAAATCAATTATTGATGTTGGTTTGGAAAAACCATTAATTACCATGGTCTTTGATAATCCAATATAAATCACTATAATAGAGGAATAATTCCTTATTAATTCCATTTTATAAAAGAAACTGGAACATTTTATGAATGTTTAACATAAATTACATCTCTGAAATGTTTTTATTTGATCATTAAGTGATCTTTAGGTTCTTTCTACATTATTGAATAACTATAAATATAATCAATAATGTTACAGGAAAACATGACAATATGTACCATAATTATTATTAATTAATTATTTGAATATTATATTGTCACATTAATTTAAAACATAATCATAAAAATTATACATTTGATCGATTTTCCAAAAAAATCGTTTCCAAAATATCTTGCTTCTATATTTTTCTGATTATGTATAGATCCAAGAAAAATATTATAGAATCAATATTTACCATTAATTTGGTAGAATACAACCACAATTTTTGGTAATGTATATTTATTATTAATATTTTAGTTTTTATGATAAATTTAATCAATATATAATCTCATTGATAAATAATATTTCATTATAAAGAGAAATGATACATCCAAATGATGTATTGTAGGATAAAAAACCCGTAAAATGATATAGAAACAATTTCCCAAACTCTAATAAAATATCAATAATTAATCATTATAAACACATCAATGTGAGTTAAAATAAAAAAAATCAATCGAGGCTTTAATTTGTTACATTTATAGAGGTTTAAATAATTAACCTTATAATAAATTTAAAAACACTTTCCGATGAGTAGATAATCTTATTTTATTTAAAACTTATTCAAAATTATTTTTTTAATAAATTTGCAATGATCCATTTATAATAACACATCTATTTCATGATAATTTGTTAAAATTTGTTTATTATTTTTCACCCAATATTTTTTTGCATATTTATATTTGTTTTAAAGGATAAATATATCCAAATTATCCTCAAAATTTGTATTCTATCAATAATTTTAGACTTAATCGATAGCTATAATAGAATCCCCATCAACAATGTAAATATGCACTGAATTTAGATGTAGTAATTCCTTTTAAATAAAAATATTAAATTATAACCTAAGTTGTACGAATTGATCTTTTTAATGATATAAATAATAGACCAACCAAACCCTTATAGTACCAAATGTACATATACAATGAAATAAAAAATTTAAAGGAATGATTTGATGTAGAATAATGTAAATAATATTTTATTCTTTAAAAGATAAACATAATAACCATATGTAATTCATTTACATGATAACAAATAGATATAATTATGTAATAATGAAAATAATGATCATAAGGAATTGGTGGTTGAGGATATTGATTCACATATTGCATCCCATTTATTGGATTATTATTATCACAATGAATAACTACAAAAACTAAATAACTATAACAAAATAAAATTATTTTTTTAAAATAATATAATCTCTTATTGATTTATTGCATGACCACTTAATTTACCTCTATTAATTTCATGATTAAATTTATAAGAATGATGACCACTACATCTACAAATATGATATCTCATGATTCATAGAACAAAAATTAAATAATTATATATTCTATATATTTGTTATATATAGTGATCAATATTATAAAATTTATCACAACTCTATACATATCTTCTATCATGATTTTCCTATTTCCCATTCTTCTAATAAAACCATATGAACCCTATGGATTCGAAACATCATTCTCCACCATTATAATAATTATAAATGATTCTTTACAACTATTATACACTTCTATCTCAATGAATTTTTAAAAACTGAAAATAAAATCATTATAATTATGTCAATTTCAAATTATATGCCTTTCAAAAATACAAATTCAAAATTTTATATCAGTTTGAAGAAGGCCTTATATGTCATGTAATATTGATAATCCATTTTATTTATCTAAAAAGGTCCCTCTTTATATTTAACAACAGCATGAAAATAAAACATTTTTAAAAAATTTACTTTTTAACATATCCTGAAAACAAAGATTGCATATCCTCTTCATTCTTTGTATCCCCATATTATATCCCCCACTAATTGAATTCCCCTTCCAGATTAAAGAATACACCCATAATGTTTTTTTCCTTGAATATAATATATTTGTAAGTTTTTTATTGTCAGTAATGGAATCCATATGACCATATAATTTTGATCTATTAAAATGAAAGAGTAGATGATTCCTCCTTATAAAAAACTAAATCACTAAAGGTCCATGATGAAATCATTTAGACTTCTCCATTTAATCGTGGTTAATATATATACGACTCAACATGTGAGTAAATATATCATCATTTTCACAATACTAATAGCCATGTGGTTTAATTTAATATTTAGATAAACATCATATTGACTATTTTATCAATACTATACATTGTCTTTAATCAAAATTCTATTCCCTTCAACCATGTTATCAATTTAGTCAAAAAAATCAGTGAATGTAAGGTTATTTTCTTTATTTAGTTCAATTTATATTATATATTGGTAATTTAGAAATAATAACCAACTATATTAGTTTTTGTTATATATTAACATGTTATCTATAATTAATTCATTTCTGTTATTATATATATATTATAATTTTCTAAAATATTTATCCACTCATCTAGTACTAACTATGATTCATAAAATACATTGCCTTTATCATGGTTATATATTAATATAAATTTAATATATAACATGATTATTTCTTTACATTACATACATTTATAGAATCATTGGATTAGTGTATTTTTGACCCAAGAGAATGATATAATAGAAAAAAATTTAATACCATATATATAAATTATATTTTATATGTCACAATGATCCATAGTACCATAAAACATCATTATATTCTTGTTTTTTTTGTGATTTTTCAAAATGATAAAAAGGGAAATCTATAAATCCGACCATGGATATACAAAAATAATGTTTTAATATCAAGTTATATCCCACAATATAATATGGATTAAAGCATTATATGATAAGAAAATATGAGAAAAATAATCATTAAGAATGATATATATGCATTGGATGATAAATAAGAAATATAACACTATGATAAATAAGAAATATAAAACTATGATAAATAAACATCATATGACATAACTACAAACATACAACAAAATATCATATTGATTTCCTCTAACAACTCTACCTAAAAATGAATTAATATCATAGTTTCACCCCATGTTTAGTATTTACAAAGATGAACGGTTACTTAATGATTGGGTGGGGGGTATGTAAATTTGGACAAATCCTTTAGAAAAAATGTCTATAATCTCATCATAATCAATAAATATGTAGTAAAGTTCATCAAATATAATATCCATCACATGAAAATAATCCATAATGGTTACACACAAGAAATAGACGTGAGTAATTGTTAAATAAAATATAGAAACTATAGGATAAAATTATATATAGAATAATATAATAGAAAAAATAGGGATTAGACATCTAATAATATCACGGAGAAATAAAACATCATAAATGAGTATCAATTCGGGTGGTGTTTATTAATAATCCATTTGAATTAAATATATTGATGTGAAAATTATTTTATGAGCCCATGAATGAATTACTGTTTTTTAATAGTGTGTGGACAAGAATTTGATATATAATCCACCAATTAAATTATTAGAATATAACCCATATATTTGATAAACACGGGGGATAAAAATACTTTATGTGTTAACTCCCAATACTAAAGACATTGATATTTGTGTTTGAAAAATGCCAATACAATTATTAGTCCCCTATGTTATAGATAATCATAGAATAAATGTTAAATACGCAATTATGGAAATTAATTTTACAAAAATACATATAAAGATGACTACCTTTAAGATTGTAAAACAAATAATGTGATATAGCCATTATATTCCCAACATGAATAATGATAATACCATCAGGAACTCATGAACAAAATTTTATATGGAAGAGTAATTAACTAATAATAATAATATTAGTAATTAATACAAATTTTTATACCGCGATCATGGGTTTCTTTAATTATTATTATTTTCTTCACATTGGCTCTTTCAGATATGATTTGGTTCGAGTTCCTGATGAAAATATAGGGGGTATTTATTTTTCATGTTCCATTAGACCAATCAACGGTTTTAACATATTTTCTTCAAAATCATGAGATGTGATGCAGTGATTTTGAAGCCTTATTTTTGCATTCAGAAGAAAGAACAAGGACTGGTAATGTTTAGTGAGAACAATTAATAAATTTTGAGAAATGGATAAATCAAATGAGAGAGTTGTGTATTATGGTTTGCGCAGAGTTTCTCAAACCGTGTGGCTAACCTGTGTGAGGGTCCCTTCTCTCCAATAGGGTGTGTATACTTTTCACACACTATTAAAGACCATGCATTTATACCATGCAGCTAACTTATCAAAAAAATATTAAATTAATATAAAATAATTAAAATAAAATAAAATTTATAGAAAATTTTCTACTAATAATAATAATGTTATTAATATATTAGTATAATGATTAGTATTATTATTATATTGTTTTTTATGATTATTATATTTTTTTTATTCATTACTATTATTATTATTATTATTATTAGTTTTATGATTTAATAAATCCCAAAGGGGAACCTCTTTACCCCTATCCATGTGGAACCACCATACCATTCTTTTCCCTTTCTCGTGTGACCACCCATTTGGAAAAGAACCCTCCCCCGCAAGCCACCCCCACCACCTACCGTCCCTATAGAGAATGTTACAACTCCTATTTTGTGTCAGGTCATCTCTGATTGGACTTCTATATGTTCTTATCGTTTGATTTTTTTGTTTTCCTATATTCTGTGTTGTACACTCACCTTGGTCGAACCCTAAAACTTTATTTGGTTATTTTTGGTGTTTGATTAATGATGATTTTGTTTTATTTGTATTAATTCGAATATTAATTACAATAGTTGGAAAGTAATGTTATTTTACATTTATTTTGATTAAGGGTTCCATGTTCCTTCCCTTTGGATTCATTTTAATTTAGTGTATATGTGATCTTGTAGTTTCTGGTAAATTTCTTTAGTGCATTAGAACTCGTTGTGATGATTTTTTACTGACATTATCAAAAGTGAATTTAATGGGTATGAATATTTAGAAATATATATTAAATTTCCACCTTATATAGATATATATTCATATATGGTAGAATGAATATATATATATATATATTGGGGTTTGTCGTGATTATGTATATATATTAGGATATATACATGTTTGATATAATTTGGCATATTCAATTGTAAGAGTATACATATGTATCAAATTGTACATATTGGCTGATTTAAATATGTACATTGGGACTAGGTATCCATAAATTTAAGTGAATGTTAATATGAATTCATTCAGGAAGGGAATTTGAGTGGTCATCGTTAAAAAATGTTAGGTTTAAGGTAGGATTCCATTTTCATTTTTCCATAAAATTTAAGAATTTTTTTTCTTTTTTCATTTCATTTTAATGATAAAAAGTGATATATAAATTATATATATATATATATTTGATGTAAATTGAGTTTATAACTATATGAAATTGCCTTATTTATGTTAGTCCACTAAGAGTTTACTAAATTTCTCAACTTTCCATTGTATGTGTATTCTGGTTTAAAAAATTGGATTACATTATTAATGTAAATTGATTACATAAATTTATCTCTAAATGGTTTGTGATTGAAATGGTATATGGTTTCAAATCTGATTGTATCGGTTTTCTAAATTGTTTTATAATTATAAATAGTGTGTTTTCATGTTTTTTAAAAGGTGGGTTTGGTTTTTGAATAAATGGTGGTTTATTAAATGGGTCTTCTATATGGAATAATAATTTGTGAAGCATGTGTTTGATTATATTTTAATTATTATTCACAATTTTAAAAGAGGTGTATGTTTGGTTCTTTGATATATGGTATTTCATGTGAATGACATGTGAGGCCAATTTTCCACTTTTGTGAAAATTAGTTGTCTTGAAAACTATACAAGGAAAATTAAAATTCAATTGATATGTGTAAAATTTATTTAGGTTCATGGTAAGATAATTACTTGTGATTTGATAGTTTAATGATAAGTGTTAATTCCTTGGAGTGTTTAGGGTGTGATTGTTATATCTATTTCTTATGCCTGGTGCATGTATATGTGATGTATTTCTCATTTGGAATTGGTTTTTTCACCCCCCCACATTAGTCTTGACATTCTAATATGTCATAACTAGCATATTTTTAGTGAATTATATATTAGATTGTGAATTATCTCAAGATAGTGGACCTTTATGTAAAAATTTATTCCATTTGGGATAGTGCCCCTCAGTATAACTTGGTAGGGTGTAATTGAGCATGAGGGAAAGTTTCTGTAATCGAGTAAGAAATAAGATCGATATGAAGTTAGAGGTATGTAATTTATTGATTATCCATTGAGACCATATGTTCTTAATTGTAAATTTACACCTATATTTATATAGAAAATGATTTCGGTGCGTTTTTTTCTTGGTTATTAGTTCTGTCTATTTTGCATTTCCTATATATTACCTTTTATTTTTCTACATTATATGGTGGATCCCTTTCCTAAAAGTGATAAAATGATTTTCAAATATTTTTGGGAAATGTTTTTAAAATTATTTATGCCTCCTTTTTATTTAATCCTTTTTAGATAAAATTTTATAGCTTTTTCATGTAATGGAAAATGTAGTTAAATAATATGTAAATGTATCATTATTTTTATTGAATTAAATATGTAATAAAACCTATGGTTATATATATCATTTTAAACTTCACATTGATGGATATTTTAGTTTAATTAAATGACATGTTAAGAGAATATTTTGGAATTTCATACTATATTTCAATACATATGCCTATAAAGTCATTTTATTTTTAATTTATTATGTTTCTTTTATATTGGATTCAGTCACTCTGGTGTGAAATTAGTTTAGTGGTAAAAGTTACCATTCATGGTCACATCAAGGTATTTGAATATTTATTTTATTTACACTAATATAATTATTTTTTATTCACTTTATTATTATTTATTTACAATTTATTTATGGGCCAAATTATTCCCACCTATTTTATGTTGATGCCCAACACTTGTTTCCAGTCATGAAGGATTGGGAATTCATCTCAAGCCTGGTCATTGAGTACCTTGGGTGACTAGTTTAGGGTTTAACCTTGTTGGTTCATGAAAAAAATGTATATGATGTCATCGTTCTTTATTTTGTATTTTAATTATCTGGGATATTATGACTATTTGGACCATAGAGGTAGGTGCAAGAATGATTTTAAGAACCCTTTATCATAATTATTCGTAAGTAGCTAGGGGTAGTATGTAATTTATATCTTTTGTTTAGTATGGGTTGATATAGAATAATAATGTAATTGATTCAGTGATATATGATGAGATTTCTTATAGCAGCAGCCCATGTGTATCCCGAGTTCATGGTCCAAAATACTTCATTGGCTGAAGCTCTCTTAGAGCATTGTCTTCTAGATGATGTAGTGGATTTTGGAAGGGGTAAAAAAATTTATTCTTGTGTTTTGGGTGTAAGATATGTTTGGGATAAGATTTTGGTTGGCATGAGTGGAATTTAAAAAAAATGGTGTTTAGGAAATGATTTTTCAAATAGAAATGGTCGTTTTTTGGGAAAAAAATGTTTTTTGGAGTAGTAAAATGGTCTTAGAAATTGATATTATTTTTAATTTTAGTCTTATGGTGGGAAAATGGGTTTTATAAAATAAATTGATTCATAATTATAATGGGTTTTGGAGAACATGGAGGAAAAGTGATTTTAAAATTTGGTAAATTCTTGATTTTGATGATAAAATTTTATGTGGGACCCGTGGTAATCTTTATAAATATTCACATATGTGTGAGTGTGTATGTAAAGTGATTTTTGACTTGTTTTCATTGATGATATCAACAGAAGTGAGGTGAAAAAATATGAATTAGTTGATATGATGAAATGGATTAATATTATAAGTCATCATTTTGACATTGTTTTCCGAAAATATTTTTTAAATTGAAAATTGTCTGATTTAAAATTGGGATTTTTTTCTAATCGGTAATTTGGTTTTAAAGGGGAATGTGAGGTGGTGTTTTTAACTTTTTAGTTGATGTTGGAAAATGATTTTTGGAAATGGATAATTTTTTTAAGGGGTAATTGAATTTGAAATTTGAACAAAATGGAAAATGGTGGTTTTAAAATTGGTGATTGACTTATATTATGTGTCTTTTGTAATTTTTTTCGATAGATATTTGATTTGGATCTAATTTTGTTTTATGTTGTTTTGGTTTATAATAATTTTATTTTGTTTAAAATGTACATTTTTCATGTTTTAATTCGAAATTGATATATTTTTGTGGCTAATGTTGTTGAGGGTATACCACCCCAAATAAACTAGAATGATTCCATGGAGTCTCTTCCAATTGTTGGATCTGCCTGAAATCCAAGTAGAATGGAGTGGTTTAGTTCTTCTAGGTTGTTTTTTTTGTGGTGATCGAGGTCTGTTAGAAATTTTATAGAGGAATATTGGTATTTATTGGGTTTCTTGATAGTGGCAACTCTTTAATCTTTAATGGTTTGAGATATTTTTAGTTTATTATAAGGTTGAAATTTGGATTGGTTAAGGGTGATCATCCAAAAATAATTTAAACATGGGATATCCAATGAAGTGATTAAGACCACATTAATCTATTGAATTGTACGCGATGAGTTAATGTTGAGGAATGTGGCAGGTTCTATAAGTGTTCAACATGGTTAGTGGATGACAAAGGATTCTATATAACTGATTAAGTAGCTAGTTATTCTATCTTTTAAGGTAGTATAGAATAATAAGATAGAAGCTAACCTTATCATATAGGGGTTTTGATAAGATATTATGCAGTTAGTTCTCTAATATTGTGAGGAGTGGGAACCAAAGGAACCTATTATGAATAAGTATCCTTATTAGATCATCTCATTCATATTTCAGAAAATTACATTGTTTGTTCACAATATGGATTGTTAGGTATTAAAAGCCATCAAAATATAATTCCAATGTCGTTTTGTTAACTATATGGTTCCTTGTGACACTAGATGAAAGATTTTTTTTCACGGATTGTCCTCTCCTAAATGTAGGGAAAAAGTTTCTGTCAGACATTCTGGTTCCAGCCTTAGGTCCCACGGTAAATAATTTCATACACTCAGGAATCGTTCGGGTTGTGGAAGATCATTATCTAGCCTTTGTCTCCTTTGATACAATCGATACAGTGTATGATTCTCTCCTTTATCTTTTATGTCTTTGTATTTTATGTTTATTAAATGGTATATACGTATCCTTTTTTGATTGTATTATTTATTGTTTTATGGATCTTATTTGTTTATAAGAATTGATGATGATATATTTTCTTTGTAATTAATAGTGATGTTCCTTCTCGTATATGATAATCTGAAGGTTCCCCATACATGGTTAGACTGTTTGGATTGGTTTTTATTGGTTTTTTCATTCTTGTATATTCATACGTCTTTAGAAATAAATAATTTTGGGTTGATTCAATACTTGGTTTGGAGTTTAATTTATCGAATACCCCCTTGTTGTAGGGTTTGGTCGGTCTGAAGACTTCATGGGTTTCTATGTATAGGATTTTCATTGTTCGTTCATTTTAGAGGTTTCAATTATTAATGGTTGGGATACCCATATATTATCTCTATTTTTATACATGTAGTTGTTTTATCTGATCCTTGTTTGAGTTCCTTTCTCTAGGTTTCCATTTTATTAAGGGTTTGTGTTTTTGGGATAGGAGTTACCGGTTTTAGTGTTGGTTGGTGATAAGTGGGATCTTATGGTGGGGATATCCACCACGATTATCCTTGATTGTGGTATTACATAGAGCTTATTGGGTGTAAATTGGGATGTTAAAAGGTCACAACATGTTTTGTGGTTTCTTTCACCTTCATATAGTTTTCTGATTATGTTTGGTGTCCTCGTTAACCTGGTTTACTATCTAGGGGTGGAATGGTTGTTTGGTGGGAAAATTTTCACATCCTAACCAAAATATTCCTTAATTTTCATTATTTACTTCATCGGATATTTCAGTTATGTTTTAGGATTAGTTCTTGATTATTTTTTATTAGTGTTATTGAATTGTTTGGTGGTTTTATCCCTGTGCACAACATAATCATGGTCTATTTGAAGACGTGAATATCCCATAAGGGAACATGATGATTTTTCATCATCATAGACATACCGCATTGTTTTTACATGTCCAATGAGATCTATGATAAAAACATTCAAAATAGATCTTTCAAATGTTACAAATGAGTTCCACGATTAGCGCAGGGTTTCTCAAACTGTCCAAACATCCCGTGCATAGTTCCCTTCTCTATAGAATGTGGAACATGGATAGAAAATTGTCTGGATGACCACGTGGTGAGACCTAGTGTCCTTACCAGTGCACAAAAAAATAAAATGAAAAGAAAATTAAATAAGATAAATAAACTAATATTTAAAAAAATGTTTTAATAATAACATCGTGATAATATTATTTTTAATAAGATCATGATTATTATTATTATGATTAATATACTGAATATTATTATTTATACTTTATTATTATTATTATTGTTGTTTTTTTTATTTTGTTCCAATGAATCTTAATGGGGATCCCCCTTAAAACTTTCTATGTGAAACCCCATCCCATTACCTTTCCCTCTCTTACACGTCCCCTATCAGCCAAATCTCCCATCTCCCACACAACATAATGACCAAATCTCCCTATGTATAGTAAATCATCCCCATACCATTTTTGTTTTATTACTCTTTGATAGTTCTCCTCTATCTTTTTATCCCTCAATTTTTTTCCCAATCATCTTTGTGTCCCACACACCTTTGCTGAACCCAAAATATAATTTTGGATATTTTTCATGCCACTTGTTGATGATTTCGGTTTATTGGCCTTGTTGAGAATTATTTTTATATCATTAATAAAAATGGGGTTTTATTATGATTTTTGGTAAGGTTTTTTTCATCCTATTCGTTTGTTCCATTATAATTTAGGGTTTTGTGTTCTTTGAAATTTATG
Source organism: Viscum album (assembly GCA_963277665.1). Taxonomy (NCBI): domain Eukaryota; kingdom Viridiplantae; phylum Streptophyta; class Magnoliopsida; order Santalales; family Viscaceae; genus Viscum; species Viscum album. Next base: position 1,488,919,154 of record OY728164.1, read on the forward strand.
TAATTTTTATTGGTTCATTGGACCTCACTCTGGTGGTATTTAATTTCCCTTTTCAAAAGATACTTTCAAGGGAATGAATTGTTTGGAATATATATATATGTGTATGTATGTATGTATTTTCCATCATTATATATATTCACATATAGAAGAATGAATATATATATTTTTTTCTAGTTATGCTTATGTATATATTTGAAAAATACATATGTGTGTCAAGTAATGGGTTATATGCATGTGTAAGAGAATATATAAGGATACCCATGTAAATATTTTGGCATGAAAATATTTACATAGAAGATAGGTTTCCTTACATATTATTGAACGTACATATTCATGCAAGTAGAAAAGGAATCAGGGTGGTCGTCTCCAAAAAGAATCATGTTTGAGATAGTTTTCCAATTTCATTGGGATTTAGATTTATAAAAGGTCAATTTAAATCCTTTTTATCATCATTTTAATGATAAATATTTATTTATTAATTTTATATAATTTTTTTGATGTGAAATGACTATGTAACTACATGAAATTGTCTTTTTTGAATTCATACAAAAAGTGATAGCTAAATTTCCTATATGCCCAATGTATCTATTTTATTTAAATAATGGATTTTGTTTATAAATATATATTTTATTCATACATTTATCCATATATTTTTTTGGTATTGTTACGTTGTTTTATTTCTAGAATTATGGGATTTTATTCAAAATGGATGAGAAATTATAAATGGTGTTTTTTCACATTTTTGAAAAGGTGGGTTTGGTTCTTAGGAAATGGATGGTTTCATTAATTTGTACTCTAATTGTATATAGAGTTTGTGAAGGATTTTTTAGCATCAAATAGAACATGGATTCATATTTTTTAGTGTGGTTAATGTTTTGTTATTTGATATATTTTGTTAATATGAAGGTCAAGTGAGGCATGTTTATAACTTTTATAAAAATTGGTTAAATTGAAAACATTCCTTATAATATTATCTTGCCTTTGTTATGATGGATGTTGTGGGAAGTCTATGATAAGAGACCCCATGTTTTCTAATATTTTAGTGGAATGATACAGTTTATTGGAGTGATTCAGGTGTTACATTTTTTTTGTTTACTTGTATGTGATGTGTATATATCTAATGGATTGTTTTTTTTTGGAATTGGTTGGTTCCAACCACTTTCATCTTGACAAGAAAACATGGATTAACTAGTGGATTTTAATAGATTGAGTGCTGTTCTAGAATAATATTTTACGCTGGCTAGTGACCCTATGCATGAACTTTTAGTCTATTTTTGAATAATTCACCTTGGTAAGACTATGTATGGTGAGATTGATCATTTGATTGAGTGTATTTCATTAAAAATACATACCTTTTGATGATTTATATGTATTTATGTTCAAAATTATCAACTGAACTCCATGGATATCATATGTACATCAACACTTAGTTTTATGTGGCAGATGATTGTGGTCCTTAGAATGGTTGTTTAATCTTGCTTTTAATTTTTAATTTCATTTATGTGATCATATTTGCCTCCATGTATAAGGTATCTATTTGTCATAAGTGAAAAAACTTTCAAATATTTGAGGAAAAAGGTTCTTAAAATTAATTAAACATCCTTCTTTCTATTCCTCATTCATTAAAATATTAAATATTACTTCATGGAAAATAAACATTCACAAAATATAAAGTGAAATGGAAAATGATTTACATTAAAGGAAATTTTTCAAAAACATATGTTTATATATTTTATTTCAAAAATTATATTCATGGAACTTATATTCATTGGAAATTCATTTGGAATATACAAATTCAGAACACCTACTGAGTTATAATACTCACATATAGAGTATAAGTTTTTATTTATCTTATGGTTCTACATATATATTGGAATTGGTCGATGTGTGGTGATGGTGGATTAGTTGTTGGAGGTGACACATAGGGTCATGTGGTGTGATGTATTTTTTTCTTTTACTAGAATTATATTATAGTATTCATTATATTTTTATTTATTTTTACTTTTTATAGTCGTAATCATTCCTAATATCTTTATCTTGATTCCCATCACTAGTTGGTAGACCGAGAGGATCAGGAATACCTCTTGAGATTTATCATGTGATGGCTCATATGGAATATTTAGGGATGACATGGGTTGGTTGTGGCACAATACCAATGAATAATGATTCATAGTCTAATAAGAAACTCTATTTTAAAATGTATTATTATAAGTAAAAAAATAATATTTTAAAAGATTAAATAGAAATAAATCAATGACCCTTATTTTCGTTTATAAAATAAGAACTATGCCTATCCATAAAATTTAATTAAAATTTTTAGGGAAAATGAGATAAATATTTTATACAAATCATAACAAATTTATATTTCTTAAAAATATAAAATAAGTTTTTTTTTTGGAAATTATAATTGTAATGAGTAAAATATCATTGAAACAAACATTAATTTCTTTATGTGTCATTATCTTAATTAATCTTCTTTATCTCATAGTTTTATAGTATACACTATATTGATTTAGAAGTATAATTAGTCTTTAATTATGAAAATATATTTACATTCTTATATAATTACTGTTTAATGCCTGGACATAGTTCACTAGTTCCGATTTATAGTAATGAAAGGCCTCATTCACACCTCCATATATGTAAGTGGATACAATCTAGAGAGGAGATTCCAAGCCAAATATTGGGAGAATATACCATTGGTAATGGTTCATACATATTTTAGTAGTAATGAATGAAATAATGAAAAAATAAAATAGTATCGAATCACAATAGTGACCCAAAATTAAAATAAAATCGAAAATTATATGAAAATTAACTAATTTAATTGGTCAATAAAAATTATGGTTCCCATATAAAGTAGATCAACACCTATGATATAAATATTCGGAAATGAATATAGTGGCCATAATTTGGAAATAAATTTAGTGGATTGTTACATCTTGTTACTATATTATAGTTTTCCAAAAGACTCTTGTGTTTAATTATTAGTATCAAAAGTGAGAAGCGAAAAATTATTTATCAAATAAAAATTTGAAAAATATGTTAAAGGACCTAAATTCCAATTAATATTATGATATATTCAATTTACTATTTTTGGTGTTTGATACTAAGTTAGTGTCGGAATATAACGTCCAAAAAGTCTAGATTAACATAGAATAAAAAAATTAAATATTTTCTATTAATCACCTGAAATATTATATAACAAATTTATATATCTCACAAATAGTGTGTTATATGGGAAATATGAGAGCACTGTTAGGTTTTGTAAGTGGTGTTTACCCATGGTGGGGTATAACATTTGTATTCATCAGATATTTGTATGAATCTTTCATGAAAATAATTTATTTAATAATTTTTATTATATTATTTATTAAGATTATTTAATATATCAATTGAGGTGAATTGTATGGAAAATTTGAGTGCATAGATAGGTCTGGGACATAATGTTTACCTTAATAAGGGCATAAAATTTTTAACCATCAGATGTTTGGTGTATCACTCATAAAAATTACCATTATAGAATTTCATTATATTTTAATCAGTTTATTGAATATTAAATAATGAATATATTTAAAACGATGCATTGTGTGAGATATTGGAGAACATCATTGGGTCTGTAATAGGATGTTTTTTCTCTTTAGGGTATAACTTCATTGGGTAATGAGAGTTTTCTATTATTAACTCTGGATATTAATTAACTTATTTTAATTAAAAATTGTTACTGATCATTTTTCACACAGAATAACATCAATGTCCATTAATGACCATTGAAAGATTCTAAAACATCATCTTTTTCACCAATTTTGTAAAATTTAATGAAGACTGCACATTATTATGATGAATTTATCAACTCTACATTGATTTTTTTTGTCAAAAAAATGGACTTCAATTGGGTGTTCTTAATTCCCAACCACATTCGTATTTTGGGTATTGTTATATAACCAAACCTCTAAGGTATTCATCTGTTGATCAAACTTTTTAATCTTCATGAAGCCTTGTACTTATATTGGTTTGATCCTAAGGATCTTATTTTGGGCATCTGATCTCCTTCTTGAGCGGCGGTGAACTAGTGGTGGAAATCTTATTCAAAGAACCTTTTAAGATGATTTTTATTTTTTTCTTCTTTTATCCTTATTTCATTATTTTTAATAATTCAAAATCAATCGAAAAAATAATGGATGAATTTAAATTTAAAAATAGAACCGAAACCATCAAAGAATTTGATATTTTATACATAAATTATACTACAAATGAAAATAAATTTATCAAATGATAAATTTTTATTATCGAAATATTCATATATATATATAGATACAAATATATACATTGATAAAAAAATAATTGTTTTATTAAAATAAAACGTTCAATATATAATTTATATAAACGTAAAAATTCAATTAATAGATTATCAAATAAGTTTTTTTAAAAATAAAATAAAATTAACATGGATTGAAATATTCATTTTATTAATGTACAATAATAATAATTATAAAATGATAATTCTATTAGATTATCAATGATTATTCCACCCGGTTATTAAATGATCATTTTAAAAAAAATTATCAAAATACATTTAACAAAATTATCAATGGATAACAATGAAATTATTAAACAATAATTAGAGTGTTTTATAAATGGATAATTTTACAAAATTAATAATTCGATAAAACATTGAATTATTTTGGGTAATAGATATAATTATTTAACCAATGATATTTTTTTTACAAAAATTATGAAATAATAATTTCTTAAGGAATAATTATTAGAATATAATTATTCTTTTTTCATAAAGGGTAATTATAAGGAAATTATCACATGAAAATATTATCATACTTATTATATGATAATTAAATTTATTGTTAATGGATAACCATTATATATATAAATGGTAATTTGAAAATTATCAAAGGGAGATACAATTTTATCACATGAAATAATTAAATTTATTATTTTTAAATTAGTCAGGAGATAGAAGTTCTCATATCATGAGATATTTTATTTCCTTTTGAAAAGAAAAAACATGAATTAGTTCTAAGAAACCTTGAAAAATAACGATCATTGGTTTTTTTATGCATATGATAATAAGTCCATGAGGAGGTGTATTGAACCACATAGGGAGTATTTTCATTGTTGCTAACATCGATGAACATGGTGTATGTTGTTCCATCCAAATTCACCAAATTGATTAACGTATAATTTTTTTATTTATTCCAATTGATGATTTAAATTCTATTTCAGAAACATTCTTTCAATTCATGTAATAAAATTTGATTTGTGTGAATTGGATGAATTGAAAGTTTTATGGAAAGCTATTTTGAATACCACTAATTAAATTTAATTAGAGTGTGTTTAGGTAAATTTTAATGTTTAAATTGGTTAATTTATATTTCGGAATTAATGGAAATGATTTCAATTAAGTTTTTGAATTTAATTATGGTAATATATTGTGAAATTATGCAATTGGTCTATAATGGATTTTAAATTGGTGAAAATGGTTTTAAAATGTTTTTATAGAAACCTAATGGTCTTTCATTTCTAAAGAGGCATAAATTTTATTAAAACATGTTTTGGATTTAAATAGAAAATTGACATTGAAATGGAAGAATATAATTTAATTGTATTTTAGGTAGTCTTAAAATAAATTTCCCATCATTGATTTTACAAAAATACATGAAACCCTTAGGTATTTTGTTAGTTTTTTGGAGATATTCCATGAAATTAAAAAATTATAAAACATACATGTGGTGGGTCACATCTCTGATGAGATGTTGATGTGTAACCTTTGGTCTGTTTCATAGGGATGTGTATATATATATTTTTATGAGATGACATAGAGAGTGTACATTCAACTATCCAGAAATAATATAATACCTATTTTGATGATGATCATATTTCTCTATTGTTATTTATATTTGAGATATAAATTTATGACAATTATTTCTCACTACATTACATTCCTAATTAATTTAAAAAAATTATATAAATATTTTATTTAATCCATTTTAAAAAAAATATTCCATCATTTTTAATGTTTTTGATTAAATTATTTTTTCATCATTTTAACAATATAATATGATTTCTTTAATTTTTATTTAAAATGAAAAATCTATTTATCATTAAATATTGAAATAATTACATCAGATAATCAGTTGTTGGCATCTATTAAGGAATATATGGATATACCCTACTAGGATTCCTAGTCGACACCCTACTAGTGCTTTCAGGTGTTTATAGATTCTCTTCTTCGAGGAATGAGCAATGGGAAAGGATCATGTGGAGGTAGATCAAGAAGTTAAACAGTAGACTTGATGTGTTGTATCCTTATGGAAATGGGATATTTTACCTCTATTTTAGTACTCGGGAAGATGTACTTTTGGGTGTTATATACCTTGTTTTCATCTAATAAATTACCCCATGTGGAGTTTCATATCTTATAAATACTGGTTTGTTTATTTTCATCTTCATTGTTAGTGGAAAATCATTCACACATGCATGTTGTGTGATAGAAGTTTTTAATTTCCTATACATGGGGATCAGGAATTCCATTTGGGATAAGTTCGGGCAAGCTAGGTCATCATGTTCAAGTGTACCCGGGTTGGTTCATCAGAAGGTGCTATCAAATCTAGGATGATATTTTGTCTTGAATTCAGTATAAAAATCTGAAATCTTTTCAGGTCAAAGATGGTAGTTATGATTGAGTATCTGGCCAGATCTCATGGTAGTAATCCAAATGTATCTAAGGGTGTTTATGGAAACGAATATTATAGATTTGTTTTAGTCTTTTCCATTTTTTATTCTGATAATGTGAAGTAAAATTATAGTTTTTTGTTTCTATTGAGATTAATCTACCTCATTTCCCTATTTGAGTAGTACCTACTATCTTCAATGTTGTATGTTGATTTTTACTAAAATCATACCTCTAAGAAGATGTGATAATCAGATCTAAGAGGAGGATGATACTGAACCACAGTGATAGAATCTTATTGTGCATAAAAATCTAGTTGAGTTGATTAGGTGTACTATCTATGATTAGGGGAAGGAACCACCTCCCAACCCCGTTCATGCTCTTTCTATGGATCCTTAGGGGTATTTTAATTGAAATAATTATCTAGAGTTCCTTTTCCAAAATATATCCATTTACAAAGGCTCCAGAGATCCTCTATATTCTATGAAATGTTTGGGAAGGATAGAATGTGTGTTTGAGTTCTTGGAGACACTAGATGAGATCATGTTAAAGTGTTCTAACTTCCTGTTGGAGGGGACAATAAGGAGAATGTGGGGGATGATGATGATGAAAAATAAACATGAGGGATTAGAGTTGATGGAACTGAAGGTCCTTTTTAAAGTCCAATTCTATCAAGATTTAATGGTATTTACATGGGTTGGGATTTTTCCATGTTTTAGTAGGTTGATAGAACTATGAATGAGTATTCAAATCACATTTCTTAGTTAGTGAATTTTGTGCCTAGTATTTCATCTAAATAGAGTATGAAAGGTCAATAATTCGAGAGGGGGGTTCAATTAGATATATTTTTTTATATTTTATTATTTATGATGCCCACTTATGAAAATGTGTTGGATATGGAGATTATGGTTGATATAGATCTAGCATGAAATTCTATGTTGTTGTATATTTGTTTTTATCCCAGTGGAAGCTTGTGTTATTAAAATAGAAATAGGAATCATGATGAATATTTTATTGGTTCTTGACAATAGGACCATTTTAGACCTCATTTAGCACCTGGAAGAATCTATTTTAATTGATACCAATGTGGTCATCTGGGGTAGTCAAAGAAGGCATGCACTGAGGAACACAATTATGTTACTCCTATGGTTACTTATGGAAGTTGTGGAAGTTATACGACAACATATTCACTACTCGTAGTGGAATGGTATCATCAGTACCTCCAAAAAATATTGTTGTAATCAAATGCATCACATAAAAAATGGATACAACCATTGACATTCATAATTATGATTATTCACACAGTGGAAGAGTCTCTAGAGGAAGCTGATATGGGTCTTGAGATCATGATAGGAACCATACAATGTCTTTTTCATTAGTGAATACTTTTTTTAATACTGGATCATCCAAATCATTAATTTAAACCTATATCATTAATATTCTTAATCATCCCATGTAGCATTTTTCCTTTTCAATGGATATTACTACACACCTTGGTATGAAGAGATATAATTGTCTCTATTCTCCCATATGTGTCATCTATCTATCAAATTTCAATATTTCGTGGTTTTTTAGGGTACTAAAGTTTAATATCATTACCTCATATTTCTTATGGATGGGATCGTTGTCAATAAATCATGGATTTATTGTTATCTATGATGGTTCTACCTTACAACACCCAATGGTGTGACTATGGCCTTTCAAGGAGAATTCCACCAAAGGTCGAGCAGATTCATTCCTTCATATCCATATTTGGGGAATGAGATATCATTTTTTTCTTTTTTCTATAAGACGATTCAATTAGTGGTTATCTCACACCAGTTTTAATTGAGTTTTACCTCCGTGTTTCTTACTATCTCTTCTAGAATACCAATGCTGAGAGGTGTTGAGTTTTACGTTGAATTGATGCCTGATCTTCAACCAATTTCAATTCCCTCTATCCTCATGGAACAAGTTGAACTGAAAGAGGTGAAGTCCCATTTGGATGAAATTCTTTATGATATGATTTGCACAATTGTGGTAGACATTGGTGGGTCATGAAATGTTCATTTTGGCCTGGTTGAGTTTTCTTATAACAATAATTACTAGACCGTGATTATATTGTCTAGTTTTGAGGACCTTGATTGTGTCCTTTCAAATCTCCATGGTTTTGGTCATAGATTGATGAATGTTCCTTGGTTTCATCAAGTTTGGTCCATAAGATGACAACTAAGATTTAGTTGCTTCATCAGATAATTGTGATAGAACATATCTAATTCAATCTCTATGCTAATCAGATTTGTAGAGCATTGGAGTTCTTTGTCGGTGACCAGGAGCTCTTAAAGGCTTTACATTGGTAGGGTCATTGATGGTTTGGGAGGAAAGGGATGATTTCTTCTTGATTTCTCGTACCTCTTTAGGTTGTTGAGAAAGTGGAGAAAGATTCATTTCCGTTATCACTAAAATAGAAGATGATCTTAAAACATAATGTGTTTCATGTATCTCATCATAAAAATTTTTATTCAACCCATATAATGTTCTATGATTTCATGATCATGATGTACAACTTGATTTATCCGTGATAGAACTTCCAGTTAGGGTTATTGATTCTGATACCAAAGATCTTCATGAAAGGTTGATACCTATGGTCTGTGTGATGTGGAAGTATGTTTATGATTCACATGAGATATGGGAGAGGGAGGAACTGATCAAAGAGAAGTGGCCTCATCTTTTTGATCTAGAGTATTCTTTGTAGGCTTTGTGGGTATGTAATGATCATATGTTGGTGAGGTTGTAACATCATGTTAAAATTTTTAGGACTTCCTAAACACTATTGTGTTAAATTATTAATATATTAAATGGGAATGACAGAGATGACTTATCAGTAAAATAATTTGATAAATGTGTTAAAGGTGATAAATAATATTTAATATATTTTAACATTCAATTTAATATATTTTGAGTATGAAACTACGATAGTATGATAATCTGAGGCCCACAAAGTCATGATGACCAAATAATAGAAAAATTATATATTTTATGTTATGGGTGGGAAATTTAGACAAAATAATTAAATCTCTCACAAACTGTTCATTGTATGGAAAATAAGGGACCACTAATACGTCAAGGACATAGGATATACCCTTGGTGGGTTATAATATTTCAAGTGTCCGATTTTTGGATTCATTTCTCAAAATAATACTAAATTTAGTAACATTCACTATATTATTTTTGAACAAAATTTAATATCTCCAAAAGGGTGAGTCATACGAGAAATACAATAACACTGATAGGTACGAGACGCTGTGTTTACCCTATGTGGGGAATAATTTTTTTTGTGTTTCTGATGATTGGATATCTCGTTCATGAAGATAACCATATTAATATTTAATTAAATTTTAATCCATTTTTTTAATATTAAATAATTTATATCTCTAAAATGGTGCATCATATGAGAAATCTGAGACCACCATTTCATAATGACACATGCTTTTAAAAAATTGATATTACTTCAAAATTGATGTATATTCATTTCAAAAAATTATAAATCCATTATAGGACCGGATACATAAAGTGTCTTCTAAAAAAAGGAATCATAAACAACTCATTCATAAAACAACTATGTTGTCTATGGCTTATATCAAAATAACTAGACTCCATTTTAAAATGTCCAACTTTAAAACCTTCTTCATAATCTAGGTAAAAGAAACATGTTGAAGTATGAGCTCAAATAATCAGTAATGGTAATCAGGGGAATATCAATCATATCATAATCATAAGAACATAAAGTTTATAATTCGTATCCTGCATATGGATGTTCATGATGTCATGTCACAGGATGAATGTTTTTTAGAATTAATTGACATAATAGGAAAATTCATAACATAAGTCAGTAAGTTTTATGGCATTATGTTTTTTGCAATACACATAAGAATAAGAAATAATTTCATATTAGTAAAATCTAATTTCCAAGACCATCATAGCATCGAATATTCATTACTCTGTCAAGTTTACTTTCCATTACACCATGTATTGAAGAACCAGAGTTACATTGGATTAAAGGGATCTATATCTTAGAAGATATAGATATTTACCCAATAAATTGGAGGGATATAAAGGTTCTACCAATATTATCATAAAATCATTCTTATGTGTTCCACAGAAACATAAATCATTCATCATAGAATAGCCCATTAAATAAAATGGGTTTCTTAAACATCATACCATTATAACATAATCCATATAAAATAAATGGATTTCAAAAATATGCTTCCATAATAACTAAAATAAAATACATGTATTAATAGGAATAGAGACATAACTCAATTTAAAGGATTTCCTCTTAGATGGACTGTAATTATGAAAAAACATGTGAAATTAATTATTTGGGAAAGTATCAATTCATTATAAAATATATTTTCTATTTTCAAAACACCATGAAATTTTATATGGAGATAATTTATTTGAAAATAAAAAAGAAAAACATCTAAGGAAATATATATGGAAATAAGGCCTCATAAAACCATAAAAATCCATTTATTCCATATAATTTAAACTACACTCCCCTCATACTTTTTCTGGAAATGTCAAAAATCACATTATACCAAAGATGTGAAGTGATTCCCATTTAATAAAAATTAAAAAATTGGAAATATTAACATTATAAAATTGTATATGAATAGAAATAATATTATATATTTAATATAAATGGACATGAATTATTAATATACCATAGTACAGACATACATATAAACAATATCAGATAATTGTGAGATCGTTAAGTTATCCATTACCATAGGTCTAATATCCATTGTATGTATCCGAAAAAAGTATAAGGATTTAAATAATTTTGTTGACTTATTCTATAATAATAATCATATTTATGTAATTATATATGTTCATATAATCATACTTTTGTTAGTAATATTTCATTTTAAATCGTAATTCAGATATTAACTACATTATGTTCTTATGCATGTTTTTTCAGATAAGTTCATGTTCTACTTATTAGATTATAGTTATATGATTTATAGAATTAATTTAAAAAAATTTATATTATTATTTTTCCTTCAATTCATTATTATAATTTTGTATTAATAAATATATTATTGAATGAATCTCATCACATAGTGGAGATGGTAGGCCGTTTGTATGCACGAGAAGTGATATCATTCCCATAATTATTGAATGGTTTTTTAAGTGGATGATGTATAATATTTTAAGATAATTATTATTTTATAATAATAATATATCATTATTATTTATATCATTATACCCATCCATGTATGTTGTTGGTGAGAAATACATTACACCACATTGTGGCGAATTAATGCCATATATACGCACATGTGGTGATGTTGTTTATCATAGGATGGATATATGGTGGAATATGGGTTTTCATAATTATAATAAAATATCATTATATTAATGACAATTATGTTATTAATTTATAATGAAAAAAATAATTAATAGGACGTAGAAGAATAAATATTTTTGAAAGAATCAGCATAATAGATTACCTCTTCCTCAACGTGCGTCCACTAAATCTCTTCTTATAGCACTAGAGATGGACATAGAAGATGAGCATGACTTCTAGAATGTAAATAGGGTTGTTTATAAGGAAAAATGGTATTGAATGGATGAGCATGAATGATTAATTTCAAGTGAATAAGTGATGTAAAAGGTGCCCTTTTGTAATTAAGGTGAGGGCCCCTTTTGTAAACATTATAAATAATAACATATAATAAATAAAAATCCTACCAAAAATTTAAGAAATGTCCTCAATTATCAGATGATATGATATAGGGTTGTAATATCATCATCCAATAAATTTTTTTCAAGTATTTATATTAACATAATCATTATCTTTTTAATTAACGATATGTTATTAAATATAATGTTTAAATAGGGTAACAAATAATTCAATATTAAAAGTGTGAAATATTTAATTATTTGATATAAAATATACCATAAATAAATATATTAGAAAATTTTATTCCAATAAATTATTACTGTACATTTTTAGAAAAAGTTTTATTGATTTTTAAATAATTTATTAAAAATTAATTATGATAAATAGTCAACTATATTACTTTTAGATTAATTTATTTTAAAAAATATGAATATAACAAATAAATTCAAACCAAAATTTATTTATATTCTATGGAGTTCATTTTAATCTATAAAATTTATTGGAAATATTAATTATCCCAAATTATACTTAATTTAATATTTTTAAGGAAATTTTGTTGATATTTCTCTTTATAAAATAATTTATAAAATAATTAATTATTATTATTTATTATTCCTATTCATGGAATAAAAATTAAAAATAAAATAATATAATTTAGATAAATATACTATATTTCATAATAAAACATTTAGTTGAATTTATCTTCTACAAAACAAATATTTAAAATGCCATACTTATTTCATTATGAAGGTGACAACATTGACTTCTCTTTAAAAAAAGAATACAAGTTTCATAATCCATTCAGTAAGGCCCAAAATTCACCATAAGTCATCCATTTGATGATTCGAGTTGAGATATACAAGACCAATAATATTTGGCCTTGTTTTGGATCTTTTATCTTGTATTTTTCTTTAAATAAAAACTATATTATTGACTTTTCATCAATTAAATAATTTTTACATCATTAATGTATAAGCTATAAAAGACCTTATTTATTTATCAAAAATTAAAACAAAATTTCCATGATAATGGGAAAAAATTAGATATCAAATGAATATTTATAATAGAAATTATATTTAGTATATCATTATATTAAAATTTATATAGTTATTAAAACTTGAGTGAGACATATTTAAATTTTCATTAAATAAAAGAAATTAAATTTCATAATATCTTCCATGTTCATTCAAAAGGATACCATTTAGACCAAAGTATGATTTTGGTCAAAAAAAATTCATCCAATGATATTAAGGAAAGTGTTAGGGAAAATTTATAATAGTATTCCTTCCCTTAATTTCTATATTTACCCATTTATCATATTAAAAAAAATACTAATGTTTCTATTTATAATTCCCAAAAATATAATAAAATAATTAACATAATTTGACAAATTGATTCCAAATATGGGTTCCATTTTTTAAATATAAAAACACAGAATATGTAGTAATAATTTTAAAATTAATCTTATTGATAGAAAACGAGAACGAGTTTTAAATGCAAAACTATTTCAAAACATTGAAATGATTTCACATCTGAATTCAATGTAAAATTAATACTAGTTATATAAACTATATTTAATGATAAAAAATTATTATATTTATAATATTAAAAAATTAAATTTTATAATTTAACCATATAAATTATTAGGATGAAAAAAGTTGTTTTCATAATAATTAGTCTATTTTATATATACATCAAAAAATGAAATTTATCAAGAAAATTTTAGAAATTCATCCAATGTAAATTTTTATATACTGATTCAAAAGAATTTTTTTATTTTTTCATATAAAATTATTAATTTTTCAAAATTATAATTTAAAATTGGTTCTTTATTCATAAGTGTAAAATTCACCTTTTTTTATTAATCAAATAGGGTATCTACATAACCTATGACTAAAATATCCATTAAATGAATTTTAAAATTATTTTATCAATTATATAACATATATATCACCATAATAAAATTACCAATTGTAATTAATTTCAAATTTCAAATATTTATTTCATTTATATTTTTTATAAATTAATTTTTAACTAATTAATTGACAATAAATTTTCATATGTTATTTATTCTTATTACTGTTAACCTAAAAAAATACTATAATGGTAATTTTATACTAAGAGAATATCGTGGTTTGTTTAACCTTATGATTGTGTCTGATGAAAGACACAAAATAAATAAAATTATTTAATGAATAAATATTCATAAAAATATCGAGGTGTTAAATTCCACCCCCTTAAAGATAATTTCCCCCTCAAAATTCATCACATGGAAAAAAATAGATGATGATACCTCTCTTTCATTAAATCCTAAAGTTCTCAGATAGCTTCCTCAAATTGGTGGTTCCTCAATAAAACATTATCAATGTGAGTGGTCAAGTTTTGTATAATAATTTGACTATGATAAAAATTTTATATTGATTGTTATTCATTAGAAAAACATTTCTCCAGCAGTACGACTTCTGATTGAGGACATTTGAATGATTAGGTATGTACTTTCTCAGGAAAGATAAATGGAAGATATCATGAACTTGAAATAAATTTAGTAGAATAGAAAATTAATAATATTCCTTCCAAACATGATCTATACATTCAAAATGACTGATATAATTAGGGATTATCATGATTTTTTTTCCAAATCTCATTACTCAATTACATGGAGATATTTGAAGAAACACCTTATCATCTACATAAATCTCTAGGTCCATTCTTCAGGTGTCATTATAACTTTTTTTCCAACTCTAAGATCCTCTTCTATGTTGTTGAATATAATTTAACATTAAATCTATTTCATCAACAAGATCAGGTCCTAATAGATTTAATTACCCATTTTCATCCTATCAAGTTGGTGTTATGCACTTCCGTCCAAACATGGCTTCATAAAAAGCCATCTTAATAATAGAGTGGAAGAAAGATTTTTAAGAAAACAATACCAATGAAATGTCTTGATCCCAACCAGCATTGAAACCTATAGAGAAAAAAATCAACATGACTTCCATAGATTGATTTTTTGTCTCAAACAAAACATTAATTTAAGGATGATATGAAGCGATGAAACATAACGATGTATCCAAACCATGTTGAAGTCTTTGCATCAACATCAGTGTAAACATCAGATCCTAATAGGATATAATGGAAAGTGTTACTCTATGCAATCTTACCACATCCATTTCATATATCCTAGAAAACTGATCAATATAGAAATCATCTCTAATAGAAATTAAGTGTTCCAAATTTGTAAGGAAATTATCTAAAACCTAGATAGAATAATTTCTTTTGAATGTTATATGAAGAGTTATGAAAAGGTATATTGCCAGATTTTCACATTTCAACTCTGTTATGGGTCATCGTTTTAACATCCCCTTAAACATCAATTTATCAGCCTTATGTTTTTGATAAACCAAGAATGAAGGGTCATATTTAGAAACATATATTTTCATTCCATTACACCATAAATACTCTTTGAGGTTCTATTACATCATCGTGTATATACTATGAATAAAGAATGAATAACTATGAGCCTTATCGAATATCTCTTTATTTAATTATGATATGGGAAGAATACCAAAAAAATTGTAGTACTTATTATTCCATCACCATTATGGTTTAATTCATGAACATTAATCACATTCTTGTGTTTTTATACATCTTTTTATAGTCCTATTTAATATTCACTTTTTTAAATGGTTGAACATTTATTTGATAATGATTATATTTCTCCCCTTACTTTAAAATTTCACATTATCTCCTTTTAAAATCTATAAATATTGGATCTTTTGTGATCCTCATCCCAGATTGGCTAGCATGGTCTTGTTAAATCAATGAATCTTTGACCTTTTCACTTTTTCAGGGTGGTAATGTTATGAGAAGTTGTAATCATTAATCAAATATAACCATATACTTTAGTGCATATTCAGCTCCTTTTTTATGAAAATATACTTTACCCTTTTATGATCAGTATAAATATCACACCATTCAACATTAAGATAATGCATCCATATAATTAATACAAATATTACCTCAACAATATCCAAAAAATGAGTTGGGTAATTTTTTCAGGGATATTCAACTTCTATGAGGCATAATATATCACCATATCATTTTTTATGAGGAAACTTCCCAACCCCTTCTTGGATGCATCACCATAGATCACACAACCTTCTCCACTAAATGGATGTGTGAGTACAGGTTCACTAACTAACCTTCCTTTTAGAAATTCGAGATTATATTCACAATCCTGAGTCCATACGAACATAACCCTTTTCCAAGACAAAATGGTGAGTGGATTAGATAAACATGAAAAATATTTCAAAAAACATCAATAATATACATCCCAACCATGAAAACATTGGATCTCAGTTACTTTTTTTGGTCTCAGATAACATTCAAAAACATTTTTTTTATGATGGATCCACAAATATGCCATATCATGAGAATTTGTTACCCAAAAATTAAATTTTATGAAGCCAAAATTAACACTTGGTATATTTTTTAAAAATCTTATCCTATCTCAGGGTCTTTATTACAATTCTCTAGTGGTCTTCAGGTTCTCCCATTCCCTTTGAATGGACAATAGTATCTTCTATAAAGACTACCATAAACTGTTCATGATAGTATCTAGATACTATATTCATTTTATCCTTGAAGATACCAGGGGTACTAGGAAGACCAAAATCCCTCACTGTAAATTCCTAGTGTCCATATATAATATGAAATTCATTCATTGGTATATCATCCCTCATGACCCTCAATTGATGATATCATGATCAAAGATAAATCATGGAAAATTATTGA
The DNA here is from genome assembly GCA_963277665.1 of Viscum album. Classification (NCBI taxonomy): domain Eukaryota; kingdom Viridiplantae; phylum Streptophyta; class Magnoliopsida; order Santalales; family Viscaceae; genus Viscum; species Viscum album. Next base: position 1,488,936,307 of record OY728164.1, read on the forward strand.
TCTCCACATATTTGGTTGAATATGTCATCAATTTGGTGAAGAGGGTGTTTTTTTATAGTTATCATATTATGTTCTCGATAATCAATGCATAGTATTATTGATCCATATTTCCTCCCAAAAAATAGAATAGGTGCTTCCCATGGAGATGCACTTGAGAATATGAATCACTTATCAAGAATCGCTTTGGGTTGTTTCCTCAATTCATACAACTCAACTGGTAAAATTTAATAAAGATTCAATGAAATTTTTATAGCACCCATTAAAAGTTCTTTTGAAAACTCAACAACATGATTTTTTGTAATACCTAGAAACTTTTCTAGAAAGACATTATAAAACACACGTACAATGGTTGTATTAATAAATTAGAGTTTCTAACCATCCATTAGAGATAAATAACCTTCATTCATATGAATCAAGACCCATAAGATGGTTGAAATTTCTATTGGATGTTTATATTCATCCTTCCATTGATAGATGAGCATTGATTGATCTATATTATAAAATTTTACTTAACTTCCTTGGAAACTGATATGTACTCTATATAGAGAAATTTAATCCATGCCATGAATCACATTAACTTCCACTATAGGAAGGATCTCATGGTTTGTAGGAATCACTTTCCTAGAAACATCAACTATAGATGAATTAGAAACTTTTGATGCAACTGTTGTGTTATTTGGAGTTTTCACAACATACCCAACATCTAATAGTTGATGTAATATAGTGATACCCATAGAAAATTACTCAAAAATAAATGAATGGGTGGATCCAGAATCTAATAATACAATATCTATGTTAGAGTGGATGGTATGTGTACATTTCAACAATTCATTATCATACTCTACATAGCCAATAGTGATTGCGCATGACATTCATTTCTATCTCGCCTTAAGAGTTTTATGAAGCCGATCATCATCAGAAACACTTTATTGTGTCATAGACTAGAATAATTACCCATTTCCTTCCAATTGTATCATTTATGTATAGGAGGTGAATTATGTGTATCAGTTTCTCTATTATCATCATTAGACATTTTCCCCATCACATCAGCATTCAACTACCTAATGAAACTATTTTCCACACATAAACATTTAATATTCCCTTTAAGTCGATTTCCTCTATGTTTCATTCCACACATTGAACATATGAGAAAACACAACTACTTATTAGTGTGGTCTTCATATTTTCTATTGAATGAAAATTTCTCTTCTTATCAGATTCATAAGACTGATGGGTTACATCAATCTACATCTCATCCTTGACATCAAATCTAACAATTTTCTCATAAATATTATAGTCCCTTATGTATAATTCCCTTCAGAGACATGGTTTTAAAACAAAAAAAATTCATCACTTTTACTCTATGGTTTAATAATAAATTCTGATGTGTACAATGAATTTCTTGTAAAATTATCTTCATAGGTACCAACAGATTCATCATCCTCTTATCTTTGTTAAAGGAACTCCTTCAACAAATGTTTTCAAAGAATATGAGGATAATACTTATTATAAAATAATTCCATGAAGTTGTATCATTATATGGACCCAATTTCATCTCATTGCCCTATATTCTTTATATTATTACACCATTGATCTGGTTCACCATCCCAAATATAGGATACTAAGATTATTTTACCTTATTCAGAACATTTTAGAACAGAAAATATATTTTCCATGGTTCTAATCCATTGTTCTTACACTAATGGATCAGAAGTCCCATGGATAGAAGGTGAACACTGCATCATTAAGGAATAAACAAAATTTTTATCATTCCTTTTCTCATTTCTAAGTACAACATTTTTAATATATTAAGAAATTTTTTGAGTATAGATACAATATATTTTATTCCTCTCCTATAACTTTTGGTCTATTATGAGGACAATCATTAGATTTCCCGTCACAATTAGAATTTAACATAGTTTCATTGGGTTCCATCCATTGAATAAAAACAAGAAGAAAAGTGTGAGAAATAGTAATTATAGTTTGAAAACCACATAATAAATAATAAAATTTCAATCATCTAAACATTAGGTACTAATTTATGTTATTAATTGTAATTTCTAAAACTCTAGGATTTTAAACTATACATAGATATATCCTTAGTGTTCTTACTAAGGATTTATTATCCTAGTTCCCAACGGCTAACTATACCATTCCCCTATTAACAACTATAATGTATCATGCTTTACAAACATTTATATTACATCAAAATTGATGTATATTCACTACATCATTCAATAATTCCAAAATACGATCATATAGGTATAATGTCATTAGAATTAGGGAATCATAAACAACTAGTTCAAAAAATGTCTACATTTCATTCTGATTATATTTTCATAACTACCTAAATTTTAAAATATATTACTTAATACCCTTCATTATGATCTGGGGAAAAGAAACATATGATTGGGTGAGCTAAAAAGATCCATAAGGGTAAAAAATGCAAATTTCAATCATACCATGATCACAAGAACATATCATTTTGATGTATTATCCTGCAAATGTAAGATGGTGATATCATATTAGTGGATAAAAGATAAATAGATTGAATGGAAATTGTCCCAAAAAGTAATAACATAAGACAAATTTTTTTTTGGAATACACATAAGCATAGAATATCATTTCACATTTGTCAAGGCTCATTTCCATGACCATTATACTTAACAATTTCTATTTCTGAATCGGGTTTACTCATCATCCCAACCCTGTATTACTGAACCATATTTACTTTTTTTATACTAGTTTCTATATTATGTTTTATAAATACTTTATCAATGATTTGAAGAGAGATATAGGTCCCATAATCATATAAATAAAGAATTATTATTTTTCCAAAGAAACATAAATCATTCATCATAGCATAACCTAAAGAATAAAAAAGTTTTCATAAATATTATTCCATTACAACATAATCCATGTAAATAAATGGATTTATTAAATTCAATTCCATAATAACTATAATAAAATCATATTATTAATTGTAATAGAAACATAACCCTATTTATAGTTTTTCATCTTAAATGGAATGTAATTTTTATGTAACAAATGAAATTAATTCATGAGGAAAATAGATGTTCTTCTTCAAACACATTGGCTTTCCTAAAAATAAAACAAAATTTTAAAAGAAATGAGTTTCATTTAAAATAACCATGAAAAAATGTATGGGTATATTCATGGTGATATGATTTCATGAAACCATAAAATCCATTCATTCTATAGAAGATAAAAAAATTCTACTTGAACTTTTTCTATAAAAAGTCAAAATGTTCATCATACGAAAAATTAAAAAAGATTCATTTCATGTAATTTAGTAAAAATTAAAATTTATATAATTGACATTAGAAAATTGTATTTGAATATAAATAATATTACATGTTTAAAAAACATTGACATGGTTGATATATATGCCCCAAAAAATACTAACATTTAAACAATATTAGTTAATAATGAGATTACAGAATTATTCCGTACCATAGGTATAATATCCTTCATACGTATCTGAACATCCTAAATAAGGACTTAAATAATTTTGTTTGGCTTATTCCATTATCATATTCATTTTTATCATAACATTTATTATCATATTATCATATGTTTGTTAATAACTTTTCATTGTCACTCGTTATTCAGATATTAACTTCTTTATTTTCTTGTGCATGTTTTTTGGGATAAGTTCATGATCCACATCCTATGTTGTAATTATATCATATAAATAATGATATTATTATATATATATATATATATCTATATTATTTATTCATTTCATTCATGTATGTAATCTTGTTTTAATTATGATCATGTAAAATGAATTGAATCGCATCATGGAGACACTTGGTTGTACATATGCTCGAGTAATGATATCATTCCAATAACTGTGTTATGGTATTAAAGTGGATGATGTATAATATTTAATTTTTTTTCATGTTATAATAATCATATATATAAATTATTTTTATAATTATACCGTTCAATGTAAGGTGATCATGAAAAATAAAATACACCACGTCCTGAAGATTGTACGTCGTTCATACACACGCATGATGATTTCATATTTTGTAGGATGGATAGAAAGTGGAATATGGATTTTTCATAATTAAATTAACATATCATTATATTATTTATATATTTTATGTCACATTATAATGAAAAAATAATGAAAATGACGTAGGAGAATAATGGTGTTAGAATGAATCAGTAGAAGAGATTACTTCTTCCTCGACATGCCTTCTCTAAATCTATATTTATAGCACTAGGTTTTGTATTTAAAGATGACCAAAACATCTAGAATGTAAATTGTAAGTTTCTAAGGAATAATTTATGGTTATTTCCAATATTTAAGTCTCGTTATGAAGTGAGATGGTGTGGGAGGAGGTTCTCTTTGATAATCGAGGTGGTCGGCACAAAAAAATATTTATAAATAATAATTTATAATAAAATCCAAACCAATAAAAAACCTCTTAAATGTCTAAATATTAGTGATTAGAAGATATATGGTTATAATAGCATCATCAAATAATTTTAGTTCAATTATTTCTATCAACTTAATCCTTATCATTTTAATCAATACTATGTTATTCTGTTTAATTTTTTACTAGGGTATCAAATAATTTAATACTAAAATGGTATAATATTTAATTATTTGATGTCAAATAGACTATAAATAATTATATTAGATCATTTTCTTATAGGTAACAATTTTTTTATTCTTTATTAAAGAAATTAATTATTTTTAAAATATTTAATAAATAATTGTTTGGATAAAAAATCAATTGAATCGATTTTCACACTATTCGATTGATTTATTTTTATAAATATTAATATAACAAGATAACTATGAACCAATAATTTTATTATATTTTTATGAGTATAAGTTAATCTATAAAATTCATTTTACATGTTAATTATAGAAAATTTATATTTACATTATATGTTTAATAAAATAAAATTGATTTTTCTATTAATAAAATAACTACTACAATGGTTTTGTGTAATTATATAATATAATTATTTGTTGAATAAAAATTAGAAATAAAATAATATGATTAAAATAGATCTACAATATTTCATAATAATACTTTTAGAAAAATTTATCATTATTAAAATCTAATATTTAAAATTTTATAGTTATTAAATTTTGATGGTGACAACTTTGACATGACTTTTAGCAAAATAATATAAGGTCTATAATCCATTAGATAAGGATAAAAATGGTCCATAACTAGACCCATGGATGATTCTAGTATTGATATAGTCAACCAATAATATTTGGTAATGTTTTTTGATGTTTAATGGGTATTGTTATTTTAATAAAAAACTATATTATTGTTTTCTTACAAAATAAATAATTTCTACATCCTTAATGTATATGATATTATGGTAATTATTTATTTACTAAAAATTTCAAATTAATTACCATGATAAGGTTTATGTCACATAAAAGACATATTTTAAAGGTATTTTTTTCATTTAATTTATATTCTTGCTTTGTTTTGGGGGTTTACCTTGGTTTTAGGGAGAAATATATGAGTATTCATGAATTGGGCCAAACCGTGAGCCCAATTTCATATTAAAAAATAAATTTTGTATCATCTATAAATTTTTAATTTTTTAACATTTTTCATCTATTCAAATTCCTACTTGACCTCCCCTAACCTATTAACACCCCAGGGAAATTTGGATCTTTTAGAAATCCATAACCTGGTTTTATTTGGGTTTTTATCTAAGGGGTTGGGCCTGCCCGAAATCCCAAATCCTGTTTTAAAAATGAAATTTTCTTTTGTTATAAATTATTCAATATTTGGGATTCTTAGGTGATTCCAAGTGGATCCCAAGCCCACTGAACCTAGCCGCACGACCCTTTTCTCTCCCCCCTCTCTTTGGAGCTCCGGTTAATTGTGATTTGGAGCCGAACTTCATAGGCTTCCTTAAATCGTTCACATTTGAAGAGGTAAGCTCATTCCTTCATATCTCGCTCAATTTTTACTATTTTACCCCATTCAAATTCTTAAATGATCTTCATATCCTTTTTTGAACTTCCCTTAAAGGGTTGAGTATTTTTAAAATCAGATACTGGTATTTTTGGGGGAGATTTTTACAAGTTATTTTAAGTAATTTGTTCTCCTTCTTTCTTCTTTCAATTTGATTAGGGTTACATAAAATTTACTTAGGGTTTATTCCCTTATCATTGAGGTTCCTATTTTCCAGGTATTAGGGTTTAAAATTTGGGTTTTATCTTGTGTTTCATGATCTGAAATTCTAGTTTTAGGTATGGTTTACCTTCCTTGAGGTGCGGCGGTGGTGCGTTTGAGTTTTTGCACAAAGGGTTCAAGGGTTTCCTTGGTTTTGGTAGGTGATTCCATTTTGTGTGGAATTTTTGTGAATTAGCTTGCTGTGTTCATGGTACCTTAATGTTTATTTCCCTTTAATGTTTCTGTAAAAATTGGTTTTAGTTGCATTTATAATGAAAATGAATTTTAAGTTCCAATTTTTGGTGAAATTGGGGGGTTTTTATTCAAATCTTTCATTGGTTCATTTTGGGCTGACCTATAATTACTTAGTTGATTTTATTGAACTTTATTATGACTGAAAATAAAGTTTTTAATGTTTATTATTTTTTGTTGTTGCTGTGAAAGTTTTCTTAAATGGTGTTTGGGAAGCAAAAGGGATTTAAGTGCCATGTTTGTGTGAAAATGGTGGTTTTTAAAAGATCTAACCTCTTGGATAACATTGGGCTGACCCATAACTGAATTGTTGGTTTCATTAAATGGTATTGAACTGAAATTTTTATTTAATGACTTAAAAGTGTTAACATAGTGTGCAAAGTAGATATCCTAAAGAGCTTTGGGTGAAAAATAATGTGATTTTTTGAGAGGTTGTTTTATTGAAAATAAATTTATTGTATTGTGTGTTTCAAATTTTATAAAATTTATGTAGCTACTATAAAACGTGTTTGTGTCCATTAGTGATATTTTATATGAAAAATTATGTGTGTTGTTTTCTGAAATTGTTTGAGCACAAAAAGTGGAAGCCCGAGTACCTAGGTGGGGCGGATTTGTACTAGTACGTCTAGTGGATCAGATGGGTTTTCTCCCTATTCCACTTAGCATTTGGATAATGACAACTCTAACTAAACTATTTGGATGATTATTGGGGACCACTAGGTTATGGGTGTGTTCCCTACTAGTGGCTCGTGCATGAGAATATATTTTTCTATGGTTATTCTAAACTGAGGTATGAGGTACATAGGGCCCGAGACAACCTAGTGCTTAGGGGTTTTCCCGATTTTGATCCTCATTGGATTTTTGGAATTTACCCTTGTTTTGGGGTGTTTTGGCAGTACTTTACAATATCTCACATGTCTATTTAATGTGTTAACATACTGGAATCCTTGGATTGAAAACTGTTTTCATTTGAATGTTTCATTTCTTTGAATAATAACACTATTTCACATTGTGTATTAAAATTGCTTATTTTGTTCACATTGTATTGCATGATATTTGGAATCATCTTTTGGTATCCATTTGGGCTTAGTCTCACACTCTACTTACACCCCTTGGGTGTAAGTAGACCTACTTATGCTTGACTCAGGTAAAGGGAAGTCTAAGGGTGATGGCGGTTCAGGGTGTTAGTCCCCATCGTTGGGGAGGAGTTGTGGAGAAGGATTGCGGGTGATGACCCCCCTTATCATGTGGAGTCCATGGGGATGTCTTTATGTTGTCATTATTTGTTCTTAGACCACTTTTAGTGTCTTTATAAATATGTATTCAGTTCTGGTTTTTGTTTAAACATATTTTGGTTTATATTTTTCAGATTCAGTTTATTGATTGTTTTTAATATTTTATGCCTTCATATTCGGGTAAATCATTCCCTAACAAAAATCAATGATACCCGGGAACTTGTGCCAGCCCTTGGGGATAGGGAATTCCCTTTGGGTCATGTCACGGGCTAGGTTTGGTGCCAATTTTGGTGGCGACCAGATTCGGTTCGTGACAAAATGGTATCAGAGCAGGTTCGCTCCTTGGGTCATGTTATTTGGGAAAGAGTCAGCATAGTCTAGAGCTAGGATTATTGGGACTTGAAATTTCAGTAATGGGTAGTGTGCCTGGAATGCACACCTCATGATGGGATTCAAGTCACCATGGGCAATATGCATTTATTTGAGTCCTTTGGTTTTCTTGGTTTACTGATGACTATGGGAAATCAAAAGAGAGTTGGGCGAATAATCTCAGTGAGCTCGCAGGGCCTGGCAAGCCATGTGAAGCCATGAATATTTCTCTAGAATACTCTCTGTGATGGTGAAGTGATTAAAATATGGCTGCCAACCATATGTCTAATTCATCCACCGAAACTAGTTTCCTATCACATTGTCTTATGTCTCTTTGTTTTGGAATCATGGAAACTTGGTTTTTTTAAGCAAAAAAATGACTTCACTTTAAGGAGTGTTAATTTTTGTGAAGTTATTTTCTAGTAAATTGAAAATGGTTTTATGTTTTTTAATTCCGATAAATGAAATTTCATAATTATTTCAAAAGGGTATATTATGTGTTTACACCTCTTTTGAAAGTAGGAACTATGTTAATTAGGGTTTTGAAAATATGTTTCCAATGGATTTTGTTTTTAACCGTGGAAAAGTGTTTTGGATTGAATTAAGTGTTCTATAATTTTTGTGTGGGGGTTGAAGATGGATTTTGGGTTTGTTGACTATTGAACAAAAAAATATGATCTTTTAGAACCTTTCCTTGAAATGAGAAGAGTTGAGTTATTAATTAAACAGAGATTTATGAAATGGTGTTTTTCATGAAATTAGAAGTGTTTTGAAATGGTTTGAAATGTTTTGAAATGATTGTGAATGGCATGAATATGTAATTTTATTGAATTATGGATTCTTCTCTAAATTGTTTTGTGAGATGAAAAATTGGGTTTTGATATTATGGTTATTGTTTTTGAGAAAGAGAAAGTGTGGTTAAAGTTTTGATTTTAAAAAGAGGAAAGGTTTGATATCTGGGAATTGGTGCTCTCATGGGTGACCACATGCAGAAGTTTATTTGGGAATATGGATGGATATGAGGTGGGTTCCTAGTGTGTCTTGTAAACATGCATTTGTGAGGCTCATGAGATACCATTAGTAAATGGAAAACCCACCAACACTGTTTTTTTAAACAATTATTTTTAAGGAAAGTGTTGTCTTTTGATAATATATGGTTGGGAGGTATGGATTATCTGTTTTCGGGATTATTATTGTGGGATGTTTCTTTTTCAATAACCCCTCTTGTTTGAATGAAGTTTTGGTTTGGTGTTTCATTGATATGATAGAATGAAGTGTTGGTCAGTGGTCTCTTTTGACGAAAAGTTTGGGAGGCCAATGTGGTGGCTCCCATCATGTGTTTGGTTTAGGTTTGTGGTATTTTGTGACCAAATGAACAAATCGGTTGGGTCCTTGGGTTTTCTTGTAGGATAGGGTACTCCCCCATAATGTTTTAATGCATAATTCATGTTTGGCCTATGGTGATTCACCATTGGATGATCCTCCATTTGATCAACATAAGGACTTTTTTCTTGAGGTTTGGAGATTGAGTTTACCACTCTTATTTTTCAATTATGTGGATCCCCCTATAGTGGGAGAGTGATTGTGGGAGGATTAAATAGACCTTAGTTTCTTATGTTTCCTAAGTTGTTGAAGGTCAATGAAGTTAAGGGTTGTCAGTGTAGAATGATGTCTTAAAGGGCCTCTGGGTCTTTCTTCAGTCTCATTGAAGCAAGAGATCATGTTAGGCCACCGATGTGCAAGATCTGGCCAAGAGTGGCTATTATGGACACTTTCGGGGATCATGTGCTTTTTGGGACTCAGTACAAGGTCCCTCTCCCTGTGTTTTATTTTATCCACAATGGTCATGTTCGGTGATGCCTTGCGATGTCATGTGTTCATTTGACTATAAGGGTGAAGATTGTGCAATCTTATGAGAGTCGGTATTTTATTGGATGTGTGTCTCCCTATAGGGAATTCTAATTCCTAATTTCTAGAGGAATTTGTATCTATATGTCCTTTCATTTCGATTTTTATCATCTAATGAAAAAAGGGACGATGTGTGTGCATCCTCTAAGTTCTTGTTTTGGTAGAATGATGGGTTGTGGAAAAGCGGGTTTGAAGTGTGTCATGTCTCAATGAGACCATATGAGATTATAGTATAATTTTTTTGGAATTGGAAGAAGATGTTTAGTTTAGGTGTTTCCAAATCCTAACTGTGAGGCTGAAGGTTCTTCAATCCATTGATCTCCAGCCATAGGCCCCGGAGAGAAGCTGGCGCGTAGTTAGGGGAAATCCTAGAGTCGTTCAAACTTTTGGTCAAGGTCATATCCTCAATATGAAAGATAAGAATAGTTTAAACCTCTGGTGTCATCTTCTTGTTCCCATTTCTCACATTTGGTGGAAAGAGGTGTGAGTACCTTGTTCCCATGTCATACCCTGAGTTGATTTTTTTCCCCTTTGGTGTCCCTTGTGTTTTTGGAGAAAAGATTAAAATTTGGGTTAGGCAGGTTGAAGTGCATAGTTTGTGCATGGTTAGTCGTAACCATGTTCCAACCCAGGGGACTGTGTGATAAGAGACAGTCGCTACCTCATGGTCTCCACACATCCATGATTCTTATCCATGGAAATTGTGTGTAGTTTCCTCTTTGGACAGAATGATCTGCACAGTTAACTCACGGTTTCCCAAACCATGTGAACCAACAGTGCGGCCATGCCATCTCATTAAAATTATGTTGCCTTTTTTGTTGTTATCCCATACTATTTAGTTAAGATGGTTGTGTTTCGTTTGTGGTATACCCACAACGGGACTCATGTAAGATTCATTGGAAGAATTCTGATATTAATCTACCCCTAAGGCTGGGAAGTCTGTTTGAGGCCCCCTGTTAGTGTCTTGATTTTGTCTTAAGGAAAGTTGTGTTTGTTATTATGGTGGGGAGACCCGTCCTGGGTATCATGTGTGTTCTATTGGAAAATTAATAATGTTTTTTACCCCTTATTATGGAGAGACCGTTCTTTCCTTCCCCAATTGTTATCCTTATTCTGTCATAGAAATTGAGTTGTCCCTAGTGGTGAGATGTCAAGATCGGGTCACCCCGTACTAGTGACTCAGTTTTCTCCTTAGTGTATTCTAGGTAGGATGTAGTATTGTTCAAGTGTATCTATCCACAAATTTGTTACATGGGTAAATTTGGGGTTGGAGAACACCAAATGGTTTTGTTTATGTAATGTTGTGGTAGCGTTATTCGAGTTCGTTGTTCTTTTCAAGTGGATTGCTTGAGAGTCATCTTGTAGTGTTTGAGGTGTTTGTTTGGGCTGTGTTTTGAATTTGTTTCATAATATTAAGTATGTGGGGTTATATTCGGTTGGTGAGAGTTTTATATTCCTTTTTTTGATCAACTGGAGATGTTCGTCCTTTTTGAAGCGGGTGAAAACGTGGCAAGGAAGTCTGTCTTGGTCTATCGTTTGGGCTTTGCTTTTGCATCTAGTCTTGTTGTGGAATTCCGGGGGTGGAATGCTTTATGGTGGGGAGAATTGCCACATACAAGACATATTTTAAAGGTATTTTTTCATTTAATTTACATCCTTGCTTTGTTTTGGGGGTTTACCAAGGTTTTAGGGAGGAATAGATGAGTATTCATGAATTGGGCCAAACCGTGAGCCCAATTTCAAATTAAAAAATAAATTTTTTATCTTATATAAATTTTTCATTTTTCAACATTTCTCATCCATTCAAATTCCAACTTGAACTAAACTAACCTATTAACACCACCAAGGTAATTTGGATCTTTTATAAATCCATAAACAGGTTTTATATGAGATTTTATCTAAGGGGTTGGGCCTGCCCGAAAGCCCAATTCCTATTTTAAAAATGAAATTTTATTTTGTTATAACTTATTAAATATTTGGGATTTTTCGGTGATTTCACGTGGATCCCAAGCCCACTGAACCCATCCGCGCGACCCTTCCCTCTCCCCCTCTATGGTTCTCTGGTTAATCCCGATTTGGTGCCGAACTTCACAGGCTTCCTCAAATCGTTCAGATTTGAAGAGGTAAGTTCGTTCCTTCATATCTCGCTCAATTTTTACTCTTTTCCCCCATTCAAATTCCTAAATGATCTCCATATCCTTGTTCGAACCTCCCTTAATGGTTTTAGTATTTTTAAAATCAGATACTGGTATTTTTGTGGGTGATTTCTACAAGACATTTTAAGTAAGTTGTTCTCCTTCTTTCTTCATTCAATTTGTTTAGGGATACATCCAGTTTACTTAGGGTTTATTCCCTAATAATTGAGGTTCGTAATGTCTAGGTATTAGGGTTTATAAATTAGGGTTTTATATTGTTTTTCATGATTGGAAATTCTGGTTTTAGGTCTGGTTTACCTTCCTTGAGGTGCGGCGGTGGTGCGTTTGAGTTTTCGCACAAAGGGTTCAAGGGTTTCCTTGGTTTTGGTAGGTGATTCCATTTTGTGTAAATTTTTTGTGAATTAGCTTTCTATGTTCATGGTACCTTAATGTTTATTTCCCTTTAATTTTTCTGTTAAAATTGGATTTAGTTGCATTTATAATGAAAATGAATTTTAAGTTCCAATTTTTGGTGAAATTGGGGGTTTTTCATTCAAATCTTTCATGGGTTAATTTTGGGCTGACCTATAATTACTTATTTGATTTTATTGAACTGTATTATGACTGAAAATAATTTTTTTAATGTTTATTCTTTTTTGTTGTTGCTGTGAAAGTTTTCTTAAACGGTTTTTGGGAAGAAAATGGGCTTTAAGTGCCATGTTTGTGTGAAAATGGTGGTTTTTAAAAGATATAACCTCTTGGTTAACATTGGGCTGCCCCATAACTGAATTGTTTGTTTCATTAAAGGTTATTGAACTAAAATTTTGTTTTAATTAATTAAAAGTGTTCACATAGTGTGTAATGTGGATATCCTAAAGATCTTTGGGTGCAAAAAAATGTTATTTTTTGAGAGGTTGTTTAATTGAAAATATATTTATTTTATTGTGTGTTTTAAATAGTATAAAATGTGTGTAGCTACTGTAAAATTTGTTTTTGACCAGTAGTGATATTTTATATGCAAAATCATGTGCATTGTTTTCTGAAATTGTTTGAGCACAAAAAGGGGAAGCCTGGGAACCTAGGTGGGGCAGATTTGTACTAGTACGGCTAGTGGATCAGATGGGTTTTGTCCATGTTCCACTTAGCATTTGTATAACAACAACTCTAACTAAACTATGTGGTTGATTAATGGGGACCACTATGTTATTGGTATTTTCCCTACTAGTGGAACATGCACAAGAGTAGATTTTTCTATGGTTACTCTAAACTGAGGTACGAGGTACATAGGGCCCGAGACAACCTAGAGCTTAGGGGTGTTCCCGATTTTGATTGTCATTGGATTTGTGGTATCTACCCTTGTTGTGGGGAGTTTTGGCAGTACTTTACAATAGCTCACATGTCTATTTAATTTGTTAGCATACTGGAATTTTTTGATTGAAAACTATTTTCATTTTTAAAGTTGCATTTCTTTGAATTTTAATACTGTTTCACCTTGTGTATTAAAATTTCTTGTTTTGTTCACATTGTATTGCATGCTCTTTGGAATCATCTGGTGGTATCCTATTGGTCTTAGTCACACACCCTACTTACACCCCTTTGGTTTCAGTACACCTGCTTATGCTTGACTCAGGTAAAGGGAAGGCTAAGGGTGGTGGCAGTTCAGGGCATTAGTCCCCATCGTTGGGGCGGAGTTACGGAGAAGGATTGCTTGTGATGTCCCCCCTTGTCGTGTGGAGTCCATGGGAATGTCTTTATGTATTCATTATTTGTTTTTAGACCACTTGTAGTGTCTTTATAAATATGTATTCAGTTCTGGTTTTTGGTTAAACATAGTTTGGTTTATATTTTTCAGATTCAGTTTATTGATTGTTTTTAAAGTTGTATGCCTTCATATTCAGGTAAATTGTTCCCAAACTAAAATAAATGATACATGGGCACTTGTTCCAGCCCATGGGGATAGGGAATTCCATTCGGGTAATTTCACGGGCTAGGTTTGGTGCCGGTTTTTGTGGCGACCAGATTCAGTTCGTGACAGGTAACCATTTCATCTGTAAAATTAGTACTTATAAAATAATTCTCCTTAGTATAAAAGTATATTAAAAATTATTTATTTTTTAAAATTTGAGTGATATATATTTAACATTTCATTAAATAAAATAATTTAAATGTACTAATATTATCTATATGGATTTAAATGGATACCATTTCAGACCCAATGATGATTGAGGTCGAAAAACACTCATCGAATCAAATTAATAAAAATGTTATAGAAATTTTATAATAGCATTATTACCTTTAACTACTCGGTTTACCCATTTACATTTATAATAAAAACTAATCAAGTTAATATTCAGAATTATAAAAAAAAATTACATAATTTGGACCTATTAAATCATAATATATAGTATAATTTTCAAAATTTAATCATAGATGTTTTTTTAATTAATTTAAATATAGAATTTTTTTGTAAGAGAGAATGAGTTTTAAAAGATATAATATTACAAAAGATTGAAATGTTTTCACATCAGAATTAAATGTAAAATTATGATAAATATATAAGTTATATTTTATGATAAAAATAAATTCTATTTATATATTTAAACTATTAAATATTATAATTTATCTATATAAATTATTTGGATTAAAAAATATGTTTTCATAAAATTTTGTTTATTTATACTATTCACCAAAACCTAAAATTTATCAAAAATATTTCAAATATTCATCCAAAGTAAATTTTTATATCCCACTTAAAAAGAAAATGTTTATTTATTAATATATAAAGAATTTATGTTTTAAAATATTAATTTAAAATGGGCCCCCTATTCAAAGGTGTAAAATTACCCTTTTAAAAACATTTAAGGTTTTATACATCAAAAAGAGTTTATTCAAACCCTTTGACTAAAATATCCATTGCATGAATATAACAATTATTTAATTCATTATATAACATAAATATCTTATTAATTTCATTAAGAATATTAATTCACTCAAAAATAAAATTATATAATTTATTTCTCTTTTTCATTAATAATTGGTAGCTAATTAATTCAAAATGCATTTTAACAGGTTAGTTATACTTATTGCAATTACCCTAATGAATAGGCTATACAAATAATTTTATAATGTTGGAATATCATGGTATTTAAACTCGATATAGCATGAAATACAAGCTACTAAAGAATTTAAATTGTTTAATGATAATATTTCATAAAAAAATCTGGGTGTTACACATTGGGCCTGAAATTAGATGTTTACCCTAGGTACTGTATAACTTATATGTCCAATGGGTGTTTGGTATTACTGAATTTCGATGTCAATTAATTAATGTTGATTAATATTATTTGTTGTTCATCATTCCCATGATGTAACATCAACATCAATTAATGATAATAGAAGTTTTCCAACCAATCATTTATCACCCATTTTTGAATAATTAATGATTAAAATGCATTAATATGAAAAATTTAATGACTCTACATTTATTGGTTTGGCCAAAAATGATCTTGAATGGGGAGTTCTTAATTCATATCCACATTTAAATTTTTGGTATTTTTAAATAACCAATCCTTTCAGTTATTATTTTATTGTTTGATCTTATCGAATTTCCTGTAACCCAGATCGTCTATTAGTTCGATCATAGGGCCTTGATTCATGGATTTTGATCTTATTCTCAGGCAGCGGTGAATCAGTGGGGAACATCCTATATGTAGTTCTTAATGAGGTGATTTATCTTATTTTAGTTTTCTCATTTTCTCCATAATCCATTATATTAGAAAATTATAAAATTAATAGGAAAATAACAATTCAATTTAAATTAAATATTTTAACATAAAATCATCAATGAATTTTATCTTTTAGAATGAAATAATAATCCAAAAGAAAATAATTTTATCAAATGATAAATTTTTATTATCAAAAGCGATATATATATATATATGAATATATATATAGTTAGATAATCTTTTTAATAATAGTTATATTAAAAAATCCCTATATAATTTATGTAAAGAATAAAATATAATAACCAAATAACCAAATTACTTTTTTAAGTAAAAGTATCGACAATAGAAATACCCATTTTTAAAATAATTATCATTATAATTATCAAAAGAAAAATTTCATTAAATTTTCAATGATAATAACACAATGTTATTAAATTATGATTCTTAATATAAATTATCAAAATATTTTGAACAAATTAATAAAAGGATAATAATGAAATAGTTAAACAGTAATTATAATTATTCATAATAGGATAATTTATCAAAATTATTAAAGGGATATAATAATGAATTATCTTCTGTATGATATATAATGAAATATGAAATGACAATTTTTAAAAAAATTATAAAGGATGTCTTTTTCAACTATAATTATTAGAATATAATTATTCATTATTGATAAATTAATATTATATGTTAATTTTCACATGATAAGATTATCCACATTATCATAAGTTAATTTGGTTTATTGCCAATAGATAATTATTATAAAATTAAATATGATAATTTAAAAATTATCTAATAAAGATAAAATATTATCTGACGTAATATTTAATTTGATTATTAAAAACATATATAGGGGAGAGAAACTATCATCGATTGTGATAATTTATTTCATTTGTAAATAAAATATGTGGTATTGGTTCTTGGAACAATTAAAAATAATCGTGCATTGGTGTGTCGATGCTTATGATAATAAGGTCAGGAGGTGGTGTATTGAACCACATAGGGTGGTCTATCATTATCACCTACATCAATAAATTCAATGTACGTAGTTCTATCCTGATTTATCAAATTGATTAACCAGGCATTTCTTGATTTATTTCAATAGTTGTTTTAAATTTAGTTGCTGAAACTCACTTTTAATCCATGCACTAAAATCTGATTCATGTACATTGGGAGAGTTAAAATGGTGATTGCATAATATTTGGAAAACCCCCATTACATTGGTTATGTGGTGTGTTTATAGAAATTGGATAATTCAGATTGTTTAATGTAAATTTTTTATTTGATGTAAATGATTTCAATTATAAAATTTAATTTAATTGTGGAAAATAATTGTGAAATAATACAATTGGATTTGAATGCTTTTCAAACTAGTGAAAATGGATTAAACAGATATTGATTGAAACCCAATGGTTTTATCTTATTAAAGAGGAATTTTTTTTATTAAAACCAATATTGGTTTTAAATGTAAAAATGGAACTGAAATTGAAGAGTGGTATTTAGTTTTATTGTAAGATATCCTAAAATAAATATCTCATCATTGATTGTGTAATATAACATGAAATCCATAGGTAGTTATGAGTTATTTGGATGAAATCTATGCTATTACAATGTTCTAAAACATATATGAAGAAGGTCACATCCCTGATTGGATGGTTATGAGTAACCTATGTTAAGTTTCATAAGGATGTGTGTATTCACAATTTGATGATATCACATAGAGAGAGAGGAGTCCTATAGCTGGAAATACAATTTTATATATTCAGTATAGGGCCATGTTTCATGGTTGTTATTTATATTTGAGATATAAATATATACTGATACATTTAAACTGCATTACATTCCCACTGAATTTACAAAAATTATCTTCTCAAATGGTATTATTTAATCTATTGTTTGATAAATATCCAATAATTTTAAATAATTTTCATAAATTATTTTCTGATTATTTGAATTTTATAGAATGATTCGGTTAATTAATTTTTCAAAATCCCAACCTATTTATCTTCAAAAATAGAAAGCACTAACATGGTAAGTCAATTGTTGGAATATATTATAAAATACATGGTGTGACCCTACTGGTATTTTTTTCACTCCTTACATGTGCCTTCATGTGTTTATAGATTATCTTTATACAAGCTCAAGAAAGGGGAAAGGATCACATGGTGGTTGATCCATCTTCTGAAATCTAGAATGGGTGAGTTGTGTGCTTAGGGAATTGGGTTGTGTGTCCTTTTTTGGTACTTGGGTTATATTACATTGGGCATGTTTATATCTTATTTTTGTTCTGGTACATTACTTTTTATAGTGTTTCTTTCTCTCTATATACTAACATGTTTATTTTATTCTTTATTTTATGTTGAAAAATAGTTCCCACATACATGTTGTGGGATGCCAGGTTCTAGTCTCTAACAGATGGGAATCTGAAATTCCCATCGGTCTATGTGAGGGCTAGCTCAGTTATCAGGTTACTAGGGTAGCCGATCTAGTTCATGTAAATCATACCATTGTATCTCCTTATTCCATACTGAGATCCACCTAACCTTGTTCTAGAAATTAGTCCCTTTACCTTCAATGAAGCCTTAAAAATATTGTTTTCATATAAACCAGGGTTATTGGCATGGTAATAAGTAATATTCCCATTAATAAATCACCAAAGGATCTTTGTAATACATGTATAAATACAAATATGACTTATTTTAATTGTATGAAAACAAATAAATATTAAACTATATTTCACTAATATTCGGTCATTATGTACTGACCATCCACTAAAAATACAGATCATACCCAAGGTGATAATTGTATATGGGAATGATTAAAACCATTTAAATAACCAACCATATTATTAAAATATGTTTTTACAAATTTAATAACATTAAAAACATTCAATAAAATCTAATAAAACACCATAATAGGGTACTTACTCAAATATATATCCTATTTATAAATAACTATTAGTGGATGATATCCTAATAAGTTCATAACATAGCCATATGTTTACTTTAGTAGAAAAAATACACACATCATGATATGGTTCCATATACATACCTTGTCAATAAGAGGTGAACTTATTTAAGGATTAACAACTCCAACACACTTCATAAGTGGATCCAATGCCCTCCTCCTATATGTGGTCCTATAAATATCTCTATCAAAGTACATCACACATAAAAAATTGTGGAATAAAACCAATATCCCAAATTTGCAGGTTCAATCCATCCATTATAATAAGAAAATTAAAATCATGGACATAATGTGTTAGCATATTCACAACATCTAATCCCAGCCCAAATAAACCCAACACATTTCACATTTCTTATACCTGAAACTATCTCAAACAAAGGATTTCACCACATATTTCTACAAGATAACCATAATACTATTAATTACACTAACAATAATTTGAATTATTCTACATGACTAGTTATAAATTAGGGAAAACCCTATACCCAAACATCACACTTGTTATCAATTCACTATATATATATTGGTACACTTTCATTTTAAATCCATGAGGTCATTCATATCAACTCAGATACACATGGTCATTTTAATACCTTATGATTATAATTTATCATCACATTCACATACCATCTTGCATGACATCCCTTGAAACTACTAACATTAATTATAACATGGTAATGACATCCAACATTATACATTAGAGAGACAACTGAAAATATAACAACACCTAATTTAATAGAGATAAACATACATTTTTTAATCATACATAAAAACAATAAATTGTATTTTTCATAGAAATAAATAAATAATATTGATTTCTTTTGAAAAAAACATCAATACGCTGTTATACTAACCCCTATAGTACTACCCCATTGAATGACACATAAAATGTGATGGTAAGATGATTAAATAATTGTTATATGAAATGATGATATGAAAAATGGTTATATAGTAATGACTTGTCTATGGAAGGAGAAAAGAATTGTTCAATGGGGTGTTGTAAAAGATAACATTGAATAACTCTTATGTGGGCCTTTGGTAATCGAACTACCTTTTTAATTACCCAATACTATACTGGCCATCCAATTACCAATCACTAGATAGTTAGTGGTTATTCAATGTTTACATATCCATTAGATTTTCCACTGGATATCTAGTGTCCCTGCATCGAGTACCCAAGTGTATGTACTTAAATAAAACGTCATCAAGGAAACATCTACCCCTCTTCGAATGAATATGAACCCTTGACACCTCCAAATAAGATCCATAATCAACCAATATAATATAAACTATATCAAAATTGTTTAAGGATTTTTTTCATGAGTTTTTAGGATCCTAACAATAAAATTCTCTAACAAAATCACATTTATTAAAATCACCTTTATAGTTTATCTCCACAAAAGATTCTCCATTTGTCCTGTTATTTTAATATTTTATCCAAGAAATTATTCTCGATACACACATGGTACCATAGTACATGTACAAGAAGAACTATCACCCTAGATGAACATTCTCACTCTATAAAATGTGAAACCCAATAAATTTCTAAAAATATGAAATTGTCCAAACCATGAAATCCTTAATATCCTTCATAGTAAAGGGTTTGGTCTCATACAATTGGAGTTATGTAACGTCAAAAAAACTATACACACTTCGATTCCTTAGAAGAATATCTAATCAATAATCCAAAATACTAAACAAAAATACTATTTTTTAGGAGTACCATAACCCCTTATTTAATTATATCCAAACTATGTTGTACCCATAAGAAATATTGATCATCCTGGGGGAAATCCATGGGTTAATACATTTTTTCGACATATGCATGGTACCTGTAATGAGCATTTACAAACTACATTTTGATCAATATCACACCCTCAGTTGTATCATATAGGAGTCTAATCCATGAAATACAAACACAACCACTTATAACCAACATAATTTGGAACAAAATAAGAGGCCATTTAATTATTAATAGGAACCCATCAGATTAAAATCCTGATAATTCTTATTATAAAATATATATTCTAGATATAGACGTTTATAAAAATATCTACAAAAATAGTAATATAATTATTGTGTATAACATTAAGTAACCAACTAATACTCTCCAAATACCCATCTATTAGTGGGTGGAAAACTGTACTCTAATTCATTAATGATCCAATAGCTATTTTTAACCCCCAGATAAATCTAGATATGAAACATGAATCATGATATAATAAAATACATATAGGTAAGCTGTGAATCATTACTATCTCTCATAGACACAACATTCCAAACTCGAGGACAAACTAGTTCTCCTATAACACCAAGAAAATCCCATATTTATTAGATCATTTGAATATAAACTATTCTACATCCTGAAATATATGAGTTATTGAATGATCAATGATGATTTCCATTTTCACCTCATCCCACTTCCACATAGTCATGAGAAGTAGATGAGGAAAAAATCTTATATATTTGTACAATATAACTACAATATAATATATGAAATGATTATCCACTTAACACTTAATGTCACTCCTCATACAAGGCCACTAGAACCAAGTCATGATCTCATAGTACATTTTTATCAACCGATGTTGTATTGACCATCTAAAGGCATGTTAGTGTATCCTCAAATACTACCTCATATATGTGTGTAATACCACCCAATCATGGGTAGATACCACTACATACTCATTCGGTATCTATAGTAGAAAATTATTTAACATATAAACCCTATCCCCTATCATAATGTATTCAAAATTTAAATCACTTTTTAATTATTTTAATTAGCTATTGAGTATGTAATTGATAAGGGTAAAGGTCATGGGGTCCACCCCTCCTTCACATTCATCCATCATTCCACGAAAAAGAAAAATAATATAATTCTCGTCATCTGAATCCCAATATACATAATCCAGTCATATTACATTCTAAGAGATATTGCAATGATATTCAAATCCCCAAGGGAATAAGATATCTCAATCCAAAATGTATTATGTTACACCACCCATTTAATTTAACTAAATCTAAATTTGAAAGGGGGGAGAATTTATTTAATGTTCTTCTGGAACATGTAGATGAAGATTCTTTTCCCAAATATATAGTGACACCAACTCTTTCAATAGTGGAGAAATATTACTAACATGGTCTATTGGGTAGTGTTGTTCTTCTCCTGAGGTCCCAATTAAAAAACTCATATAAAAAAATAAGGTCCTTCTTCATTAAGATAATCCATAACAAACTCCAGAGAAATAATAATAAAATATGTATAATTTACATAGGAAATATTATTATTTTTAGTTAACGATGATGTACACCTCACTTTTATCTCTTGACATATGACATCTCACTAATATCTCCACTGAAATTTATACCCCTTCATGGTCACTCGTAGCATGGGAAATATATGTGAGTAAAATCCTGAATATAAAACCTTTAAATATAATACATGATAAGTCAAATTAAGGTATTGAACAAATAATTATGTTTAACCAGTGGGGTCATATTCTCCAATTTTTTCAGATCAACAAATATATTCATATAAAAAAAATCAGGAGAAATCACTCCTCCTTATTAATGTAATTACAATTTTTGATATTGGGATATTGAAGAAATGATATATGTATACTCAAAATGGTTTCATGAATCTATCATGTATATCTAGAGTTATATAATTTACCAAAATATTACCAATGAATGTCATAATTTCTTGGTATTGATAGAAAATTAATTTAAAAGGACCATAAACATCACAAACTCATTTATAAAACTAAACAGAATCATAGAAAAATCATATTTACCATAAAATAACCTAAAAATATTCTTGGATATTACATTTTTTAAATTATACGTATTTATAACCTAATCATAAAATAAACATTGAGAATTGATGTATCCCCCAACTAATAAGAAAATGTTTATTTGGGGAAATAGTTACATAATCTACATTGTGGCTTGGTTTAGATTCAGATAACATACACACAATCTCAAACATCGATAACCCTGCATTTAATAAAAATTGGATTACCATATTGAGAGGTACCCAAATGGATAAAATTCGTTGCCTTTGCATCCCAAATCTACAAATTCAACTATAACTAGTAGATGAGTTACATATAACAGTATAGATTAAATAAGATATTTATACCCAATAATTGAATTGTTTTTTATTAAATATCTATATCAAGAGGAAAATGTAAGAAATAATTTGGGAATATAAATTGGAAAGAATACTTCAATATATAGAATGTATACAGAATTATTCCATTCTAAGCATTAAATCCAATCCCAGTGATGTATTCAATAATCTAATCTAATTGACTGAGGCCATGTCACATTATACCTACCATACTCTCCCATTCACCCAAAATTATATAATCCTTACTAATAAGGTATGTAATTGATACCGACCTTAAAAAAATGAAAGATAAAAATAATTCCATATAATTCACACTTATTAAACATCATAGTACGTCATATCTAAAAAATAAATGCCTCAGAAGTGATCCTAGATTCTAAAATCTATGTTACAACAATGAAATATTTTACCACTATTTAAATAATTAACTATTAGTGTATCAAACACCAAAAATTAATAGAAAACAAAAATGATCCCCAAAATAATATATAATATGAGAAGAGAAAAATAAATAAAATATGAAAATTTCATAAAATGAATTTGAATTCACAGGAGAAACTATATCCATACCTCTAATATTATAAAGTCCTTATCTATGGTCATTTGAATCCATGTATTGTCAACATATTATCCCTGATTGGATTTAGGAGATAACTGATTAGTCATCTTCTACTTCTCCCAAAAATTTCTTATACTAGTTTTCCACCATTACTAACTAGACCATGAGATTTTATTAATCTACCTAGGTTCAACTAAAAAATATTTTAAAGACCAAATTTCATTAAACCCTTCCACAAACTCTTATAAAGAATCCAATAAAAAATATCTAGACATGTTATATATTTAAATAAAGGAATCCATGGTAGCCTATTACGACATGAAGTATTGAAATAGACCATCTACCTAAACTGATAATAATTAATAAGAGATCTTCATGATGGAGGTTTTGTATACCCTCTTACATAGACTAGTAAACATTCTCATCCCAAGTAAATCACTTCAAATGTCCTCATCCCACTACTCTAATATTTCGTCTTAACATAGAATAATAATATAAGGAACTGATTTTACTAAGTTGTCAATTTTCATTCTAATCAAAGGAGTAAGATTATTACAATCTACCTTAGAATTTAAATTTATATTGAACTACCTCACACGATTCCTCAAATTTTTGTTATTACGATTATCATTTATTTAAGGCCATTGGATGTCTTTCACAGTGGGTAAAATATTGAACTACAATAGATTTGAGAAAAGGGTAGAATAATTCATCACTAATAATTCCCCAAAATGATTCTCCATAAACACATGAGACCAGTGTAGTATCAGAATATCAAGGAATAAATCCTCAAATTATAGTTCTCTAAAAGCATCCAAACATAGAACATTATATCACAGACGCTTTACTATAAAACCCCGTCATATCCTGGATCATCGATAAACCATGAAATATTCATGTTTTACCAATCTATCAATTAATATAAAATTTAACACAGTGATTCCTTAGTTGATGTTAATATAGTCTTGAATAATATGAGGAAGCTCAATAACATGGATGGAAAAAGTATACTGCTACTAGAATTGTTATGTTGTGTAAACTATATTAGCTCCACTATGTTGTATATATTTAATGAAAATGTAGTTATTCAAAACACACCAACAGTAATAGGATCCATATCCCAATCCTTCAGTGCATCCCCATATGTATGCTTGTCCCCTCACTCATATATACATATAGGTATATTAGGTGAATTATGTTCCATGATAAATCCTAAAAAATTTCCCTCGGTAGCGACATGTGATAATCACGAGGAATAATTTTTTGAAACTATAAAAAATGGATATATAAGAAGCTCATAATATCATATATCCCTATTAAATTTAATTACATACTTTTAGACGTAGATGTGATGACCTCAACCAGTCTTTACTAGCCACTGTAATAGACATGAGTTATGAGTATACTTATAGAGGCACTAGAACCCAATAACTCCCTTACCCCAAGAGTAAGACATGAATTTTTTATAACTTAACATTATTTATAACCATATAAAATATTTAAACATAGAAAATATTTTTGCTTATTAATAAGACCGCATAAATAATGTATCATAAAGAATTATTAGACCCCAGAATCATTTATAATTAATTTTTTATTAAAATTAAATTTACATTTTTTATATTAATCATAAAACACTACATGAATATTATATTAACTATAACATATGTAAAAAGGGATATGAATCACATGAAAATATATGTAAATACTAAAATATTGAACTCATAGGGATTAGAAGATGTAATGAAATAATAAAATATTATCATATTATAAACATAAATATTAGAAATATAATTATCATGATAGAGGTACTAGGATAAAGATATGAATTATGTAAAATTGTAGAATAAAGTGTATTTCTAAAAAATATAATGACCATTAGGAATAATAGTGTGGCCGGTGTGACTATAATGTGAAAATTATATTTAATATACATGTACCAAGAAAAATAGACAAATGAATATTGATATTACATAATTAAGAATTATAATTAATATTTATAAATTAATACATATTTCTTGTAAATTATATTCTATTAAATAAAAAATATTCAAGAAAATGTATTTTTATTAACATTTTGGGATGAAATAAAGAAATTTTAGAATACCACTTTTATTTTTATTTAATAATTACATTTATAATATATATATATATATATATAAGGGATAACAATTGTGGAATAAGATAACTAAAATTAGTTTATGATGACATTTTAGTAATTTTTTTTAAATATGATTCTTAGTGAATATCATAGAATAATATTTCTAAGAATACCAAATTTATAATGACATTATTAAGATATAGATATTGTAAAAAAAATATAAACACTTTTATAAGAATAAATATTCATTTAATGAGTGTAATAATTAAATTAAAAATAATAGACATAATTTTAAAAAATATAATTAAATTTTAAAAAATTAAGTAATATTTTATCTTAATAAAAAAATATTGTTAAAATTTATTTCTAAAAAAATTTATGAGTTTCCATTAAGTTTTCTCGGGATTTTAAATGTTTAAAAACTATATTTTTTAATGAGAAACTAATTGTAGAAAAATTAATCCATGTTATTCTTAATTAAGTGAATAAGTTTTAATGAAATCAATATTTCATTTCAAGATCCTCATTCCTCTTTCCTAAATAAATATCCCTTCTCTAGATATCCTACCTCACTCCCAACACTCATTCTATGGAATGTGATATATAAAAATTTCACACTAAAATCTCCTAGTCATGTCCTATGTAACTTGTTCTAACAAAAAGACCCACATACAGGGGGTTTTGAATCAATTAAAATGTTGTCATAGGAAGATAATGTTAAAGGTTCTGAAGACTATCTTTACATTGGTATACGATATTTTTATCCCAAAAATAATTTAAATACCCAATTATAATTCTACAATTATTACATTTCAATCGTATTAATATCTTTTTAACACTTTATCAGTGATAGATAACACATTTTTATAATTAAAATCTTATTTCATTTATCAATACTAAATTTAAATAGATGTCTAAAAACCCTTGATAGTGATCATGATAACTAACACCAAAACAATGGTTCAACTATAAAAAAATGTTTTTTATAAAAACAATTTATTGCTTAAATTATTTTAAATAATTTTAAAATATATCATTCACAAAATACCTTATTACAATTATTATTTTAATAATATGATTTTATTTTTCATGTATAACCTCAATAATTTATTATTAAATTTGATTTCATAATTGAATGACATAATAATAATTAAAAAATTCATTTTTATGATTCTGGAATGAATAAATGACTTTGATATTAATGATATTTGTAGTAAATAATCATATTTATTTAAATCATCTAACATTATCTTATTGTAAATTATTTTTTAAATCGTAATAATTTTGGGAGCTCTTGATATCCCCTTCATTATAATTAATTCCACCGTATATCTAGGAATATTCTTAACATTGGTTGGTAAATACATGATGGGTAATGGGAGATATACTAATATTGATCTCAAACCCATGAAAAATATTGTAACACTAATGATGTGAGTAGTTATGGGAGAAAATTGATATATCTTCTATCAATGTAATATTTGAAAAAAATACCATGAAAAAAAACATAAATTTTTAGGATAATTTATGTATTGGATAGTTTGTTTAACCCATTTTAACACATTTTATGTTTATCATGTAAACTAAATTTTTACATACGTAATTGTCCTTAATATATATATATATATATATATATAAAAGAACAAATTATCCTATTTTGATGATTTGGGGTCCATTAAATATAATTTCATATCTATATTGGGAAGTTATTGATTTGATATTCAATCTTAAATAATATAGAAAAAAATTCCCTAGAAGAATGAAGTTGTAAACAATAAGGGTTCTTAATCCAATTTCATATAAATTAGAAATAAAATGAGTGTTAATATATTTATTCATAAATCAATTATTGTAATTATAATAATCATTTCATTGAGAATAATGTAATTAATTAATATGAATAACACAATACCTAAAAATTATTCATTGAAAAATGTCACCATTTAATATCAAATGAATTTACTCACATACCCTAAAATTCATTATTTATCTTCTACAAATTTTATTTTTTCAATAAATTGTTATCATGATCATTATATTAATTTTATAATAACATTAAATTTTTTTCTTCATATGATTAATAATAATAATATGCAACAAATAAATATCATAAAATATTTTTAATACAAACTACATTTTTATTTATTTTATAGTAATAATAGGAGGTATTATTTTAAATGTAATCTTTGGTGATAACAGTTTCATGTCAATAAGTTGTATAATTATTTTTTATGACTGATTTCTTTTGCGACATAATCTATTCAATAAAATATATGATGGAAGATACAAAATATATACATGGGGTATTACACAAACCACAAGTTTTTGTACCCTAAACATATTCTAATGTTTCATTTACTCCATATTATTAATCTCTATGAATAATATGAGGGCTTTTTATAATATTTTTTCTAAAAAAAATATTGATCTAAATGTAAAATATATATAATTCATTTTTATTAATAATAAATACTGATAAAATTTATGAAATGTTTCCAAAAATTCATTCACCCAAAGTGTCAACTCACATACAATTATTTAGAATATAAATAAAATGAAAAAATATTGAATTCAACGATTCAACTCATTAGACACAAAAATAAAATATTATAAATTATTAATATTTGAAAGAATAGTAATATTATAATTTTCCCAAAAAATAATTAACTATTATTCATTATTTTTAATTGAAATAACATAGATATAATGAAATCCCTTTTCATTTTTCTTAGTTCACTAATATACACAAGAATCAATATTCACTTGATCTCCTCTAACACAATTTCTCCCCATTTGAAAACTTGGTAAAAATAACTTGAAAATAGTTGATATGTATTTCCCCCTTTATCAAAAAACCCAAATAACACATTAATGAAATGTCGTAAAAAAGAATACTATCTTATCTAATCCAACATTGAGAGAACCCATGACTATTCTTTAACCACATGATGAAAATTTCACTTGTAAAATTTATAATTAGAATATAAAAAACATGAGAGGAGTGGATGTAGATCACTAAATCATCTACATATATGATGAAAAATAGAATCTATGATACAATCAATGAATTTACAAAACTACCTGAGGCAATAAATTACATGAAATCTGCCACTAAATCTGGATTAGACACATAATCTAATATAACAAAAACATGGTAAAAATATCTTAAATGCAATTATATTTTATATCATTCTTTCATTTCATAAAATTATTTGTTTTTATTTCAATATGACTAATAGAAATGAAGATATTACACCAAAAACTATAGTATATTTAAATGGGACTAAAATATCCTGGAGTTATATCTTCATTTACCAAAAAAATTTATAATCTTGAGTAGCCGCAATGTATTCAACAAAGTAAATACTAAAATAAATGAAATACTTATATTTTATTCATATATAATACACATATCACTAAGATATAATTCACTTCTTGATTAATAATTCCTAGAATCCCCCAGAATTGAAATATATATAATCATATATCCTAATGATTCATTTATTGATATATAATGGTTAAAAACAATAATCCATTATTCTAATGACATACAGTAGTATTACATGCACTAATTTCTGATGTATATCGTTTATATTTCATAGGAATATTAGGATTTGAAATTTTGGATTAATAATGTCATGTTTGGTAACTTTTATGTACAATAAGATTCTAATGATTTTCCTAAACTCTGTGACATTTTCCTCTTTTTCTGTTATCATCATTTTAAAATATCATCAACGTAATGATCTCTATTATCCTTTCAATGGATTCCTCCATTGAGAACCTCTCAATAACTTCAATGTTTTCTGCTTATTTATGAATATATGTGTTATAACTTTCATTTATTACATAAAAAATCTATTTTTTAATTATTTCCATTTATTACATTAAACATCTATTTTTAATTATTTCAATTTATATCTCACACCTCATGATTTATAAAAACTAAATTTACTGTTATTTGTATTATCCCTCATATAAATTATAATCCACATAAATGAGTTTAATATTTTTTTGAATCTCATCCTTATATATATATATATATATTCATGAACCACTCCTCATTAGAATTTTTGATTCCCCATGTGATTCAAACCAATAGTAGTAATCTCTTTGATCATTCATTATCCCATACAATGATGTTTGCTTCTAAAATCACTATTTTTATCCTCCTGAATAATAAGTCCATACAATTATTTTATTTAAAAATCACAATTATGGAATAAAATAATAAATCAACTTTAGACCACAATATAGATTAATTTAAATATCAAATGCAATATTATGAACTAGAATAATAAAATCATTTAAGACCTATACATGAGAGGAAATATATTGGGTATAATAATTCCATTCGTATGGGAATATCCCTTCAACACCAATCATTATTAATATTTAATTATTAATCTTGATTTATCCTTTTCTTGGAAAACCTAATTGGTCTGAATTACATTCTTGTGATCTATACTTAATTTTTTTTTCACTTCTTTAATTATTCTAAATTTTGTTTTATCATTCATATCCTTCATAAAATTCATATGCTTTAAAGGCAATTTCAAACCATTTGGATTTACAATAGTTAAGAATATAGTATATCATAGAGGCATTATTTTCCTCTTTTTCAATGGATATATCCAATCCCTAAATATACTATATTCATTTATTTAATTGCTATATATTGACTTATTTTATGTGGATGAAGTTTCCTAAATCTAATCATCATTAGTTTTGTTATATTAATCGTCATCGACCTATTTTCCTCTTCCCGATTGGCTCGTACCATTTTAATTTTTATCTATGATGTTATAATTTATTTTAATAGGTTTTATTAATTTTATGACACATTATCAAATTATAATTAAAAAATCTATTGGATTAGATTTTTATGACACTAATATTCATAACTATTCAATGAGTATTCTTAAAAATTTTAAACATCTCCATTATATTCAATTTTTTTTAATGTTTCTACTTATTGATAAAAATAATATTATTTTAAAATAATCAAAATCAATTCACAATATGACAAATTCCATACCATATCCCACCAAGTGTATTTTCAACACATAAATAAAAAATCATTATTTTTTACATATTGATGTCAAGATAATTTATTAACAATATTTTTCTAGTTTTCCTTTCTCAGTGAGCATCATTTATCACATTTCTTCAATTATTTTTTTTCTCCTCTAAACTACACAGTTATGATACAGAAATCTCAAAACTAAATCTTTTTGAATTATCCCATCAATCATATGACATTCCTCACCATGGATATTACGAAATTGTGTGTCAACATTATTGTGTAATCAAAAAGTTTCTAGAAAAGACAATTTTCATACATTCTTTGATTTCTTATAATGCAATTAAATACATCAGACTTGTGGGTAATATCAATTAACAATTTCATAATTATAATATTGTTGATGATTAGAATATATTTTCTTTTATGATCAGTGTAATTTTATATTATTGAAAAAAACATAACATCAAAGAAAACATGTATCAATTTCATTTTCTTATACTTAATATTTTATATCGTCTAAATGATATTTTGATTTTCATAATAATTAATCTTGTGGGTATGGTCAAATTAATTTCTATGGATATGAGGGGTTCTTTGAGTCTTCAAAAATTCATTAAAATATTATTATGTCATATGGATAAGAAATGATTCTATTTTTTCAAATTCCTTAGGTAATAAGCATATATAATCTTCTTAGTAATAATGTAGTGGTACCCCTTAATTATCATTCCATCCACCATATTTGAACAATAAATTACATTGATTATTAATTTCTTCTTAGTAAAAAATATAAAAGTCCCAAAGGCACATAATATACATACAAGTTGTAAATTATAAATAAGGCATTTGATAAAAAATACTTACTTATGTATCATGTATTTTCCTATAATTTTATCTTTCATAGAGAAAATGACCTTAAATAACTTATAAATATTACAAAAAAATGCCCCATAATTATTTTACTCAATACCTATAAATAGATCCATATTTTCACTCATATTTAAGTACATAAACAATGAAGTATCCATAATTCATCATGATGAATTATTTCAATGAAATTTCCCTCTTGAAATTAAAAATATTTTCTTTTAGTTTTATTCATAGATATCTTCCCAACTATGAGATTCTATTATATTGGATTGAATTTCCTATTCCATAATTTCTATCTCGTCATGAATACTTATATGAAAAAAATATTCCTTTAACAAAATTAATTCCAACATTTTGGAGTATGATATCTCTTTATAGGTTATTATTTGTACAACTCCATTTTAATACATCAATGGAAGTTATTATTAAAATGAAAACACCAATAAAGTTAAATAGATATCCCAAAATATCATAAAGTAAAATAATAATATCTATAACATTAATGTTAATGAATTAATAGTCCTTTCTGATTGTCAATCAGTTTTTGGATTAGAGGAAGTGCTTAAAAGAATCTGTGAATCATGAGCATTAATATGAAATTTACAAAATCATGATATAAAACATGGACTGTAAATGAATATAATTGAAAAATGGTCACCACAAAGTCTTATATATAAATTAATATATATATATATATGCGTGAAAGACTCTCTAATGCTAAATATTCTATTATATATAGGAAATGTTATAATATTGTAATGTGGTAAATATTAACTTAGATGGAATCATTCATTTTTTGTGTCCTTGGAAATATAGTGACGAAGCCCACAGTAATATCATAATATTTTCACATTATAATATTTATAGGATGCATGAATCACATAGTATTGAGACCTTGTTTTTACCTTATAATAAATTAAAATATTTCAAAATATATTTCCTGAGCCAGGATTTGAGATAGAGTGTGATTCTAAGGCTCGGTGTGCCTGAAGAAAATTTTATAGAAATTTTATATAGATTTTATATTGTGTATAAAATTTTACATAAGAATGATGGTATAACTCATAATTGGATGAAAGAATTAGAATTATGAGACCATGGTTGATTCTTGAAATCAACTTTTACCCTATG
This sequence comes from Viscum album, assembly GCA_963277665.1. Classification (NCBI taxonomy): domain Eukaryota; kingdom Viridiplantae; phylum Streptophyta; class Magnoliopsida; order Santalales; family Viscaceae; genus Viscum; species Viscum album. The sequence goes on from OY728164.1 coordinate 1,488,968,914, forward strand.
TGTGACCTAAACTAGGATGGAAACGGGCTCTAGGGAATATCTCCCATTGGTAGTACGTTTATTGTAATAAATAATTAATTAAATTAAATACATAATACTTTTGAAAGAAATAAAATTACATGAAATTAAACACCATGAGGATTTAACTGTGTTTATCCTCACAGTCCTGGTACTTTTGAGACCTTTTATTGCATCCTTTTGTTAGAAAATCGCATCAGATGATGCTCAAAGGCCAGATCAAAGAATATTGGGGCAGAACGAACATAACATATTCCATTTACTATTAGCGAGTAGATTACTTGATGATGAACAATTGAATTTTCATGTTGGAATCATCATATTTTGGTTTAGACCCTCTGTGATTAAATTTATTTGAATGAATCATATCATTTATGATATTCACCATTTTTTGGACAATTTCATGTGACCATAGAAAAATTAAATTGATTTATTCAATTCTTTTCTAAATAGAATATCCATTTTTTAATCATTTTCATAGAACACATTAATATAAATATTTAAACAAATCTTCATTTTCCCTTCATCTTCATTATACTCTTCAATGGGTGGACCTCACAGTCTCAGTTCGACATTGATGGGATATACTGAGCCCGATCAAACAAACAGAATCATAATTGAATCACAAGAGATGTCTATATTGAATAATCCATATCAATAATAAAATGATTAGAATTATTAGATTATATTTTATTAATCGAAGGTTAAATTAGTGGTGGAAGAATGATATGAAGTATACAGGTTGATTTAAAACCTCTCTATGAAGAAATAATGATATACATCCACCAAATGGATGAAAATAATATACATAACAATGATTTATATATTACTGCTGGAAATGTGTCTTAATTCAGAATAAAATATGAGATTCATCATAAAGGATCTATATAGGGAAATCTACGAAAATTCTAACTACACAATGTGTATCACGTTGAACACACGAATTGTAGTCTCCTGGTTGAAGTGCATAGGGTTTAAAAAAATTATAAGGATAGAATAACATTCTTAGTCGATGTTTTCTGCTCGTCTACATATTGAGAGTGTGGGGGAGTATCAGATTTGAGACATCGACTATGAGGTCTTACATAAATATATATTCATGGTGGATTCACTATATGGAAATTATGAAGGAGGGAGTTATGTCATCATTTTTTTGTATGGATGGTGGTTCTTGTCATTATATAGTGGGAGGTGATTCGAGAGTTCCACACTATCCAAAAGATATACATCCATGTATTGGGAAGATATATAGAAATCATCAATAGAATATCTAGTCATCCAGTATTAGATGGTGAGTAGCTAGTTTTTTCACTCATTTCCTCACATGTTGTTACGTTAAGGCTGAACACCATGTTTTTATATGGTTGATGCATTCTTTTGAGATCCAGGTGTTGATGTGGGATGTCATACCCTTGGAAATTCTGTCACAGATTCAATGCACAAATATGGTCTATGATTCAATATGGGTGATATTTTACCAACTCACATTGTCAGTACACATCCTTTATATCAGATATATAACGCCCCGACCCCAGTTACCCAGAGTCGGTGCATTATTACATAACATTGGTATGATCACAAGAAAGATCAAATCTCGAAAGACCGATTGGTTTAGTAGCCTTGGAAATACTAGATATATTCATAAGTTTTACATTACATCATAAAATGAAAAACTACTACAACAACATAATGTCTCCATAATCCACACTCATATCCCCATATAATATCCCTGCAAGTCATTCATAATTTACTTCTTCACATCCTGGGAAAAAATAAAACATAGAAAAGAGGTGAGCTCAAATGCCCAGTAAGGATAACAATATAGCGGAAACTTTCATAAATAAGAATAAACATTTTAAGGCAATGTATAACTAAAACAAAAGCCTTTTAAACTTGAACATTTAATATAGTATGGCATAAATAAAATGAAGTAATGCCATTTACTTATTCACATGGTTATTCTACTAATCGAATAATCACATGCAAAATCAATAACCACTTTCATAATGATGGAATGCATAATGTCAAACGTTAATTTCATTGTCTAGGCCTCATCCCAAGACCTAGGGGTTACTTCTAACCGGAACCCAACCCGGAGTGCCTCTAATAACTGGACACCAACCCGGAGTGCCTCTAATAACCGGACACCAACCCGGAGTACCTATAATAACCGGAGACCAAACCGGAGGGCTTACTTTTACCAGTCCCTAACCTGGAGGGCTTACTTTAACCAGTCCCCAACCTGGAGGGCTTACTTTTACCGGTCCCCAACCCGGAACATACTTGTTTAGCACATTCATCTGAAGAAAAGTTTGAAATATAACATAAACATTTGTGTTAAAACTAGCATACGAAATGTCAATAGTTTCACCATAAACTATGAATGGTATAAAATAGCACATCCACATTAAAACATATCACAAAACCTTCAATAAAATATAGAAGTTTTGTATTATAATAAATCAACTTCAAATAATCTTAAAATCCATCAAAGGATGTTGACATAGATGAAATCAAAATTCTTTTAAAAGAAGTATATCCTTTTATTTTGAAAACATTTAAGATCCATATAAAATAAAACATTTTCTTTAAAAATATTCTTATAAGCTTGTAAGGAAAGCTTCGACGATTTTATAACGGCGGAAAGTAACTGCACCCGCCGTATAAGTTAAAAAAAACATTCTTACCTCAATTCTGTCGAAAAGGTTAAAAAGGACCTTGTTTTGAAAACGACGGAAAGATTCCTTTATAAACCTCTTATAAAAAGTCAAACAAGGGTATAAATGACTTTAACCCATATTCTTGTAAATAGTAAAAATGTTTTGAAATACATTTTTAAGAAACATGGATGTGGATGATAAAGAGATCCCAGTAGATTATTACGTATAAACAACCTCGGATAATGAAGAGATTGTGAAATAACCCTTACCTTGTACTTTTCCTTGGTTGGGGTAGGTTAACCTCCTGTATAATGGTGAAATAATTGTTATTAAATTATACAAGAATTATATATATTAATATGATATCATATATGATCTTTTAACATTGATTTGTTAATAATATCTTAGAATTATCGTCGTTTCGGGTGTTAACTTACATGTTTTCTTTTATATGTTTTGTTACGTAAGACATGTTTGTAAAGGATAGGTTGTATATTATTCATATCCAGAATTATATCAAGTCCTTAAACATCATTTTTAAATCATCAAATGATAATTATACTTGAATGGATATGATGGAGAATGAATCTCATCGCGTTCGTGGAGACGGTAGTCCGTACGTACGCACGAGCGACAATGTCATTCTTTTGATATTAAAATAATATATAAATGGATGGTATATCATATATACAGAATCATTAACATGTTATATTTATTATTTACATGAGTTACATATCATTATTATACCCATCCAAATAATAATATATTGAATAACAATTACACCACGACGTGGAGACGGTAAGCCGTACGTATGCACGTATGGTGACATGTTATTCAAAGGGTGGATAGAATACTGAATATGGTTGTACCATATTTATAATAACATCACAGTATATGTAAGATACTGGAGTTATTATTTTATAATGGTAAGAACAAAGAAAGAGGAAGTGGAAGAAGAAAGGAACTTGGAAAAGGGTGGTGAAATCATTACCTCTTCTTCGGGTTCTTCCTTTTGATTTGATCAAAAGGGATCCTTAGGTTGGCTTTCTGATCAAACTAAGGCCTCTAAGTTGTAGTGAGGGATGTTGGGAGAGTATTTGGGCAGAGTTTGGCCGAACCAAAAGGCTTTGAAGGTGTGAAGAAATGAGAAGGAGGAGTCCCCTTTTATAAGAGGGGTGAGGGGCACCTTTGGAAAAGCTAGAAATATTAATTTATAATAAATTCATATTCGGTTTCTAATGGCTCCAAAGTTTATTATTCAAAGGTTAAGGTGGGGATAGGTCGAAATCCACTCAACCAATAGAATTTAGACAGGTTTGGGTACTTATATTAACCTTATCTTTAAGTATTAACTCTAAGTTAATTAGTTTCACTTTTACAATGTCTCTTTGTATGTTTATATAATATGGTTAATAAACTTACTATATACATCCAAGCGACCCCCAAGTGGTCCATTAATGAGGAACCTATCATAATATAAGTCTCTTGGCCGAACCTTAGATTTTTAGGAATTTAATATCAATTAATAATATAATATTTGTTTTAAGAACTCTTTTATGTCAATTTTGACACTATTCAATAATTGATTTTTGTGAAACTCCTAACAGATTGATTACTTCAAACAAAGTCAATTAAATAAATCCTAATATATAATATTATCATATAAAATTAGTTTAATTCATTAAAAGTTTCATATTATAATTATTTGGGTATTTATAAGATCAATTATTTAAATTTTTCACTATTTTAGTAATTACTGCATCATCATTGTGTCATAAATAAAATAAATTATTTAATGTCTAAAAATTATAAATAAAATATCATTATGTAGGAAATCTTTTTATATTTCTAATGAATATTTATAATCGAAAATCCAACATGTATAACCCTATGTAAAAATTGTTCTTCTAAAAGATGTAAGCTTATGCCATTTTTATTTTTATTTTAACTTTATTAATATAATGTGTCCCTACCACATACAAGTGGCTCCAAGGGGTCCCCAAATTGACCCAAGGATGCTCATGGTCGGGTATGTGTCCACCAATAAGGTTAGGACACGTCTTAGGGTAATTTTGTATTATTATAATATTATTTTTTAACCCTTATTTACCGGATTTACCCTTTAACCATGGTAAATAAAATATTTACCGCAGTAATTATTCAAAATGTGTAAAAATAAAAGTTACCTATTTACATAATTTGGACATCCTGATTCCAAATATGGAATCCATTTTCCTAGATTAAAAACACAGAAGTGGCAGAAATTAATTTAAAATTAATTCCCGCTGTCAAAACAAAAAGCGTGTTTTTAAGAGGTAATAACTATCAAAAGATTGACACTTGTTTATGTTTGATTTAATTGTAAAATTATGTCCAATGACCAAAATTATATTAAATGGTAAAAATATATTCTAAATATACTTTAAAACCACTCGAATTCAAAATATATCACTATTAATTATTTTGATTTAAAAAGTTGTTTTTAATTAAAATTTAGTAATTTTCACTATTCATCAAAATATGAAAGTTATCCGAAATGTACCAAAATTTCACCCTAGGCTAATTTTGATATTCCGAATCCAAAAATGAAGTCCATTTTGAAATATAGAATATATATGAATTCAAAAAGTAGGTATTACTATTCACAACGGCTAGTTTAATTAGTTATGGTGTGTTAGAACTCGGTGTTGCGTACAACACACGCTATCACATTATTCAATGGGAAACGTACCGTGGAATCTTGGGGTGTTTCATTTTAAATTTTTGATGTCCCCATTTAGTCAAAAAGTTTAAAATATTGTATTTAAAAAGGTTTCACTATTAGAAGTTGATAAAAGTGAAATACTGAAAATGAATCTGTTCTTGCATTATGACTAAGAAACTCATAATAGGGATTCTAAAATTATAAGGATTATATAAAGTTCAAAATGTAGTTAATACTATTCATGACATCTTTTAATGGTGTGATTGAACTTAGTGTTGCGTGTAGTGCAAGTTATTGAATTATTTTGAAGAAATAACACACTATGAAATCTTGGGGTGTTACATTCTCCCCTCCTTCAATAAATTGCGTCCTCGCAATTTGAAATTGTTCTTAAAAAATAAAAGGTTGAAAGTAGAAAATATATTTGTGGGAAAAACCACATCGGAAATTGGGTTACTAAAATTTAGTCTTAATATGAGGAAAAGAGAAATCAAAGGGTCACCACCAAATTATGATCTCGATTAGGAGAACATTGGTGGAAATTAGAGACATATAATCGGAGGAAAAACGTAAATATTTATAGGTAGTGATTGAGTTCATCAATCACAAACAAGTGTATAATTGAGGTCCTTAAATTCATCAATCTATGATGATTTGAAATACCATCGGTTCAACAAAACATAGGGTATTAGGATAACACATTTTTGACGTTTCAAAATATCTTAGTTGAAATCCCACATCGAAAAATGAATTAATGAGGCCTCTATTTAAAATAAAGAGTGGAAAGTATGAAGATTACCGAAAATAACACATACTAGGGATCCATGTAAGAAAATATGGATATGGAAGAAAAATCTAGCCATCAATTATCTGATGGAGAGTGGTAGAAAACATGGCTATGAAAAGGCCAACAATCCCAAAGCCATAAATTAGTGATGATTTAAGGTACCATCTAGGACAACATTTTTGTTCTAAGTTCCTTTTATTAATGATGAGGAATTTATTTATGAGATTGGATAAGATCATAAGGAGATATACTTAGTTTATAATTAGAGTTTTATCCATTAATAAATTTCTACCAAAACTCATCATTCACTCGTAAAAAAAGTTTTATTTATACTATTCATAGAGGGTTCCAAAATAAACGAATTTATAATTCATCTACCAAATCTTTTAAAAAACTACTTTATTTAATCCAGGACATCTCGTGGGATAGTGGTAGGTGATACACCCTTGTCACCCTTTGGTTGCGGGTTCAAGTCTCACAGCCTTGCCGGACGCGACGAGTTGCCGCCCGACCTCCGGGTTGTCCTTTTATGGTAATCCAAAATAATCCAAACTAGAACTATCCAAAATACTTCTGTCTAAACTCACAATCCAACATTTATAAGGAAGGTAAACATAATATAGATCCTTTTTACCCTGTAATAGAATATGAATACCTTCATCATGTATTACCATATTCCTTATTGATTACATTCATGCTCCCTTATTCCATATAGAATGCTGGATATACTTCATTAATCCAAAAATGTTTTAAACCCCAACAATGATGGAATATACAAATCATTAATCAGTTCCAAGGTAGTCAAGAATATCCAATATAATTTATCCAAAACAATCACATATTATTCCAAAATCACTACCTCAGTATCAGAACTATATTATGATTTATCAATCTCTCAACCATATATTTTCCAAAAATTTATCCTGCTATTGAGTGACTTTTCTTTGTTCCACACAATCTCAAGTCCTTAATGAAATAGTACTGCAGTACAATCCTTATATACTCCATAATTATTATAACAAGTACATTGTTGATACAACACTCAATTGACATAATCAACATAAGAACTCTAATCATTCCTCTTCATCTGTGGTAGTATCATAACTTGATTATTATCCAATAGCATCATTTGCGGCATAGTCTGATGACTGGGGCATAGGTTCGCGTAGTGTCTAAACTCCTTGCAAATGAAACATTGTACATTTGAAACCATTTTCTCACCCTTGCAGTCACGTACTTTGTGCCCTTTTCCTCCACACTTATAACAAACTCTCATTCCTTTCAGGCAAGTTCCAGGGTGTTTCTTCCCACAGTTACCACATATGGGAAAATTTTTCTTTTCCCTCTTCCCTTTATCCATTTTTCTCTCTTCCATCCTTTTCTTCTCTTGCTTCCCTTCAAAGCCATAGGACTCAGTAAACTCTTTACTTATCTTATCAACACATGATGTTATTTCTTCATATGATGATAATACATGGGAGACTATTTCTCTTATAAATTCTAGCTTAAGACCATGAAAGATATGATCCTTCCTTCTCTTTGGATCATGTGCATTTCTGGAGTTCTCATTCCTTCTACTGGGCGCCATTTCTAAACAATGGCATAAACTAGATCAGTTTATGAATCAAAATACATAATCCCATACTTATAAAACACCTAACATAAATTGAACTATTTATGAATATAATCCATAATCATAAGAATGTTTTCTTTGAGGAAGTATATACTCATAATCCCTTCAAAATGATTTGTAAAGAAAATGAGAGTTATCCTAAGCATATCCCCCGGGAGTGTCGTAACCAAGAGTGCAGCAAGGCCCGTTGTCGTGCACCAGTTCCCGTTCGAGTCTAGCTCAAAGCGGTGTTTTCGGGTTTTACCCCTAGGTACATCTGTGCCAGAGCCGCCTCTACCTGCTCGTATCCAGACAGGGATGTATTGCTTGGAAAACTCACAAAATCTCTACAATACCAAAATTCTAGGAAGTTCTTCTATACTAATCCTCAAAGTTCATCTTAGGTCTACGTGCTCTAATCAGAGTTTATCTAAATCTAGCTTCCAAGGTTTGTACTAAACTTCCTCTGATACCAACTATAACGCCCCGACCCCAGTTACCCAGAGTCGGTGCATTATTACATAACATTGGTATGATCACAAGAAAGATCAAATCTCGAAAGACCGATTGGTTTAGTAGCCTTGGAAATACTAGATATATTCATAAGTTTTACATTACATCATAAAATGAAAAACTACTACAACAACATAATGTCTCCATAATCCACACTCATATCCCCATATAATATCCCTGCAAGTCATTCATAATTTACTTCTTCACATCCTGGGAAAAAATAAAACATAGAAAAGGGGTGAGCTCAAATGCCCAGTAAGGATAACAATATAGCGGAAACTTTCATAAATAAGAATAAACATTTTAAGGCAATGTATAACTAAAACAAAAGCCTTTTAAACTTGAACATTTAATATAGTATGGCATAAATAAAATGAAGTAATGCCATTTACTTATTCACATGGTTATTCTACTAATCGAATAATCATATGAAAAATCAATAACCACTTTCATAATGATGGAATGCATAATGTCAAACGTTAATTTCATTGTCTAGGCCTCATCCCAAGACCTAGGGGTTACTTCTAACCGGAACCCAACCCGGAGTGCCTCTAATAACCGGACACCAACCCGGAGTGCCTCTAATAACCGGACACCAACCCGGAGTACCTCTAATAACCGGAGACCAAACCGGAGGGCTTACTTTTACCAGTCCCTAACCTGGAGGGCTTACTTTAACCAGTCCCCAACCTGGAGGGCTTACTTTTACCGGTCCCCAACCCGGAACATACTTGTTTAGCACATTCATCTGAAGAAAAGTTTGAAATATAACATAAACATTTGTGTTAAAACTAGCATACGAAATGTCAATAGTTTCACCATAAACTATGAATGGTATAAAATAGCACATCCACATTAAAACATATCACAAAACCTTCAATAAAATATAGAAGTTTTGTATTATAATAAATCAACTTCAAATAATCTTAAAATCCATCAAAGGATGTTGACATAGATGAAATCAAAATTCTTTTAAAAGAAGTATATCCTTTTATTTTGAAAACATTTAAGATCCATATAAAATAAAACATTTTCTTTAAAAATATTCTTATAAGCTTGTAAGGAAAGCTTCGACGATTTTATAACGGCGGAAAGTAACCGCACCCGCCGTATAAGTTAAAAAAAACATTCTTACCTCAATTCTGTCGAAAAGGTTAAAAAGGACCTTGTTTTGAAAACGACGGAAAGATTCCTTTATAAACCTCTTATAAAAAGTCAAACAAGGGTATAAATGACTTTAACCCATATTCTTGTAAATAGTAAAAATGTTTTGAAATACATTTTTAAGAAACATGGATGTGGATGATAAAGAGATCCCAGTAGATTATTACGTATAAACAACCTCGGATAATGAAGAGATTGTGAAATAACCCTTACCTTGTACTTTTCCTTGGTTGGGGTAGGTTAACCTCCTGTATAATGGTGAAATAATTGTTATTAAATTATACAAGAATTATATATATTAATATGATATCATATATGATCTTTTAACATTGATTTGTTAATAATATCTTAGAATTATCGTCGTTTCGGGTGTTAACTTACTTGTTTTCTTTTATATGTTTTGTTACATAAGACATGTTTGTAAAGGATAGGTTGTATATTATTCATATCCAGAATTATATCAAGTCCTTAAACATCATTTTTAAATCATCAAATGATAATTATACTTGAATGGATATGATGGAGAATGAATCTCATCGCGTTCGTGGAGACGGTAGTCCGTACGTACGCACGAGCGACAATATCATTCTTTTGATATTAAAATAATATATAAATGGATGGTATATCATATATACAGAATCATTAACATGTTATATTTATTATTTACATGAGTTACATATCATTATTATACCCATCCAAATAATAATATATTGAATAACAATTACACCACGACGTGGAGATGGTAAGCCGTACGTACGCACGTATGGTGACATGTTATTCAAAGGGTGGATAGAATACTGAATATGGTTGTACCATATTTATAATAACATCACAGTATATGTAATATACTGGAGTTATTATTTTATAATGGTAAGAACAAAGAAAGAGGAAGTGGAAGAAGAAAGGAACTTGGAAAAGGGTGGTGAAATCATTACCTCTTCTTCGGGTTCTTCCTTTTGATTTGATCAAAAGGGATCCTTAGGTTGGCTTTCAGATCAAACTAAGGCCTCTAAGTTGTAGTGAGGGATGTTGGGAGAGTATTTGGGCAGATTTTGGCCGAACCAAAAGGCTTTGAAGGTGTGAAGAAATGAGAAGGAGGAGTGCCCTTTTATAAGAGGGGTGAGGGGCACCTTTGGAAAAGCTAGAAATATTAATTTATAATAAATTCATATTCGGTTTCTAATGGCTCCAAAGTTGATTATTCAAAGGTTAAGGTGGGGATAGGTCGAAAACCACTCAACCAATAGAATTTAGACAGGTTTGGGTACTTATATTAACCTTATCTTTAAGTATTAACTCTAAGTTAATTAGTTTCACTTTTACAATGTCTCTTTGTATTTTTATATAATATGGTTAATAAACTTACTATATACATCCAAGCGACCCCCAAGTGGTCCATTAATGAGGAACCTATCATAATATAAGTCTCTTGTCCGAACCTTAGATTTTTAGGAATTTAATATCAATTAATAATATAATATTTGTTTTAAGAACTCTTTTATGTCAATTTTGACACTATTCAATAATTGATTTTTGTGAAACTCCTAACAGATTGATTACTTCAAACAAAGTCAATTAAATAAATCCTAATATATAATATTATCATAGAAAATTAGTTTAATTCATTAAAAGGTTCATATTATAATTATTTGGGTATTTATAAGATCAATTATTTTAATTTTTCACTATTTTAGTAATTACTGCATCATCATTGTGTCATAAATAAAATAAATTATTTAATGTCTAAAAATTATAAATAAAATATCATTATGTATGAAATCTTTTTATCTTTCTAATGAATATTTATAATCGAAAATCCAACATGTATAACCCTATGTAAAAATTGTTCTTCTAAAAGATGTAAGCTTATGCCATTTTTATTTTTATTTTAACTTTATTAATATAATGTGTCCCTACCACATACAAGTGGCTCCAAGGGGTCCCCAAATTGACCCAAGGATGCTCATGGTCGGGTATGTGTCCACCAATAAGGTTAGGACATGTCTTAGGGTAATTTTGTATTATTATAATATTATTTTTTAACCCTTATTTACCGGATTTACCCTTTAACCATGGTAAATAAAATATTTACCGCAGTAATTATTCAAAATGTGTAAAAATAAAAGTTACCTATTTACATAATTTGGACATCCTGATTCCAAATATGGAATCCATTTTCCTAGATTAAAAACACAGAAGTGGCAGAAATTAATTTAAAATTAATTCCCGCTGTCAAAACAAAAAGCGTGTTTTTAAGAGGTAATAACTATCAAAAGATTGACACTTGTTTATGTTTGATTTAATTGTAAAATTATGTCCAATCACCAAAATTATATTAAATGGTAAAAATATATTCTAAATATACTTTAAAACCGCTCAAATTCAAAATTTATCACTATTAATTATTTTGATTAAAAAAGTTGTTTTTAATTAAAATTTAGTAATTTTCACTATTCATCAAAATATGAAAGTTATCCGAAATGTACCAAAATTTCACCCTAGGCTAATTTTGATATTCCGAATCCAAAAATGAAGTCCATTTTGAAATATAGAATATATATGAATTCAAAAAGTAGGTATTACTATTCACAACGGCTAGTTTAATTAGTTATGGTGTGTTAGAACTCGGTGTTGCGTACAACACACGCTATCACATTATTCAATGGGAAACGTACCGTGGAAGCTTGGGGTGTTTCATTTTAAATTTTTGATGTCCCCATTTAGTCAAAAAGTTTAAAATATTGTATTTAAAAAGGTTTCACTATTAGAAGTTGATAAAAGTGAAATACTGAAAATGAATCTGTTCTTGCATTATGACTAAGAAACTCATAATAGGGATTCTAAAATTATAAGGATTATATAAAGTTCAAAATGTAGTTAATACTATTCATGACCTCTTTTAATGGTGTGATTGAACTTAGTGTTGCGTGTAGTGCAAGTTATTGAATTATTTTGAAGAAATAACACACTATGAAATCTTGGGGTGTTACAAGATATAAGAGTTTGATAGAGTGTTTGAGAAAGTTATTTATATGGGATATCATTCAACATCATGGGTATCCCTTGATGATGATATCCAATCATTACAAATTCTATATGTCATAGTTGTGGAGATTCCCACGAGAGGAATTCATGAACCAAAAAAGGATGATGAGATAAATTCACCACCAGACCAATGTGAAGACCAATAAAAGTATCATATTATGGACGATATGTTGAGGGATTACACGTAATCCATTATATATAGCTAGTAGAATCACTTTCATAAGTAGATTCATCATATCACAACAAAAAATAATCTATTACCAGTATGGGGCCTTTTGAAGACCTATATGGGATACATGGATTTTCACTATTATGATTTGTAGAGATTTTGATATTTCTCTTGTGGGTGGAGCGATGTTGTAGGTGAAAATAGATAAATTAATGGCCATACATTATTTGATGAGGATATCCCAGAGTAGGTATAATTCATAAAAATATTTCCATTATAGGCACATGCAGTTTGATAAGAGAGAAAAATTATCCTGAGAGTCTCCTCATAATGAGGATTGTTGTGGTCTGTTTTGGGAGGTAGGCAATCCTCATGCTTTATCAGGACATTAAATATCATTTAGAGGGTTCGTGATATTTCTTACCACCTCTACATACACTAAATATTGATAGTGGTCAAGACATGTTCAATTTATTACAAATGATGAGATACATTCATGACTCCATGAATTTCATTAAATAGAGAGCACTCGACATTAAGGATGGATCCACCTTTGCTGAGAACCCAGTTGCGATCAAGAATCAATATGAGGGGGTGATATGTTGATGGTTCATCCCTTTGTTTCAAGTATTTTTGCAGCACATAAACATCCATGAGAGATCATGGGAGTGGGAGAGCCATATGCGGGGTCAGTATCCTTAGTTTTCTGTTTAACTTCACTTTTCTGTGATGGAAATTATGAATTATATAATGATGTAGATACTGAATTTTTTTCCTTATAATACTTTTCTATATATACATATATATTTAAAAATAAATAAGATAAGATAACATGAAATTTTGATGCCCGGTGTGACAATTTTTATTATCAAAATATTAAATATCTTTTATATTATGTATGGAAAATTTCATAATGAAAACGGGATACCTCTTAAAGAAAATCATGGATCATAAATATGATATCTCGACTGAGTTTTGAATGTGTTTTTTAACTATGGAACAAACAAAAATAGTTTAATATGGGGAGTTCAAATATCTCACCCATTAGAAGTAAGTTCAATGAATAAATAAAAGACATAAATTAATTAGATAATAATTTTGAAAAAAATATTGTTCCTTTAAATATATCTCAATTTTGAATTAACAAGGGTTGGCCTGAAAATTATTTTACCATCAATAGCTTATCCTTCCCTATTTTATTGGAAAACCATATCAGATGATGCCAGAAAATTTGATAATAGATGTTCACGATGAAATAAACATAATGAAATCTTTATAATGTTGGTGAGCATGTTCTTCGATGATGAATGATCCAATATCCAAGTAGGACTCATTAATTTGTGGTTTAAGATCCCTTTGATAAAATTTATTGAGTAGAATCGTCCTTTTTATGATAGGAAATAATATTTTGACCAATTCATGTTTCCATTTCATAATTTATTTAACTTAATCAATTGTTTTTTACTTGAATATCTACATTATTTATTTTTATTCAACAAATATTATCCAATTACTGTTGAATGTATTCCAATTTTTCATTCCCTCTAAATTTATTCACAATGTTCACTCGTTTGACCCCGTGATCTTGGATTGATGTTGATGTTAGCTACTAAGGCCAATCAGACCCCTGAAATCAGATAGATTCATGGGAGAAAGATAGAATGTTGATTTAGGAATAAATATGGAAATATTTAATTTTATATATTATGTTTTTTATGATAGTTTGCAAAATCCATGGAGTTTGAATGATAGGAGGCATACAAGTTGAGTGAAAAACCCTCAAGGATTGACGTAACCGATTTATGGTCCCCATATGGCCAAAAATGATAGATCTGGTAGAGATACAAAGATAATAATTAGAAGAAAGGATGAAAGAGAAGAAATATAGTTGATTCAATGTGTTGGTAGAACTTCTAGAAATATATGAAAAATATCCACTCCACACCGAGTATCATGACGAAAAAGTGGAATGTATCCCCACAGCTCCGATGATTTGGGATTCCATTGTTAATACCGATGGAATGAAATGTATCCATCCTACACAACATGTACCATATCCATGGGTGGAATAGAAGTGTGGTGGATGAAAAGAGAATGACCGCATGTGGGAATACACTCCCAAGAACACTATTGATTACTGAAGTACACAAACATGTTCAAAAGGATACATCCTAGTCCCAGATAGTTTGGAAACACAATATAGTCTACCAGTATGTCATGTAATACTACACGGGTTGGGAGATATGTACCTCTATGGATATGTAAAGGAAAAATATTAGGACCACAATCCATGTGGTTCCCCTCACGCATTGTGTACCCCTCCTATCCTTTTGAGGAAGCTATAATCACTACTATCTACTTCATTTGGGATCATATTTTTCTATAGGAGTAGCCTATACCATGTTTTTTTCATGTATAATTCAATGCTTCCCTCCAATATGGATTTAATGAAACAATGTAAAATTTTCTAGTAATGACACTTATTTGAGGATACTTAAGATAATATCGATGATTTGGAATAAGATCATCTGATATAATAGAGTGGAACCCCCCCACCCACCCAATAGATTGGGTGTGGGTCTAATACATATGATTTCAGAGTGGAACCCCCTATCATATTTGGTGATGGTCCTCGATGACCAGAGTAAAACCCCATATCACAACATTGTACATGTGATCGACCAAAAGAGAGGAACTACCATCCGCTTCACCGTGATTCCTCTACCTTTCTATTGTATCCCCATATTAGATATGGTGTGGTACCTAGATTACCTTAGTGGAACCAATACATTACACAAGGGAATGGATGCTCGATATATAGTTTGGAAACCCTATTATTTTTTTAGTCAGTCCCCTACCATCTGAGTGGAACCCGCTATCAGATAGGTTGGAGGTCTCTAATGTATAGAGTGGATCCTCCTATCACACCCGGGAACAGGTCATTGTCCTTTAGTGTGTATCCCCCATCAGGTTAGGAGTGTGTCCTCTAAAAAATTAGTGGAACACCCTATTGTATATAGAGAGTGTCCTCGTGACAACAATGTATAAACCCTATAATAAAAAAGGTATCATTTCTTCTACATTGAAATCATTCCTCCCTGACAATGTGATATATTGGTGAGGTGTGGGCCTTCAGACAATTAAATATGAGCATATACATGATATTTTAAGAATAATTGATTGACTTTTGGAAATAGCCTGAAACTTTTTCTTGTTATTATATATGAGATATAGATCCCCTTTCTTCCTCATTTTATTCTTTTAAATAATAATGTATATATACATCTATATCAATACCATTGTATTTGGATACTCCCTTTCTATGGGATGTAATGATGTGTTGGGCGTGCCGCATGCTTTTAATTTTTATCTTATCATGGATACATGATTTCACACTCCTACTATGGTTGGAAAATACCTGATGTGTAGTTAGTATAATCACTATTTTTATCACCCTCTATTTGGATGAGGTTACTCATTCTCTTTCTTGGGTTAAGCTACATTATGGGTACTATTATACATTCCTTCTACCCCTACTGTTTCTGTTACTCATCCCCCATCACCTTTTGATGATTCTTACTGGGAATGTATATACTCTCCCATACATGGGATTTACCCATATGTTTTTTGTCTTATGTAGATTAGGGATATATCATTGGGTCATAGGAAGAGAATAGAGTTATTGGGTGTTGAGGACCACATCTGGTGGTTGTATCATAGAAATTAGGAACAAGGATATCTCAACAGTTTAATTATATATATTTTTATGATGGGATATATTTCATGTTGGGCCTGTAATTTTTACCTTTTACATTTCTTTAAAATTTTGATACATCATCTCACAGTATAGGTCATTCATATGTTGTCTACTTTCTTCCAAAAAAATCCTTTTATTATATTTACTATTCACTTTTACAATTAGGCAGTTGGGTGTGTGAGTAATGATACATAGGAAAAGGCATCCAATTTATGATATTACTTTTAGAGTGTTTCATCACCCATGTACTATAGTGGTATGCTTGGGGTAGTTTCATCTCGAGCCCTAGTGAGGTTTAAATCATCAGACTTATGATGTTTCTATCATCCATAACGTATTTAAAACCAAAATTGTGATATATAATTAGAAATATATGACTTTGTAGTATCATTTTAAAATTGATCTTTCATATACATATACATATTGGTGATACAATGGTGTATAGTAAATCTCATGATATGAGAATGATCTAATAATTCCCATTTCATCTAAGGTATTGATAAAAAATGTAGCCTCCTTAAAAATTTTGGAACACTATATTGATAAAAATTTATTCCAATATTCCATCATTTAAGGATATAGTTTATATAAATAAATCCCATAATCTAGATTAGAAGTATTTCACTATTCCATTAGTGATGGATAATAAATATTTTTCAAAATTAGTGATGAAACCACATACCTAATAATTATAATATCCATATTTACTAAATTTATAAGCATATAATCCTTGATAATCAATATTTTTATCCAGACACGACTTTATTTTATTCATAATGAATTTGATGAATTTTATTCCTTCCCTTAGTGAATGTTTCTTGATAAATCATGAACCTTGATTAGCTTGAGCAATCTCATTTTCATCTAGTTGAGATCTTACTATAAAAATATATATTTCACAAACTTATGATTTCTGTATATTTATCATATTTCAATGTATATATAATGCCAACATATCTTTAAAGAAAATATTATTGATGCTAAAAAGGGATCAAGAATTTTATAATTATATTCATGATTTATTGACTTCCTTTATTAATAGGAAATAATTTTATCATTTTACTTAAGGATGCACCTCCACACATTCTTCGATACATCACTATATATAAAAAAATAAAACCCTTCATAATGATGGCTTAAATATCAAGTCATTGATGAATATTCTCTTAAATTATTCCAAGAAAAAATTAAGATTATATTTTCTATGTATTAACATCACCTTTATGTGTTAACATCGATAATATGTTAGCCAATTTGGAATATTTTTAAATAGAACCACTATTATAAACTTTCAATCCATGAAAAATAAATACCATAGTTATATTTTTTAGTGTCATAAATCAATAAATTAACATTATCTTCTTAGAAAATACATATATAAATTCCTTTGATAGAATAAGAACCTGGGAAGAAACAATAAAAATACATAATTCGTACTTACACAATTTCCCATATATCCATTTTTTCATACGAGTCATAAAAATGAATAAAAAGTGGTTCTAATGGTTATCTTTTCAGTTAGAGTATAATATGATTTTATCAATTAGTATGAAAATTATTTTATCATGTCATTCCCTATAAAGTATTATCAATCATATCAATAAAATGATTGGGTGTATTAGTCAATAAAATTGGAAGTATTATAAACTTGTTATGACTACAATAGGTCAAAATTAATATATTTGGGATATATTCCATATTAAAATGAAATTAATGATACCTAAAATGATGATTGGTCCTTTAAAAATATAGATCTTATATAATTTTATAAAATAATTAATACGTTAATGGAATGGTTTACTTGATCTTTATAATAATGTAATTTATTTCCCCATAATCTATGCACAACCTCATACACTCGTTAATATTATTAATGATAGTAATTGCGTATCCCCATGGAGGAACACTATGGCCTATAAATAACATTTCACACAAATCCATTATTAGATACATTAGATTCACTTTTTCAACTTTTTTCTTTCTATATTTAGTGTTTGATATAATATTTTTATCATGGATTAAATCTACATAAAACTGAAACAATTTCTCTAGTGGATTTTAATATAATTTTTTAATAAACAATAAATATTTTAATTAAAATTATTTACATATTAAATATAATTATTACCTTCCCATCCATAGATCATGCCTATTACTGTCCAAAAATAGTTCACATCAATAGATCTAAAAGCATTATATCTAAAAATGAGTTAATCCTACCATCATGATGTAGAGGACTCAAAATTGAATAGTAATCTCCATCTCTTAGAAAATGAGGTTTTTTTTATAATTTGAATTCCAGTACATACAGAAGATTATATCATTGTAAAACCAAGGTATAATTGTGAATTCCCAATATATATTATGTCTATCGTTTATAATGAAAATTAACTAACACACCCTTCTTGATGTAATATTTCTTGTAGGAGTTTTGACTGGAAACTCCCTTCCTATGTTTAATGGAAATATATAATTTTGAAAGAAAATTTAATGATATAAAAGGTAGTTATTATCATAAATCAATTGAACCATTAACTAAATTTTTTAATATGAATATTTATTATTATGCTACTCATTTATTATCTTTAACAATTTTTCTAGTTATTACATAATATTGGACTTCCTCTAATAGAATATTTTATGATATAATCCCTTGATGAATGAGACACTGGTTTACATAATTCCCCATTTATCTAAGGATAATGCACCTAAAAAATTTAGTTTCTTTCTTTCCTGTAAATTTAGTACCGAGATAACCCTTATCTCAACACCTTTAACAAACTCACATTCCCATAAAACATTTCCCATGTTATTTCCTTAGATAATATTCATTTGAATGATATTTCCCCACTTAATTCTTGTTTTTTGATGCATTCCGTTTTTTTGTCTATATAAAATATTACATTCATTTAGATTACCTTGAATATATAGTATATTTAAATTAATTTCAAATTTATTATGGTACATAATATAATTTCAACATATGCTTAAAATGATTGAGATATATTTCCCCTTAGTTTTCTGGATTAAACCCTTCCTGGAAATTCACAATAATTTATTCTAGATAATCTATGTAATTTAGAGTATATATGGGTATTATTGTGAAAGTTTCATCATAAAAATCAATAGATCCCAATTCCTTTCATTCATTATGAGGAATATCATTTTATTTATCTATGATCACTTAACATGGTGATAATATTTATTAAATATTGTTAAATTAATATTCTACAATTATATTTGATTAGTTTTTATTCATAGTAGTTCTTGAACAAATTCTATCATTGATATTGATAACCTTTAGTAAAATTCAAATTCATTATTACATTTTCCATTTCATTGTGTCCCATTTCTAGGAATATCTTTTTAAAGGAAAAAAAAATTTTCTCAACATCAATTGGTCTAGTAATCCCACTAAAATATGGACATATATATAACATTAAGTGGTCCAATATAACTATATCATGTGGTGGATAATTATTTTCCCTTATATATTCATTTTTATTAGTAATAACTTTTATTTACTACCCTAACATGCACATGACCATCTCAGTCGAAACACGAATGGTTATATATTTCTCATTAGGGAAGTCCCAAAATTGTTTGTGACTATTGAAACCATTATTTATCATAGTCACCATTCGTAAGAAATTGTATATAAAAAATATTCTCATATAATTTATTTATGTTACAGAATTTTATATTAAATGTGGTGTAATAATTATCATAAATAGGGTATTTATGTCTAGTTAATATCTTACTCATATAAAGGGTTTATTTAGTAATATATTTTAATCATAATAACAATTTTAAATAAATAAAAATGTTATATAAACCATGTGTAAATAATTAAATGTATATCCTCTAACTTTATAAATAATGGTGTATAGTCCTAGGTCCATAGATCATAAAATACTAATGATTAGATTGACAATCAATCCTCTCTAATATGAGAAAATACCCTTACATGAATCTCTTCCATTTCTACAACCACTTCTTCCTATCATTATAGGGAATATTTTTTTAGGTAAGACACAAAATATATAATCTACCAAAACTACAGTATAAGTTACTATATATTTAAAAATCCTTGGTTTCATTCATTGAGTAATGTTCTAAAATATATTTTTTCAAATATTCTTTTTCCAATATATAATTCCAAAAGGTTTGACTTAATTTCCTATAATACATACTACAAAAACCCAAAACCCAATAACCTAGTGAAAGTGACATCATTTTAAATATGAATAGGATATGGGTGATTATATCCTCATGACCAATATTTTTATTAGTCTTAAATAACTATATACAAAATTGATTTATATTTCTCATTTGATATAAAATATAAAACATAGTAAAAAAAATATTATCCATCCATGAACGTCATTCCAAAATTCTTTTTTCAAATCCTAGGAAAAGGAAAAAAGAATAAATGTGTGGAAAAATACTCAACAAGGCTTATGTAGAAGATAATATATTACGATTAAATAATTAATGATCAATAAGCAAAGTAATAAAATTGAAAAACAATTCTATTTAATGAATAACTTTATCATAAAATGAATCCATGAATAATATACATGTTGTATTCGCATGGATAATAATAACTAAATTTTCAATGATGGAAATGAAAAATGTATAATATCATGATCATATAATTGATCTATGATAAATTAAAATGTTGGTTCAAAAACAAAAGATACCATTTATTAAGGCTAGTAAAATTCTTTTCACATTATACTCATTGATTCTTCGAGGGGATATATATATATATATATATATATATATATATATATATATATACTGGATCCATATGTAACTCAATTTACAATTCATTCCAAATATATTTGATGATAAATTATATTTATATTTAATTTATTTTAATAAAAATATTTATATTTAGTAAATTTTATGAGGATATATGTTTTCCATAGTTAATGAAATAACCATAATGGAATTCTCTCTTCAAAAAATAATATATATATATATATATATTATATAAAGATTACACCAAGATAATATTGATTATATAAATAATTTTAATATCGATGAAAAATGTAATATCCAATTAAATTTAATCATGAAAAAATTAATGTTTCAAGAAATGTCAATGAATAAAAAATTTGAGATAAAATATGACCATTAATTAATTTGAATTATTGGGTTTTTAATAAAATTATATTGTATGAGAATGAAAGAAAAAATAAAAAAAATATAGAGAGTCTAATGAATCAATAATAAAACCTCCAATAGTTAATCATTATATAAAAAACATTGAAAAGTATTTTCATATGATAAATAGTGTCTAATGGTTATCATACTTAGAAATTTTTTCAATCAATATATATATTAAAAAGATCATTCCATGTGAATTTTTTAATTGTTCCTTGAAAATGAAACTTTTGAAGAACATTGGAAACATTCATTTCAAACCAATAAAACTAAGTCAATGATGAAATAGTTTTTACATAATAAAATAAATAAATAAATAAATATGTATTTTGTAAAATAATTTAAAACTAAATTGCGATGGAATAAGATAATCTTTATCAGATAGTGAAATAAGATCATCTTTTCTTCAAAATATGTATTTGACTGATTCAGGGATTAAAGATTGTGAATGTTAGAATAAAATATTGAAAGAGATTAAATATATAAAGGTGATTAATTTTGATGTTTTTTTATAAGTTAATTATTATAATATTACTCCAATGGAAATATAAGAAATCCAAATAATGAGATTGAAAAATAAATTTCATATCTCATAAATTACAATTTAATTTCATCCCATTGAAATAGGAAACATTGATTGATACTATAAATAAATTCAAAAAATTTATATTACTATTGAACATATCAATATGGTATTATCTACTCCACATAAAATGAAATAGGAGCATAGAAAATAAGTCTCATTGAAGATGAAATTATGATGTAGACTCCTTTACTAAAGATTTTTCAAAGATGAGTATGATTTGTACTCATATATAATGTTCTCAATATTTTCCAAAACCACATTCATTTATTATTCTAAATTTATATTTATTTTTTAATTACACCATGATCACTTATAATTTTAATAATCAATCATCATGTGTTAACTTTTTAGTTTTCTCATGCGTCTTATATCATAAAATTTACTGTTCTTGTATATAGGTTATAATTTCATAATATAGATAATTAAATTGATTTATAAATGTTATTTTAATCCTTTAAATAATCCAAAATATATACTAACTATGTGAGACATTGTTGAAAAGTAAAATTCATTGACTCTTGAAGAAGTAGTTCATGTACACACGAGTGTTGTTTAAATCATTCTTAGATGTATTTTATATGGAAAAGGGTAATAACATATAAATAAAAAATACTAGTAATCTAATGATATAATTTTTATTATATTATTAATTAAAATTAATACTTATTTGAGGTAAAATAAGAAATGAACACGAAAAGGTGGATTAAGTTGATTACATATTCATTGCATAACCTTTATTAGATATTTATAAAATGACCACAGTGTTGGTATTTTGAGAATAAGGAATTCATATATTACATATATAAGAATTTTTTGGAGAATTTTTTATTTGTTTCTCTATATATAATTTAAGATAGGTGGAAAAAATATAATATAGTTATTTTACTTACATAGTTTTAGAAATGAATGAAATAAAATTACATAAATGATTCAAATACAATAAATAAGTTTTTATTTGAAAGTTGAAACATGTGATTAAAATTTAAATGATAAGATGTTTTATGGTATAATTTCATTTAACTAATAAAATTTGGATAGGGTTAAATGTATTATTAGAACATATCTTTTGGACTAACCAATTCTTCTACCAATATGAACCATAAATTTTCCGTCAAAATTTTCATTCTTAAACCATTGTTAATTTATATATAAATGAAAAATATCTCAAAAAGGGTAGTGTATGACAAAATCCACCATATTTAATCCATAAATTTCTATTTCCAGATATTTGGGATATTAAATTATTTAATACAATATTATAGTACATAAAACACCATTAATGTAATATTAAAAACTATTCAAATACAAGAACATTAAATATTTTAATATAGAAATTTAATTTGAATATAAAATAACCAAATAAAACATTAATCATTAATATTAATAATAAAATTCTTGGGAAACCATAATTCATCCCAAAAACATTACAATTTATGTTTTCTTAATCATTTACATAGAATTTTCTACAACTTTTTCATGAAACATGTTAGTGTTTTGTAACCATTTATAGTAATTATTCCATCAATAAAAAATATAAAAAACTAATATCTACAAAATAAATTTATTATGTTGGAAAAAATATATTATATTTGTTTATAACATATTATTATCCCTTCATTAACTTATAATATAAATTAAAATTAAGAGAATAAAATTCTATAATTTTCCATCATTTAAAATAATATAATTGTCACTAACAAATAAAAATGGAAAAATGAAACCATATATCTTAATATAATAATTTTAGGTCAACATAATCTCAAAAATTAAAATATATTTATTTGTATTGATGATTTTAGAGCATTATTCTGTAGTTTTAACATTGTTCATCACATTTTATCCTCTATTAATATTATAATTATTGACATGGTTTCTATTAAAAAAGAATAAAAACAAATGGTGTTTAATTAAATAATATTAAAATACTAATTAAATATATTTAATAAAATCTTTTAAATTTTGTTATATAAGTTGGAGAAATTAATTTAATAATAAAAGAAAAAAAGTCATGCAAAAATAGGTTTTTGTTTAATGTAGTTTTTCACACTGTAGAAAATCATACATTGACTATATTACCAGTAATAATTTTATATGATTATATATATATATATTGTCTATTAATTATATCTATACTATTTATCATTTGGGGTCATTTTAATTATTTAAAAAGAATATAATTACACATATAATTTTTTGTCAAAACAATATTGATGTTTACCTTTAAAGGATATATACATTGGTTATATGCGGTTAATAATTATAAATTTCAGTAAAAATTATTATAAAAAATATGGGTATTAGTTTATTACTATAATTTTAATTATTCATAAATCCTTATTTACAAGAAAAATATTTCAATAATTATTTCTATGTATATTCTGATGTAGATTGTTCAAAATAAATATCCATCCAATCATATTAGAATTCATGTTCCCTTAAATATTAAAATATGCATTTTATTATTTTTTAATATAATATTTCAAATAACTGTAATTTATGCTGATGAGTTACAGGAGGTCAAAGTCCACCACATGGGGATTTTTTTTTCACCTTTCATGATAATATGATCCATTGTTTAATATGAAAATAATGATTCTATATTGGATAAGTAGAATTTTTATCACATGTTCTAACAAAAAAATTAAAAAAGGATCTCAACAATCTTAATAGATTGATTCCCTTGTAGGATATTATAACTGTTATCAAAATCAATATATTCTTCAGTTTGGCTAGTTATTATGGACAGTTTATCAGAAAATTTTCCGTGTTGGAATTTTCATTGAATTTTCACACCTAGAAAGAGGAAAAATTCAATTGGAATATAATATTACATGAACATTTTGATGATTTGTAGTGTTCTTTTCAATTTATCCCCAATGTATCATTCATAAGGTGGAAATTGGATGTATATTATGTTGTGACGTTTCAAGAGTGGGATAATTTATTTTTCATAATGTAAGGAAATAATGTGGTAGTTTTAGGATCACAAAAGCAGAGACATAAAAAATAAATCTATCATAATGATGAATTAGGAAAGGATTATTTTAGGTAAATAAAAAAAATTAGCACTAATACCTCTTTTGAATGATGTTCAGCTGTTCTCTGATAAACAAAATCATTGGTTATATGTTCTCTCAAATGTCTTTGGACACTAGAAAGATGTATTTGATTGAATATCTATAAGACGTTTTGGGTTTTATCTATTTCAAATTTTGTGTAAATTGATTTATATTATTTATTCATTTATTTTGAATTTTCCATGTGAGTATCTAAAAGAGTCTACGGTTGAGTGAAAACACATGGGTCTCTTATCCAATTTGATCCCTGAGAAGAAATAGTAAAAAATATATTTTTAACTTGTAATATATATTTTATTCCTCTAATAATTGAGTTGAATTCATAATAAATGGTAGAATATTGTCAGTGAATGTATCTTATAAGATTTTTATATGGTGGTGTGACCACCAATTAATGGTATTATTTTCCATGTGGATCAGTTATTTATGAGAAGGAGAACATGGTTTCTTCTTCCATCAGATTGGAAATTATAGAGTATTGCCATTAGATCTAGAAGGTAATAAACCTCAGCGGAATGAAGAGTATTATGATATGATTTGATGATATTGGTTTCCAAGTATGATGAGAGACAAAAATATATATATTCTCAGTGCCATACCTATTTTTATGTAAATGTCTAGCCAATATAATGGATTGGCTGGTTGTATTCCCTTAATGTTCTGACGTAGATGTGTGATGACGCACCCTTAAATTTTATTTCTAGAACACCCTATATTCCTTAAAAAGAAAACTAAATTTGGTTCATAAAAAAAAAGCTGACTAAACCAACATACTTCATTATGGTAAAAAATATTACTAAGATAGAGAAAATTTTAAAGTTATATGTTTATGAAATAATAAGACAACATGACATTCCCTAAGCCATCATATCTAACTATGACAATTATTTTACATATGGTTTCAAGATATCTCACAAAATAGAATTAAATACATATGAAATAAAAAGAATGGATCACAATCCATGATTTATGTGATGATTTAATATAGTAATATTATTATAGAAAATATGCATTAGAAATATTTTCTAAATTTTGGAAACACATCTGACAGAAATTTGTGAATTTTATTTTTTTATAATAACAGTTAATATTCTTTTATTCAAATACATCCTTTTCAGGAATATTATCAGCATCCATGTTGTTCTATTTTCTGATGGGTGGAGGTTTGGTAGATCAATGATTTCATAAATTATCTCATCTTGGTGACCATGGTGATGAACCTGATTACATTGATGTTATTTTTTATGAATACGTGTCACCAAAATACACTTTAAAATCATTTATATAATCATTTCTATTTTTTATTATGTTTCATCATTTTACTTATGTCATCCCCTCAATCATATGAATGATGAATTAAGATATATAGAAATACCTCCATGGGTATGTATAATATTTTGAGGTCACAAATATAGTTGGAATGGTGGAATATTCATATGTATTTTTTACATGGTGGAATTCTATTCATAAATTGTTCTTGATATACAAGAAATATAAGCAGGGCCTAGATTCCACTCATGTAAAAACCATTATTAGAATTATCTAATACCCAATAATTCTATGTCAGAGATATTAGTTAAAATTATGATTTATGTGAAATAGTTTTCATGTTAATTAAATTCATTTGGTTGATATATTATTTAAGATTGATTATGATTCACACGAAAGTTTATAGAGAGAAGATCACAAGGAGGTGTGGAATAATATATTCATTGAGAAAAATATTTTTTTAAATTATGGTGTCATATGTGGTATGTAAGGGGTTTGTTTCACGCATATGGTTTCACATTCAATAATTTATACCCTTTGTTCATTTATACAATCATTCCCTTTACTTCTCTTAATCCTTTGGATTGAAATTTCAATGTTTTTGGAAATCATGTAAGTATCATAGTATCATCACAACGTTATTATTAATAAGTAATAAACCATGATATAATATTCTACAACATAATAATTCCATTTCACATGGGTGAATCAGGTTTTAACTAATTTTGTGAACCAACCATGTGAGCTCCCTGGTGAGGTAGGTTTCCCAAAACGGTATGCCCCTAATTTTTCAAACAATGCAGTCAAACCAAGAATCCTACCCATAATCATAATAAAATATAAATTATACTATTTAACTCCTTCATATTAAATTTATTCACAATTATTTTCCCCAGTCAACTCCCATTTCATTCCAATTCATGACATGCTTATCCACATACATTCATATTGTGACTTTGGTGAGGTTTTTCCTTCTTTCAAAACAAATCACTCAAATAAGTGTATCTTATTCTCCCCATTTGATTAGTTATAACTTTTACTTTAGATATTATAGTTTCCTATGGTGTAATTTATCTATGGAATATGTTTCAATGAATAATATGCCTTTATAAATTAATTCAGTGGTTTTTAATTCCACAGTAAGACCCCTTTCACATTCTATGTCTTTTTTTACAATATGATCTTGGTTTGTTATGGTGAAAGGTAGATGGATTTATGTCCCTCTTATGTTTTGTAATTTTTTTTATTAAATTCTTTATAATAGATGTTATAAATTATTTGATTATATATATTATTATTTTAAGGTTAAATATATATGAAATGGATGTTTAAATTTTTTATTTGGTTTAATGTGTAAAACAGAAGCATACATTGAAAAATTAATATTTAATTTACTTTATGGTTTATTATGGGAATATCTTTTCAATGGAATTATTTATGTTTTAAATGAAATATGATTGGTTTGAAATAGAAAATTTCACAAGGGAATCGCCTAACCTAAAGGGGAAGACTACTGTTATGTATGTACATGGATCATTTTACATCATAAAACTAAAATTTCATTAGTTTAGGATCACTGAGTCATGTAGGGGTGAAACAACACCACTAGTCCATATAATTAACATTATAGTAGGTGATTGAATTTGTTTACAATGAATTCATGATAGAACACTTGGAAGAAATGAAATAATCTATATAATTTTTTGTGTCACAATTGGTCTAAACATTATATACCTATTTTATTTTATGGTTTATAGCTAACAATAAACTTATAATGAATTAGTTATCTCTCATAGTTCATGTTTATTATTATTTTTTTAATTTTTTAATTTTTTTCGATTTCAAAATTTGTTATGGAAATTAATTTTTTTTCTTAACTCATAGAATCAATGGATTAATTTTATATGATTCATTTCAAACTAAAAATATAGTTATTTTATAATAATTGATTTACATGGTATGAAAGGTGGGATCATATTGATATAGTTTTTATCATACTCTCCAAACACAATGTGGGTTTACATAGACCATTTCTGGAGTAGTTCAGGTAACGTAATAGCATTGTATGGAGATTAATAGTATTTTAGATAGTAACTATATTGATAATTCTATTGATATAATTTGAATGTGACCCTTATATCATGTTTGTATGTGTATCCCTTTCTTAATTATAGTGTTTCTTTGAGTTTTGTTATATCATCTATTCAGTATCCATCTCATCGATATTTTTACTCAAATTTTTTATATATGATGCTCTATTTTAAAATCAATTATGATTGTTGTTTATTTAAGTTATCCTCTGTTGTCTCTATTGTATTTATTTGAATTTTTCTTTTATTAATAATGAGGATATATAATTAAAAATATATATATCTCATTGATCATGATATTCCATTTATGGAATATTCATACCGGGTTCACGATATGGAACATTTTCTTGATTATTAGGTAATACTATACTAATGATTATACATTGATGTGCATGAAATTATTTCCATCATGTGGTTAACATAAATACCCTTATAGTCTATCTATAGGAATGATTCAAATCCCAAATTAAGGGTTGTTCTTTTTTGTTCATCAAATTATCCTCTATTAATTATTTATTAACAATCTATACGGTAATAGTTTATTTAGTTTATTAAATAGGTTCTTCTTTTTTAGATGATGAAGGTTAAAAAATATATTTTATAGATATTTGTATTTTTATTTCCCCCAAAAAAATTAACCCCTTTGGTTTCTAATGATGTTTAACTAAATAATTTTATTTTTCCTTGATTTTTAAATCTATATAAAATTATAAAAATTGTATAAAAATTTTAATTAATACTAGAAAAAAACAATACATTCTAATTAGAAAAAAATTAACATTATTGTCTGAATTAATGATACACAATAAATTTTAATCTATAAATACATTATTTATCTATCATGAGGTTATTTAATAATAATTTTAAACACATTAGAGATGGAAGAGTTTCATGTAACATACTAGAATGTGTGATGTTTAATTTTTGTGTCCATGATGATGAATTTTTTTATTACCATCAATGATTTAAATTTCACTACAGTAACTAAAAAATAATCACCATGCACCCTAGAACTTTTTTTGGGTAAAATTCCATGGTGTTTTGGGAACAACAAACACACATTCCATCTCCTTGAAATTAAATAATTATATATTTTCTTCTTATATATTCCCCTTCAGATAATGAACATACTAAAAACATTTTTCATAGTTAATTCTTGAACGCATGAATTTTTATCTAATTATTGGGCCCTAAATATCATTCATCAAATAAAAATGGAACTCCAATATTCTTTTTTTCCTACTAACTTGTTTTTTCATTTGGTATAATTATTATATACTTCTCGAAATTTATATTTAATATATAATAATTTATAAACACTGAAACTATGATTATAAAAAATTTCAAAAGATCCTTATGTTTGGAAAGTGTTTGGGAAACTATATCCCTTCATAGTTTCTGATTTAATCCATTAAATAATTATTCAATATCAATAATTATATTTTTAATACTATAAATGTATAATATTTCTAATGATGTAATGTGAAATTTTCTTTAATAATTATCTATTATAGATTAACTTAATTGATAAATTAATTGTATTCAATATGTATACAACAATATCAAACCAATTATTTTTATAGTAAGACAATTATAAAATCTTTCAGTTTAATGGTTTAATTTTTATACTTTTTAGAGTTTTTTCAACTAACATCATTTATCTCCATCCCCTCACATACCATATTTTGGTATTAATTCCAACTATAATTACTAATTATTGATTACTATAAAATTTATTAAATATTTTCAATTACCTATGAAATAGATGATTTTGGTTAAGTATAAATTGGAAATAATATTTATTTATAATTTAGTTTCTGTAATATTATTTATTCATTTTTTCTGTATAATCGAATGGATTAAGTGCAATAAAATTCGTTATATTATTATATTAAGTTCATTACATCACTACTTAGAACCCAACTATATACTATTATACCACTCAGTAATGGTTAATGATAAAATTAAGACTATTAAACAAATAGATCCAAATCATTTCATTCTTATAGAATAGTGATTTAATAAATAGTGTATTTTACTAAATACGTCTAATTTTACTATATTTTAATTTTTTGTTATTATAATTTCAAAATATCACATTGTAATGAATTATTAAAAATTTATTATCACAATATTCAACATTTTAGAAAATAAAATCTTTACATAGTTAAGTTTTATTTTCCAATTTTTTAATATAATATTATATTAAAAATTATGTTTTGATATATATTTAATTCCTAAAAAACCAGACACAATAATTCTATTGTATATCATAGAAACCAATTACTCTAAGGAAATATTACATCAAAATTGAGTATAATTATCAGCAGTAGTACTTTAATGGTCTTGGTTTATCTTTTATGGATTTTTTATTTGAAATATATTAGTTTGAAGTTTTTCCGTATTATTTTTAATTAAAGTCATAATTGAAATAATTTAACATATATAATGTCTGAATACTACCTTATTGATGTTACCCGATTACAATATTGGGAAAAAATCATATGGAATATTTTTCAATAATATAAGCCATGTATCCTAATATATGATGAATTTTAAGAATATAGTTTCCCTAAATCAATACAAGTTTCTTCTAATAAACACCATATAACGACTACATTACAACATATAAAATAATAATCACATTTATGCACTATAATAATCAGGATCTGACTAAATTTTAAAAATCTATTCAAATTATTTTTCCTAAAACCATTTTTTAAAATAATAATATCATTCTTTTTTATATTTTTTGTTTAAAATATATTTTCAATGAATAATAAGTTTTAATTTAACTATGAGGATAAATTTTTATATAAAAATCATCATCCTACCACTGGTAAACAACATATGTTTTTTAGGCTATTCTTATATAAATGATAATATTCAGTCTTTATATGGGTACATTTTATGTTGGAAGGGTTATTAAGGATATTTAATAATATAATAGTAGGAAAAGAAATATACCAACTGGGGTGGGTGGAAGTGAGTGCCTGGTAGTCTGAAACCCGGTACCTAGTTGACCAATGTGGGAAACAATATTTTTTCTAGTTTTGATGATTAACCAATTGGAAAATATTGGAAATATGATATGATGAAATGTTTTGTTGAAATAGGGATAAATAATTTATTTCAAATAAAAATTTAAACCCTAAATATACCTAACAAAAGATTAAATTCAATTTTTTCATGTATATTTCCCCTAAATATCCCCCAATTCTCTCTGATATCCCATTTAATATAATCTTATTTTTTGGTTTATGTATTATTAATCATTAAAATGATGTTTCCTTTATCATGTTAATCCCATACATCTCATTTAATTTAATATTATTTTATATCATTTTGGGAATTAGTATTTAAAGTATCCACATTCAGGTGATTTTTCATGAATTCAATTTAATATATCACTTTCTAATTAGTTTATCTCATACATGAGATTAACCTAGGTGAATTGAATTACTTAATAAAACAAGAATATAAAATCATTTCCATTCTATTCAATGATTTACGACAAAGACTATCATAGTGGATTTTGCTTATATCCCAAACCATTATATTAGTAATTTTTATCTCACAATACTATCATAGTTGACTGAGTTCACCCCACAAACAGTCATAGTTGCAATGGTTCATTCCCAAGAGTATTATAATTGATAGATTCCATTACATAATTGGGCTCACTACCCATCATAATCTTGGATTCTCATGAAATATTGATCCTTACCTAAATCATTGGAATGAGATATAGGTCACACCCATCACGTAATGAAAATATGACATATACATGCCTAAAGATCATAAAACATTAATCATATCAAAACCAATGGAATGTTATGTATTGGAAAAGAATTTATAGAATTTACCTTTTTCAAATAAAGATGATTTATAAAATGTTCACATTTTCAAGATAGTATAACATATGAAATAAATATTTTTCCTAAACAGTTCATCTATTTATCATTGTATTACCACTTGATAATTAACAAGTCTCATAAACATGTTATAATCATAAACATTTACAATAAAATGATAAAATAAGGATGGAGTCCTAGGATAATATCCCAAGTAATGAATAATTGATATAAATTTTTATTGTCTTTAATGAATATAATTATCATTAAGGATCATTAAAACAATTTGAAGAAAATATAATTTCAATTTTGAAAATATAATTTCCCAAAAAAATTAGAATATAATTTTTATTCAAAATATGATTGGGAAGATATAGTGAATTTTATATATTAATAAGTGGTAAATATGGAATAATATAACATTCATGACGTATAAGTTAAAATAAAAATTCCCTTTCAATTTATTTTAAAAGATTTAGAAAAGTAATCGGTTATGAAAATGAGAAGAATATACTATTCAATGAAGTATCTAAATAGTAAATAATTGTTATGAATTTATCAAAACAATAATAATACAATATTAAAAACCTTTTTTATTCATTTTTCAAAAGCATGCATATAGAAGAAACATTATTTTCATCTAAAAGGAGAAATAATGTTGATCTTTAAAAACATATTTTCATTATCCTGATCAAATAATTTGGGTAAAATGAAATCTAATCACTTATTTTCATCAAATTACTAAGTTACGATTAAAATAATGAGTTTCATGGGATGTATATAAGAGGATTCCATCATCAGGAACTTATTCATAAACAATCTTGAGAAACAATAATTTTTTTACATAAATCCCTTACCGAGGTGGCGTCATTTTAATTAGAATTCACATGAATGAAACAAACATATTTTAATATATAAATAACCATAAAATTCATAATAATCACCATATAAAAAATTATTCATAATTATATACACCCCATAAATTAATATTGTTGTTAATAGGGATAATGTCTTATAGAAATTAAAAAGATACGAAAATCCCTTCCCTTAAGTTTGAATTCCTTCATGCATGTCGAAACCTCAAATATAATAAATATATAATTATCATAAATTCTATACATAACCTAACTAACTTATATAAATCCATATATGATATGAATATTTCCTCTTATCACTATTTTATTAATAATTTAATATTATAATCAATGTTTTTGGTGATAACTTCTTTGTTTTTCATTTATTTTTGGTTTCCTAGTTTTTTTCCATGTACATGTATTATGGTTTCATCATATACATAATTTTTATCATTATATAAATTTATTATATATTTATTATACTTATATATATAGTCAAAGATAAATTATACAGATAATAAATTTATTATAACATCCATGGATAAGGTAAGCAGTAAAAACACAAGAAATTTTTATTCATATTTCTATGGATGTAATAAAAGTCTATAAAATAGAAATTCATCTTTTTTGAGTCTTTATTATATCACACACAATGTCTATTTTCTCCAAATTCATCCATATTTTCAACCAAGTAAAATATAAAATATAAAATAATCATATTGCATCAGGGTCGTGGTAGTCCACAGGTACGCACGAGTGATTTTATCATTTACTAAGAGATAGTAATGTATAAATTTATATATGATTTTATAATAAATAGGTATAATTATTTCATAAAATAATATATAAACATTAAAACTATGAGTGTAATCATCATTAATATATGGTGATGAGAAATTATTTGTATCTCCATGTGGGGATGGTAAGTTTGTGTGCACACACACGTGATACATTCAAATTCAATTTGGTAGAAATTTGGTGTATTAAGTTTGTTTAGTAGTCCTAATAATATTTAAATATATTTTTAATATAGATGTTATTATTTTTTCAAAAAATGTAATGGATTTAGGGGAGGAAAAAGATTAATTGAAAAGAAAGTGATCAGTTTATACACTTACATATTTTTTAAATAAACATCATTAGATGTCATCATTATGTCCATAAAGTTGACCTTTTGGGAATAAAAACACTTATATGATGTTGGAAATGAATTGGATATGTTATTTATGTAGTTTTTTCTTTAGAAATTGGGATCAATGTTGTGTGTGGAATAAAAAAAAGGGGTTCCCTTTATTAATGAGTGGACAGTAGGTCTTTGAATTTCAACAACGATCATATTATATTAAATAAATTATTAATAAAAAAGGGTCCACAATTCCAATAAATGATATTGTGGTAAAATTTTAGGCCATATAATTTCCCTATTTTCTTATATTAAAATAATTATGATTTTTATGTGATTTTATAAAATTTTATTTCCATAATATATCATTATTTCATATTTGGAACTAATTATTATATTTGATAGAATATATAAATGAAAATGTTATAATTTTAAATATAACCATTTATCATTAATGTAATATTTCATATTAACCATAACAATTGTTACCATGCATTAAATTTTTAATATTATATTACATTTAACATTTTTCATATCAATTATTGTATTTATTATTATTATGAGAAATACATGATCGATGTTTCATAATAATTTACATTCATTATATAAATACAAAAAAATATAAATGAATATATAACATGATAATAATTTAATTAAAATCAAAACATACACTTATTTCATTTCATAACGTGTTGTTTTTATATAGGGAAATAAAAGAGATATTTAAAACTATGATAATTATATTTTTTTAACATTCATTCATTTAAATATTATATAATCCGTTTTAAAGAAAAATATTCCATTTAAAAATAAATTTAGATCATAAGGTCATAAGGATAGAAATATATTTATTCCATAGTAATTTGGATAAAAATTATGTTATTATAACTTGGTCTTAACCATGATTAATCTAATATACCCATTACAAAGGTGATAATTTTTTCTAAAATTAAATTTCATATTGATCAAAAATAAATATTTAATATTAAAAAAAACTATTGATTCAAATTATGAATTCAGTATTCACATAATCTACTCATATATGTGGTGGAAATAATTTTTAAAATAAATTCAAAAAACATGATGAAAGATACATTTTAGGCAATATTGTTTTTTAGCATGAAATTGAATTTATTATTATCCCATGCCTAAAAAATCATAGATAAATGTTAAAACATTTTATTGAGTATGTAATAATTAAAATTAATTAATATAATTCACCAATAAGGATATATATAATTTATCAATAAAAAAAATTACAAAAATTAATATAGTTTTCATGAATTTTTTTTACATATAAATATATTTTATATTAAATTAAAACAAAGAATCAATTAAAATGGATACAATTAGGGTTATTAAAAAAATATTACTAGTTTTATTTTTAAAACATTTTCCAACAAAACAAATCTATTTAATTTAAGGAAACTAAAATATTATTTTGAATAATAATATGTATTTTCCCTATTCAATAGAAATTTAATATTTTAAAAAATTATAATAATGTCATCCTATGAAAATTTTTTAATGTTGATTTGGAAAATTGATATAATCTCATAAAGAATATTATATTTATCATAAATTAATCAAAATATTTCTCATAATAGAAAATATATTTTTTAAAACAGTGTATTTTTTAATGAAAATGATAACATTACTAAAAATTGAGTGATTATACACTACGTATTTATAAATAAATATATATTGATTAGTAAATTTATATTTAATTTATAAATTATATTATCCTATTCATACCCAGAAATTTTACCAGTAAGAGCGACCTTCCTCGATAGCTTTCCTTGTATGCAATACCATGTTTTACGAAACAATAATATATTATTAAAAATATATTAAAATAGCCATTATGAATATTATTGTCCAAATTTTGAATTTAATATCACATTATCATTCATTTTACACATTATTTAGAACATGATTTGACAACAAAATTAATTTTTTGAATAAAATTAGTATATTAAGAAATGTAGTTGAACACCTTATGATGTTTTAACCTTTTTAAATCTAGTTTTGACACTTTAATAAGATACATTTGTCAAAATATACTTTTTATGTTGAATGGGGGACATAAAATTTTACTTTTTTTGATTTTTTGGAATTTTTCTAATAAAATTAATATTATAATAAATAGTGAATAACACTAGATTTTAACTCTAACTGCCTTTTTATAAAATGTATTTATATTGTAATATTATATTATTAGTTGATTTTAAATAATAACAGGATTATAATTTAATCATTTAATCCAATTTAGGTCATTGGAATTATTTACACTTTTAAATTAGATATAAAAATGTAAATCATTTGATAGTTATTATTTCATAAAAACCTGCTTTTTTTTTGACAGTGGGAATTGATTTTAAATTAATTCCAGACTCTTGTGAGTTTTTTAATTTGAAAAAATGGACCCCATATTGGTAATCATGTTTATCAAATTGTGTAAATAAATTCCTTTTATTTTAAGACACTATGACCAGTAACTTTAGGAAATATTTTATTTACCATGGTTAAAAAGGTAAATCTGGTAAATAAGGGTTAAAAATAATACTATATTAAACTACCCTAATAGAGGTCGTAATCCTATTATATGATATATTTTCAACCATTTCAATAATTGGGTCGATTTTGGGACCCCATAGATTCACT
Source organism: Viscum album (assembly GCA_963277665.1). Classification (NCBI taxonomy): domain Eukaryota; kingdom Viridiplantae; phylum Streptophyta; class Magnoliopsida; order Santalales; family Viscaceae; genus Viscum; species Viscum album. The sequence continues at coordinate 1,489,006,032 of OY728164.1, forward strand.
TGGATGTGAAAATGGCGTTTTATTAGAATTACTTTAATGTGAAGATAATTATACCCTAAATAGATATCTTTTACTAAATAATTTTTAATATAAGGTTATATAACTAATATATATGTCTATATATATTAATTATATAAATGGAAATATTTTCTACACCATGGTAGTTTATTTTTAATTATATAAAATTAGATAAATATATTTATTTATGACACAATTATCATGCAGTGGTTACCCCATTTGTGAAAGATTCAAATAAATGAATTTATAAATCTAAAAATAAATTTAATTTTTACATTATGATACCATGTAATAATTTTATAAATTACATTGAAATATTAGTGACGATTTAATGCCTTTATTTTTATGTAATTAGGTTTTAATGAATATGTTAAATAAGTGAATTATGAATATTGTCCAAATTTGACATAATTCATAACATAAAACATAAAATAGTTTATTAAATGATATTAAATTATTAAAAATTATTTATTCGAAACAATGGTAAATATAATTTTTAATTGGTCAAAAATAGCTTTTTTTAGTGTCATTTTATATGATATGGTAATTACATTAACCCACAATGTGTAAATAACATGATATCACTGTAAGATTAAGAAGCATAAACTAAGGGATATTCCAAAATGATAAGGATAAAAAAATATTAAACACCAGTATAAAAATTATTATATTATTGGAATTCAAACCTATATAATCATATATTATAATTAAATATTTTTTGTACCATTTATAGTAGAATTTAAATTTATAACAAATAAATATTTTGAGAGTTTCTTAAAGTGCCCCTCTTGTGTCTTATAAAAGGGAAAATCCTCCCTCTTCTATTCAATCCATTTTATGTATTCATGATCTGAAAACCCATGAAAATTTCTCTTATAAACTTATTTAATTACTTATTATAGGTTCTGGTCTTCTCAAAAGACCAACTATAGTGCCCTATGTAGAAATTCAAAGGAGGCACGTCGAGGAAGAGGTAATCTCTTCAACCGATTCATTCAAATTTCTTTTTTATTTTACTTCACCATATTTAGTTTTTTAATTATAAAGTAAAAACATCACTATCAATCATATACTTATTTTTTATTATAAATATTGAAACACACTATTTCACATTCCTTCTATCCTACGAAAAACGAAATCTATGCGTGTGCATTCGTACGACTTACCGTCTCCACACCATGGTGTAATCTATTTTTCACCACAACCATACATGGATGTGTATAATGGTAGAAATAACAATTATACATGATTAATATAACATGATACTAGTTTGAAGATATTATACACCATCAAATTAAACACCGTTCAACAATTATGGGAACTATATTGTCACTCGTGTGTACGTATGGCATACTGTCTCCACTACGTGACGTTATTCATTCTCCATGTCAACCATTCAGGAATTATTATAATGTATATATAATAAAGAAACATGAAATATATTACATAATAATTCTAATGGATTTTTTTAATCTATATATATATATATGTCATTTACATACTTTCATTCAATTCTATAAGGAAACAAAAACAATGTTCATGTGTACATATGGTTTACCTTCTCTATGAATAGTGTATACCATTTAATTTATCAATATTATATATATATATATAATATAATATACAAATCATGATTTACATTATGGAAGTAATTAAATAATGATATAAGTAATAATATCAAGAATAAAAATTTAAAACATGTTGGATAAATAAAATAATTATTACCCAAAACGTTTCATTAACATAGAATTGAATAATGAAATGGAAATATAATGTCATAATAATATCATATATGATATCATAAAAATTATTATGGTTCTATTACAAGTTAATAATATTTATTATATGGGAGTTTCATACACGTATGAATGAAATCGTACCCAAGGTAAGTGATTATTATGTCCCACTTTTATTTATGTGGGACATATTCTTTATAGCCCACCAATGAATTTTTTTATGTTTATGATTCCCATGAATGTTTTTAGGATTATTATTATAATGGTTATGATATTTACATATTAATATGATTTTTTTATTTTATGAATCATATGATGTGACAAATTATAAATTGGAATGTGACAATTTTTCAATTTTATTTTTATCCGAGATTTTTTATTCATATGTATTTTCTAGGGTTATATTTATAATCCATGTCAGTGTTTTATAAATTTTTTATATAAAATGTTTAATATTATTATATATTTATTTAAATTCATTTTAAACTATTTTTGTCTTTTACTATATTGTTGGGAAGGAATTTTTTTTTATCTTACGAGTTACTTTTTGTCTTTTTCTACAAAAGTACGAGAAGAATGTTGTTTAACTATTATAGAATGAGTTTAGTTTTATGCTTTCCTAACAACTTATTTACATGAAGCTTCCTCTACACTATTTCATGTTTATTTTCATATAAATTCTTATCTATTTAAAATGCATGACATTTTGATAATAGAAAACGTTTTTGAAGTAGGAAGAATATTTTCCTCAGGAATTTTGTTCAAGTGTTTTTTCAATATTATTATCTATAAAAAATGATATAGGGTAATGTTTCTATCCCTTTTATTACATTGATATTATTTTTTTTAAGATGGAATTTTTTTTATGAAGTCCATTTATCTTATCAACTATGTTATGATGAAATGATGATTAAGAATCCAATTTTATTTCATGGGTTATGTTATGATGAATGATATATGTTTTTGTGGTATATGTAAGAATGATTTCATTATGAAATGGGTGGGACCAATATCTCCAACCAATGACTTAGATAAAGATTTATATCTCTGGATATTGATATAACTATAACAGAAAGTAAACCTCGTTCAATAATATTGGGCTAGAAAGAAAAGTTAATTTGGTTCTATAATACATGGTTGTAACAACAAGTAAACCCTATTTAGTAATGGACTATCTACCCTATGACAGTCTTGGCATCAATTCCTAGGATACTTTGGAAATCATATTATGTACTTATTAGTTTTCCACCTTTATAATTTTTATTCCAATGATATTCCATCATGGTTAATGTTCCTTAATGATCTATTCCTTACGTAATTCCATGCTTTATTTTCAGACTCATGATTTTTATGTTTAAACATTATTTTCTTGTTTTCACATTCAAATGTTTATGTTTCATTTTATGTTCTCCATGATTACTCTTACTGAGCATTTGGCCTCACCCTTAATATGTTTTATTTTCCCCAGGATTTAAAGAAATGTTATAGGTAGGAAAACAAAAGTGGAAGATCTTTATATGAGATATTAAAGATATTTCACCCTGATTAGAATATTTAAATCCATATTTCCAAAGGCATTTAACTAATATTATATTAGGTATTATTTTTGTGTTATATATTAAGTATTCCAAAAATTAAATGTAATTTCCATGTACGTTAATACTGGGTCCATACATTTAGTATCTTAGCGAAGGTTTCTTCAAAAATTGGAAACTAGGATGCGAAAAAATTAGTGTTATACCTAGAGATATTTTAAGGATATATATAGGGATGTCATAAGGATAATTAATGTATAGGATACATACCTTGTTTTTTTTGATAATCATGACAAAACTAGGGCTAAACCGAAGATATCATAGATTGAAATATTATAAGTAATTTAACTTACTTATGTGTTTCTAATCAGTGAAGTGTATTTCCAACACAGTGATTCCAGATCTTAGACAACAACCAGAACTATATATAACATAGTAACCTAGTGAATGTTTCATATTTTGATGTTATTTGGTTTATGAAGATCGATTTTTTAATTAGAAATATAATGAAGAGAATCATGACGATGGTTCTTTAGTTTGCCGTACTATTAAGGATAAAGATATTGTAAATTTTATTTGAAAGTTATAGGATGTTATTACATTATTTTTTACATTAAACATAAGAATCATGAGTTCCAAAAATTAAAATACATGATTTATATGTTTGGAAATATGATGATTAAGGATAATTAGTAATTTTTTCAAAATAATGTTCGATGATTTAGTTGTATATGTTTCGAAATTCAAAGATTATGTTATAGAAGTAAATAAATATATTAGTGTTTTTATTATAAGGATTTGAGATGATATTATGAATAATTCTAAAGAGATAGGAAAATGATATTAGGGTAATGTGATATACTTGGAGAACAAAAGATTAGTAAAAAAATTATAACCCTTAATATGTCTTTTATGTTCTGATAATGAAGCTAGGATAATGATATGTTGTATTTGAATAAGTAAATTGGATTATTATAGTTTCCTGAAATATAATTATGGACATACAAACAATGGTTTATTCTATCAAAGATAATTTATACAACTTTTTAAGAGATAAAGAATATATCCAATATGTTTTGGTACAAGGAAACAAGCATGTTTTCAATAAAGATATCTGATAATTCTGGTTTTTACAATGGCTCTATAGAATACACAATTTAGGTATTCACATGTTTGGAATGTGACAACCAAGAAATACCTTAAAATATATTGTAGATAACGGTTATCCTTATTTCGTTTACCACTTTTATGATTTATAATTTTTAAAGGAATGTAATATTATCAATTTATGGATTGTATAAATTATATTCCAATGGAATTTTGATAGATTAATGTATTATTTCAATATTTGTGGACTTATGCATATTTTATTTCCTATGATGACATGTATGTTTAGACATATGGAAGAACCTATAATTTTATCTCATTTCACCTAACACTTCAAGAATGAGAAATTTGACTTCATTTCCTTAAATAAGAGATGAAGTGGAAATTGTTCAAGGCACAAAAAAATATGATATTGTACCCAAATTGAGAAATTATTTATTCATATGATAAATTATTCTACTATAGATAAAGGATATTGACAACCAAAAATTGTATACCAGTACCCTCTTATCTATGGAATCAGATTGTCCCTTAACACATCAGAGATTTATCTCTTTCTGGTAGATATCTTTACCCAATCCTTATTCTCTATCACTATCCATCAGAACATGATGGTTAGATTTCTCTTCCATATCTATGTTTTCACTTACCACATATATTCTACTATTTGGAAATCAAGTGATAATTTACACTGGCTAACCATTATGTTTATAACTTTATTTTTAAAATGATATTTTAGTAACCCTTTTTACGATCTGGGTTTCCCAGAAATAAACCTTCAAGTAAAAACCTATTTATAACCCCAATGAATTTCGAGTGTGAAATTCATTTTAAGTGGAGTAGAATGTAACAACATGAGATTTTGTAAGATATATTCTTTTAATGACTTTGAATATAAGTGTTGTAATCAACACCAATATTATCTTGCGTTATAAGTAACATCGTATTACCTTGTAGTATACACAATAATATTCATGGCTTCTGTTGCACAGAATTTCAATTTCCTATGGCATAATTCATTTCATAAAACACTAAGTAGGGATTATTCTCAATTTATAAGTGATATATGTTTGGATTTTGTTATAAGAAACACCAAAGTAATCTTACACAACATATAAAACTTAATTGTCTGTTGTTACATGCATGAGCGTCCTTCATTGACAACTTGTATTATATGCAATACTGAGTTTCACCAAACAATAATATATTTTTAAAATATTATATAAATAGACATTATGAAGCAGATTAATTTTTTTTTAAATTTATATAACATTATAATTTATATTAAAAATTACATAGAATATTATATGAGCACAAAATAATTTTTTCGAGAAAAAGAAGTATTTAAAAAATCAGTTTTGATGTCTTTTTGATGGATACCCAAATTTAAATATATTTCTAACAATTTTATAATATAAATTCGTAAAAATAAACTTCTTATTTTGAGGTAATACTTAGAAATTTAATTTTTCTAAATTTATAATTTTTTTCTAAAAAAATTAAAATCATAATAATTTGTGAAAAATGATGCATTTTAAATAAAAACTGCTTTTTGTCAAATTTATTTATATAGTTAGATTATATGTTTAATTATATTTATAATGTAATTGGATTAAATTTTAATAATTTAATCTAATTTTGGTGATTTGAATTAATTTAATTTTTATATTGGACATAAACACGAGCTAATATTTTGATAATTATTACATCTTAAAAACATGCTTTTTGGTTTCAATAATGAGAAATAATTTTAAATTAATTATTGAAACTTATTTGTTTTGAATTTGTAAAAATGGATTCTATATTTAGAATTTTAATGATTAAATTGTGTATATAGGTATCTTTTGTTTTTAGACATTATTAATAGCAACTTCAGTATCTATATTATTTACCATGGTTAAAAGAGTAAATATGGTAAATAAGGTTAAAAAATATTATATTAAACTACCAAAACATATTTCATAATAAAATTTGATGATATATTTTCTACCACGGGCATCTTTGGGTCACTTTTTTGAACACATGGATTCACATGGATGTGAAAATGACATTTTAGAAACATTAATTTATTGTGATGATAATTATAACATAAACATATATCTTTTACTAAATAAAATAAAATATATGGTTATATAATTGATCTATAAGTCTATAGATATTAAATATATATATATTATGATTTCCTACATCATGGTATTTTATTTGTAATTTTTAAAAATTATATAGATATATTTATTTATGATACAATTATGATGTAGTGATTACCTCATTAATGAATGATTCCAACAAATGAATATATAAATATTAACATAAACTTAATTTGAATATTTTTATTTAATAAAATAATTTTATAAATGACATTAACATTTTCAGGATGTGTTTATGCCTTTGGTTTTAGGGAATTAGGTTGTTATGAATTTCAAAAAAGTCATGTATGAATATTTTTTAAAATTGACATAATTCATAACCTAAAAAGTAAAATATTTTATTATATGTTATTAAATTCAAAAAAAAACTCTATGATTCCTAAAAATGAGTAGTATATGTCCAAATATCTCATAAATATCATTTAGTTTGTTTCTTTACATGATATGGTAATTACATTAACTAACAATGTGTAAAAAACATTATATAACGGTAAGATTAAAAAGGGTACAATTATTTTTAAACCAAAAAGATAAGGATAAACAATAATTAAAAAGTGTATAAAAATTATTTTATTATGGTTATTCAAACAGAATTAATATTTTATTATAATTAAAAATGTTTTGTACCATTTATAATTGATATTGAATTTATAATAAATTAATATATTGAGAGTTTCATAAAGTGACCATATCCTCTCTTATAAAAGGGCACATCCCCCCTCTCCTATTCACTCCATTTTGAGACCTCAAGATCAGAAAAACCCTACCCATTTCTTTTATCGATATCCCTATTTATATTCTATACATTTTCTTCTTCTTAAAAGACCATCTCTAGTTCCCTAAGAGGAAATTTAAAGGAGGTATGTCGAGGAAGAGGTAATCTCTTTTACCGATTCTTTCAAATTTCAATATTCTAACACTTACTATTATTTAGTAGTTATTTATAATGTAATAACATCAGTATAAAAATTATAAAGGTATATTATTATAAATATGAATCAATCTATTTCACATTGTATCTATCCTACAAAAAACAAAATATCCGTGTGTGCGTACGTACGTCTTACTGTCTATGAACCGTAGTGTTATCTAATTTTAACCACCACCTAACATGTATGGGTATAATGGTGTAAATAATAACTATATATGATTATTATAACATTATAATAACATAGAGATACTATACACCATCAACTTCAGTACCCTTCAATAATTATGGGAACAATATCGTCGCACGTTCGTACAAATGACGTACCATCTCCACGACGTGATGAGATTAATTATCCATGTTAAAAATTCAAGAATGATTATAAATTAGATATAAAAAATAATAATCAAATATATGACATATAATTTTACTATATTTATTTTTATATATCAATTTCATTTACTTACTACCTTTTAATTCAATAAGGAATCAAAAACATTGTTCATGTGTACGTACGACCTACTGTCTCCATGAATGGTGTATTCAATTTCATTTTTCTATATATTATATAAATATTTATATATAGAATATATATATTATATATAATTTATGTTTTACATCTTGTTGATATGTAAATATTTACATATTGAATATTATTAAGAATAAAAATTAAAAACACATATGATAAATAAAACGATTATTTCCCAAAATAGTGCTTTAACATGGAATTGACAAATGGATGGGTAACATAATGTCATAAATGAATCATATATTATATCATAAATATTATTTTGGTTCTATTAATTGTTAAAAATATGACTATAACCTACTATACATGTGTTTTAGAGACATACAGAAAAATTGGACATAAGATAAGGGATTGTTTTGTTTCACATTTATTTTTGTGGAACATATTCCTTGTATACCACATATAACTATTGTTTGATGTTTATACACCCAACAAATTATTTTATGGTTATTATTATTAATTTTATTATATTTAAATATGCATCTAATTTTCCTTATTGTATAATTCATATGATGTGACTGATCATAAATTGGTTAGGGAAAATTTTGCAATCTAATTTTTATCGGAGATTGTTTATTCCTATTTATTTACTAGGGTTATACATATCATCCATGTCCATGATTTATAAAAAAATATAAAATGTTTAATATTTTTATACATATTTTTAAATTAATTTTTCCCCATTTTTCTTTTACTACATGGCTGGGATGGAATTTTTCTTTTGATTACCATATGAGTTACATTTTGACATTTCCTACAAAAGTATAAGAAGACTATTTTTTTATCTTATACGTCATGAATATAATTTTACACTTTCACAAAACCTTATTTCCATGAAGCCTCCTCAATAATATTTCATGTTTATTTTTGAACTAAAATTATTTATTTTAAAATTTCATGACATTTTGAGAAAGGAAAATTTCTCTGAAGAAGAATGGATATTTTCCTCACCAATTAAGTTCTAGTGTTTAATGAAAATTATTTTCCATCAAAGATGACATAGGGTTATGTTTCTATCAATATTATTACTCTAATTTGATTGTTTTTATGATATAAATATTTTTATGAATTCTATTCTTATTATATGGATTATGTTATGATAAAATGATGTTTAAGAATCACATTTTATTTCATGGGTTATGCTAGGATGAATGATTTATTATTTCATTGAACTTGTAAGAATGATATAATTATGAGATGGGTGGTACCCATGTCTCCCTCAAATTTATTTGGGAAATTTTTATATCTCTTGAGATAGAGAATAATATAATGGCATGTAAATCTGGTTCAGTAATGTAGGGTTGGATGGACATGAAAAAATGGTTCAGTAATACATGGTTGGAATGGCATGTAAACCCAGTTCAATAATGGACTATGTCCACTATTATGGTCTTGGTAGAAATGCCTTGGATTCTATTTAAATCATATTAAGAGATCATTAGTTTGACATAATTACATGGTTTATGCCAATGTTATTCTATCATGTTAATGTTCTTTTATGACCCATTACTTATGTATTGCCAAGAATTATTTCATGACTCAATATTTTGATTTTTAAACTTTGTGTTCATGTTTTTACATTCAAATGATTATGATTTGTTTTATGTTCTCAATATTTACCCTTACTGATTACATGAGCTCACATTTTCCATTTTTTCATTTCTCCAAGATATAAATAAAGGTTTTAAGATAGAAGAAAAAGGGGAAGATATTTTTTGGAGATGTTTAAGATCATTAACAATGATTAGAATACATTGTAATGAGTTTCTAGAGACACAAAACTAATATGGTCTTTGTTCATCTGTTTTTTTAATGTATTAATTATTATGAAAAATAAATGTAATGTCCTTGTACTTCAATATTGAGTCTATACACATAACATATCATGTATCTAAAAAGACATAAACAATAACACCAATACATTCAATTAACAAAGATCTCTTCAATTAGACATTATCAATGTCATGTTAATTTTTTTATTTAATACATGATGCAATGACCACTCGTGAATGTCATTAGTCACAAAAAATCCCATCAGGGAATCATATTTCATTATAATCATCTTATTGAAGATAAACATAAGGCATAAACATATAATCCTTTGAAGGCGTTCATTTGATAAATTTAAATGTTGTAAAACTATCATGATTATTCCCCTAATATCATTCAATTCATTCAATTTACCAATGCCTATAAATTTAGATCATAATTTTTATGGTGTCAACTGGAAATTCTACATGATTAATTAAGGCACTTGATTACTTTATAAATTCTAACCTCACGTGTGAAAAAAAACCTAATAGGTTCTTTGGGTTCCATTTATATTTTATATAAAATGAAAAAAACACTATTTAAAAATAAGAAAAAAGTACTTGTACTAGAATTCAAATTATTAATCTATTTCAAGATAGAATTGGAAAACTACAATAAATAAATAAATCTTGGTTTATGAATAATTAAAAATTACCTTTTTGTTTAGAAGGAAAGTTGCCTCATCTGAGTGATTTTATGATAAATACCTTACAATGTTCATTAAAAAAATAATTTATCATATTTGAACTCCATCCCAAGGCATGTCTCAATTCACCAAATGGTTATTTTTTAATTAACTACTAAACATGGGAATTCAATTAATAAACGATCAAATGTCATTAAGATGTTTCAATTATCATTAATAAAAGTAAATATATGTGGAAACACAATTTATAATCATAGAATAATTCCTTAAAAAAATTCCATGATTTTAATCATTTAGTAATAAGGGGAGGATTAACATGGAACACATAAGGGGTGTCCAAAAATGAGATTCACATCTTCTAAATTTCTAGATATTAATCATACAATGTATATCAATGTAGAATGTTTAATATTATATAATGGAACCATGTTACGGGAAACACATGAAAAGCCCTGCATGTATTGCAATGAAACTATTCATAAAATGATGGAATGTTTAGAAAAAATCCATAGACCACCTACCTTATGCATTGTATGTATCACTCATCCAACAGCAGTCTAGGATTATATCTAGTTTGGATGATATCAATGAATCATACATTCACTATTAAAATAAGGAAAATGAGAAGACACCCAAATCATTTAATCAATAAGAGAATACATTAATAAATATTTATTATGAATTAATAGATTACCATTTTTGATCCATAGATACTGATATTGAATGAATCAGATGATGGATAGAGGAGTGATCATCATGGCTAAAATGTGGAGGGGAGGAACCCCATGGAATAATGTAATGCCTCACATGGCTAATAAATGGTAAAGGAATGAAAAAAAGAAAACATAAATTATTATTAAGGGAAACGAAAAATGTACACCAAAAACTAGGTCAAACAGTTGGGTTTCACCATGCACCAACAGTGTAGCACACCCAACTTAAGAAAATAGATCACATGGTTTGTGCCTCATAGCTACATAATATGTGCACCAAGCTTTTTGTGAATAGTGTGAGGGTACTGCCAATGTGGGCACTAACCATGTAGAGTTTGTGCATGCCTTAGGAAAATTTTGTACAGATCATGAACTCCAAATATTTTAAACATTATAAGGAGAATGATTTTCTTATGGCGGATGCATGGTTTTAGAAAAAAAATTCACCCTATGCAGACCCTATATGACTTGATATTTACATCTCTGGTTCTCTCTAAACTCAACAAGGAACCCTTGAAACCACTAGAAAATTTACCAAACTCTAAAAAAACACATTGAAGTGTTACAAATAATAAAATTTACATTATAAATATCACTTCAATATGAATACCATCCAATAAACACCATTATTTAAATATACTTATAATTTAATCTTTCTTCGAAACATAGGTCATTACGATCTCAATACCTTATAACATCTCATATCTAAGAAGCCTTTGAGAAAATTTAAAACATCATCCAACCTATGTATGTTACAATGATTTCTTCAAATGGCCACCATTAATTTCAAAATGGAAAATTCCCATTAGATAATATCTTATGCATATAATACTTATGTAGTAAAAACGTGAGCCAATAATTGTTTTCCTATCAAAACATTGAGATGGTAAATATTCAATCCCAAATAAATAGTTACAAGATTACATATTCATAGCATTTATCAAATGGCCAATGTCACTCCCAACCATAGACTTTTTCAATTTAAATGTACCATTTCGAAGCCAGCACCACTGCAGTATCAAAAAATACTACAAAGCACACACCTAACCATTCTAATGATTCTCCTAGAGAGATTAATTTAAATGGAAGAACAATATTTCATATTATGTGATATTAGAGACCTTTTTAGAATGAATGGTCGAATCCTGATCGACATAACTGAAATTGGGTGCTCAATCCTTCATTTAAATACACTTTTGATCTTTGAAAACATACATCCTTACCATGATAAAATGTTTTAAAAAATTTCTTTACTCCCATAGATATCGTAAAAGAGAAAAATATTTCATGCCACCTTTGACTGATCAATACAAAAATTCCAATCTTAGATGGCTGATATAATTCATACCAAACAACAAACCCTTTACCCGTGCCATGTTTAGTTTTTAACAAGTACATTCATTGATGTTTATACATGTCTTCTAATCATATTATTTAATTTAACAATCATCTAATAATTTAAAATTTTTGGCCTCAACAGGAATAATGGAATAATCCAGTCCCATCTCACATCAATCATTATACTTTATAAAAAATAGCTCTGAGCCCGACCACATGTATGGGCTACCCTCATATTCATTAAAATGGGGACTTGGGAATTATCCATATTAATCTAAACCCCTTGATTATAAGTGATACATCATTACAAATTCAATACATCCACATGAATTTTTTTGGATCTAGAGTGACATATGAATGGAGGTCAAGTTAGAGAAGAATGTCTTGTGTTCAAGAGTCCATCCAAGGAGTTATTAATTGGGATCCCAAGGGACACTCATGGCTAAAAAATCCTTGATATGAACCAATATTATAGTGTCCAACAATATTAAAACTAACCAAATAATAGATACATCTTTAATACATCATTTCAGTGCTAGACAGACTCTCTCTTAGTGCAATAAATACAACATTAATATATGGAACATTATACTCTCATAATTGATAGTACAATTAGAGGATTTGAAGTGTTTCCAACAAACCATGAAAGGATAAAGGATATTACTTGAACCAATACATATCGAAATCAAATGAAAAAATCTTAGCTTCATTAGCCAACACACCACCATTAATATATCCATTAATCCTCCACCATATAATGAATAAAATTACCGTATGACATAAACAATAAGAGGCCTCCACATTGAAAAGATATTTCCAAAGGTTTCACACATAGCCTAACATATCAAAATAGATCTCGCAATAAGGCATCTCCACATCTAAAAACATGCACACCTAAAAGGAATTCAGGAAAAACTAACCATTTACCAATAGAATATTTGATTATATTCCTTGTAAATGGAATGGAACATAACCACCAGAACCAACAAGATGCTCCCCACCTCAAGAGAGTCATGGTAATTAATATAAAGGATATGTACTAGATGATCACAAGTACACCTGATCAGAACCACTTTAGACATACAAGTGTTCCTGCTATGGTTCATGATATCCACATAACAATAACAAAACAATTGGAATGAATGTAAAAACCAACATTACTAGCATGTCAAAGAAACTCATACCTATCAAAATGTTAACATAAAAATTGATAAGAACATGATTCAGTAAGACAAATTACAATCAACTACATAGAGAACCGAAGTATATACTCATAAATCTAATATCAATTATTACACTAAACTAAACTGGTATGTTTCATCAATTAGAAACTCAATGGGAACCACATACGTGAACACACACTACCCCAGGGATTAGAAGAAAATGTCAAATCATTAATAATACCCATAGAAATATTATCTATATTTATAAAAGTATCAGATGGCTCACATATAAGACTATTATTAGTCTCATTATCCCATATGACTGTAAAATAGACTAAAGACCACTAGAGTCACACAAAAAAAAGAAAAAGGTAACAAGACCAATGAATTGTCCAACCATCCACATGGAATTCCTATAGTGCTAAAACGTTTTGCACAATGTCCAATAGGGATATTTACCCCATCCAAATAAGGGTGTCACTCAAGTGATAATCATCCAACTATGGAAAATAATACACGAACAACACCAAAGGTTATAAAATGCATAGGATTAGAAAGGATTTAATTCTTTTTTGGTTATGTCTACCATGAGATATCCCCTTATGATGAATAAACATCAAACATTCCACTAGTTCAAGCCAACATATTACACTAGGCCCTTGGAGTATCATTTAATCCATTTATACAAAATAATGGGTTCTATTGAAATCAATCATGTTTCCATTTCAAGGCATCTCAAAGAGAAGACTCAACTACCCATATATGATGGTTTAAAAAAAATAAAAATCAAAGGATTCCATTTTGAATTCCATACATTAATTCATTGTTATTCATTAAATATTCATTTGATTTAAAAATTACCCTAGTATTAATTGTAAAACAAATAAATTGGGAACATCATGTAGCTAATGCTCTACAGAATATTTTGTATGTATCATATAAATTTTAGTTATAAATATTACATATATTTGAAAAAAATTTCTCTAGGAATTTATAAAAATAAATTAATTTCAAATTTTAAAAGATATGGCAGCCTACTAATTTCCCATTAATCCAACATGGGTTCATCAAAATTCAAACTAATAGTAGTTGCTTAATTATTTAAATAAAAAACATGCAACCCTGTCATATAATAAGAAACATGACATAACTATACTGCTTTTCTAAATTTTTAAATTTATGTTTTTGACCAATTCATTATCATATAAAATTGATCAAATTTTAAATTTAAAATAATTTTACAAAATAACATTGGAACATATAAATTTTCGATTATATGGGTTTCTATAACCAAATTTATAAAGTGCTCATCCACATTATAGACTAAATTAATGCTCCAATTTAATCAAGCCAATTAAAATTCACATTTGAACTTTATTATATTGTACATTTTAACATTATTTATTTGATATATAATGCTCATAGTTGGTTTGAGAATACAGGTTACCTTTTCTCAATTATAAGGCACACATACACCTTTTGACCAAAAAATGGTTCCTATTAACTAGAAACCAATAAATATCTCCCATGAACAATATTATATATAAAAAATATCATTTTATCGTTTGTGGTAAACATTTGAAACATAATAATAAATAGAAAAGCATAGTATATAAGGAATACATGATAAATATAGTCGCAAAACATGATAAATTAATCACCAGACAATGTTATATAAATATGTATTCTAATGAAATACCTAAACAATACTATAAAATTGCATGTTACTAAACTACAGAGAATGAAATTTAAAAAGAATTCAATTTAAAAAAATTTCTTCATATTATTCAGGACACTCCAATATAATCCTCATGAAATCTAATAATTCTACTCCATGCCATGGAATATGAATGACATGAATATATCTATGTGCCAATAATGATGAATGAAATTTTTATCCCTGTTGTAATAGGACATGAATAAAATACCATAAATTTTCTTTAGAAAACCTGTGATGGAAATTACACCAGGCTCTCAAGGTGAAATCATAGTCAACTATAATAGATAAAAACACAAACATAAATCATATACCTAGACAGTTTTATTTTTTTACATGGGTGGGGTGAACAGTTCCAGAAAAGGATATTTACCATGAACTCACACTTTACTAGTCTTCATTCTACCAACATAAAATAGTACGTCCAAGTAAAAACAAATTAGATCCCACATTTTAACATCCTAAACTGATTAATGGATAATTCAATAAATGGACTAGTTGGTAACATGGAATCATGAAAACCATTTCATATATCAATGAATGCTTACTATAAGTAAGGATTTGTAGAGGTGATAGTGAGGAGACTATGACCTCATGATCAGAGTAGAAAACCAGTATACCAGATAATAAAAATAGAAAACACGTGAAGAATTAATAGATTAATGACAAAGCTTTGGAAGAGTCATATAAATTAAAGATAGAATATTTCCAATTCCATTATACAATAGATTCATGCATGTCTTGATAGTGAATAACTAAATAAAAATACAAACAGTGTGTAATGTTATACATTAAAATAAAGATAAAAAATAAAATAACTAAACGAAATTCTTCAAAAATTATCTTCACAAGCTTCCGGAGTTCCATCTCATTACTATTATCAAAAATCCCAAGTTAAATATTAATAGAACATGAAATTAATGATGTTATCGAAATCCAATGGTCTTCTCAGGTACCCTAGTGCAATAAAGACCTGAGAAAGGTGTCAAATAAAAATTATGTAGGTTCCCACCATCGATGTCTACGACTTAACCTTGTTCATGAATATTAATTAAGCACTGAAAAATATGTATGAATAACAAAAAAATATTGAAATAAATAAAAAATGGTTGGATCTGGTTCTAATAGCACCCATGGAAGACTCTATCCTCTTTGGTGTAAGAGGGAAAAAATATTTCTAACCTATGAGTATATATATATATATTAATAATTATACATATAATTTTGTTATATATTGAATCCACATATATGAATCAAGTACATCTTGTCTCAAATGTCCACATTCACTGAATTCAACTTTCTTGATTGAACATGGAATAACTCAACCTTCCATATCGAGTCTAAATGAGCCTAAAATCTCAACCAACATGCTACACTCTCAACAATCCAATAGAGTTAGAGACATCATGCAATAAAACACAGGATTGTGAGTATGCAATAATGGAAACACTCTAACCATGGAACGTAGTGCATAAATCTCATCATCTATATAGTATCACTAGTACGATATTCCATATTCCACAACCGATATATGAGAAAATAATTATACGTCATGATCAAGAGCCCTTTTAAACGTACATATCCGACAAAATGGTGTTATACAATTATAACTAGTATGGTGAATTACCTCATATTCGTCCCTTTAATCAAGACCACATATATAAGCAAGGAATTATAATTATTATAATATGAAGCACATGGAATAACCTCTCATATATATAAAGATACATGTTTAAATACACCAAGGCCTATTATTAAACAATGAGAACATCAATTAAACATTATCAAAGTTGAGGTCATATTTTTAATTAATAAAAGTGTCAAAGACCTCTCATGAATGTAATTAGTCTTGCACAATCTCATGAAGGAATTATATTTCATGATAAGAATTTAACTAATCATAAATATAATTTATTACATTGCAATCCTTTGAATTCATTAATTTGATTCATTTAAAAGAGGTAAATCTGACATGATTATTCCCACAATATAAATCAATCCACTAAATTTACTAAAAATGTAAATTTAACTCAAAATACATAATGAGTCCATAGGAAAGGTCACTTGGTCAATAAAATAAATTGTATATTTGGTAAATTCCCATCTAACATCGGCCAACCCCTAATAATATTTTAGGTTCTATTAAATATTTATTTAAAAGGGGGAACTCTATTTAAGAATAAAAATGAGGCCATATACTAGCATGTCCATTATTAACTTCTAACATGAAATTATAGGAAAACTCCAACAATAAACCTATCATGTTTTATAAATAAATAAAAATTAATTTTTAGTTTTGAAGAAAGATCACCTAATCCCTGGGATTCAATTATAAATACCTGACATTTTTTCAAAAATAATTTATTTAACACATTTGAAATCTATCCCATAGAATGTGTGAATTAAATAAAAGATGAATTTTAATTTTACTAACAAACATATAAATTAAATTCATAAAGGATCAAATGGTATTGTTAAGGTTCCATTATCATTTATAGAATTACATATAAGGTGAAAAAGATTAATAATCATTGTTGAAAACTTAAAAAGAATTTCTAGATTTTAATAATTTAGTAAAATTGGGTAGTTTGACATAAAACACCCAAGGGGTGTCCATAAATGTGTTTTACATCCTCTAAATTACCAAACATGAATCAAAAGACATATATCATGGTGCAACATCCTATTTGATAAGAATTATTTAGCATAATTTCATCACACGACAAAGGCGGCCATGTGGTGCAACAACTATATTCGTAAAATAATGGAACATTATGAAAACTATAAAGAAATCCTACCATATTATTAGGATGTATCACACATCGACTATAAAGATATTATTCAATATAGATTGGATGATACCTATGAAATGGTATTTCAATTTGAAAATAATGAAAATGTACTCTCTCAAAAATATAAAAACACATATGAGATTGAATGAATAAATATTCAAAAGAAATCGATATATTTCCATTGTTGATTCATTGAGAACAAATAAATTAAATGAGAGAATAAGGATTTATTATCATTCCTTGAATATGGAAGATGAGGTCCCCATGGCATCAAGGATAGCCTCACGCAACATCTAGAGGAGAAATGAAATAATATATAAATCATAATTTTTCATTAAGTGTAAAATAATGTTTTACCCTAAAAACTATGTCTCGTGGTTTGGACATAATTTTTTGCCAAAATAGTGTTCCTACCATAAAGCACCCCATTCTTTAGAGACCATCTATCTTGATTTTTACTACATTTTTACCCCAACCCTGCACCAACTGTGTGGTGAATAGTGTGAGGTTAGTCGCTAATTTGGAACTAACTATAAGGGATATGTGCATTGTTTAGAAAAATTGTGTGTATATAATGCACATATCATCTTATCATCTACATCATGTGAATGATTTCCTATTGGGGGAACATAGTTTTAGAAAATCTTTAGCCCCTACGTAGACCCTCAAATACTTGAAATTTCCAGCCCCGATGCTCCTGAAACTCAATTTGGCACCCAGAAAACCTCTTGGAACTTTACCAAATTCTAAAAAACACATTAAAGTGTTTTTATTATCATAATTATGTTTCAAATCTCTATCCAATGAATTACCCATCCCCTAATTTTCAAAATATAATATACATTTCAATCTTCAGAGTTGTCTTATGTGTATGTTTATGTAATAAACCACGATTAGGTGTGTTATAAAGACCAGGGATGTTATAATTGGTATCAAAGGATGGGATTAGTTATTTTTTGATTTAGGATAAAGAAAAACCTAGTCAATTCCTTATGGATTAGAATAAGTATAATCAAAACATCCCTAAATTTTGGTGATTATAGAGTAAGTGGTTTATCAAGCAAATACATAACTCTCTGGAGACAAACAGGTATAGATGAAACTTCCATAGATGTATCAAAGGGTAAAACCCGAAAACACCACTTTTATCTAGACTTAAATGAGAACTAGTGCCTAAAATTTGTCCTTGCTACACTCTCTGTTCGACCCACCCTGGGGATATTCTTTGGTGAATTCATAATCTAACTATGAACCATTATAAAAGGAATAAAGAAAATTCCCTTAAGAATATTTGTTGGGATATAGATCATGGATAACATATATTGAAGCCTATAAATCCATAAATTAAGGAAATATATTTTATTTATACGGTATCCCTTTTTTCATTGGATTCAACTTTATGTGTTACCCATAACATTCTTTATATTCCTACCAATGGAGGGTATGAGTAGGACTCGGGCTAACAACTGATGCGATGTTCAATGTGGTGGTTTTTCTAATGAGATTTCCTTTCATATTAGAGCGGTAATCACACACATTCTCATGATAATATCTCAATTAACAAAACTTTTGAATATAAACCTAGGTCTAGAGGAACTTTTAACACCCCCATTATAAGAAGAAACTAGCTTCAATAGAGAGCTTCATGAGACATAGGGATATTACATTTAATGGATCATAAGATCTCTCAATCATCATACAATGTATAAACACCATGGAGATGTCCGTATCCATTATTAAAAGTTCTCAAAAGAGAACGTTATTCTGATTTCTTATCGTATGGAGGTTGAAGCTGATCAATGGTGTACAATGATAAAATATAGGAAGCTTAAGTTATTGGCCAATTAGTTGGAATGGGAGGATTTCCAGAAAATGATTTTCAATAAATATTTTCCACACACCCTCTGACTTTATATTGGAAGGGACTTCTTTTCCCTCAATTAAAAAGAAGACGAATCTATTAGAGTGTATGAGGCAAACATCACAAGGATTTAACAATACACATCTATCTTTATCATTACCCTTGAATACAAGGCTCACTGCTTCTTTGGTGGGATAAAACCTAGCCTATAGAAAACCCTAGTGATCTGTGACTTCAATAGCTATGAGGAAATTTTATTATGTTCCCTCGATGTAAAAAATGGATATTAGAGAATATCAGGGGTATCATGGGGATAATAATCAAATGTGGACATTAATTCAAGCAGTACAATGGAAAAATACAAATGTGAAAATAAATTATATCACCCCACTTGCCAAAGGTGAGGAAAGAATTACCCCTTAAATTTCATAATGTGCACAAGGAAATACTTTAGGTATTGAAGATAAGGGAACCTGGCCTCTAATTGCCAATAGGAAGACCCACCTGCTGTGACAAAGGACATGAACACTCCCTTAGACCCTCAATGCATTGTTCATTACTTAAACTATAAAGAACTAGGGCACATTCAAAACTAGTTCCCTACACCATGGGTTTTCTGAGGCAACCAAAAAACCCCTAGGTATCAAGGGTGATCTTTTTCCATCACTACCACAGAAGAGAAACCAGATAATTAAGTGGTTACATGCATCTTAGTTATTCGTTCATGAATAGAAAACACACTTTTTTATTCTGGTTTTAAGAATTCTTTTATATATTCAATGTTTAGTAGAACATTTCCAACACCACCACAAATCATGGAATTAGAAGTGACATTGTGAATCACAAATTGGGAAATCATTTCATCCCCTGAATATAACTCCTCCCCTCTCACAATTTGTGGATTAAACTTCCCAGTGAAACTTATCATTTTCCATTAATTTTAATTTGATCAATTCATGGCTTGGATTTGATTTCCCTATATAGATCCAACATAAATTAAATTGAGATGGAAATAACTATCTATATGGTGCATCAACCGATGAATCTATATATGTTCAAGGAGGATGATGAATCTTATTTAGCACCATTATCTCAAGGGTGGATATTAATAAACTATGACCACAAATTTCTTGAATAGATGAATGAGTCTAAGGATGAAACTATCATTGAAGACATGATTATTGTGATGGAATTTTTTGAAATGATTTTCGAGAATTGCATGGTCTTCCTCCCAGAAGAGATGTTGAATTATCAATTGATCTTATACCTGAGGTATTTCCAATATCCAAGACTCTGTATAGAATGGATGTTTTGGAGCTTGATGAGCTTAAGAAACTACTATAGGATAATATGGATTAACAATTTATATTCCCAAGAGCATACGGATGGGGTGCACATGTACACTTCATCAAGAAGAAGGAAAGGTCAATGTGTCTTGTCATTCATTATTGTGATCTCAAAAAATCATGATAAAGAATGAGTATATTTTCCTTGAATTGATGACTTATTATATCATTTATGTGAAGAAAAATTCTTCTCTAAGGTGGATATGTGGTGGAGATACTACCAAGTAAGGGTGAAAAAGGAGTACATCCCCAAGACAACTTTTCGTACAAGTTATGTGCACTATGAATTCATATTAATGACTTTTGGAATCACTAATGCTCGTGAAATCTTCATGGACTAGAAATATAATGTATTTCTAGATTACCTGAAAAAAATGGTAGTCTGTAATAATGAAATTCTAATATACTCCAAAACCAAGGAGGACCATGAGGAGCATCTAAGAACTGTAATAGAAACCATGAGAAAGGATATGATCTATGAAAAGTACATCAAGTGTGACTTCTAGTTGAAGGGGGTCTCATTCATGGGTCATATCAAAAAAATCAATGAGATATATATGGATCCCTCCAAGATAGTTGCAATTGAGGGATGGAAGAGGCCAACATTGGTGATAGATATATGTAGATTCTCAGGGTTAGGTGGATATTATCACCGATTTTTTAAAAATTTCTCATTATTTTCAAACACTGATACCAATAATACATGGAAGGGATTAAATTTTTCATTAAGTGATGAATGTGAAGATTTCTTCAAGGAGTTGAAATGTGGCTTATCACACCGCTAATGCTCACACAACCCACAAGTGGAGAACATTTTTTCAGTACTTAGTGATGCTTTGATGGAGGTCATAGGATGTGTGTTGATGAAAAATGATAAATTAATTGCCTATTGTTCAAGACCATTGAATTTTCGTGAGAAAAACATTCTAATAGATGATATAGAGTTGGTTTTATTAATATTTTATTCAAACATTTTGCGACATTACCTCTTTGGAGAGAATTGTGAAATATATATTGATACCAAAAACCATAAATATATATTAACATAGAAAGAGATTAATATAGACCAACAAATATGGATAGATCTTATCTAAGAAAATTCATGCTCAGTTCACTATTATCTGGGGAATTCGAATAAGTTGAAATATTATCTAATTAGAAAGAGATAACAACTCTTTCATTGATGATATTTCAAAATGATCATATTTTCATTGATTTGATTAACATGGATATGGAAATCATAATGAAGGGAACATTATCAATCCTTTCACAAATGATTACTCAAACATATCTTTTAAAAAGGATGATGGATGCTCAAAAGGATGATGTGAGAATCCAGAATAAAGTGGAATCTATAAAAAAAATGAAAAATATTTGATGTTTAATGATATTGGAGAATAAATTGTGAGATTTTGGTCAAAAATATGTCTTCCATCTAGTTCAAAGTTAAAGAAATATCCTTTAGATGATGTAAATTGTTCAAATTTATATATTCATCCATGATATATAATGATGTACTGATATAAATGAGAGCATTATTGGTGGGATAAAAAGGAGAAGGAGATTGTGTAGTATATATCAAAGTGCCTGGTGTGTCAGCATGTGAAGGATGGCATGCAGAAGAGTAAAAAGATAATGCCACCATTACCCATACCAACATATAAATGGGAGAAAATCACAACTGATTTTTTTACTGGACTATCTAAGGAATCCAAATGAAATAATTCTATATGGGTTGTTGTGGATCGTCTTACAATGACATCACACTTCATTGCAATTCTGGATGATTTGTCATTGGATAAAATAGCACTTATATACATCAGAGATGTGGTAGTTCTATATGAAGATCCAATATCTATTATATCCAATAGAGATCCAATATTTAACTATATTTTATGGAAGAGTCTCCAACACACTCTAAATACATTGATGAACATCATTACAGATTATCATCCTCAAACTGATGGACTATCTAAGTAGACTATCCAAACACATGAGG
This sequence comes from Viscum album, assembly GCA_963277665.1. NCBI lineage: Eukaryota > Viridiplantae > Streptophyta > Magnoliopsida > Santalales > Viscaceae > Viscum > Viscum album. The sequence goes on from OY728164.1 coordinate 1,489,029,419, forward strand.
ACCTATTAAGAGAATTATAAGGGTACTTAGAAATGGATGGGATAAACATATTCCAATATCAGTGTTCTTTTAATATAAATGTTTCAACTCTTGCATTTAAATGGATCCTTACGAATCCCTTTATGGGATTCATGAAGAACATTGGGAAGTTGGGATGATGTTGGGGAGTGAAAACTTTTAGGTCCATAAATGGTTAGAGAAATGGTGGAGATGATTATGGCCATCGAGTGGGACACTAAAGATTCACAGAGTTAAAAAAAGATATTTTGTAATAATCATTGATGAGACTTATATTTTGAGGTTGGATAAATGGAATTCCTCTGAATATCACCATGGAAGAGAGTTATGAGATTTCAGAAGAAGGGAATTAATATTCCAAGGTATATTCTCCATTTTGAGATCATTGACTGCATTAGGGGAGTGTATATCGACTATAACTCCAACCAAACCAATCTCATACACATTGTGTATTACATGTATCACTCTTGAATATGTACATACCCAACCCATCACATGTACTCAATATAGAAATGGTATCATTAGAGAATGAAATCTCCTATTAAGGGAAGCCGGTGAAGATCGTAGATCATAGAGAAATGGTTCTGTGAAATAAGTCAATGGAACTCATCAATGTGTTGTGGAGAAACCCAATGTTTGAAGAAGAAAGATGGGTAAAAGAGGAAGTGATGAGGCTAAGTTACCCTAATCTATTTCAGAGTGGGAAAGAAAAATATCCAAAGAAATTTTTCTTAAGTGGGGAAAATTGTAACGACCCAGAATGTTATTTATGAAAATTCCTATTGATCTAATTAAATGTTTTATTATATAAAATGGTTATTTAAAAAATATTCACTTCCTTGGTTTTATGTTTTTTTATTGTATAATACCATTATGAATTATTACTGTTGCAAGTATAGCCACTGAAAAGTGATCACATTATTAGAATAAATATATGGCTTAAACAAATCCAATTTAATCAGTCAAAGGATGTGATGGCCTCATCACGTTTACTTTCTCCAAATAAATATAATTTGTCAATGCTCAGAAAGAATGTTCCATCACCAGGATTCGATATTGACAAATCCCAATGTGATCTTCAACACGCTAAACATAAAAAAAACTGACTATGGGAGAAGTATAAGTTGATCGAGATTACCACTCAAGTGATGTTATCCTAGCTTCCCCAAGAGTTTTCCACCATCTCACACAAACCCTTCAGTCTTATGTGGCTATTATAAGGGGTTATTTAACATGACCCTAAACTATGATTATGTGAAATTGTTTATATAAGGAATATACTTTCATTTTATTATTGTTACTTTGTAAATGGTTTTTTAATCATGAATAATATTTTTAGTTAATATTAAAATTCAATTAAGAAATATCTTTTGATTAATTAATGTATATTTTTAATAAATAATAATTCTACCAAAATATTAAGACTAAATTAATTTTTATTAAATAGAAATTATCATTTACATTTTATTAATACAATTATAATTTTTATTATGGTTGGAATGCTGTTTTTGTCAAAACTCATGAATATTTAATAAATATAGATTCTTGTTTTCAAATCAAAAATTAATATATTTTGAAATTAATCTAGATAAAATATATATTAATTTTTATTCAGGATGATGAAATTATCTAATGGATAATTTTATATAATTTTTTGAGATAATCAAATTTTTTGGGTAAAACTTAAATATTGTTTAAATATATAATATTTTTTATTACTTCATAATGACCCAATGGTGATGTAACAAAACACTATAAATGGGATATTTGGAAAATATATGTTTTAATATTAAAATAATGTGATTTTAGATTTTTTTTGATTAATTTTATGATCACTTAATGGACACTCCAATACATATAAATTATTTGAACATTTTAAAATGACATCCTTCTGAGTGTGACTCTACTCCACATAATCAAGCCAAATATTATATTAATATTGGTCATTAGAAATATAAAAAAACATTTTCAACTCCCCTTTGGAGAAAACCATGGGAAAAACCATGGGTGGGTTTTGGGTTTTAAATATTTAATTATATAGATTCCAAAACCCTTGTTTGTGAAATATTAATAGATTCTGTTCTTTTTTCCTATATAATCCCACCCAAGATCCCACATATATTCACTAAAAACAATCATATCATGTCCCTAATCGACATTCATCTCTGATGAATCCTCCCAAGTTGCCAAAATATCCCAATAAGCCTCTATCAAGCATATCTCAAGCCATTGGCATCGTACTTCCAAGAAAGAGAGCAATTCATTTCTTATTTTTATCCATGTTTCGTTATGGTTTAAAAAAATTTATTTTCAATTGAATTTTTTTGGAATGATTTCACACCTCCCCAATACTTCCCTACTTATGTTTGAATGATGAGAGACCTCTTTCTATCTCATTAATACCACCCATGTACACCTATTACCATACTGAAATTTTGAAAGATTTATTATATTTCTCCACTTCCATCATGTTTATTTGTTATGTTACTAATGAATCTAATATTTTCACTTATTATATACTGTATTTAAAAGTTCTAATACCTTTTATACTATTATGTTAATTGAAATTGTCACATTTTTTACTTTTTAGTGGAATTTTCAGCTCAAATGCAAAAATGGCTTAATTTTGGGATTTAATAGTTTTATTTGTATTATGTATTTAGGAAATATAATATCCACACTAAAATGAATTGTGAAATTCATTTTTTAGTATTCCTTTAATCATGTTCAGCATTTCATCCTTTTGTATCCTTAGCTAAATCAATCATTTGAAGGTGAAAACAAATCTAACATTTGTGCCTAAAAAACTGTGTGTAGATATAAAATGTTTTAATGATGAGCTTGTCTATCAAAAAATAATAGTCCATTGGAGATGGAATTTTAAAATGAAATGGAAAAGTAATAAATTCACATATTTTATTAAAGATTCCACTTCTGAATCCGCTGATTACAAGGCCCTAATGTTAAGGGAATTTGTAGATGTGGAATATGAAGAGTCACCTGGACAGATTGAATTTGCCTCACTAAAACTACCATAACTCCTTCATAATATGATCAATAAGGTTGATATTTTGTGGAGGCACGAGAGATAAGTAATGTAAAAACGTTCAATAAGGTTCCATTTCCCAATTAATCCATTTAATAGTCTTAAAAGTCGTGATATTCGGGCATACAATAGTAAGCGAGATTTGTTCAACCCATTTTCTCTATAAATTTGTATGTCATCTATTTTTACAGGGATAGTAATTTTTTGGGGGAATGGATGAGTATTATTTTTGTGATAGTTATTTTTATTTTTAATATATATTATTTATCTTTCTTCTTCATACCCCCTTTCTCCTAATTATTTTATTTTATGTATTCTCCCACCGTTATCCCCTTTTCAACTGCACTAAAAATGGAGAAATAACCTCGGTGCTTGTTTGAGGGAGGGAATGGTGGTTTAATTGAGTTCATTGTACTTTATTTTCTAATACATTATTCAATTCTATGAATTTTTGTGGTGGTTAAATCGATTACAGCGAGTGGTTTCCCTATTTTCTCTATAACCAACTTCTTCTTCTCGTTTATCAATTTTCCTTCCCTTCGCTATTTGTGGTGGGCATACGATAGAGTATGACATGAGCAATGATGGTCAGTGAAGTGGTATACTAGCTAATATTAGAAAGATCATTACCCCATATGTAGAGGTCCTGGTATGGGGTGATGACATTTCAAATGAGATGGTGAGGTGTGGTAGGTCTTGATCACCTCATTGAGTTTAATATTGAGATTTTGTTTAAACAATGATATCAACCACCACAACCTCATAAGAAAAACTTCCTAATTTATTTCTTATAACATAATTCTGTATTTCATAGCTTTCTTATATATTTGATTTATATTTTATGTATTTGAAATCCCCCCACCCATTTATATTAATATTATATTTTTATATTAGTTATATTATAAATAGTGACAATAGAAAGATAGTGTGCGTGAGAAGCCTCCCTGTGATCGACCATAGGGTGTTCCACTATGGTACATTATTAGGTTAATAAGAAATTAATTGAACAGTGGTTTGATAAAAAATAACTCTCATTAATTTTTCACCGTTTTTGGGGAGTCCAAATTCTTATACATATTATTCTTCATAAAAACCCAGTAAAATTAAAATTTTCCAAAACTAAAATATATAATTTCATTGAATATCATTATTTTTTTAATTCATGTATTATTTTAGTTATTTTTCATATTAATGTCCTATTGATGAATTATATTGAAATGAAGAGGATTTTAGGCTACAGATGGAACAAGATGCCGCGATGATTTAAAATAATTTCAAAATCCTTGAACTATAATGCAATATGGTTGAATCGATAGTGGATGAAGCTGAAGAAGTTAAAGATCTATGGATGGAACGACAAAAAAATCAAGAAGAAGAAGAAATGGTAAATATTTTTCCACCTACATTTGATTTTAAAGAACCCAAGGAAGACATGAATACACAACATGGAGAAGAAATTGTCCCTCCTTGGACACTACTTGAAGAGTTTCCTGAAGATGTCATACCAGCTGATACAACTGTGGGAGGTCAACATGATTTGGATGTATATTGGTATTATTTTGTTGAAGAAAAAAAGGTATGTGATCCTCTTATATTTTTCAAATAATAATCAGTACCTCTCTACATATCTATTGTTTTGGAAGAAGATGAATAAGTTCATGTAGAAAATTAATTCCTAGTGGTCTTTCCTGGAGAGATAGTGTTTCAAGCTGAACTACACGAAAGTGATGATTTTTATATTGATTCGTCATGTTTTAATCGTATACAAGTGGAATTATATTCTGACTTTGCTTCTGAATTTCTTGAAATAGCATCACGTGAAAAATCAATGGATGTTAAAGTCCTAGTGTCTAAAGTATTCATGGCTGAATTTTAGGACCCATTATATATCCTTCCCCCAAATTCTAACTTGTACCACATGGAAAAGTGGGAGGATCTAATATACTCTATATATGTGTTCCACCCAGACTTTTAAAAGTTTAGGATCATTGGAATAAAGATGTTCTAGTGGTTTCTAGGCAATAAACCTCATCCAACATCGGATAGGGGTTAAACCACTGAAACTACATGACTTGGGGTAGTAAAAACCTAGAACATTCATGGCTATCAAACCAATAATTATACCCTTTATTTTCCATTCCTCTTTATTTTTATTTATTTTTATCATATTTTCTTTATTTCAGGCCTTTTATGTCAACTGGTAGTAGCTAGGAACTTAACACAAAGTAGTCACTAAAAAATAAAATTAAGTTGTATCATTCCTTCCCTTTAATTTTTTTCTCTTAAATTTATTTTGTGTTGAACTCCAATGAGGGGTAGTGAATTCTAAGCGTGGAAGGAGTTTCAACCATAATAGTTTTTTTGTGTATTTTATTATTTTAATATTCTTAGGAACCTGAGATGTAATGAATATTCTGATCATTATTCACACTTCAATTGATTTTTAGAAAGGTGAGATGATTTTTGAAGAAATTGATTCTAAAGGATTATGATGTGAAATTTTTTTCCTTAAATTTGATTTTCAAGATTTTTTATGACTTTGGACGATTTTCAAAATCTATGACCATGAAAAACTAACTCAATACATTTTTCCTGTCCTGTGAGGTATTTTGATCCATTTTGAATTATTCGTTCTAATACACACACTTTCTTGAGTGAAGATTGGATTTTGTGTGAGAGACAAAACATGGGAATTTTACCTTTCGAATGTTTTGATTTCATGTAATATTTTTTATATGATTGAGGCATTTGTTTTTATGGCCATATATTAACTTGATACCTACATTTACATATATCCTTAATTAGACCTTAGATTCCATGAATTGCCATATAGTTTTAATCCACATTCCAATCCTATTATTCCTTACCTACCTGAACTCTTGGTATATTTTTATAGAAGTTCCAAGTTTGAGTGTGGGGGAAGGGCCTTTAGTGTGCGTTATTTGGATTTGTTTAGTTTTGGGTGGATGTGATGTGTGTGTCATCATTTTGGGTAGTGGATTATGCAGATCAAATTGGGCATGGTTAATCATTTCATTGTGCTTTATTTGTTTCCTCTGGTTCTCTTTCAAAAAAATGAAAATATAGAAAAAATGTAGATGAGATTGAATTTATCATTGTACATCCTTTTATGACTCATGTACCTATCTATATTCAAGTTTATTATGGTCATTATTTCATTATATTCAATTTTCAGCTCATTCTCTAAGGAAAAAAAATCAAAAATATGAAAATAAAGTTGTTCCTTTCTGAAGATTTACAAAAAAAGGAAAAAACAAAAAAAAAGGGAGAACCTAGATGCAATCAGTCTTTGGAATCATTTCCTGGCTCATATCCCATGTCATACAAAAAATGTTTGGTGTTGTGTATCACATTTTTAAGGATATTTAGTGAGGTTTATATTGTGTTTTCCCTTGACTATTCATGCATTATGCATAAGAGTCCAACCTACTATTTCTAGCCTTAATTTTTCTATTATTTTCCCACCAACCCTAAGACACATAACTCACCTGAAAAAGGAATCATCATCAAATTAATTTTCATGTTTATTGTTGTAGAGAGATGAGATTTTTTATAAGCATTTGGTGATACATGCACATTCCAAGTATGAGCATAACTCCAAATACAATTTCTCTTAGGGGAAGAGTGACACAAAATTTCAAGGTGAGGTGGGTTGTGATTGGTCCATGGATGGATCTATGAGGTTGAACAAATTTAAATTTGAGAAATGATAATGATCAGAAATTTCTTTTCATATATGAGACATAATGAAATTTCATTTTGGAAGAGATCATGGACATTTTCTCTGTTTTCAATATTGTGTGAATTAATATTTAGATTTATGATGATTGCCAAAGAGGGCAACGATTAAGTGTGGGAGAGTGATGAAGCTAGAATTGTCACATATTTCATACTTTATTTCATAGTTATAATTCCCACCATAGTTATATTTTATGGGAAATTGTCACATTTTTTACTTTTTTGTGGAATTTGGAACTCAAATGCAAAAATGAAATATTTTTTGGATTTAGCTGTTTTATTTGTATTATGTATTTTGGATATATAATTTTCCAAACTGTACCAAACTAATAAATTAATTTTTTTATTTTTCCTTACATAATTGACTGTATTTCATCCTTTTGTATCCTCATCTCAATCAATCCTTTGAAGAACCAAACTATGCTCACAATGTTTTCTCGATAACTGTTTACATGTTTGGAATGTCTTAAAGATAAGCTTTTATATAGAAGAATACCAGTCCTTTGTTCTAGGAATTTAAAAAGTATCTAGAAAAGGAATTAATTCACATATTTTATTAAATATTCTACATTGGAATACACTCATTACAAGGCTATAATGTCAAGGTAATTTGAAGTTGTGTTAATACGAAGAGTCGCATGGACAGATTAAAAGTGTCGAACTAAAACTGTCATAACTCTTTAATAATTTGACCAATGAGGCTAATAATTTGTCGCTTCACACATGAGATGTATGGTAACAACATTCAATAAGAATTAATTTACCAATTAATCCATTTAATGGTCCTAAAAGTGGTGATATTCGGGCGGACAGAATTGAGATGGATTTCTTCAACCCATGTTCTCTATAAATTTGTACCTCCTCTATTTTTAAATAATAGGCATTTAATTTGAGAAAGGTTGATTATTGTTGTTGTAAAGGTTATTTTTATTTTTAATATATATTATTTAACTTCCTTCTTCATAACTCCTTTCTCCCAGGTATTTTATTTTACGTATTTTCCCACCGTTATTCCCTTCTCAACTACACAGAAAATGGAGAACTAACCTCAGAGCATGTTCAAGGGAGGGAATGGTGATTTTATTTAGTTCATTGTACTTTAATTTCTAATACATTATTCAATTACAAGAATTTTGGTGGTGGTTAAATCGATTATGGTGAGCGGTTGCCCCATTTTCTCTACAACCAATTTCTTTTTCTCATTTATCAATTTTCTTTCCCTTCGCTATTTGTGTCAGGCATACGGTGGAGTATGGAATGAGTAGTGATGATCTAGGAAGAGGTATCCTAGTACACATTAGGATGAGCATTACCCTGAATGCGGAGGTCTCAGTATGGGGTGATTAAATTCCAAATGAGAAGCTGAGGTGTGATAGGTCTTGATCACCTCATTAAGTTGAATATTGAGATTCTTTTTAAACAATGATATCATGCACCACGACCTCATAATAACAACTTACTACTTTCTTTCTTATAACATTGTTCTGTATTTCATAGCCTAATTATATTATATATATATATATATTATGTATTTCAATTCCCCCAATTTATATTAATATTAAATATTTATATTCGGTTTATTATAAATAGTGACAATAGAAGTATAGTGCATGTGAGCGGCCTCTTTTTGATTGACCCTTGGGTGTGCCACTATGGTGTAGTATTAGGTTAATAAGAATTAAATTGAATTGTGGTTTGCGAAAAACCACTCTCATCAGTGACACCATTTATTTCAAAATTCAATTTTCTCAGACATGTATCTATATTAACCCCTTATAGAAAATTTAATCTACATATGATGAGATTCCATTTTCTCTCTCATCAACCATTTTTATGAATTTTTATGTCACGCCGTTATGCTACTGAAATTGTACCATGACTATCCAAGGCAAAATAATTGTGTAGTGAATACCATACCCATTTCTCTATCAAGGTTATTCACCTTTATGCACATATACATATTAAATGGTACATATATGTATTTATTCCACATTATTTAATCGTTGAATAGCTTATGATGTTGAATGATTCCCTGTAATATGATCCATGTGACACATATATGCATAAAATTAAATTAATATGAAGAGTGATCTAAGATAGTGCTCCAATGCGTTGGGTAAAGAGTATTATCATGATACAACATGTGAAATTTGGGTTTACTAGTACTAATTTATGTGAAATGAGGGTTTACTCATTCTAATTCAGGTTCAATGAGTCCTTACTCATGCTCCATGTGCAGTGAGCCACAACTCATAGTAATATCATGTTAAATGTTTCTTCCACATATACCTGTTGTAATAATCATAATATCTCATACTCTTATGTTAATGTTTCAATCATGATCCATCAATATTCCTATTACCTAACATTTATTTTATTTATCAAGTTGTGTATTTTTTAATCTCTAAATGGGATTTATAGCTCACCCTTTCCTTATATATGTCCTCAGGTTATCCCATGAAATGATAAGTATTAAGTAATGTTGTGGTTAAGTAAAACAATTTTTCAATAAATATGTTTCTTTAAGTATTATGTTTTTTGGTAATATTCCTAATTTTCCCATAACAGTAGACCTCCCAATCCCCAAATTTTTCTTATGATAATTTTTATTTAATTTATCATATATATTTGTGTAATAAAGAGCTGGGTTATTATAACTACCTATATTACATCAGAGCCTCCCTGAGACTTGGGTATCCCTGTGAAGAAATCCATCAAGATGTCATCCTACCTTCACTCAGGTAAATCCACGGGTCCCAATAAACCAACTAAAACATATTACACATACATCACCTATTGTCACACTAAGAACCTTTCCACAAACTCTAACACAACCCACTTCATCATGGACCACAATAAAAAATCCCTCAAGAATTGATGCATCTCATAAAATCATTTGTATACTGCCATGTGTGAGATATGAAACTCACATTGATCTCCCTCACACATTGCCACTCGGACCAACAACTTCCCCTCAAACACCATCTAATTATAACCATCCTCCAACCATCCCCCTGGAGAAACACCCTAGACAACATGATCAAGTATCACCTCAAACTCCGTGTCTCCCCACTTAGACTTCTATACATGCCGCATCAATGAAGACTACACTGTCATCTGAAATAGAGATCCTCTTACACTATTCATCTCTACATCTTGGTGCAAGGCATCCAAATCCTCAATTACCTTACACAAATCTACCGATTCCTGAACATCATCTATCTACGACTCCCTTCTCAAGTAATAGGCAACAGCATTCTCCTTTCATGAGGTGTAAGAGTTATCAATTTCATAGTCCTAGAGAAACTACATCCACTAATTTTGTTGAATGTTCGTGTATGGCTAGGAAAAGAGGTACATAAAACTCTTGTTATCCCTAAAAACCACAAAGATCACCCCAATGAAGTATTATCATCATAATTATATCACAAACATGGCCGATGAAAGCTCCAGATCATGGTTGTCATAGTTGGGTTCTAAGGGAGGAAACTACCTAGACCTATAAGAGATCAATTTCTACTACTACATCAATAAAAATCCCAAGACTATACCAAAAGTATCACAGAAGATGTCAAAGAACACCCCTTCCTCTAATAACCTATATAATAGAGCACCGACCAACATCCCCTTCATATTTCTAGAAGCTTCTTAACACTTCTCACTCCACACAAAGGCCTCAACGTTCTTATACAAATCCATCAACATGATGAAACTCAGAAGATGTCGAGTATGAATCTTTGAAAATATCATACCATAAAATAAAACATACACACCTTATCCATGTTCATGGGTTCTTTCCATGATAAAACTAACTTTAACTTTGATAGATCTTTTTTTATCCTATTATGAGACACCACCTATCCAAAGAAGTGCACCTCTCTTGTACAGAACATACAAGTAGAAAATTCCCATAGCTCTGATGGCGTTGAAGATCCACCAAGATAGTGATGAGATTCTCTTCATGCCCATCCTAAAAAATTGAGTTGATAAAGATAATTTTGATGAACAAGATGATGATCCTATTGAGGAACTCATAGAAGACATAGTTCGTGAGCCCCATGAACATATCTGGCATGTTTGTAACACCAAACGACATCACCACAAACTCGAAGTGCCCATATATGCTCCTCAAACAAATATTTGTGATATGTGACTCATTCACCCTTAACTATTGATACCCAGGCCATAGATAAATCTTAGATAACCAACATGGTCCTCTCATCTAGTCGAAAAGATTCCCTATCATTAGAAAAGGATAACAGTACTTGAAATTAACCAAATTAAGTCTTCGATTGTCTATTGAAACCCACATACCAAATCTTACTTCTTCATAGATAGGACCAGATCATGCCATGATGACACACTGGGATAGATAAAGACCTTCTTCATCATATTTTCAATCTATATCCATAAATCCCAAAACACAAAAGGCACCATCCTATAAGGAGCCATCAAAATCGGATGAGTATGGAGTTGTATGAAAATCTCGAATTCAATAGCCTGTCATGTGCGTGGAGTCACAAACTCCTTAAGGAAAACATATAGAAAATATCTTCAAACACTCAGAACCTCCAAAATCACAAAATCCATCGAAAACAATGACAACATAGATAAAAATAAGGAAGATGCCTCACACAACAACCTCCTACCTAACAAATCCACTCAGTAGTGAAAGCTTTACACTAGCCATCCACTTCAGAAAATACGACTATCCTATGAAAATAATCCATAATAGAATGCAAAAAAAACAACCAGTTGAAGCTAGGTATGACATCCTATACCTAAATATGTGGAAGAATGATATCCCCACTAAACTTATGTGGCCCCATCATCATTCGACATCATAGGAAAACCTCATGAAATTTGGTATAGACTCTGACTAGAGTAGTCAACACTAGGGGAAAGGAAAGTCTCTTGGTGCCAAGTCCCACGTCCAAGGACAAACTGGGTACAAAAAATGAGTGAGAAGTTCTATAAACAAATAATGATTAATAAATCATAATGAAAAACTGATTGTACCTCAGATGATATCTTTCTCTACACAAACTAGTGCCTCTGTGGCAAGTACCTACCCAAGCCTAGATCCTCCGCCCTTTGGATATTGGGTGCATCCCTGACCACATTATAGCCATGGTACCTATGTATAACGTTGAGGTCGGACTCCATGTATGTGGTCTCCCCTTGGTGGAGTTGGAGTCTACTGTCACTGGTGCTAGAATGGCTTGGATTGAAACTGCTGTTGAGGCTGGTGCTGAACCAGCCCACCTCCACCATACTAAGCTCGAACTGAGAACTGAATCTAAAGGTGACCACAAATTCCTCATAAAAAACTCATAATCCCCAAGACCATGTGAAATGGATGAGGATGAGATGGTTGGAACATAAAATTCAGAGGTTAGCTCCCCGTTGGCTAAAACATGGATGGCGCGGACACTAGAGAACTTATGCTAAAAAAATTTCCATTTGAAGAAGTCATTTAGAACCCCTCTCCTGGTAAACCTATTTAATATTTCTTCCTTTAAACTACTTCATACTTCTTATTAACATCTAATTTTTTCATCATTGTGAATGGAGTAACTCCATACTGAATAGAAGAAATAATGGCATCCTCTAAGCGTCTCGCTCGAGACTTCAAATCCAAAAAAAATATCTGGAAAAAACATAGGATATCCTTGAACATGATGCATAATTCCCCCATCGACATACCCCCTGCTAGAGTGAGTGTATCTCCTAACTCTCCTTAGCCATTATCGTCCAATAAGATAATTCCTCCTAGAACTTATTCTCGAATTCGTCAAATGAAACATTAGTCCCCTTCCACTCCTTGAGGTAAAGAATATAATACTGACATGCTGATACCCTCACATGGATTACGACAAGAGGAACCCATTACTCTGTTAGATCATATATCATGGTGAAGGTGATCTCTAGCACCTCAAGAATGTTCCCGGTCTCTGTTCTTGAATCATTACAATCATACTTACCCAAAGTCTATCATTGGAAAGAAAAAAGAATCATCTACCAATAATTGTATTCTCCCACTGGGTCAACCCTCCATCGGTTGGCTGAGTCATCCTATGAAGCCTCCATTTCTAGTACCATACATGGATGACATTCGAGATCCATAAAATAATGAAAAATAGGGAACTCCTAATCCTGTGTAGTATGCAATTTCACGTAGGATTAATTTTAAATCTTTCTTTATTTTATATTATAGAAAACACCCATGGAAAACAATAAAAAATATCATTACAATGCATGTAACTATCAAAACGTCTCTACCCTATAAATAGTATACCCTCACTTGGCCGTTTGGTAGGCTCTAATTCCTTACATCGGATCATGGGGGCCATATAATCCCATGAATTAGATGGTCTTACCTATACTATGTCATTCACCAAGATCATAAAACACCATTTCCCTACAATACCATTCATTCCTCACTGTTTCTAACTCTATACTCAATATAATATGTTAACCATCCCCTCTTATAAAATTAAAAAATTATTTTACCACTTGGTTGTTCTAAGGTGAACGAAAGGGGATAGATAAATTCCAAGACCATCCCCTATAATTATAAAGGAGATATAATGGCCCTGAGTCCCACCTTTAATAGGCCCTAAGGTGGAGACTAACACCAAGGGTAGTAAAATATTCACCAATATTGGATTTCAATAACATTTTTAATGAAAATATGATCATGATATAAGATGGTAAATCCCAAACAACTCTAAATATTTTATATAAAGAAGAAACTAGAAACCAATGAATTCATCTTTAAACAAAAATTCAATAATTAAAACAAAAAATCTACATTTAAGTAAAAAACAAGTATAAGAAGAAACATTGCAGCTATAACAGTGCCCAAGCAAGTAAGGTCTATCACGTTCCTCAATGTCCTCATTGAAGCATGAAACCAATTTTGTATACCTAGTTAGATCATACAGGTATACTCAGTTGGAAAACCCATGTAACGCATGCAGATGTTGGGGAAACATATGATATATCCCTATAAGAAAGCATCAGAACCTCAAAATCACATAATAAGGAATAAAAACCACCCCACCCTCACCACGGAACACTCACTAAATAATGAATGTTGAGTAATGTAATAATATAACCACATCGATGATTGGTTACCCTGCACTACTTCCCACTGGATGACTATTAATCTCGAGTTGAGAATGTCCTGGTGCTTCCAATCTTACACAAGACCCAATATCACAACCTTCCCACACACACCGAGGATATTAACCACATTCGATCTTGTCTATAGACACATGGGATACAACCACTTCACATCCACTCCACATTCACCTGGACCACAAAAGCCACATGTCTCACCTGAAAACACTAAGGCCTCATCCTAAATACACTCATGATACAAAGCACATATCACACAACCAGTAACACTAATCTAGTAATAGAACTCTAGTCATAATGTTATTCATAAAAAGTCAAGGGAATAAATTCCTAACAGGGGGAGCATGGGATCCAAAAACTATCCATCCATCCTCCAACTAGGATGTTGGAAAAAAAACCCTCCTCATAAAAATGGGGGTGTTTAGTATGTAGATCTCAACATGGGCGAGGTTCACATATAAATCAAAAGGAACAATAATTTTATACATATATGTAACGAAACACTCATCCCAAACTGTGGTTTTCCAAACAAACAACCAGCCCAAAGAAAACAACCCTTATTGCTACCTCTATATTCACAACCACACAAACACCCAAAACTAAAATATGAAGCAAGCACATTAATTTAACCACTATTATTATAAATAAATGATTTCAGCTATTTAATTCTAACTCTACTTGGGAAAATACCCAACACAATCATTTTCACATACAATAAAAAATCAGATTACAGTTTGACTACCCAACCCTGGTCAACAACCATAACAGATCCCAGAATCAGTTCCACCACTCTATATGTCCATCCATTCCACAATCAATTAATATCTCAACCTTATATTCTACCACACCTCTTGCACATCCTCATTCAAAAAGCCCACATCAACCACCACCAAAACAACAACACATATGCTCACACATACCACACCCTACTCATGGAGACAACCACATTGTCAACCACTATACCCATAACAATGACACCAATAGTAGAACCATAAAACCCACACATGGAACAAATCACAAAAAAACCCCACACAAAAAACATCCACAGCAACAACCCAAATGTATTCATATTTGATCAACACTATTCATTATTTCTTTGTTCATAAATTTAGGGGTGATAAAATAATAGGTTCAATCCTTGGACATCAATTTTATTTAACTAGATGTACATGGCTATTTAGATTTCATGTTTATAGTCATTTAAAAATAGGGACATCAATAAGTATAAATCCTCATAGGTGCGTATGAAAAGATCACCAATGATCATGCTTTTTAGAAATATACAACCCATATAGTTCATATTTCAGATCACAGATATTAGATAAAAACAAGAAATCATCATCATCTTACCCATGACCATTTATGACTATGGTTAAAAGTATATTATATCATAAAAACCTTAATAATTGTTTTCAAATATGATCAAGAGGTTAAATGAGTGTACCCACCCAGTATGATAGGAAAAAAAGGATAGAATAAGGAAATCCCTATCTAGGATGACAAGCGATGAATGATCCTTTCTTGCGCCAAAATAAACGACCGCATGAGATGGAGAATCCAATGAGAAACAGAACAAGAGGGTATAATATAGACACATGAATACTCTAGAAGAATCTTTTCGGGTGCACCAAGAGAAAATCGGAGGGTTCAAGGAAGAGAGGATCTCAGCATAGGAAAATAACAAATCCTAAAATCAGGAAGTAAAAAATCAATTTTATTAAATTTTTGATTGTTGTTTAACCATGCAGCATGAATGTGTCTTCATATTTATGATACAATAATTCCATCAAGAATGGTTAATAATTTTTTAAAACATTTAATGGTCCCCAATTTAATGATGAAAAGATTCTATAAGGGAGAAAATAGATGATAAAACACTAGAAGGTGAATAATTTCCCACCATTGAATGATTCACTAGTGATGATTTGTTGTTTGGTGAGTCGCTACTCGCTGAGTCAACATTCAGTGACCTACATGTTGGCGAGTCACCGTTCCACGATTCGATGTTTGACAATTTAACATTTAGTGAGTTTTTGTTTAGTGAGTCCTCGTTTAGAATGTCATCGATTATCGAGTCACTAGTTGTCAAGTTTCCATTCACAGAGTCTCTATTAGGGATGTCATTAATCTCTGAGTCATCACTTGGTGACCTAACTTTCAGTGAGTAACTGGTCAACGGCATACCATCAGTTGTGCTACAACTGGAAATCAGATTTTTGGGAAACTCCTAAAAAATCCCTCGGTGACCTCCAAGAACACTAAAAATAAAATATTTTCACAATGAAATGAACCAAAGTAGTATAGTATATTATACCTTTATGCATAGTTGATGATACCCTTATAAATTTCGATCATTGAAAAATATTATGATCCATGATGTTTATAAAATATGTAATCAATTAGGGTTAAATTATTCTTTTTTACTTATATTAATAACATTTTTTTCATTATTATAATTTCATATCGTCGTTTTCCTATATTTTTTTCCTGAGACATGAATAGGGATTTACCATGGTGAAACATATAGGAATATAAATCCCCTATCACACATCTCATTTTTATTTCTAGTTAGTTCTAATTATAGGGAGTATTAGATATATATTTTTTACTCACAGGTGAGATCAATATAAAAATCAACCACTGGATTTGGTGGATATCCATATAGTTCATTAGTAAACACATCAATGTATTCTTATAGAATATGTATTTCATCTATTATAAGTATACATTTCCCATTAATAAGTTGAATAAACTATTTTTCTCTTAGAGTATCCTTAATGAGATCCATTGGCGATGGATCCTAAGTTGATTCTGATGATGTTGCCTCCCATATGAAGATAGGAGATTCTATATCTTCATTATGAATCATAAACTCCTTCTCTTGGAAATTAATTTTAAAATTATAATTTTATAATTACACCATACAAAAGAATAAATTAATGATAAGAATTTATATATATTATCATGTTTGAAAATAGGTTATATCTATATTTCATAATGGGTAATGACAAATTCTTTCAAATTAAATTATTATTATTTCAACTATGAGACTTGATCAATAACTCAATTATTATGTTTAAATAGAACAATGTAAATTTATTCAAAAACCTTAAATATATATAATATTATCAATATATATAATCAAATAAGTAATTATTTATATTTGATTTTATGAAAATAGTTTCATCCACCACATCATTATAACTTCTACCTTAGCTGTAGTAATAGAATAAGTATATACTTCTCCAATTGGCCTATTCTTCAATGTTTCCCATAGATAATTGGGAAGTGTTTTTTTTAATAATATAACATATCATTAATGTTTAATAAATATATAATATTTTTTTCCTCCTTTATGTTTCATTCATTAAAAATATGACCATTTTCTCAAGCCTTGAATCAGTGTTATGTTTGCATTTAGTACGTATGTTCCTATTTTTTCTACAATTATTACAAGATAAAGATCTTATAACCCCTTTATTCCCCATTTAAAAATTTATATTTTCTATATGTTTAAAAAATCCCTTACATTTTTTATTTAACTTCATGATATACGATCAATATAATTTTTTATATGTTTTTATGAAACAAGATAGTTTGAGTAAAAAATTGAGAAACAGTTCACATTCAAAAACTATTCTCAAGGTCATTAAACAAAAAATCAATAAAGTTTTTTAGATTACTTATATAGTTCTTAACATGCCTAAATATTATTTTAATGTTATACCAAAATTCTATTCAACATTATTCATCGTTATTATATAATGTGTTAAAACCCCTTTATATGTCATCTCATTTCACTAAAGGATGTTATTTCCCAATGAATAATAATTAAAAGATCTTTATTTAATACATTTTATTTGAAAATAGTATTGCAAAATGTTTAGGTTGGGAGAAATGGTAAAACACTACATGGGTCAAAGCATGAGTAAGTTTATTAAAAAAACCCTAGATATATTGTGATAAAAAAATATTCAACTAACCATACCATTCATAATATCAATGGTAGGGTGTGGTCTTTCCAACATTTTTAAAATTATTGTTTAAAATCATTAAAATAATGAATTTTCCCCCCTCCCCAATATTATTTTATGGTAGAAGTATTGATCAAACATAGCTCAAATTTTGTAATATATCATTTGGAATTATTCTGTGGTCTTCTACAAACATACATTTATAGTGATGTAGTGGGGTATTATTATGGTGCAAAGTAGGTTAGTGATCAGAAAAGGGATATGAACGATTATGTGAGTGGAATGGCGATGAGAATGGATAGAATATTAAAGGGAATATGACACTATTGGGTGTGTCCAATTTCAATGTACTTGATTAAGGATACTTTTAGAGATATTCTGTCTTTAAAAAAATGAAAAAATAAAATAAAATAACAAAAATAATAAATTAACACAAAAAATAATATGATTACTATAACACTTTTATAATTGAAACCATATTCAAGGGTGATTGATTCCATTTTATGAGATTTTGGATGACACTCCATGTGAATAGGATTGATAATTAAAATATAATTATTATAATTTCATATTAATACCATAAATAATATCATTTGAAAATTTGTTAAGTGAGTGAATGGGGATTTGGTATGTCTATTATAGTGAAAAATCAGATACCATTGTTTAATCATTATTTGTTTATTTAAAAAAATTAAATAAAAATACTATAAAAATAATATAATTTTTATGTACGGTCCTTGGGTAGACTACACAGCCATGTCCCAAATCCACCATGTCCCACACCGGCATGGGTCTGACTCTTTCCTACCAAAATTTATAGTCATTCCCTGCACTGTATCATCCACATAACAATTGTTTATATAAACCATGGGCCTATTTTTCAATAATATTCAACAACCACGTCATTTTTATAGAATTATTACCACCATAAATCATCATCTCTCATTGAATAATGTCATTCCAAAATAATATTTCAATTTCATATCTTCTTGTGTCCAAAAAATATTATTTAGGAACTTAATCTATTTTTAACCTAAAAATAAATAATATAATTTCATAAATAATATAGTATTATTTTACTTGGAATGATCAAACATAGGATAATTGTGTTATGGAACAAATGGTTACTCTAGTACTAAAATAATTTTCATTCCAACTTATATGAGCTACCCTCATATGGTTATGATCTTCCTAGCTATAACACATGTTTCATTGTTTATATTAGCTTGGAAATACCTATATTGACAACATGTTTTTGTTCCCTTCCTTCTACCAGGGACCACCTATAAACAATGGAACAGACTAAGACAACATATAATCATTGTGGACATTAATCCATAAAGTAAAAAATATAAATTGTGGTAAATGTTCTAAAATAACCTAAGTATCTATCATATTTCTCAAGGTAGATATGATTATTTAAAATATAACATCCATAGTTCTCAAAAAAATATCCTATAATAAAAATTGTAGTGAACTAAACCCTAGTAACATAGTACTAATGTTTATTCAATTACACTTGTATAAAGTACATGGGATCACACCATATATGATCTAATAATTTACAAGACTTGGAAAACAATCCACACACTTTACTCTAGTTTTACATTTTAAATATTATAATATATCAGAAGAACACATTCAATTCATTCAAAAACCTATGTTCAGTATAAATACATAGATAATATAAATATAGAAATAAAATAGATAATTAAATCATATTTATTAATAGAGGAAGTATGAAATTCTAATTATTCATCATAATTCAATCATGTCTTCAACCAAGATACCATGAATCTTACCATCAAGGCCATGACTAAAACATTCCCAATAAGTGGGAATTTGTAAACTAGACAAACACAAAATATTGCATGGTTTCTATTTGTTATTCCCAAACAATGCGACGCACTATGGTGATAGTTATAACTAGGATCCACCAATCACATTAACTTCTTATTAATTTCTCATATATATAATAAAAAACATTATTCCTTTTGAAAATATGAAATAAATCAATAGTTATTTCTATTGAATCAATACTATGCAATATATTCTATATTAATGAAATAAAATTATTATTAAAAATTATTTGACTAAAATAAAATATTTAAATGTTATATGATTAATATAATATTATATCAATGAAAATCAAACGACACAAATTCAGTATTTTTAAAATATAGAAATCGGGATGAAAATAATGTCTAACCAAATGATGAAGAGTGATAGAGAATGTTATCATGATAAATATAATGATAAGAAAAAAATTAATCAATTATGGATAAAGGAATATAATAGACTCATTATAGACTAACTTTTCATAGTAAAACTGAGCCTTTTAGAAATAAAAAAATAATATAGAATAATTATATTAAAAAACATACTTGTAACATTGTGTGATAAAAATATTATAAATCGATTTCAAAATTCCTTAAATTTTTATCAAAAATAATATATTTTTATTTTATTATTTTTACTAACTTAATATTATATAAAAATTTAAGAAAATAATTTATTTGAAAACAAACATTGAATAAAATAATTAAATTATTAATGAAATTAATTGTTATGATGGTTGAAAAATTATTTTATTTCATAAATATTAATTGGGGATTTTTTTCACCATTTTTAAATATATAAAAAATTATAATGTAATATAAATTGAATAATATTTTTTTTTAATCAATGTAAATAAATAAAAAATAAATTTATATTACTTTTTAAAAAGATTTATTTTTCTTATAGATGTCCTTGATACAATTTAATGTACATGGAAATTGTTGACAATGATTTGTGACCAAAATAAAAAAATTAAATTTGACATCCCTTATATGTAACATATTAAATATTTATCCAACTTGATTAGTAATGGAAAATAAAAAATAAAACACCAAATATAACAAAAATGAGAATAAAATAGGTGGGGATTAATAACTTATGATCATATAACATTCGTAATCCAAATTTGAACATAAGGATTTAGAAATAAAATTAGACTTTAATAAAAATCCCATACCATGGGTATCTAGTTAGTTATAAGTGTTTTATCATCTTGTATAATGAATTTTTAATATAATTAATACGTTATTAAAAAAAATTTAAATTTATATTTCAGTTACTTTTATGGTAATTTTAAATCTATTCATTGAATATTTATTTTTTATGTAAACCGCTTTTGATTGTTTTATGAATTTGACCAAAAATAATTCAGAATATTGATCCTAGTTGAAAAATATATTTAATGGTTAAAAAATCTCTATAAAGTTAATAATTTGATGAATATTATTTTCATTCATTTTACATAACTTTAGAATTATAATTTCATGGTGGTAAGAGAAAAATTGATCACATTACATTGTCTAGGTGGTAGTCTATAGGAACAAAATGAGCAATGTAATGAATTATCAATGGATATAATTGTAAAAATGTATATATTATATTATTTTTCTTTAATTATACTCATTTCATAAATAATAAATATATTAATTAATATTAACTTGTTAAACATCTAGGTGAAGTAGGGATGATAAATGAATCATACTGCTACATGTATCTTATAGAATGAATGTGCGCACATGCTATGTTTTCATTTTCCATTGGATAGAGTGGATATTTAAAATTGTTATACCATTATCATAATTATATAATAATATTGTTATTACAACTATATAACTTATTTAATATTTTTTTTAAATATAATTAAAATAATTAATAATAATGTAATATGGAAACATTTCGTAAGAACATATACCACTTCTTTTAGAAACCTCATAGGGATTACAACTATTTCCATCATGAACTAGTTTTTTAGCGACATGAAGTGATCGTGTACGTGTGTATAGATTTTTATAATCTCTTTCTAATGTATGGGTTGCAATATGT
Organism: Viscum album; assembly: GCA_963277665.1. NCBI lineage: Eukaryota > Viridiplantae > Streptophyta > Magnoliopsida > Santalales > Viscaceae > Viscum > Viscum album. The sequence continues at coordinate 1,489,051,241 of OY728164.1, forward strand.
GGTAATATTATTTTGTAGAATAAAGGATAAAGTGCTCTCTTTTATATGTGTTGTGTGAAGAAAATTTTTAAATACATGAATATTGGGTATATAATACATGTAATTATCAATAAATGTGGCACCATTCTACCATATATTATAATATGATAAAATTGATGCAAAAATAAAACAACAAAATGTGGTTTGTGGCATATTATTTTTCTTTTCAGGAAGCAAAATCCATTTATTTTTAACCCTTTATCTCAGTTGACCACTAAAAGTAGTTAAAAATATTTACAATGGTTAGTATTCATTATGATGAATAAATATATTTAAATTTTTTATTAATTTTACTTATTCAAATTTAAAATATGGAAAATATTTTATATGATTTTACCTATATAATCATTAAAAATATTTTTATTACATGTTCGTAATATTAAACAAAAAAACCATTTTTTGGGAAATGCAAGTTTTAATCATAAAAATGATTTTACAAAAAAATTATAATGTTGATTCCAATGGATTTAATTTTATTATATTAATTATAAGGGAAATTATTTTTATTTAAAAATAAAATAATGGAACATTTTAAATTCATGATCAAGACAGAATAACGAAATAAATACTTTATTTGACACCCAACATTACATCGATTTGGAAAATGTTATGTATTGATTAATATGATAGAAACTATATTTATATTACTAATATTAAATATTAAATATATATTTTGTCTATAAATTTTTTTCGTAAACATATAGGTATTTATTATATCATTATAGTTACATAAAAGCGATATTTTTTCAAAAATCAATAACTTTCACAATTCAAATGAAAGAAATTATTTCAAATAAATCTCAAAAATACACAATCACATAATTTTGACATTTAAAAGTAACTAAAAATATTAATTTTATAAAAAAGTATATAATTTTTTAGTTTGTATTTAATGATAGTGAATAATAAGAAGTTTTAAATTATGTTATTATATGTTAAGAAGGATAAGGATACTTATAGTAACTAAATATCAAAAGATACATGGGGACATCTCGAAATAAATTTTTTGACAAAAAAAGTTTTAAAATAGTGGGAAACATTTTTTGTAGTTATTAATAATTTATATTAGGTATCAAACCAAATAAATTATTGGAATAAAATTAACAAATTCCTTCATTTATGAGAATGTGGAGCCTTATATAACAACCAGGATATGGTATAAATATTAATGATGGAAATTAATTCATACGGATAGTGGTATAATATGGTGTAGAATGTAAAAAATAATTTTTTATGGACCAATGATATTTCTAGTTGTCTGAATGTGAATTTATATATCTAGTGTTTGATGAGAGATTTAAAATAATGGTTATAAATCCTCATCCATGCTATCGAAGGAATTTTTTTATGTTTTAACTTGGTGGATGATCATGTAATATTATTCTAATCTAATACATTATTATAGATAAGTGTCTTATTATTAATATATACATCTTCAAAAAAAAATTCCAATGTGTTTCTAAAATTCAATAAATTATATCAGAAAACATAGTCATCTAAAAAATAGTTTTCAATAAATCCACATACCAATGGTTGACCACATTCTAGGAGATCATGTAGAGGGGTTCAATATGGTATTCAAGGATTCCTAGTTTTAGTACAATCCATTATTTTGATATTGCATCCTCATGGTTCATATAATGAGTAATTAAAGGTGTATACTATGATGCACTCTACTATTTATTTTGGATAAGGTAAATATATTATGAGATTTGTTATTGATGTATCCTATATATTAATAATTTCATTATTTAATTTTGGTTATATTAATCCATTAATGTTTTATCGAAAATACTCTATCCAAAACACAATTTGTAGGAATACATAGTTTTGATGAGTTCTGATACAACTCATGAACGGATTACGTAACAATTAAGGAAATTATTAACTTTTAACATATTAAGGAGTCATTTTGGTATCCTTATTAAGTTCAATTAATAAAATTCGAAACTTTGATGTAATTAATGGGATGTATTGTTTAAAGTTGTTCTGAACTTGAATATTTTTAATGAATAGAATGGTATCTTCTCATCACCTACTTGTATTTGGTATAAAAATATATAAAATAGTAGTTATAGGATAACTGAGATTGTTTTGGATAAGGATAATAGTGATTATGAATAGTTTTATCCACCTCTGGTAGAACATCATCTGATTGCGTTCTTGGATGAAATATTATGTTTTCCTTTGAAGAGAGTGGTTGAATAAACTATTGATATTTTATCAAGGATTAATCAAATCAGGGAGCATCTTTATAAAATGGTTCTAACTGAACCATGGAAGATAGATATTAATATATTGGATCATATGGAATATTTTATTATCTTACTAAGAACAACTACATGGACACTAGAAAATTTTCAATATGAAATATGTAGAGAGTCTACATAACAATGTAGAATATTGAAAAATAAACCATACAATGATAAAAAAATATTTATAATTTTTAAATAAGTAATTTATTTTTTTTATTTAATATGGGAAATGTGAAATTATTATATTTACATGTGTTTTAGATTTCAACATCTCAAATTAATACTAAAATGCAATATGAATATAAATTTAAAAGCCATTATAGAAACATTTATTATATAATAATTCCCAATATGCTTATAATTAACAATTTTTGTCCATATAATTAACAAATATGTTCCTTCATCTATTGCTTGGATCATTGATTGTGCTCTTCATAGATGATATCCTTATTTATTCAAGAGTATGTGATGAACATGTAATATATTAAAAAAATACATTACAATAATTATGAGATGACAATTAATATAAAATGTTTTAAAAATTGTCATTCCTGATATGATAATTCAAATTCAACATCATGAAATATCTAATGAATGAATATTGGTAGACCATAACATGGTTGAAATAGAGTTTTACATTAAAACACTTGAATATTTTTTTAAATGAATTATATCTTTAGGATTATATGGAATTATCAAGACATTATATAATACATTTCAACACATGAAAAACTAATGTAATCTTCAAAAATGAGTGAATCTAAGTTCATATGGTCTGACCAATGTGAAATAACTATTACATAGTTGAATATCTCATTGACCATGAATTTAATTCTTATACTACCTCATCCATTTGAAATCCCTGGCCTGTATTTGAAATGTCATTAGTTGGAAATAGTCTTATTCGTATTTCACATAAATGGATAGTGGAATGAATTTTTAGGTAGTAGATTCCTTATGAATATAACTACCATACCAATAATTTTGAATTAGTTATTGTCTTTTATGAAATGACATTAGAATAAATTATCTCTTTTATAGGAATCACTTAGGGGAGTCTCTCTATTTTGTATTTCAACAATCAATACAATCGACGTAAATGAATTATGGTTTCCAATTCCATATGTTGAAAGGTACATCCTCAAAGGGTTTCAGAAGAAAATGATAAATGATTGGTTTTTTTGTCAAAAGCCATTTATATGTAAATGGGTATTGTAATGTGATTTATTTATACCAAATCAACCTTATGTTATCTAAATTAGAGTGTGTCATGGAATCCTAGTAATATGATTACAAATATATCAATATCAAATAGAAACATAATGGTGGGTTTATCATTGATTAGTAGTTCCAAGATTAATTATCTTTATTACATGTACAATGATTAATTTTTGTCTGAGATTACAATAAATGGAGTGTTATGAATGATTATAATTCATATCACTAGAAAATACATTTGTGAATAATTATTGTTGTATTGTTATGCTTATCTTTTCTAGTTTTGGTGGAATACAGTTAATACAAATATTTCATGGATCATTTCACAGTTCCTTAACATTCAATATGAAATGGTAGTTTGATAATGATTATTAGGTGTCACCATATAAATACTATTAAAATATGTAAATATGATGACATAAAAATTGATTTAATGGAATTTTTATCAATATGATCTAGTTTCTATGAAATCATTTGTGTGATCATGGATCTTCTGACCATTATTAACTATTTTTTTCTTATTACTGATACATCTTCTACAGATGAATATAGAAATAAATATTCTAATGATATTTTAATTTTAAATTTAATTTTTAGTGTCATTATCCATGAAAATTATCATTGGTTAATTTTTAATCTCGTGAAATCTGTTCATTAAAATGTTTGTTTTTAGGTAAAATCAAATACTATATTTAATCAATAGGCTAATGGCCAGTCCATCTGTACTATTTTCATGATAGAAAATATTCTATATTTTAAAAGTTTAGATATTGATGGATCATATGGGGATAACCTATATTTAGGGAAATCCATTGATATAAATATTAATTATTCATCTTTTTATATTTCTATATATGAATCCTTGTTTGCAAAACAATGTAATTATATCATTGATCTACTAAAATAGGTTAATCTTATATAATCAGGCAAAGAAAACTATCTGACTTGAAAAAAAGTAAAATTGATTAATAAATTACTTATAAATACTAAAATATGGAATATTTGTTATTCCGACAATCATCAAAGACCTTTGGAATTCAATTTGGTTGACCAGGTTCTCTTATACATTTTACCAGGATTTCCCAATAGAAGGATGTGTAAATATTAAAATATTCTATGAGATTCTCTAGGTACTCTTAATTTTTGAAATAAATGGGGGTATTTATTATTATCTTACTTGAACATAATAAATTAGTCTCATTCACAATACATTGCATGTATGTTAATTTAGAGTGTATTTAAATGACCCATCACATAGTGTTGACTGTGAGGATAATACATCAAATATGGAGAAACCTATCTATATTTTCTACCATAGTAAAAAAGGATTTCTGTGGGAAACTGATTCCTCTCAGTTGTGTTAATCCTTAGTAAGGTAATATCCATAATAACTCATTGGAGTGTTAGGATGAAACAAAAACATTTCACAAGGTAATATTCCCACATGAAGTGGATTAATGCTTCTGGGAAAAGAGAATCCCAATAGTGGAGAGGTTTTAAATCCTATAAGAATTTTCTGGTAATTTTTTATATCTAAATACATGTATTCAATCTATATTTTGTTTTATTGTATGTTTTATGTGAGATTACATGGATTTTGGAAGAGATGGGTGGAAAAGGGGGACATATATTATTAGGTGGCACTCATTAATCAATTTTGAAATACCCTATTATAGTTCTCCCAACCCATGTAACATGGAGCTACTGTCAAATTTATTAAATTGGTATAAGATAAAAGGAATCACATCTCAGTTGATTGAATAGTTCATTAATCATGGAGATATATATATACTTGAATTTAAATTTGATTTTCAATTATAAAAGACACAATGTATTTTTTTTAATTAATAAATTCTTCCCCCTATAATATCCCACTATATATTAATAAAACATAACATGGTATCCTATGAAAAATATATCCCAAGAAAGGGGTAAGATCAGTTGATTATTAAGGGAATAAAATTTTGAAATCTATTAGTCTGTAATGTATATAAAATATAGAATGGTAAATAAAAAAACACACGATCTTTTATTTATAGATTGAATTTAATATGAAAGGAATAAATTATAATCAAATTATCCCAGGTAAATAATCATGTGACCTTGAAAATGTATCCATGAATATTATAACTAAATTAATAATGAAATTTAATATCAACAAATTAATTCATAATGATGGATTGTATAATACCAGATATCTAAAACATACAATCTAGGCCTTTTGAAATGATATATAATTAATGGATAAGGAATCTACCCAAAACCATTTTTCTTTGTATCATGAGTTCTACTCAGGAATCATGGGGATAAATCCCAACCCCTCGTCACTAAATATTTCAAATGAATTACTCATATGGAAGCTATGAAACATAGTCCAGATAAACATTCACATCGAGAAAAATAAAAAATTAAATGTTAATAAATACACCAATAAAATAAAAATACTCTTGACCCATCAATATTAATGTGGAAAATCATAACAAAATTATGCACACTTAAGAAATCAAATAATAAACCATCCATTGTATATAAATGGTTTATTTTAAAAAATAATTCCTCTAGTGCATCATAATCAAAATAAAAGGGTAGATGACAATGATGAATACATATACAATAAAAATGTCATTAAGAACATTTTTATTTGAGAAAAATAACATTTTGAAGTAAAAAAATCATTTTTATAATAAAAAATTAAAAAAAATTAATTATTTATATTGAAAATAATATTATTAATCTTTTAAACATTAATTAAAAATTTAGTTGGTCATGAGAGAAGAAAATTCCATTCAAGTCATACACATTAAAATAATCATTCAATTCACATTTTTAATAAATGCCAAATCAGCATTGTTTTCAAAAATGAAGGAATATACATTCCAATTTTTTTAAAAAAAAAATTGTAAAAATTTATTTAATAAATAATTTTTAGAGTTTTAAAATCAATTTTTTTAATATTTATATAAAACAATGGTTTGGATGAAAAATGATTTTTGATCAAAGAGGAAAAAATGGTAATGTTTTCATAAAAAAATCATTCATTTTAACATCCATAGAGTTCATAAAGTGTAATATAAATTTAAAAGGATCATGAATAGCCATTGGTTATCAGAATATATTTACATTATTTTTTATATATAAAATAATATCCGCGAGTTTAATGTAAACATAACAAATTTACAATAATAAATAGATTATGAATTAATCTCTCATCCCCTTTGGAAGCTTCTAAATTTAATGACATATGAAATAAAATAAATACATTGAAAATTTATAAAATATAAATTTAAATAGAATCATGATATAATATATCAAAGGATAATTATATAAATCACCTATGTTAAATAATTAGTGAATATATAATATTTATCCAATAAGTAAATGTGATACGTAAAACACATAGTCGTGATCTAATTTCCATTGTATGATTACATACCTCATAGAAATGGGATTAATAATTTTATTAATTTATACCACAAATATAAATAATAATAATATTACTAAAATCATTTATCACCCACATAAAATATTTTACTACACATTTCTTAATAATATTTCATTATTTTCGTAGTCTCATGTGTTGATTATATTGTTTTCAAATGCATATTTTATAACAAAATTTTATGGTTTCTTGTGAACATGATATATATATATATCATCTATATAACGATAATAATTTTAAAAATATAATATTTTATTATTATATTCATTTTTTGAAAAAAAAATTCTAAGTTAGATCTGTAAAATGATTTGCATCACTTCATGGAAATAGTAGGGCATGCAAACACATGAAAAACTATATCATTTCATTAACGAGTGAAAGAATAAATAATTTAGTGATATATTAATTTTTTATAATAAATATTATCCCATATATATCACATATATTCATTAATTATTTCATTACTATATTCCATGAAAGGTATGAGTTAAAAACAAATTATATGGATACACGATGTTGTAGTTTTCTGTACAAACAAGTGACATTACATTATTTGAGACAGAAGGAAATTTAATAAGGAAAATGTGATATTAAAAATAAAAAAGTAAAATTATATCATAAATTATAAATAATTTTTTAAACCTATCATTATATCCATCCTCGAATGGTAGTTATTGAAAATAAACTAGTTCATATAACAAGTAGGTAGATTTCCATACTAACAATTGATGATTTCATTTCACATTCTATAAAAGTATAGATGGGTAAATATTATTACATAAAGATAATAACATAAAATAATTTTTTATATACTTTTTTTATTTTATTTATACTATTAATAAATAATTTAATGTGTAAAAGTATGAAAAATATTGAATGGTCATTGGTAACATGATCACATTCCCTATGAATAACCCAATTTGGATCAACTCTTAAGGACCCTAAGTATGAAATTTTTCAGAGACCATAATCTATATAACATGTATATGGATTATATGGTGATATTTTTTGTTGTTTTTTTGATCTAAATTTCTTTATTTTGTGATGAACAGAGATGATGGGGTAACCTTTTATAAGCGGGGAAAGGGAATCCCCATGGAAATTACATGGATATTTCCATAAAAAATCTAATATGATAATGTCATTTAAATGGAAAATGATTGGAATAAAAATATTATTTATTTTGGGTTTGTATATATTGATAATATGTATATAAAATTATATTTTGATAAGTTGATAGGTTATTTTAACCCATATTTTTATAAATTAACACCCGATAAACCATTTTATTCTTTAACCATGTTGATTAATTTTTAATAGCATTACTATTATGCTTGGTCATGAATAATATTTACCATATTATATGAAAAAAATTTATTAATCAAAATATATAATCCTTTATTCAAAATTAAATTCCCCAATGTGGACAATACATCTAAAATTTTTACCTACAAAGAAAATGAAAAATTTAGCCTCTATGGAGAAAAATAAAATTAGTATAGATTCTTTTATTATCAAAAATAAAAATGGAATTTTTTTAAAATGAACTAAATTTTATGAATTTTATTATAATTGAATTATTTTTTCATTAAAACTAATTTAAAATTTAATTTATCGTTATAAATAATTTAAACAAGAAGTTACTTTTAAATTAAAATTCATTATTTTTCAACATTAATCAAAAAAATAGAACATCTAAGAAAAAATTAAAAATAACCCTAATATATTTGTTGCATGATTATTTAAAAACTATATTTATTTTATCAAATAAATATGATAAATTTGGTAAATGTTAATTATAAATTATATGAAAAAAATATGACTAAAATTTTTTTTAGAAAAATATTATTTTCTTTAAAAAAATCTTTTACATTCAAATTATTTTTATTTTATATCTACTGAGTCGATTACCATTGAATTTACATTATACATGTGTGAAAAAATAAAAATTTTATTATTTAGTGATTAATATTTATACCCTCTAAATTAATGATTAGGTTTTCTAATGGTCATGTTTAAATAATAACATTTTCATCGAGTATCATGTAATTTTTTAACCTTATTTGTTTTTGCATCGAAACATATAAAATTATTATAATTTATTTAAAATGAAATTTATTGTAATGTATCTTGATGTTATATTATATTAAAATATTTTTTTCTTTGCTTCAGACATGGTATCGAACAAAATGTTTCACATTTAGTATTTTCAGGTGTCATATTTTACCCCTGTTAAATTAATTACATCCTCCCAATTTGATCTCGATGTTTGTAATCAATGTATTGATATTGAAAAATACCATTTTTGTGATCCCATAACCTATAAAGGATAATAAAACATCAACTTGAAATAAGATAAATAGAATTATGATATTTGTCCACAATAACACATTTCTTTGTTTCTATGTAGAAAAACATTGACATATAAGACTATATTAATGCATACTGATTAATATAGAGTGAATACATAATTTATCACAATAATTTAAGTGATATATAGAAGGAAAACGTCTATGAAAACATAAATATGTGTGGTGTTTTTAGACTTTTTTATTGACTCTAAATACATGTACGAGAATAAATTTTTTGTATGAATATTTTTTCTTTGAGTTGAGAAATTAATTTTCCATATATATTTTGAATATATGAAATTATACATACATGAAATCTTCTAATTTAATTGGAACAATTTAATATTTTGGTTATAATTTTATCAATTTCCAATTCATATTGTACAATGAGAAATGAATATCCATGGTAAATTTTATTATTCTTGAAGCACTAAAATTATATTTTAACAGATCATATGATCTATAAATGAATGAAAAATATTTTCGGCTCTTTATGAATATTTTCCAAAACAAATATGGTTATCAAATGTTATAAAACATATCAAATTGATGTCAAAACATCAATAGAAACACCATTGGTTGAACATTAAAATTTATACATCAAATTTTTTAACTAATAAAAATATCATGATAACCATGACTTCATGTAGGTCAATGTTAGGGGCTAAAACCTTATCATCCTTCAATTGTGGGTTACATCCATACATCCTTTCCATATTTGATTGGTTCCCTTCTAGAATGTTGTTTATATATTTTATAAAACAATTCTAATATAATTCATATAATTTTGCAAAAAATTAATATCCCAGAATTATCACAACATCAATGATTTGATAAAGTATAAATATTACCAATTAGATTATACAATTGTGTTTATCATTATTATCAGAAAATTGGAAATATATATCCTCTTTGAATAATGTGTTCTCAAATATTTTCAACATTACACAGAATAAATTTAATAATGAACTATTTAATAAATTATTTAAAATTCATATAGATGTACTAATAAACTATAATCCTTATAAATATTATAAATCATACATCTATAGTTTTGTTGATCAAATACTTCATTAAGACAATTCATGAATCCTAACGCAACCATATTATTCATTCCACTTTGAATTTTGTAATAACATAATATTGAGCATGATCTATTATATTATTTTTATGTATATTATATTTACTCTTTGGGATATCATATGATTAGTGAAACATCTAGATATAGTAGAATCATTTACATTAGAATAATATTTCTTATGCTAAAAATCCAGATAATGGTGACCTCTTAATTAACACATGATGAAATCTTCTTTCCCTTAATGTTTGTACAAATGTGTTTACTACCATTTTCATCACATGTTTAAAGAATTTTTTTCCATTATTCACATTATCCATTTTTTTCTATTATATCCACTTCTTTTATTTCATAATTTGGATGTTATAAGACATGGATAATTCTTTCACTATCTCGATAGAACATGATATTATAACCAAATATGTTGAGATAGTTTGTGACACTAGTTCCCTTAATAGGATTGTCTTAAACACGTCATATAAATTTTAAATCATTCTATTTTGATTAAATATGTAGTATATAGTGTGTTGTGATACAATGTAAATATTGATTTTCATAATAAAACATGTTACTCAACTTTCTATCATATATTATGGAAATTTCATTCAATATTTTCTCTTTTCTTATGACGAAAATATATATCAAAAAAAGTACCATGAAATACTTCCACCCGATTCATGTTATTTCTTACTCATAATTTGTGTTTTTATATAATGAACACCATTCATTTTAGACTCCTATTTGATGTTAAACAACCATGAAAACATTATCCCTTTCACTACATCCTAGAGATAGAAATATCCCCTATTTATAGCTTACCCATATCATAGACATAAATATATTTGATTTCCTATATAATGATGGAGGTTTTCATTTAATGAATTATTATAACATCATTGGGCGACATGGTGGATCATTTTATTGTACCAAATTGGAATGGTTATTACTCCAAAATCATGTCTGCTACACCAAAATTATTATAATTTTATATATTCTAGAACATACACATTTTACATCTTAGGGTAAATACCAATATGGGGTAGATGTAATCATAGGGTTCCCATTACTTCTATTTGGCACCATTTTCAAATAATGTAATTCAAAATATTAGGTCATACCATATTAAACATAATGTATAATTCATAAATTAGTCAAGAAATTAACATATATTGAGAAATTTATTCATAGATAATAATGTCATCATAAACATAATATCTTTGGCGATATCATTATCACAAAAGAGTTTTAAAATAAAGGGAAAGAAAATGTAATGTATTCTCTTAATATCCCCTAGTATTATCAAACAATGTGTATAGTAAGGCACATTGTTATTCACCAGGTGATGATATAGTGAATCCCAATATTTTCTATTCATATTTGTTAACCTATTGAACATCTAATTCTAACCCAATTCTACTTTTTTATCAAAATTGAAACGTTTTTTCTTAGAAAAACAATCTAATATCTTCTTTACGAATACCCATAGATGTTTTCAGTACATAACATGACCTTATTTTATGGGTTTATGTTCATTAATATAAGATTATTAAACCTTGTTCTCATGGTTTCTACTAAACATCCTCATATTTCAATTATTTAGATGTCGACCTCGATAACCAAAAACATGTTTTTATTTATTTTGTTATCATAAGATAAAATGTATCACATCACAAAATACAATATTGTTTTTTTCACTTTGAATACTCAATCCATATATGAATTCACATTAAATTGTAAAACATGAAATATTCCCAGTAATTCCAATTATAACACCATTATTACACTTAACATATCCCTGTATTTTATTTAAAAAATGTTTTGTGGTTTATTTCGGAAAACCATACATTAGAAATGGGTGATACCAGATGCTCAATAAAGAAAACATTATTTCCAAAACCTTAAATTAATAATTCATAAATAATATGGAATGGTATGTAACAAAAAAACATGAATATAAATCATTCATTTGATCATTATATGATTGTAATAATCTATGATCAAATAATTCCATATAATTAATAACATTATCTTTAAATTATACCCATGTATATTCTAACAAATTGAATAATAACATTGTATATTAATAAATAAATTATTAATGATAGAATGCATAATGTTGGTCATTCATAACTATATCATTGAGACTATTTTCCAATATTTATATAAGTATATATATATATATCTGTGTGTGTGTGTGTGACATTGGCCAAAACCCAATATAGTTTGTCTCATGATACATATTAATGAATTGATGGGATATAAAAATCTTTTCATACCACATAATAATTTCAATTCAATTATCATATGATGTGGGTGAAACATAGTAAACAAAAACATTCAAATTCAAAAACTAACTAAAAATTTTATAATAATTAACCCAATCAGGTATACATAGTCATAAATCATCTAGAGTAGTATAGATAAATGTTATAAATTTATAAATACTAAATAAAATAGATCATTAAAAATCAATATAAATAATATATATGATATCAATAAGACATATCCATAGTGGAAAATATGTAAAATAATAGGGTTTATGTCATTTATAAATTGAAATATAATAATAATTACATCATAACATTATTGAGGAAAATATACATCAAATATTGAAAATCATTATTTAATAAAATGTTCATAAAATATTTGGAATATTAGTTACTATGAAAATATGATTAGAAAAATTATAAAAATAGCATTAAAATATTTTTGGTTAATGATGGAAAACAAATTCTTTTCGTAAAGAGTAAAACAAATATCAATGTCACATATTCGATAAAAGAAAAATATGAATTTTTATAAACTTAATAATTAATTAAGAAAAGATTAAAAATTGGTAAAATGTATTTATTTAACCAACTTTTGTTGTCTATTATTTTTTCTAAATAAATTATCTTAAAATATAGATTTGTATGAAAATTAATTTTTGATAGATGAACTATATAATATAGGATTTACTTAAATACATCTTCTCAAACATTTAATGTTCTGATGATTGGAAAATGGTACTATAATGTTAATGAGTTCTTGGACAAATATAGTTGAATAAAATATATTTATTTCATGATTTAAATATCATGTAATTCTCCTACAGTATATGTAACGATAACAAATCCCGAAAAAATGATGATATTTTGAAATAAACCCTTACCACATTGGTAACATTTGAATTGTAAGAGACATAAAATAAATTTCATGAAATTAAACATTGAGAACCACGAAGATAGATAAATTCATTATATAACATATCAATGTTAGATTATATACAATAGAGAAATTAAATATGTAGTGAATATGGATTATGTCTTACAGTAGTAAAAGTTAAATAAGAAATCCTTAACCCAAGTCAGATTTTATTCATAGGTTTTTGTACCATCTATATGCTGGTTTTAGGAGTTTTATTAATTTAAAATAGAAAAAAATAATATTTATAATATTTTATATGGTAAAATTAAATCATTTAACCAATTTTTTCTAATAATATTTAATTATTTTCAATGATTTGACCCTTAATTGCCTTATTTTCTCATGCGAGGTTTGTCTTAAATATTCCAGATCTAAGAAATATGATATATATATATATATATCATCTTTATATTTTAATTATTTTATAAACATAATATTTACCAAATATTTAATTTTTTAAAAAAATTTATGATTTCATGACAAGGTAAATGAATCACATCTCTTCATAGAGACAGTACTCCACAAATACGCACAAGTGATGGAAACATTTTCATAATGATTGAATTGTAAAGGAATTGGTTGATATATTAAATTTCCTTAATCCATATCATAAATTATATATCATAAATATTTATTAATTTTATCATTATTATATTCAATTTAATTAATAATTGACAAATGAATCACAGTTCGTGGTGTGGTGGTAGTATACTATACCCACAAGCGACATTATTGTATTTAAAATTGAATGGCATGTATAAAATTATATGATATATTAAAGTCACTTATGAATAATAATATAATATATATAAATATTGTGGTTAATATATCATTATATCAATCCCTAAAAGGTTATGATGGATAATGACCTGCATAAGTTCACGAGGCAGTAGTTTACCATACACACAATATAATATTTTAGATCACATTTGACAGAATTGGATATGTATAAATATTATTGCATAAACACTGTAACATATAATTATATGGTATATAATTTTGTTGTAATATTGGATACATTAACATTTAATTGAAGTCTGGAAAAGAATAATGAAAATTAGAAGAGATTAATAAAGTTAATTATATTCTCGATGAGAAACCTCTACTGGATCTCCTATTAAGGACCTTAATGGTGGACTTTACAGAGGACCATAGGATCTATAATAGGTATATGGAAACTATAGAGGGGGGTTTTATGGTGTTTTTGATCCAAACTGCTTTAGGTTTTTCAGTAGGTGAGGGTAGGGAGTACCCTTATATAAGTGTTGAAAGATAACCCTCTTAGAAATTACCTAGAAATATACCAAAAGAATCATAAATGAAAAAGTCATTCTCTTGAAAAATGATTCAAAATAAGAATAAGTTATTATTTATGATAGGATAAGGTAGTAATATAATCATAAATTATTATTTTGACATGTTTTCAGGACATTTTAATCATAATAATCTTATTTTAGCCACCGATAATCTAATATATACATTTTACGTATTAAATAATTTATTATTTTTTTACTATTCATTATGGTCTAAAATTCCAGTAACTATATTTTACAAAATATGTGTTTATGATTCACAATATATAATCCATTTTTCAAAATTCATTTCATATATGTAGAAAAATTCAATTTTAAATTATACCTACAGATATGATGAAAAAGTAGGGTTCCAATGAGAAAATGTTCATAAGTATATATTGTTTCTCTATCAAAAATGAAATATGAAATTGAAAAAAATCGCTAAATATAGATAACTTTTAATATAATTGTACTAATGTTAAATTAAATATAATTTAAAATATAATTTAACATTATATATAATCTAAATAAAAAATTATTTTTCTGTTAAATATTATATATTTTTATTATTCGTCAAAAAAATAAATATTTTTAGAAAGATATAAAATATTCAGAAAAATAATATTTTTGATTTTATGATTTCAAAAAAATTCAAAAAAATTATAAAAAATTGGTCAACAAATAATTATAAACAACGTGGAGAAAGAAAAAATAATCCCTCTTTCAAAAAATAAATTTATTTATTAATTTTTTTCTTTCAAATGATTTTTATTTTATTTATATTAAATAGATAACCACTTAATTTATTTCATGAATATGTAATCCATAAAATATTCAAAATTTAGAAATTGCTATTTATACCTTCTAACTTTGTTGTTTAGTTATAATTATCAAGTTTAAATAATAATATTTTAATACGGTATGATGTGTCATTTAAACTTAGTGTTGCGGGTATTGCAAGACATTAAAGAGATTGAATTTATTTTATAATTAATGTATTTAAAACTCATAAGATTTTAGATTCTCCTTCTTCCTGGATGTTGTGTGTCATAAACACTATCACACTTGATGTTTTTCTTTCAAAACCATAAAGTGTTACAAATGGCCCCTATAGACCTATGCTATGTGTAATACTTTTTTTATCTTCCCCACATACAAAGTAGACCTATAACATGTACTTTATTGGGCGTGGGGATAACATTCCTAAATGGGGGTAAATTTTTCATTTCAAATATTTCTCTTATTAGAAATAATTACTCAATTTTTTTACATTATTTATATATGTTTGATATATCACTCAATATTTCTATCTCATATTCTTTATCCCATATTAACCAAAATCATCCATTGTAAAATATGGTCTTAAATGGTAATGGTATGTTTTCCTTCTAAATTTATGGTATACCCTACCTCTAGTTTCACCTTTTCTCAAATAATTTCTATTACTGGTTTTAAATTTTTCCACATGTTGATAATTGTTTTTGAATCTAGCTGAATCAATAACTTTTCCAATCATCTTTATTGTTGTGGGATGTTTCCTAATGGGAATTGTAGGTATCACCCATGTTTTTAACTATATAATATATAATATAATTTAAATGACCTATTAATAATTTTCATCCTTATTCTAGGTTAATTTATTATTAATTTCGTGAAATATTATTGTTCTTTCAGTCTTCATGGACTATATTATATTTGGATTTACTAGGTGAATCCTTCATCTTTAAATAAAACATAATGTTTTAACCATTGAGTGGTTAGTGCTTAAATGATCTATTTAACAATAAAATAATTTATATAAAAGAATTTAGAAAAAAAATAAGTTTTAGGATATAAAATATTTGATTTATTTTGAATTTATTTTCCATCTTACAATTCCTTGTTTATGATAGGATTACATTTTGGTTTTCATAATGTACTAGATGGTAATTATAAGTGATTTGGTTAATATTAATGAGAAATGAATGGGTAATAATTAAATTACACATTTTCCATGTTATTCTTTTATCTTTATATGGAATTGTTTTTTACTATTTTATATCTATATGTATGTAATAAAGTTTTTACTTCATCTATTGGTCTTGGTGGCCTTCTTGGAATATATGTAATAACATATGGGTATTGAGAAGGTTCTCATTTGTTGATGAAAATCAGGGTGGTTTGTTAATTTATGGGATAAAAATTTCCT
Source organism: Viscum album (assembly GCA_963277665.1). Taxonomy (NCBI): domain Eukaryota; kingdom Viridiplantae; phylum Streptophyta; class Magnoliopsida; order Santalales; family Viscaceae; genus Viscum; species Viscum album. Next base: position 1,489,068,290 of record OY728164.1, read on the forward strand.
AAAATTTTACATACATTTTATCTTTTTCCAGAATAGATGGTGTATAATATTTCTAGGACCATATTTTATATAGATCCCATTCCAAAGAATTTATGTGTCTCTAATACCTTAACATGTGTTTAAAATTAAATATATATAGTTATGTATACATATATATATATATCCATGTTTTTTATATTTAGTTGTTCAATAATTTATTCTTATAGAGTATGGAACAAATACATCATCTTAATACCTTGGTTAATCCCATAACTGGCAGTTGTGGTATACACAATACCATTATTATGAGATAGAAGTTATGATTATATTTTTTATTTAATTTTTTAACGAAGCACTACCTATTAATTTTTCTTATTTCTCTAGACATGTGATTTTTTTAACTACACTCTAGTTAATGACAAGTGGTTTAGGAGGGTGGAAGCTAAAAACTTGTTGTTGATGTACTGATGTGTATTATGTTACTTAATAGGACACATATGTACCATTTTCCAAAAATTTGGTATATAAAAGGTACATAATAATGATTGATAGTTTTTCATGTGATTCTGTTTCATACGATAATCAAATGTTTCTCCTTAGTATCACTTTGGAAGAAACGTTTTTTATAAACAAATTTTTGATGGTTCTAATTTTTTATAACACATGAAAATGTTATGTATTATTTCTATAAAATTAATTAGATAAAGTATTTATATTAGTATAATATTAGAATAAAAAATAGATACTACTGATGTGAGTGTCAACATCATGATTAGACTGTCTTTCGTCACCCTAGTTCATGTTGGGCATCCAGATCAACCATTAATATTCAAATTCATATTTTATATCTTTTTTAAAGGGGTAACATCATGTCCCACCTTGATTATAATCAACCCTTGAGGCTTGGTCCAAACTCTTGAAATCGGGATGTATTCCTCAGTTATTATAAGGACAATGTATTAGTAATATTATTATAAACATGTCTTAGATTTTACACTACAATTCCAGAAACTATATGATTCTATTATTTATCTAAATGGAATTTATTTTATGATTCAATGTAAATTTGTTATAATAATTTTATTCCATTAAGTGTATTATATTATGATATATTACAAATTAAATTCTTTTAATTCAATTATTTATATAGAAATTTATTTTAAAAAAAAATTAATGAACAATAGAATCAAATATATTCTAAGGAATGTGAATATTAATATAAAATAATAATGTCATACATTGTCCCTGGAGAAAAATTTATGTCTGAAACATGAATCTGTAAAAATATTATATAAATAAAAATGAGTATGATTTTTAGTTTCCTCCAATGGATATCATATTGTTAATTTGTTATTATAGTTCCTCTATATCACATTCAATGATTATTTCATTAGAATGTAAACCCATTATTCCCCCTTCATAGAAATTTCGACAAAATTTTGACATATTATATATTATAACATTGTCTATATCCTACACTATTGATTATATGATATGATTCAATGATATATTTAATTAGTATAGATATATAGACCACATGGTAATGTTAGAAAATATTAATTGATTCTCTAACTGGTATATTCTATCTATTATGTAGTATAATATTTGAATGTGTATAATATTAATTTTATTTTTTTACCCTTTCATATAAATTCAATAAAACATTTCAAAGATATTTTTTTAAAAAATACTAATGACTATCATTAAAATCTAAGGACTGAAAAGTCACAACCCATCCCCTAGGGATCGTGCCATGATTACCCCAAGGACACGTCACATAGACCAGGGCATCCGACTAGTTCCACATAGGCACATCCCAAACAAATGTGAGGCATTTTCCTAAGTACATGTAGACAATCACACATCTCAAAGCGATATATTAAAGAAGGTGAATACACATAGTAAAAAAACAAGGTATAAAAGTAGAAAACAAATTGTAAATGGGGAAAGAATACAAGCCCAACTGAAATAGAAAATCTAATGTACAATTCTCTCGAAATCCTTCTTAGAAATACCTACATGGAGGGCAGGTACAAAAATATTTGTATGAATCCTATAAATCAAATCTCGTCTGTGGGGTAACTCTAATCACCACCTGGCCCTGGTCCACCAAGGACCCCGTCAAATCATTGATCGACTCCACAAGACACAACCCGTGCGGGTGAAGCTCATGTGATGGTATGTAAAAAAATGCTCACTAGGGACCCCAAACCACCATGGTATACCACAAACCAATAAAAAATGTAGAATACCAAAGAGGAACATGAAGTTCAGTAACTAATAAGTATAGTGAAGAGAGTTACTAGAGTCATCTCACACATCTATGAATCCAATGTATGAATATAAATTTTATAAATCACAAATGGTTAATACCATGGACTGTTGAGACACTCATCACAAATGAGTTACTTAAGCCTATTGGGGTATATAGAACCGATTTTCACTTTGGCCTGCTAGGGAACCTATACCCACTCATCACGTAGGACTCTAAGGGAAACTTGAACCACTTGTCACATAGACATTCTGGGGAACCTAGATCCGCTCGCCGTAGTCTTCTCATCACATCCATCTGTAGGAATATTACTCATAGCACACATGAATCTAGGAGAATTGAATCCCCAATCCCTCAGTTTTATCTCAACATCCACTAAAACCCACCTAGATTATATCAAAATGAATTCCTCGCCATTAGGGTCCCATCTTGAAAAACTTTTCATCAATGAGACATGTGGTTTGGAAGAATGGTCTTTTTAATGAAATGGGGTTGTAGGGGTCTAGGTCCAGTTCTATCTGAGTCTACCCCGCCCCACTTGGTCAACCCACCCTGTCCCTTTGGAGTGTCCTGGCCTGAGACTCGGGGCCCCGACTGATGAGCTGGGCTTCAGCTATGGACAATCCGCCTATTAGACTTAGCCTATGCGACAAGGTCAGTCTGTTATACCAAAGATGTGGCAGGTGCCATGTCTCTGAACCATATTATGGTCCAGCTGGACCACGACCCTGTTGTCGTGCCGAGTGGCACAATTACCATGCCCACCCACACCGCCAATGGCCACCATCCATTAGCCATTGATAACTGCCCATAGAGGTTTTTGCGGGCCACCAGGTCCGCTCCAGTGGTCCTTCTTCTAATCCGGATGTACCGCTGCGATGCTCGGGTCACCGCTTCCACAATAGTGTGCTCCAAGCCATATTTTTGTCCATATGGGTGTGATACCACGTTCGGAACATCAACAAAATATTCTGATATGTCCACGGGGTTTTTTCAGAGAATAACACAAGGAGGAAGACATATCACAATGAACACCCATGGAAACGAACATTAGAATTTTTTGTTTGTCCATCATTTGTTTCATTAGAAAATAAACTGGATACATTCAAATACATACTACACTCTAATTCCCTCTTGATTCTTAGTATGTCAAAATCCCATTCCTATAAGGACGATCAATCTGCGGGTTAATTTCTAAGGGAATTGACTCTCGTTCTATTTTTGGAATGGAAGAATGGTGGAAGGGATTCTATAGAGAAAATAAAAAACCATTACATGGAATCAGATCATTCATTAATGAAGAACGTAGATTCACACCCTCATTCTTCTATCCATACACTCTAGTTATCATTGGAGATCCTTTGAAGGAGGAGGAAGAGAATAAGATTTTTCTTCTTCTTTATTCATTATTCAACATAAATCCTCCAAATCCTCCAAACATAAATCCATGATCATCCCAATGATCCCACAACCACTTCAAGATATTAATTAAGGAAAAATGTTTCATCATTTACATTATGCTGAGTTGTCACATCGTTACACTATTTCTTAAATAAAATGCAATAGTTTCCTTGTGGATTTTCTCTAGGAAAGATGTTTCAAAATAAATAATATATTTTTATTTTATTTTATATTCAATAAAACACCCGAAAAATAACTTTTACCTGCAACATGAACTAGTCGAGTTTAGGCCCTGCCTAGGGAAAAAACACCCTCACGAGCATAATGGTACACTAGTATTTATAATCCATGTTACTTTTTATATGTTACAAAATTTTAAATATAAAGTAATCGTTAATTATTTATTTTCTTTATAGTTATGTCACAAAAACTACATTCCACATTTGGAACACAATAGCCAATGTTAGAATTAAGCTAAGGAAAACCCCCAAACCACAAACTCTACAGATGTACCATATATTCAATTTGAGTAACCGTTCACAATTTATAAGTATTTGAAAAACTAAAATAAAATAATATTATTTATAGTCATTCCATTTTTGGGTTTTCTTACTAGAGGATAACACTAACTAAATTTCATTCGCTCATAGGGTAATCCCTCCATCTTGTACACAATGGTGAAATCATATTCTTGATCAGGTCACCCATTTTTGTGTTATTACACATTATCAGAAAAACCACTACGCCACACTATTTAAAAACATATCCTTTTTTGATGGAACATTCCAGGTACACTGGGCCACAGAATCGCACATCGTCTCAACACCTAGTCTTGGAATATTCAGATATGTATTATAATTATAAAACTGGCAAAATCCAATTCAATACATTCTAACTACCATACGTATTTTAATCCCTTAAATCCAAACCAAGGGATTCCCAAACTGATGAGGGTATGAGGCCGAACCTAAGCCTCCCTCTCCCACATAATCTCTTAGAGATTCATGTGCTTCCACCAAACAAGAACTAGAGGAATTGACCATACACAGAGGTTTTACTCTTTTTGATACACAATCACTTCCAGAAACTCTTCAAATTTGTCCTTGTAATCAATGATCACCTCTACCTATACAATGAAGTGTAATGGGTCATGTATAAATCTCCTCACCTGGTATACATGGAATGTGTAATTCTCCTGCTCTAATTTCAGAGGTAGTGGAAAAAGGTAAACCATCTCACACACTCTATGCAGTATCAAAAAAGGTTTGACATGCCTCAGAGATAACTTATTTCCAAGGCCTATTCTTTTTATCCCACATCAAAGAGAGACATGAATGAACATGTGGTCTCTATACTCAAACTCCTAGGGTCTCTAACACCTACCTGGGTCGGATGTATGAAGGTTTTTTGTAGTCTTAATCTACTCATGGATAACCTACACCATCTCTATAGTAGTATACACTTACTAAGGACCTGTGAGATTTGACTCTCCAGCGTATGTACAATGATGTATTGAACTACAAGGTCTCCAAAACAGGGCCTTAAACAGTGAAATACCGATGGTGGAGTGGTAGTTGTTGTAGTATGAAAACTCCAAAATATGTAGATGATCCCATGAATTACAACCAAAATATACGATGTAAGCATGTAGAATGTCCTCTTGATTCTAAATGGTTTCCTCTATATGTTCATATATCTGTGGGTTTAAATATGTTCTCAAGAACAACAGAGTCCCAAACTTCTCATGTAATCCCTTCCACAATTGGGATGAAAAGCATGCACCACGATCTGACATTATCATTGATGGGGCTCTATGGAGTCGAACAATATTTTTCATGTAGAGGCATCCCATAATCACTACATAAGATTATTCCTGAAAATCTATGAAGAGACTTACATGGTGATTCATTCCACAATCACCCATATAGTACTATTTCAATTGGATGTACGTGATAAACCTATAACAATGTCTATCGATATACGTTATCACTCCCTTCTTTGAATGAAAAGGATGAAAATATGAACCCCTTACAAGAAAAGGCACTCAATGTGTTGTGTTGAAAAATAATTAAACTAATTAAACAATTGCTCAAATTTCATAAAAACAGATAATACCTGCTTCAAACTATTTTCCCCCCTATTGTTTTCCTTGACACCCACATGCATATCTGATGCACATCGTCACTATTGGAATCCACTACTACTATTGGGCATCCTATAAAAATTATGATGTGCTCCTGACATTTTGAATATCAATTAGGGTTATTAAAAATGGAAAAATGTGAACATAAAGACTAACAATAGGTATCATCGAGATGTTCCAGCTAACTCACATTAAGTGTAGAGGTGGTTAAAACCATCAATTGGAGGTAATATGCATTTTCTATATCCTCTATGGATAACTGTAATGAATAAAACAAATCCATTTATCATTCATAAATTATGAACATGAAATCCTCCAGAGATAATCTGATACCACATTTACCTCACCATGATTATAGACTACTTTGATATCATAGTCTTAGAGGAAGTTCATCCATCGTCTATGTATCTAGTTCAAATGTTTATAAGAGAAGATATACTTGATACTATAATGGATAGAGTAGATGGTAAATCGCTCTCCCATATTGTAGTGTCCCCAAATTGTTACTGTGAATAATACCTCTTCCAAATAGAGGTTGTTGGTCGTATAGTTCTATTCATGTGTTCTCATCTATAGAGAACCATCTGGTTCCCTTTAACTGATCGAAGAGGTCATCGATCCTCAGTAGTGGATACATAATCATAATGGTCACCTAATTCATGATCTAAAATACCACACATAACCTCAAACTCATTTATACCATCTGGACCAAAAATACTACGGCTACACATAGTGAAACATTATGTCTCATTATTCCCTTCTTCTTTATGTCCTCCAATTGTACCATAAATTTACAATGCTCTTCAAGATCCAGTCGAAATGCTGGTGTAGATACTAGTGTCGTCCCAGGGTAGATGTCAATGTATAAATATACCTCCCAATGATAAGGTTGTATAAAAATATATTCTATAAACATGTCTTCATACTCATCCACCACTATAGGAAACTGAGGACTCATCTCATTCACTATACCAAGGGTTATTCATTCCAATTTAAGAGTGATTTTTTTCACCCTCCTTTGTATGATTCAACCATGTGCTTCATTTGTTTTCTTTTTCTATGACCAACTGAACCCAATTCCATCACTACTAACACACCACATCCTTTTTCATAAAAAATTCAATCTGAACATGAAGTTTGGATGACCTATCCATACCCAAACGAACATTTTAAGGGCTATATGCTTCCACCAAGAGGATCCAACCAAAATTCTTGCCTCAAGGGTAAGATCACACAATCATTATAAGTCTGATTATCAACTCTCCTCCCATAGGAATCTCCAGAGTAAGTGTCAAGGGAAAAGTTTAATTGGAAACTCGATGTATTGAACATGATTTTTATAAGAAGGAATGATTATCACATGTTTCTATTAATATAATAGCAAAGGTTAGAAAGAAACCATACCTTAAATTATTCCTAGAGCACATGGGTCATATGACTTGATCGCATGCAACTAACCCCTTCTAGTGTACTCTAGATCCTTGATCCTAGTGTGGACCACATTGAGATGATGGTTGGAACATGTCAAAATGTATACCACCTCTGACTGATCCCCTTGATCCTCTTACACTTCTGTCTCCCTATGAATATATCTGTTCATGTCAATATCTTTACCAAGATGGTATATCCACCATTTCTATGTCAGGACCCCAATAGGTCGGGGAATACTTGAGAGATTCCCTCTAATGACTCATGGAAAGAATTTTCTCTCTATAAGAATATTGGAATCACACTATGAGAAATGATCTATAGATCCTCTATCTCGGGACCTCCTCTTATAACATCTAACATGTCCATATCACGGAGATTGACGTTAGATTCTTACATCTAGGTTCTCTTATCCTACATTCCCATTTCGAACATCCACGGGAAAATTTCCGCTCATCCAAGGGAATATCAACCATTAAGTTTCTATCTTCAAACCTATCATAAATAGGAGTCCCACTACTGGAATTTTATGCTATAGCCACGGACCTATAGCCACGGTTTTATAGGTCTGTGGCTATAGCAAATTTATAGCCACAGTTATATTAAAAAACCGTGCCTAAAATTTGCCTTGCTCTTTTTCCCCCAAAATCTGTCAGGCTCCTCCTCCATTCTCCTGATCAACGACTCAGGCCCTCGTGATTCCTCCTCCCCTGTGATCTCCTCCTCATCGCACCCTCCTCCTCACCATGACCTCTTCCCCGCCATTCCCTCCTCCTCCCCCACGACTCCTTGTAGCTCCCTACTCATCACTACGACCCTCCTTCCCGACGCATCCTCGGCGCACCCTCCTCATCCTCACGACCCTCCTCCCCGAGACTCCTCACCACGACCCTCCTCACTGCGACCCACCTCCCTGACGCCTCTCTTCCGACTCCAAGTTCGACACCCCCATCGCCCTCCACGACACCTTTTCACCATAAACCCTCAAAACCCTCAACCCCTCCTTGTCGTGACCCTCCCCTCCTCAAGTGAAGCTGCTCCGAACTGCCTCCCCTCCTCCTCCATTCTCGACGGTTCTCCCCCACAACCCTCAACACCAGAGGTAATCCCCTATATTATTTATCCTTAATTATTCATCAAATGAATCAAATTGAATGTTTTAATGTTGGGTTATGTTTTTATAAGATTTGTTTCATTTCAAAGTGTTTATGTTGAATGGGGTAATTGATTGGAAGTGGTTATAAAATCTAGAGTGAGTTCAGTTACATGTGTTTTAAATTAGAATTCTATTAGACAGGGGGTTTAAAAACGAGGAATCTTTGGGTTCAAATTAAGAAAGACAATTTTAAATTATTTCTAAAGGTGGTTTCAAGTAAGCAGTGAAGGTTGAATTAACATATTTTGAAAAAATATTGTAGAATACTATGATTATAATAAATTTTGTGATATATGTTTGGCGTGGAAATTAATAATTAAAACTCAAAAGAGTGAAAATATAGATCACAAACTCTTTTAAAATCACTCTAGCAAACTATTTCAATGAGAATGCAATTAAATATAAAGGCATAAAACGATATGAGGAAGAGGGTATAGACAAAAAATTTAAAAATTGAAATTAATTTGATAAAATAAAATTAAATATCGTATTATATGATGAAAATTGGTAGAGATGATGTATAATATCTTTCTTTGAAGTCACTTGTATGAAAAATTTATTATGGTTTTTCAAATACAAGGATAAATTATTGAGGGTTGATCAGATCGATGTTTTAAAACATGTAAAGAATATCATAATGCACAAATGAATGGAAAAAATCATGGTATAGTAAACATTGAAGGTCCTCAAAATTGATTGAGTGGAGGTAATCATGATAACAAGAAGTTGGAAGGCTTCATTCGACTTAATTTGTGTGGGGGGGGGGGGGGGGTGTTTTCCCATGATCAATAGGGGCCCACATTTTTTCCACATACCATTAAACTCATGGCCATATCTAGGTCACCTAAGATAATAGTACATGTGGACCATTATTATGTACTAATCAACTACCATGATTAAAATTTACCATAACTATATCCCTTTCCCATACCCTTCCCTTTCATTTCCTATAGTTACCACACATACATACTTCCTCTGTCTAGCATGGAACATAGTCGTATATCCTTCCCAAATAGACCTATATCCATATTAAATATACACTATAGTTGTATACAAATGTGTTGAGGAATACTACCACAATATATGTTAGTTAATGACTATATTCCTACTTATAGACATATATGTGCTGACCATGTATATAGAATCATGGTCATAGTGTAATTTCCTAGTAGAGAAAAATGATTGAATCCATTCTGTTAGATTTAAAAAGGAAAAAACTACCCTCTAAAGTCGCTGTTTTTAAATTTGGATATAATATATGTGGTGGTTCATTTACTAATTACAAATATTGCATTAGTTATATTAGTTATGCATTATATCGAAATAATACTTCATTTTGTTTTATAATAATTATTTGTATCTTTTCATATTCTCGGTTAGTATAATTCCTTATTTCCCCTTTTTGAAATTATTCTCTTGGAGGGATTATAAAACTAACCCCTCTAACCCATTCATTACACACTGTAAAATTCAAAACTAGCATAAGTAGTTGTTGTTCATCTCTATTTTATGATTCATATTGTGGAATGAAATGTATTAATTTCTATTTGATTATCTATTTTTCCAATTCCAACCATTACCCATCCATGGAATATGAAAGAGGTCCAATTAGACTGTGTGCGTTTTATACTGTATTCCATTTGTATATGTGTTCGAATCCATTTTCATTGTTTACTGATGCTCTATTTTCCAGTCTTACCGACATGAAATCACAATTATAGAAACATGATTTACAAAATCTTATCTTGACTATTATGTGTTTCTATTCACTTTCATTACATTGAACCTGTTATTGGAGGCTATGAGAATTATATATCTTCATAATTATGTGGGAACACAATGTATATGTGGTTTAACTATATATATGTTTTAACTATTACTGGCTTAAAACTCTATTTTATCTCTTAAGAAGGTTACCAAGGCCCATAGTAGAACATTTATGGATCTCTATGCCTTTGCAACCCCATATTGTGCAACATGGGATTCCTATTTCCTAGTTCATGTGTATACTCACGAGTTTGATTGGGAAAAAAGAGCAGAGCTTGAATATTTGTGTTTTGATTTTATTTGTTTTTAAATACTTCAATCTTCTGATTTTTTAGAAGTCTATTTCTTAACATGGGTGCTGCATATGAACTGATGCTATATTTTCTCCCATTTTTCTGCTATGTTTTCATATTAAAGTCTTTCATCTTGATTGATGAACTCTTCCCTTCATTCACATTCTAATTTTTTGGGGTCAGAAATCATTATTTCTGAATGTGGGACATGAGGATTATTTCCCAGACAAGGGATGCTGATGGCACTTTCAATATTTAGCTTTTGAGAATCCAAATTAGAAATTGAATCTATCTTTGTAATTATTTTCTATTCGTTGTGATTTTTTTTGGTTTTGATCAATGTCGTTTGTGATATTGCATTTTCACTGTGCATATTTTTGTCCCTTTTAATTTATTTTCAATCCTTTAGTTGTTTTAGTAATTAATAACATTTTCTTTCTGTTTTCTGGGTAGGAAAAAAATAGGACACCACTCCACCCACTACTTGAAGATCGATTGATATTGTTGTTGGAAGTATAAACAAATATCCAGGTTTGTGTTTCTAAATTGTTTTCAATGATTTTGATATCTTTGACCTTCCTCATTAAAGTTTAGGAGAGACATTTCAACATTAATGTGTTGATTTATCTAAAAGATATTTAATGTGCATGGGGCTACTGTCCAGCAGGGGGGGCTACTGTCCAGCAGGGGGAGGGGGGATCTTGTCCAGGGGAATCCCCAAAATATTTTATCACAACAAATAGTCCAAATTAAATTTTCCACCTCAGAATCCATAAGTCACTCATCCCATTAGATTCCCTAAATCAGTCACTATGCCACACACCTCAAATAAAACCCATATCTAATCGATTCCCAAATGCCAATGCACTAAAAAAAGTCACACATCCATCAATACCAATGATAAATCCTTGTTCTATGCACCTTGTGTATATATATATCATGAATATGATCCAATTCAAACCAAATAACCAGGACCTGGTTAGTTTGATAATAATTCATGTTTACCATGTTCACCAACAATATACATGCATATAAAAATGGCCACGCCAAAACAAAACAAAACTAGGCCATGTACATGGAATACAAGGTGCTGAAAATGAATAACTGAAGGTAAGATTACATTAAATGTCACCAGCCATGATTTCTATTCTATGATGATGTTAATTTAAATTTTCAGATGGTTGATATGTTTGCTTCAGAAGCAATGATACAATATGAAGAACAAAGGAGAACTGCGTGTGGGTTGCACGATCAGTTGGCAGATGCTGACCTTCGAATTTCTATAGGGGAGAAGGTGAGAAAAAAGCCGCACAATACCATTTTGGTAGGACTATCATATCATATTTTTAGTTTTGGTTTGATGGATTCTAATTCATGGATACTGCATGAACTGAAAGGGAACATACATGTTTTCTGCAGAGTGTGACCATTATTAGATGATGATTGTGGTGGAATGGAAACACATTTTGATTCATATCCTACATCCATATAATCTACTGACCGAAGCCTTGATTTGAAGCACAATGGTAATTGTTATATATTTTGTTTACCTTATATTCAGTTTCTACATTTTAAACAGTTAACCTGTAGCTGTTTTCAAAAATCAGCTACTGTGATGTTAGGGAATTCATCTATACGTAAGATATGCTTGAACCAGAAAAGCATCAGAATCAATTCATAATATCATTATATTTCATTCATATAGTTTCTGTTTTGTTTTCTATGTTACATTTGTCCATAATATATTGAACATACATACCCATTAAACAGTTATTTCAGACTAGGAAATAAAGGATATCACATAAACTATTGGCCACTAACCCTGCAACTGGTTCCCACTGTCTCAACCACGTCCCCCATGTGCTACTAAATATTAGCTACCATCTCCTCATATTGCTCCTAACTTGACCTCAGATCCCCGGGTCTACCCGAGTCCCTAGATAGTGGAAGTATGACAAGGCTTCATGTAGAATCTATTGAGATGACTGATTTGGACACATTCTTGGAACTCCGTTAGTGTCTAGTCACACTAAATTTGCACATGCCATAACTACCCACATCAGAAGAACACCATCCAAGACCCATTCCTTAGTGGTATTCCTGTATGTATTTAATTAACTTCATAATTATGTGTTATACTTGCAAGTAATTGTTGAATTCTGCATGTGGGCTGGGGGTGAAGTGGGTAGAGGGTTTGTACAGTGGGATGGGGGGGAAGTGCAGTGGGCAAGGGGGTGTGCAGTGGGGTGGGGGGGGGGAAGTGCAGTGGGAAGAGGGGTGTGCAGTGGGTTGGTGGGGGTAGTGTAGTGGGCAGGAGGGAAGTGCAGGATGCTAGACTTTTCAGTACATCATACTGAATATAGCAATCATTGAAAAGGGTATGATTATCCTCTCTTTATTTTTTTACATTGAATGGTATTAGTTATTTGCAATATTTATCCTGAATTTCAGCAATCAAAGTAGGTTACCACAAGAGCATTATGTTTCTATAGAAAAAGGCAATTAACTAGTGATATAATTATTCACAGGAAACATGTATGTTTTTGTTTAATTTTTATTTTATTTTCTTTATCTCATTGTCCACATAGGCTTTTACTGATTTCTATGGATGGAGGGTAGTTATATTCTACGAAGGGGGCCAGAAGGGCTCTGGAGGCGGCTACGCGGTTTTTTTTGCAGGGGAGGGAGATCGGGGTAGTGGGGATATTAATTTATGTGTTTCATTTTTTTGTCTTTATACTATATTTGGCATTGATAATTTTTCCAATTCATTCTAGGTTTTAAATATTGTTCATACACAAGGGCACTTTGAATAAACCCAAATCTCATATCCTAAACAAAACCATGGATATTTTTTGGTTATGATCCAATATCATAAAAAAATTCCCCTATTACATAGTCAGTCTGGATTGATGCATGTTCTCATGGTCAAATTATTTTCATTCTAAATTAATTTGATTATTAGGGTGTATTTTTTAGCATCTATAAATTATACACCATGTACTTTTCCTTAATTAACATAATATAAACCCCATTCAGATTACTTGATTTGAGTAAAAGGTGAAGTTGTATTACACTCAACGAATAAGAAACCATTGGGATATCCATGTTTTACCTTACTAATAATTCACAGAGGGTCGAATACCCTTTAAAACATTTCATAATTTATTGATGTGGTTTTGAAAACAACCCACTAAGAGTGGGTTATAAATCTTATCCATAGTTTAAGAATAGGTTCCGCAGGGGGCTGTCTGGTGGCTCTCGTAGGGTTGTCTGGTGGCTCTCGCAGGGCTGTCTGGGGTTCTGTGCAGGTAGTTTTTTTATCTCCCATGAATCATGTTCATCTAAATTTGAATCTTCATAGATCAGGTAGATTATTATTCCCTCTATTTTTGAATCTTCACAGATCGTGTAGATGTTCATGCCCATCGGGGTTATGTCTAGTGGCTCTCGTAGGGTTGTCTGGTGGCTCTTGTAGGGTTGTAGGGCTATCCGGGGGTGCACAGGGGGCTGTCCGGGGGTGCACGGGGGCCTGTCCAGGGGTGTATGAGTGGCTGTCTGTGGGGAGTGGGGGGCTGTCCGGGGGGGCACAGGGGCTGTCTGGGGGGGCACGGCGGTTGTCCGGGGTTCTGTGTAGGGGGGGGGGAGGGGGCTACATGGGCTCTGTCCGGGGGTGCAAGTGGGGGTTGTACGGGGGTGCATGGGGGGCTATCCGGTGGTGCACGGGGGGCTGTCCGGGGGTGCATGGGGGGCTGTCCGGGGGTGCATGGGGGGGGGGGGTTGTTCGGGAGTGTAGGGTGGGTGTCCAAACTCATTCGTTTATCAAACTATTAATAATCCTATTATTATATGAGACCTATATGACTTAATTCTAAAACACCACAACCAAGATTCTCTTATTTTTCATAGATTCAAACTGAATTAAGAAGTTAGAGCAGGGGGCAGGGAGCAGGGGGCAGGGGGCAGGGGCACGGTGTGGGTGGAGGGGGGCGGGGGGAAAGGGGCAGGGTGGAGGGGGGCATGGGTTAGGGGAGGGGGGAGGTCTACAAGGCAGGGGGGAGGGGGCAAGATGGATGTATGAGATTTTTCTTCTATATCAGCCCAGGAACTCCTCACTTTCAACTGGTTAGGAGAAACAGAAATACAATAATCTCTATAATGGGGGATGATCCAAGAACATGATAATCAAAGCCTCTAGCAATCAAAAACATAGACGATGTCTTTTGAGAAATAATAGACCTATCATTTGCAGGAACATGATCCTCTAGGGCTAAAACAGGGACATACCCTGAATTTTCAACTTCTTGATGTTGAGCATGAACCTTAATTGTTTAGCTGGTCCCACATTTTTAGTGTATAACTTAAATCCACTTCTACTAATACACACACATAATGACCAAAAATTACATTTTTATTGGAATAGTTTATCCTGATTGGAATGAAAATCACGAATGAAATATCATATAGGATTTCCTGGTTCCATAGTATCCAATTAAGTCTATGAATCTTAAACTAGATCTGTGCACAAGTTTCTTGTCATTAGAACTAAATTGTAGCTTCCAGTAATAATCCCGCAAGGTACCAGGCCTTAGGTTGAGTGATCCAATGCTCCAAGATCATCCTTTTTGATCTGTTGAGGGAAACTTATAGTCAAAAAATCCTCAATCAAATGATACACATTTACCTTCTTCATCTATGTCTTTTTTACAGGGGTTCAACATGCATCAATTTTGAAATCACTTCTTTACTCCTTCCCTGGCCAAAAGATGTTGCCCTGCAGATGTCACTGGACCGGGCCAACACGCCTCGGTCACGCCGTAGTCACGTTGCGGTCATGTCGTGGTCATGCCGTGGTCACACAGAGGTTATGCCGAGGTCACGCCATGGTCACACCGCAGTCACCCCGCGGTCACCCTGTGGTCATGCCGCGGTCAAGCCGCGATCACGCCATGGTCACCCCGCAGTCACGCCGCGGTCACGCCGCGGTCATGCTGTGGTCACGCCGCGGTCACACCGTGATCATGTCGTGGTCATTCCGCAGTCACATCGCGGTCATGCTGTGGTCACACTGTGGTCACACCATGATTTGGCCCTGCTCTAGGATGACACCCTACGGCGGTTCGTAGTGATAGTATTCCTTCAGTCTTGTGATCAATGTTGAGTGGAAAGAGAAACCTGATCAATTAGTGTATAACATAAATCCACTTCTACCAATACACATGCATAATGACCAAAAATTACATTTTTAGTGGTATACTTCATCCTGATTGGAAACAAAATCGCTAATGTGATATAATATGAGATTTCCTAGTTCCACATTTCCCAATTAATTTTATGAATCTTAAGCTAGATCTATGCACAAGTTTTTTTAAAATCATTAGAACTAAATTGTAGCTTCCATTCATAAACCCACAAGGTACCAGGCCTTCGGTTGAGTGATCCAATATTCCCGGATCTTCCTTTTAGTTCTTTTGTGGGAAACTGAAATTAGAAAAATCCTCTATCAAATGATACACATTTACCTTCTTCTTATACATCTTTTTTCATGGGGTTTGACATGAATCAATTTTGAAATCACTTCTTTACTCCTTCCCTGTCCGGATGATGATGCCCCACAGATGTCACTGGACCGGGGCAACACGCCGCAGTCATGCTGTGGTCACGGAGCAGTCACGCCACGGCCACGCCGTGGCCACGCCTCGGTCACGCTGTGGCCACGCCGCGGCCACGCCGTGATTTGTCCCTTCTCCAGGACGAAACCCTGCGGCAGTTCATAGTGATAGTATTCCATGAGCCTCGTGGATCAAAGATGAGACTGACAAATCACAATTTCGGCCAGTGGGGTGATGACCAAAATGTTGCCCCGCCTCGTCTCCTTTCGTGGATTCTATTTTTTTCATAGACAAAAGAGCATAAGATATATATGCCATCAGTATTAAAATTGCATGTAAAGATTTTATCAGAGACATTAAAGGTGTTAACATTTTGTAATAGTGCAAAAAAATCCATAGACATTCAGCATTGTAGGTATTTGAGATTGCGCCAGTAAAGATATAATTGTGTTGACACAAGTGAGAGTATTTAGGAGAATAAGCAATATTTGGTTCTACAGTAGAAAATAACATGGGATGGTGAGTGTTAACAATTATTTTTACAACATTGAACGTGTTAGAATTGGAAATTCCTTGAATCGATTCTTCCCAACTCTTCCCCACAAACTAAAGATATTCTGAAAAGAGTGACCACAAGTTCGTGAACATGAAGTTTTCTTGCGAGGCCTCCCTCCTGCTCAGAGTGTGGAAAAGTGGAGAGTGATTGGAGATGCTTCAAGTCAAGTGATCCACCTTTGTATTTGAGGACATATAAATATCTTGTACATTGGTAATACAATTGTCAAGCCTACTCCAAAAACAGTTACCACCCATTCTGTTGTTAAACCATGTGTAAGGGTCACCTGAGTATACCAAATCAATTCGCCCATTACCAGAAAAAAAATACATAAAGGACCCACTAGCCATACTTGGGAATTCGATTCTCCCTTTATTCTCCTCAGGATCCATTATTGTATTGAAATCGCTTAACAACACCCAAGGATAATCCCCTGGGTCAAGCTCATTCAGTTCTCTCCATAACACCTCCCTTCTCAAGGCATCACAACTACCATAAATAAATTACACAAGTTTAGTGTCCCCTCCACAACGAACTCTCATTGTTATATGTTGGCCCCCTTCTTGCAGCAACTCCACCATAGCATCCCAATTCCAGAATATTCAGATGAACTTTTTAACTGGGTCTGCATGCTGAGATGCATGCAACATTACACTGCGGTAAACTCATTAATTTTAGCAGAATTTTTCTTGCTCTCAAGAATCGTAGAAACCTTGATCTTTTTCTTCTTCCCATATGAGGCTATGAAGTCGATTTTCACTCTTTCTCGAACACCTTGGGAGTTCCAAACGAATATAGGAATCATGGAAACAAATCTTCCCCAGCTTTGGCCTCAGGAAACACGGTCCCTGTCACGATGGAGGCAAAACACTCCCTAACCCTCCTCTTTCTTAGGACCGACCACGTACACACACCTGGCCAGTATCTGATTATATGTAATGAGAATAAGGAATACTCGATGAACGACGTGGATCTCTCCCACTCACCACTACTATGGGAGATGAAGCCATTGTATCAGGCATTGTAGAATACTGATCACTTGTTAAATTTGATTCAACATAAGGCACCCTACTGCTCAGCATGCCATGCGCTGGAGGAGGCAAATCACTAGGGGAAACTGAGTTCTCTATATGATGGAAATATTCCTGGAATATACTGAAAGAACCATAGAAATGGGGCCAACCTTCTGAACTGCATCCACCTTGGGAAACTTCTCATCATGATAGCAGGAAGCAAGCTCTCCTAGAGAGACCTGAGTACCAGACTCTAAACTAATTTGAGGATCCTTCATGACAAATTCCACATGTCACCGGTTAACAGAAACTGGGAGGGGAGGTAGGCCCTTAGATAAGAAACCAAGGGATCTATCCAGGGTCTGGGGGGGGTGTCCAGGTTCTGGGGGGGTCTGTCCTAGGGGGTCTATCAAGGATCTACTAGGGGGTTTGTCCAGGGGGTCTGGGGTGTCTAGGTTTGGGGGAGGGGGAAGGACTAAATGGGGGGATCTAGAAGGGAGAAGGGGGAAACTAGCAGAGGGACTGGTAGGGGGTGGGGGCAACTGGAAAGGGGGTGCAAGGGGTAGGGGGTCCAGGTTCTGGGGGGTGGGGTGCCCAGGTTCTGGGGGGGTCTGTCCAGGGTATGTCCAGGGGGTCTGGGGGTGTCCTAGTTTTGGAGGGGGGGGGGGGGGGGCAGGACTGGCTGGGGGGAGGGGGAGCTGGCAGGGGGAGGAGGGGAATTAGCAGGGGGTAACTGGAAGGGGGTGTGAAAGGGGTGGGGTGTCCAGGTTCTAGGTCCAGGGAGATCTGTCTAGGGTCTGCGGGGTGTCTAAGTTTTTTTTTGGGGGGGGGGGGGGGGTTCAGGGTCTGTCCAGGAGGTTGGGAGGGGGGTCTGTACAGGGGTCTGGGGGGTGTCCAAGTTCTGGGGGGGTCTAGGGTCTGTCCAGGAGGATGGGGGTGGCTGTCTAGGGGAGTGGAGGTCTGGGCTGTCCAGGGGGATCTGTCCGAGGGGTGACTAGGGTGTGTCTGGGGGGGTGTCCAGGGTAAGTCCGGGGGGTGTCTATGGTGTTTTTGGGAGGGTGTCCGGGGTCTATCTGGGGGGTGTCTGGGGGGGTTTCCGGGGAGTGTCCAGGGTCTGTCCGGGGAGTGTCCAGAGCAGTGATAACTCCAACACCTATAACCATGGGAAACATTGGTTTTCACTCTTCATTCTAAAAAATCATATTATCTCATTTCATCGTTAAGATGGTTGTTGGATATAACTGCAATATCCTTATCTCCCTCCATAATAGCATTATCTGGAACATATAGGAGCTCCTTCCGGTGTAGTGCTTCTTGAACATTTATGTCCTTTCAACCACCAACATCCTGTGTAAAACCAAACAGTTTCATCATAGATAGCTCAGCCGTAATGGCATCCCATCTATAGCCTTTATTCACCATTCCAAAAAACAATTACTTCTCATCCATAGTCTATTTGGACCACCGAAGAAAACCTTGCAGTACTCTGACATGATTCTAAAGTGTTTCTACTTTGAAAAACTCCAACATTTGAACAGTATTGGGGTGTCCAGGTAGGGGGACTAGCAGGGGCAGGTGGACCTGCATGGGGCAGGGGGGACTGGCAGGGGGTTGGAATGGGGACTAGTAGGGGGCAGGGGGCTCGCAGGGGACTAGGAGGGGGCCTAACAGTGTACACGGGGACTGAAAGGAGGGACTAGCAGGGGTATGGGGATTAGCAGGGGTATGGGTGATAGGGAGGGGGTGGCAGGGGGCTGGGGGCTGGCAGGGGGCAGGGGGGATTGGCAGGGGTGGTAGGGGGACTGGCAGGGGGCAGGGGGGACTAGAAGGGGGACTAGTAGGGGGACTAGGAAGGGGGACTAGCAGGGGTGGGGGGACTGGCAGGGGACTAGCAGGGGCAGGGGGATGGCAGGGGGTAGGGGGGACTGACAGGGGGTGGCAGGGGGCAGGGGGCTGGTAGGGGGCAGGGGGGACTGGTATGGGGTGGCATGGGGGGAGGGGGCCGGGGGACTGGCAAGGGGGACTAGCAGGGGGCAGGGTGGGCTGGCAGGGGAGGACTAGCAGGGGGAAGGGTGGGCTGGCAGGGGGGACTGGCAGGCCTACTGGCCTTCTGTGTTTTTTATTGAACATTGAACTGTTTCCACAGTTTCTAACAGTGGCTATAAAGCTTGTTTTTAGTTTACCTTCTGCCATGGTTTTAAACTGTGGCTATAACAGTTGGCCTATAGCCACACTAATACCAGCCACGGTTCATTGAACTGTGGTTGTAACCTATATCCACGGTTTGAAATCGTGGATATAGCCTAAATTTCCATTATTGTCCATAGAGTATTATTCTTGGTTCAGATATCCCTAAATACACCTTTCATAGAGGTCTTATCCCTGAATCACTGTCGAATCATATTCATTGAGTACCATGAAAGGTCAGTATGCCTCAATGATTAATCATCTACAGACATGTCGTCATGGTGAAGCTATATTATCTCTTGGGAAGACATATCCCATATATTTTATGGATATTTACCATTCTCAGAGAAAGGTTATAAGCTACTTCTATGGAAAAGTCACCCCATCATAAGATCAAGTAATCTATACCTCTCCATCATCTTGTTGATCCATGTAGAAGTCTCACATCCAGAACATCTACCAGATCTAATGGTGCCATGACATGACAGAAAAATCAGTCATCCCCCCTAAATCTAGTCCTTATCCACATTTTAGATGGCCTCGCATTAGAACATAATTAGTCTCTCTCATTTAAAGTCTTGATGTGAGCACTACCTGTGTGTCTCATCCACTGGTACAGTGAGTACCATATGATACTCCACAGGTGATTTTATAGCTAGTACACCACCCGACGATGATGTCTCTTGTCTGAACCCATGTACACATCTTGTTACCCAATGGATCATCCTCATGATGACACAATGGAATTCTGGCTTTATATATATGTGGAATCATGTTGAATGAAAAAAATATGTATTGTGATCAATAGAGTATAGATGGTGAGGTGACCCAATAATGACATGTAAAACTCAACCCATTCCTATATGATGGATATACTATGATTTTCACCTAAAACCAGTGTTTTCATCTTCCGAGTAGAGAATGAGAATTCAGGGTCCTAGTGTATGGATATGTCAGCCGCTGCACCAACACTGAATTCCCTGGCCTGAAATTCAAACTTAACACACTTAACTCTATTTCCCAAAACCCAACTCATAAAATTTAGGTTCCTAAGGTATAACTTACATGCATATGATATAAAATTCTCATGACCCATTCCCCAGAGTGCATGTCGTGACTACCACATCCCGCCTCCCAAAGTCCATGGGCTAGCGACTAGCACCGAGTAGTTATATCCCAAAGGAAATGGGAGGAATTTTCCCAAGTACCTGTACACACGCACAAAACTCCCACCCAAATATGCTGGAATGGAAATACACTAAGTAAACCAGAACAAGTTCAATAGTAAAAAATATAAGGTATATGGGGCCAAAATAGAATAAAAAATAAAATTGAAAATAAAATGTTCATGTCTATAGAACACCTCCACATAAGACCTTACCTAAATGGTAGGTACAGAAATTGCTCTCTAAAGCTGAAGAAGCACATCTCGTATGTAGAGTCACTGTAATCACCACTTGGCCCTGGCCCACCAAGAACTTATTAAAAGCATCGACCATCTTCAAAAAACACAACACATGTGGGAAAAGCCAGTGCCGAGGTGTGCTAAAGAATACTTAGTAGGGACCCCAAAAAAATATATACCACCATGAAATACACAAAGAATACTATCAAAGGGTTACATGATGTGTAGCCTTTAATAGGTAAAGTCAAGAGACTCACTAGAGTCATATCCCATATATATAAATCCAAATAGTGAAATGAAAGACTATCAGTTCTAAACTATGAACACCATTTATATTGAGAAACTCATCCCCAATGAGTCACTTAGTCTTGTTGGGGCACTTAGACCCGCTCATCACTTAGGTCTGATGGGGAACCTAGAACCTCTTTTCACATAGGCCTACCGGGGAACGTCGACCAACTCATCACTTTGGACCGTTGGGGGACCTATACCTGTTTTTCACATATTCCTGCTAAGGTACCTATACCTACACCTCAAATATGACTTTTGGGCCACCTAGACCAACTCATCACTGTCTTCTAATCACAACCATCCATAGGATTCCTTCTCATAGTGCGGTTGATTCAAGGGGAATATACACTTCAACCCATCAGTCATACATCAAATTCAATTAATTTTAAAGTAGATTATATAAAAATTACTTCCTATTAATGATTTTCCTACCACATTAAATGACTCGTCAATCAGACATTTGTTTTGGTTGTCACAAACCTTTTACTAAATAGAGTCAGGTCTGGTCTAGACCAACTTGGCCGGACAGACCAGACCTAACCCAAGTCTGACCCAAAATAGTATACTATACCAGCCGGCCCTAATGAAGTGGACTAGTTTGCTCTGACCAAGATTTGGTGGGTGTCGCCTCTCCAAACCACCCCATGGGTCCCCTAATGGTTAGTTATTACAGTCCATTTGTTTCGCGACCCTCTATCCATATGACATGGTTCATCCAGAACATCCTACAATTCCATTGGAAGATGTATGCCAGTGGCCTCTGATCACTGCCCAAGGTGGATTCCACATGCCACCTTCTCCCCCACTATTCGCCACCGCCGCGTACCACTGGTTGGTGCTTCTGTATGCCACTGAGCTCCCTTTGGTTCTCCGTTTTCTAATCTGAAAGTTCTGATGTGATCCTCGGATCGTTGCCTCTACTGTCATGTTCTCCATGTATTCTATCCTTTGATTGGGGGGTGTCTAACCATGTTCAGAACCTCTATTAAGAAATTTGAAGTGACCACTGGGGTCCGTCAGTGAAGAACGTGGGGGAGAAGAGAGATAACAGTGAACACCCAAGGAATTGAATGTCAACCATGTTCATTTTGCCTTCGTTCGTTGAATTAGAAATAGAATTAAAGTAATTCAAATAATATCCATGATACAATCCCATATTAAATCCCCTCATTTCAAAATCCCCTTCCTGTAAAGAAGATATATTTGTGGGTAAATTTGTTAGTGAATATAAATGCGTTCGTCATTTAGAATGGGTGAATGGGGGAAGGGAGGCCACATAGAAATAAAAAACCCCTTACGTGGAATTGAATCACGTGTCAATGAATAATGGAGATGTATGCTGCTATTCATTGATCCTTTATTGGCAGTTATCACTAGATATCTTTTAAAGGAGGAGGAAGGGAAGATGATTTTTTATTTTCGTTAGTGGTTCTCAGGTAAAAATCCTACAATTCCTCCAAAGAAAACTCCAATATCTTAATAACAATCCCACATCCACGTGAGGCTATTAATTTATGAAATATAATTCAGTGTTTATGTTACATTGAGTCATCACATTATTATGTTATTTAATTTATGTAATTAATGAGTTTCTTCATCGCTGCATCATAGTGAATTATTTTTGAATTAAATAAAATCATTTATGTTTATTTTGTTTTTCATTAAAATGCCTATTAATAACATTTACCCTCGACCCGCACCCATCAAGGTCAGGCCCAAACTAATAAAAATACACACTCTTGAGATCAAAGGTATTTTCATATTTTTAATTAGAAATACTATTTATGAGTTATAGGATTTGCAATTATAATAATATTTATTTAATTATTATATTTATAGTCACGACCCAATAACAACATTCCAAAGATGAACCACACCCGCTAATTATAGGCTCTGTCAAAAGAAAACACCCCACTAAAATATCAATTGTAGTGTTAGTGTTTTAATATGATTCATTGTTCATGAGTTATATGGATTTGAAAAAAATAAAATAATTTTATCTATTTATTTTATTTACAGTTATGCCATTTTCATGTTTTCTCACTAGAGGCCCGCGCTGACTGAAGTTAAGTCATGCCTAGGGTTAACCCACCATCCTGAGTAATAAAGTGCCCTTGGATTTCTTATCTGGGCACCTGTTTAAGATTTATTCCTCATTTTTAGTAAAACCACTCATTTGTGATTATTATAAACAAAAAAATTTTCCACAAACCATTCCATGAAAATTAGGAATCTGAATTTCAATTCTTCTCAAAGCCTAGTCTCGGAATTATATCGTTAATTTATTAAAAATAAAACAATAAAAAGTTGAGTTATTAAAAAACCTATTATATGTATAATATTAACTTATCCCCATTCATATAAGTTTATTTTATGTATTTTTAAATTATCAACACATACATTTTTATTTCAAGAATTATTTATTATCATAAAAAATTCGTCTCACAAATATCATATCTTAAAAATTGATCGAGATAGTTCTTCCCCTATAACGACTTAAATTAACACAAAGAATTTAATGAATGATAGTAATTATTATATATTATTTCATGTATCCCCAGTTTTTGATCAAAGTTTTCTTGAAAATCACATTATAATACTTTCTTATATCCTCCAATTATTTGTTATTTATTTTTTACTATATAAAAATATGTGGGTATTATATAATTCTAAGAGAAAAAAATATTCCTAAAAAATGTCTAGATCCTATAAATGTTTTATATGAACCTTAAATCATGACCAGAGATTATAAAAACTGGTAAATCCTAAAACAACATTACATTCAAAAAATATATCATGATATTTGAGAAGACAAAATTATATTCCCCTATCAATATAATTTTGAGTTACTATGTAATATTCTTAAAAACACATATCATATAGTTTCTAATCTGTATTCTTTTATGATCCATGAATAAATATATTTTTTATTTTCCAATTATCATTATTTTATTGATAAAAATAGAAACATTTACTTAGTATGATTATACATAGAGTTAAATTTTTTACTTAATAACCCATCATGTATTGTAGATATTTACCTTAGTATGTTCTCATGCCAAAATTTATTCCAAAGATCATTATACATATTAGTTCTCCTATGATAAATAGATAAAACTGAGTCATGCCTTTTATGTAGTTTGACTTTCTATTACTTGGCTAATGATAAAATTTATAATATCATCACAAAATACATTACTCCCTAAATAACAAGTATAAAATCATGAGATATTCTTTGTTTGAAAGCATTAATCCTTTTATAAATCCAAACATCATTGTAATGGTCCCATTTGATCTTCTCTTATAATGATGGAAGATAAATTTAATAGTAAAAATATGATGACATTACACCAATTAATTTTACAAGGTCTAACATTACCAACATAATGATTATAGAATGATGTTATATTCTCATGATAAATAGATCATTGTTTTCCTTCCAACATAAGGAATTAACAGCTTTGTCCATCTATCAAGGATGATAATAAATGTTCCAGTCCTAATCACTCAATATCTCCACACAACTATTAGAAATTCTATATAAATAATTACTTTTTAAAATATATTTCATAATTTTTTGGTATATGTACATATATAAAAAAATATAAACATATATTTAATGAATCCCTATATACAAGTAAAATATAATATTCAACCGATCTATATTATTATCAAACTAATTATTCCCATGAATCCAAACTCTAACGATTTATATGTTATTTATATCTATTAATCAACAATTATATAAAATAGTTCATTAAAAAATAAATCTATATTAAGAAACATTATACTATGGTAGGATAATTAACACAAGTTTATTGGAATTAAATTTTTTTATATCTTGGATGATTTGTTTATATACTATGGTCCATATAATCTCAACCCCCGTTCATGTTTTCCTTATTTCAAGATCTAATAGTAAATATTTTGTTTTATCAAATATTTATAATATCAATATAATATAAAGAAACAATTAATATCTCCATTTTATTGGTATTAACAACCCGTTAATTACTATCATCTTTGATAGGTCAATTTTCAACACTTTACTATTGACAACATGCCCTTTATATTTAATTTTCTATAATAATAATGATCTCATTGTGAAATTTTCATATAAATTATTCCTCCATAATGTTTTAATATAATATATAAGTGATCATAATGTTCTTTTCAAATTTTTGAACAGACATGAATATCATCAGCAATGTTACTGCAAACATATTAATATAATCCATATGTAAAATTAATTAAATAACTAAATATGAAAAGTAAATTTTCAGACCTAGGTGAATCACAAATTTTTTAAAGTGAGTATCCAATGATCATAAATTTTAATTCACAATATCTTCATCTATTAAATTTTTAGATAATTTCCATATCTATGATAAATTTCAGAATATTACTATTCATGAAGAAGTTGATCAAATAAATACTATTTTTTAAAATGATATTTAATATTAATCCTGATTTTATTATGATATATTTAATCATCAGATAATCTCATTTATCTATCTTTATTCATTATAAATAGAATATAACTACGTGAAGGTAATATAATTGGATGAGAAAAACTCATTGAAAATGATAAATAATATATGTCCTGAAATTTTTTAACCCATCTATTGTAATTTTATATGAATCCTTCAATATGAATAAATTTTAAAAGAAATTCAATAGAGTACTCTACCTATATTTTTAGTCGAGATCTATAAATATAAACTTATATGATTTTTAAAAACTCAATCCAATTTTAATATGATCTATTGTATTTTCACCCTAATAACTATTATTTGGGAATGAAACCAATAACAATAATTTTATAATAATCATTCAATATAATTTGAATATTATAAAATTTGTTATTTATTTTATCCCCATATTTATATACATATTTTGGATTGTTTAAATGTATAAATATAACCAATTTATCAATAATATTTATATTATATCAATATATTATGACCCAATCTATAAAATGAATAACATAAAACTCCATTAAGGGTGAAATCACTAAATACTAAGTTTCTAATACATTTTAAATAATAATATGAAATTATTACCTCACATAAAATTATCACAAAATTTATTCCCCTCAATAATATATCATCATATCCATTTTGGTTGGGAATCTACATCCGTAATGAACATACAAAAAAATTGAATGTTATCATCCGACTTCAATTAAGTAATATTCTTTTCTTCATATGGTAAATTTAATAACCATGAAAAATTCATGTATATGATCTAATATTTGTATCGTTGTTTTATAAAAACAATATTGAACACAAGGAAATGTGGTTGTGGTTATTGATTCTAATCTGGAAACAAATTTTTGGGGTAATTATTTTCATAATGAGTAACATCATTATAACTGAATTAATATAAAAAATAATATTATTTAAAATAATTGTTCTCTTTATTTCATTCGAGACCACATGATTTAATTGGATTCAGTATTTTATTAAATTTCTAATCATGATGACCACTATGTCTGCATTTTATGTGTCTTTTGATTCATATATAGAACTTTTAGAATAATATATTACATATATAAGGTATATGAAATGTTTCAAATGATATCAGTATTTTTGTCTCTAAAAAGTGTTTATATCATGAATGAAATAGATTTTTTTTTAAAAATCATAATCACCTAGTAATGTTTAAAAAATAAAAAAAACATTAATAAGATGCATGTAATGACTTATTCAATTCTATTAATATATAGGTATAAAAATAATTTATCAACTAACATCCTTAATACATTATAAAACTCTCAATTTTAGTCCATATACCATTATAAATTAAAATTTCATAAGTCAATAAACATTCAATTTTATCCTTATATGTCATATAATGTTGGTGACCCCATTTCATTATATCATGTTGTTTCCTATAAACATCAACATACACCATGAATGGAAATTGTTTTTAATGATATAACCAAATATAATATACACAAAAAATTGATTCTATTTTCCATTCAACAATTGTATCATGACTTGTCTCACCTGCTAATCGACTTCCATATCCATATGGAAAACTAATAGAATACCCTTTTTTAGTTTTCAATATTATACCATAGTTAATATCATCTCTATAGTGGTTATGAAAAATTCATCACAAAGTGGAACTTCAGAATACTAAATAATAGTGGACGATTCCTCCTAAATAAATTTGAAAGTAATGGTCCATGATATAATGACATTGACTAGTCTAATTAAATATTATTATTAATTATATTATTCTATATATAAGTAAATATAGATACATTTTTCTATATTAAAATATCCATCATTAAAATTTGAATACTGATACTATATTAAACTTGACTATTTTATCAATATATATGTTATAATTAGAAATATTTATCCCTAATCTTACCATGATATAAATTCTATAAAAAATTTGTATTGAAAGGTCATTTCCTAATTTAACATAACTAATAATATATAGGTAAAGTAAAAATACTAATATTTTATATTAATGTCAGTTATACATAAAAATTAACTATATCATTTTGAATTATTTCATACGATATATATCTTAATTCTATAAAATATTTATCCATTCACATTATATTAAATGGGATTAACAAAACAAATAATCCCCATAATTTGTCCTTATTAATTGAAAATATAATTTTTAAATGAATATTTTTCATCATCCATGGATTCCAAGAATCATAAGTCTATCAAACATTACAACTAGGAACAAGATAGATGATAAAAATATTAAATACCAAATATTTAAATCAACATTGATATGTATCTATGATCCATACACATTATAAAATTCAGTGTATCCAAGTCTTTTTGGATTTTACATAATGATAAAAGGGTTATATATAAATCCAAAGAAATATTTCATATAATCATGGATTGATATCCCAAAATTAGCCCACAATATTTTATGATTTGTAGTTTGATATAGTCATAAAATATGAAAAAAAATATCTATAATCAGGGTATAAATGGAATTCATGATATATAGTCATTATTAAACAATGGTAAAACCTTTAATGACATTACTACACACTAATACATTTACATCAAAATGATATCCACTATCATTAGTGCTATATTGTGAAAAAAATTTAATAATTATACCAAATTTGTAGTAATTTCAAATATGAACTTCTACCCATTGCATTGTGTGGGGGTATTTAAATTTTGAACATTCCATTATATAACATGTATATAAAATCAATACAATACTTCTAAATAAATTTGAACTTAAGAGAATTAAAATTGACATTTATCACATGAAAATAATTATTTATGGTAAGACATAAGAAAGATATGTGATTATTCATTAAATAAAGTCATCAATAGAAAGGATTTAATCCAATAAATAATAATACCCTTCAATCGGTATGGAAAACACAATAATCTAAATCCTAGAGAAAAATAAGCCCATGGCCTGATTTTAGAAACATCCCAGGTAAATAAAAAATTATGATATTTTGATACTTATTAATATTTTGTAATTAAATATTAATTTTACTTTAAATTGTATGCTCTATTCAATGACGTACCTGATATGCAACAACAGGTTTCTTTGAAATCTTACGTTGCACACATTGTGGAGTTATACTAAAAAATTATTATATAATATTAATATTTTAAGTTTTAGTTAACACCAAGATGTTGTAATGGAGGGAATGAACATAACCTACTAAAATATGATTATACGTGTTTTTTAAATGATTTTACAATTATAAAATACATTATGGAGGCTTAAAATAAGAAATTATGAAATTTTAAGCATAAATACTCTAATATAACATAGAGGGTCTATTTAGTGCCTTTTGATGGAGAACCTTTTTAAATTTATTTATCTTCACTATTATATGTTATATTTGAAAAAATAATATTCATCCTTATAATTGTGACATCAAAATTTACTTTGTATTAAATATTGGTAATTTTCTTATAATGTTCATTTTTCAAATAAATAGTGAAAATACATTATTTTAATTCAAAACTACCTTTTAATATAATTTATTTATATGGATATATTAACTTTTTAATTGGTTTTGTAGTTTAATTATATTATTTATTTTTAATTTAATTCAATTATGGACATTTAATGTAATTTATCTTTGAAATAGTACATATATGTATGTCAATCTTTGGAAAGTTAATATTTCGTAAAAACAAGTTTTTTTGTTTTCACAACGTCAATAAATTTTAAATTAATTTAAAACAATAATATGTTTTCAATTTTGAAAAATAGATTCCATATTTGGAGTTAGAAATTCCAAATTGTGTGAATGAGTAACTTTTATTTTTAGAAATTATGAATATTTTCTTAAATATATATTTTAATTACCATGGTTAAAGGGTAAATATGGTAAGTAAGGGTAAAAAAATATTATTATAATAATATTAAATTACCCAAAAATGTATTTAAATATTATTTACTGATACATTTCTGATCATGGTCATCCTTAGGTTGATTTTGGGACCCATGGAGCCACCTAGGAGTGATAATGACACTTTATATTAATTTATTCAAAGTAAAGACAAAAATGACAAAAACATATATCATTAAGAAAATAAATTTTTAAATGGGGTTATATAGGTTATCTCATAAATAATAAATATTAATTTTAAATATAAAAATATTTCCTACATCTTTGTATTTTATTTATAAATTTTATACATCGAATAAATAAAATTATTTATGACATAATGATGATGCAATGATAACCTCATTAATAAATTTTATAAATAAATGAGATTATAAATTTTTAAAAACCATCCAAAATATGTCCATTTATTATTAGATGATTTTATTTCGAACACGATCCATCTTATATTTGCATTTTATGAGTTTTGGACCTTTTGAAACTTAAAATTAGTTTTTACTAAAAAAAATTCAAACATTCCCAAAGAGCCCCTCCACCTTATAAAAAGTCATCACATGTAACCCTTTATTGAAACCTCTCAATCTCCATGGATTATCCAAACTCTACACAATTAATTCCCTAAATCCCTATCTTCCTCCTAGAAGTTTTCCACTAGGCAGAAGGCAATTCAACAAAACATTTTTGTTCAATACAAAGAGAGATACTCGATTTAAAGGTAATGTTTTCTCTAAAGTTATTTTCTTTTATTTTACATCTCCAACCCCCTAAACACTTTTTATTACATTATTTTATAACAACAACAGTATCCTAAATATACTAGGATTATTTTATTGGAATTATTATAACAACACATACACAAACATCTATTTATTGGGTAAAGAACATATTTTTTCTATGGACGGCTTATTAATGCCTCACGAAACGATGACTATTCAATTATATTAGGCCAGATATTATAGTGTCCATTAATATTGAAATTCATATAAATTTGATATATATTATATTTATATTGTCTCTATACTTCTGTATTATTCATTTTTATCATACTTTTATGGTTTCTATAATTGCTAAATACGATAATTTCATGTGAGGATGTGCAGACTACCACCCCATCAAAGTGATATAAATTATTAATTTCATACGTGGGACATATAAAGGATAGAGTTAATGATAATATATATGATATTATACTGTAATTATAATATATCTATGTATCATTATATTTTCATTCAAGTAAATATGAAATATAAATTCATGCAGCGTTAATGCATACGTACAACTTCACATCTCAATGAACAATGCATTTCATTTCATACCTCCAAATGTTATATAATATTTTAAATACATATATATAATGGATATATATGATATATTTGATATGTAAATCATGAATATAATTCTGGATATAATGTACTTCTGGCCCCATGAACAACTTGTAATTATAAGAATTTCAATTTTACCAAAGTACCAAATATCGACAAAACAATCGTAATTAACATAAATGATTATATAATGTTTATAAGGTGGTAATAAGTTATGTAAAAGGAACAAAAAACATGAAAAATATCCTAAATCAATTATAATTTAACTTTATTATTTAGGATATTAAATAATGAATGGGTCAAGTGTGACACTTGGTAAGGGACTTCGTCTCAATATCATTTCATTGAGGCTTCAATTAATTTATACAAGACTTTATTTTATAAGGTGTATAAAATCATTTGACTTTTCATTTCATTCAATGGGAAAGTTTTCTCTATTAATAGTTTTAATAAATTACAAAAATGAGTGTTTCTTTTTAACGTATGATGTGATAATGACCTTTATGCATCCATGAGTGTTATTTGATATTTGGATTCATTAGAAAGTCGTAATGTATTAAAATGGAAAATAAAAACAATATAATCATTTTCATATTATGGAATTGAAAATGGTTTTAATACTAGATATATTATATAAATATATTTAAATGATATATTGTGATTGAAATGTGGAAATTTTATCTTTCCTTTATGTTTGTTTTATTTGTTGTGAATATTTTATGTTTCATGTGAATTGATTACGTATAGGGGTGGTCCCGTGATAAACCAAGGATGGGTGAGCCAGAGATAGCTCTCCAATGAATTAGGTAACATGAAGAAGGTAAACATAAATTTTTCTCCTAAGATATTTTGGAAATATATTGTGATGGTTAATCTCAATGTAACTCTCTACGTAGATATGAAAGCTACAATGTATGTATGGTATGGATTATACAAGATAACTTTAAGATTTATGATTTCTATATGTAATTCATAAATCTTATGATTTCAAGAGGTATGTTGAAAATATTATGTTTTGATGGAATAATGTTTTCTTTCATAGGTTGATAACCCTTAGTAAGATTTTTATTCTCATCCCATGATTTTTTGAAATTTTTTTCACATGAAATAAAATTGAATAGGGTCATGTTTGGTATAAAATAAAATTTATGCAATCTATAACAGGGAACTAGACATGACACTTTTTTTCAAGAGTTTTTATTTAATTAAAAAAACTGATACGGTGTATAAGTGTCTACATGTAATATTCATGTTCTTATGTATATGTTATGAACTAATTCTCTAAAGCTCAAAACATGAAAATATCGTCAATGTGCATTATTAAATTAATTCAATATTATGTAATGTATAAGGTCGGGTCCTTATAGTTTCTATCAAATGTCAGTTTAGATAACTTTAGAAGTTAGGATATTATTAAATTAATATCCAAAAATTAATTTATGTATGATTGAAATGATTTATCATTTACATATTACCATGTTTATTCACCTAAAATATTTTAGTGTTTAGATTGGTTTTCTGTAGAGGAAACAGGGATGCTATGATGCGATGACATCAAGGGGATGGAAACCATCCAAATCAGAATCCTTAAGTGGGCGGAATCAAAACTAAACAATTTTTTATAGTGATGGAACAAATGAATCAGGCTATAAGTGGTGGTACTATCCATGCACGAGATCATCCAGATCGACCATAGAAGAACATGTTAGTAGTATAGAATTCGATGAGGAAACATTACACATCATTCAGAGGATCATCTGACCATGTTCTAGATGAAGGGTGGGTTAAATCCCTATACAATGTTTTTTATGTCATGGGGTGTTCATAACATAAAAAACATAGTCTTGTTATTTAATATTTTAAAGATGAAGTCGATCAATGTTGGTCAATGGTGAAAAATATCGGGGATATTGAGGAGATCGATGCTCTTGATTTGGATAAATTCAGAGGAATGCTTCTGGAATAATATTTTACTAAGCTGGTTCATCTTAGGATTAAAAACAATCCTTATAATTGTGGCAGGAGGATGAATTAGTGGTTACATACGAAGCAAAATTCACGCGATTGTCATGGTATGCTGTTAACATCATAAGGGATCTTGATAGTAGAATGAATCATTTTTAGTCGATATTAAAGAAAAATTATCAAAGTTCTTTAGATTATCGTGAGTTTAAATGTTATGAAAAACTTGTTCGATATGCATGGAATGTAGAAATGGAGTTTTCCAAGGATTTGGTGTCCTTTGACGGACAACAGAATAAGAGGTAATTGTGGTAGATGAAAGGGAATACCTGTTAGAAAAAAAATTGATGGTATGAAACTTATGTTTATAGTGTGAAAATTGTGTTAAAAATCATGATGGGGAATGTCTTTTGAATTCTAGTTAGTGCTACCGATGTAGTAAAATGGTACAAAGGGCTCGTAATTGCAGTAAAAATGAGCAGGGTAATGGTAAGACAAAATCTGATTTACAGTCAGTAAACTATTTTATGTGAAATAAAATGGGTAATTATGAAAATGAGTGTCCAACGAAGAACTCAACTAATGGAAAGCAGCTGAACTACAAGCAGATATGGGTTGTGAAATACATTGAAACTACTTTTGAAGTTGTTGGGCCATCGAATGAAGTAGTATTAGGTACACATTTGGTTTATTTCGATTATGCCAATGTGTTTGTTAATTCAGGGTCTACACACTCGTTCATTTCTGAGATGATTTCTTGTAAATTGGGAATTCCATCTCAAGGTATGAATCCTAAACTTATTATAAAATTACTTAGATGAAACATTGATGAAAAATGAAAAAATAAGAAAATTCATGTCCCTGTGTGCAGAAAAAATAAACCAGTATACCTTATAGTTTTGCCTCTAGTAGAAGTTGCTGTCATTTTTGGAATGGATTAGCGTTCGGTTTACTATGCTACGATTGACGACATAGATAAATAGGTTTATTTTCAGAAAGAATTTCAGTTTGTGTTCAATAATTAACCCTTACTTTTGATAATGTATAAGTAAGCTTAGAAACTAGTAAAATATGGAAATGAATGATACCGTGCACATGTTGTTGAAAATAAAGGAATTATTCAGATTGATGATGTGATGGTGGTAAATGAGTCTCCTGGTGTTTTTTTTATGATGAGTTTGTAGGTATAATATCTGATCAGATAATTGAATATACTGTTGACTTGGTTCCTAATGCTATGAAAATTTCAAAACCCCTGTATCAAATGGATCAAATTAAACTTTTAGAGTTAAAGAAGAAATTGTAGGATTTAGTAGATAAATGTTTCATTTGACATAGCACATCACCATGGGGTGATCCCATCTTTTTTGTTAAAATGAAAGATGTTTCAATAAGACAATTTACTTATTATAGAGCATTGAATAACGTTACTATTAAGAACAATTATCCTTTTCTTCATAATAGTGATTTGTTTAATCAGCTCCAGGGACCTCAGAATTTTTAAAAGTTTGACTTGAGGTTGGGGTACCATCAGATGAATGTAAAAGAAATAGAAATTCCAAAGACAACATTTTGAACTAGATATGGCCATTATTAATTTTTAGTTATGCCTTTTGATTTATCCAATTCTCCAACTATATTCTTTCATCTTATGAATAGAATTTTCCATGAGTTCCAAAATGTTTTTTTGTTGTGTTCATTGATGATATTTTAGTTTATTAGAAAAGTAAAGAGGAAAATAAAAGTAATTTAATGGTTTTATTGAAAACTATAAAAGAAAAGAAATTTTATGTGAAATTCATAAAATGTGGGTTTTAGTATCAAAAAATTTCATTCCATGGGCACATTGTTTTCAAAAATCAAAAAACATTTGATCCTGCTATAACAAAAGTTGTTGAAAAATTGACAAGACCTACCAATATCACAGATATTACTAGTTTTCTTGGTTTAACAGGTTATTACATGAGGCTTGTTGAAATTATTTCACAATTATCTAGCCCAATGAATATGTTAACTCAAAAATCTATTATGTTTATTTGGACAAGAGGATGTGATGATTTATTCCAAAATTGAAAAGAATATTGGCGAATGCTCCAATTTTAGCATTGATTTCTTGAAATGGTAAGTTTGTTAGAAAAAGTGATGCTTCATTGAAAGGACATGGTTGTGTCCTAATGCAGAATGATCATGAAATTTTGTTATGCTTCAAGATAGTTGAAACCTCAGGAGTTAAATTTCCCTAAACATGATTTAGAATTAGCTGCTATTGTTTTTTCTTTAAAAATATGGAGGCATCATCTGTATAAAGTAAAATGTGTGTTATATAATGACCACAAATGTTTGAAGTATATATTCAATAATAAATTCTTGAACATGATATATAAAATATGGCTTTAATTAAACAAGGATTATAATTTCACGATTCATTACCATCCCGGAACAGAAAATTAAGTGGCTGATAATTTTAGTAGAAAAAGTAATTCTAAATTAAACTTATTATGTTTGGAACAAGATCCTATGACAAAATACATGATGAATTTTGACATAGAATTCTTTGGTTCAAGAAATTCCTTTGTTTTGTTTTAGAAGTCTTTGAAATCATCCCTATCAGAGAAAATTAAGCAGGCACTGAAGGAAGGCAGTGAGTTACAAAAAATGTTATATATTGTTTAGAAGGGTATGTTTCCCGAATTTAACATTGATAATGATTGTATTTTTAGATTTGGAAAGAGATTTTGTGTTCCTTGTGATTACCAATTAAAGAAAGAGTTGTCATGTGAATCTCATAGTTCAATGTTTTTAGTTCATCATGGTAGTACTATGATGTATATATATCTGCAAGAGTATTACTGGTGGTATAGAATGAAAAGAGATATCTATGACCTTATTGTGAAGTGTTTGAATTTTCAAAAGGATAAAGAAAAGAGACAGTAACTGAATGGGATGCTTCAGCCTTTACTTGTGCCAACGTGGAAATGGGAAATATATCCATGGACATCATAGTTGGATTACTGAATACATCTCATGGTAATAGTGAAATCTGGGTTATAATTGATTGGTTGACTAAATCTTCTCATTTCATCCTATTCGAGATACTTTGTCTCTTAATGAAATTTCCCATTTGTATATTATAGAGATAACCATGATGCATGGAGTTAACCTCTCAAATGTATCTAATCATGATTTGAGAATTACTTCTAACTTTTGGAAAGGACTTCAGAAGTCGTTGGGTACAGAATTAATTTTTTGTACATCATTTTTATCCACAATTAGATGGGAAGTCAGAACGAACAATTCGTACCTTACAGGATGTTCTACATCCTTTTCACTGGATTACTAGGGAATTTGGAACCAACAACTTTATTTTTGATGAATTTTCATATAATAACAGTTGTAATTTCGATATACAACTGCCTCCATTTGAGGCATTACATGGGAAACGGTGTCAGACTCTGGTTTTTTTCGATGAATTAGGTGAAAAGAAGTTGATGGGACCTGAATTGGTAGAACAGATGAAAGGAATGGTTTAGTTGATTCAGGAGCATATGATAAAAACTCAAAGCAAGCAGAAAAGTTATGCGGTTAACCAGAGTGATGATCTTTATTTTAAAATAGGTGATAAGGTCTTTCACAAAGTTTCTCTATGAAAAAGTGTGATGTTTTTTGTTAATAAGGGAAAGCTGAGTCCGAGGATTATTGGACCATATGAAATTCTAGAGAACGTTGGATTAGTTTCATACAAAGTGGATTTACCTCCATGTTCATCATGAGTACATAAATCATTTTCATGTTTCAATGTTGAGAATGTATATACCAGATTCATCTCATGTTTTAAGCCCCGAAAAAGTTTGGTTGGAAGAGCATATAACTTATGAGAAACTACCAGTCCAAATTATTTACCAAAGAGAGAAATTGTTGCGAAATAAGGAAATTTTTCTATTAAAGTGCATGTGGGAAACCAATATGGTTGAATTGGCAACATGTGTATCTGAAAACACTTTGAGGGATAAAATAATGAATTATGATATTTTCATACAGAGTAATATTGGAAAAATAAAGAATCCTGAGATATTATTATATAGTAGTATTTGTGAATTAAATATAAATTTTTCATTAAATGGGATGCTTTACTCAATGGCGCACCTGATATGCAACAATGGGTTTTTTTGAAATCACTTGTTGCAGAGAACGTTGAGTATTACTAAAAAATAATATTATAATATTATTATTTTAAATGGTAGTTCATGACAAGCCATTGTAATGGAAATAATGAATAGATCAAACCAAAATATTATTATACAGGTTTCTTAAATGAATTTACATTTATCCAATAAAGTTTATAGGTTTAAAATAAGAAAGGATCCAATTTTATGCAAGAATACTCAAATATTCCTTAAATGGTCGATTTACCTCCTTTTGAGGGAGGACCATTTTTAAATATAGTTTATGACATTTATATGTTATATTTTACAAAATAATTTTTTTATTTATAATTGGGATATAAAAATTTACTTCGGATGAAATTTTGGTATTTTTCTGATAATGTACATTTTTACAGAATATGGAAAAATAATATAGTTTAATTTTAAACATCATTTTAATCTTATTTATTTATATGGTTTGATTATAATTTTAATAGGTTTTAAAGTGTAATTTTATTACTTTTTTACTATTTAAACAAATTTTATAAATTGGATGTAATTTCACTTTGAAATTGGACACAAACATGTGTCAAGCTTTTGATAGTTATTATTTCTTAAAAATATGCTTTTTGTTTTGACAATGGATGATAATTTTAAATTAATATCATACAATTATGTGTATTGAATTTGGAAAAATGGATTCCATATTTGGAATCATGATATCCAAGTTGTCTAGTTAGGTATCTTTTATTTTTATACATTAAGAATATTTTCTTCAGTAAATATTTTATTTACCATGGTTAAAGGGTGAAACTAGTAAGTAAGGGTAAACAAATATTATAATAATAATAATAAATTACACTAACATGTGTCCTAATCATATTTTTTGATACATTTTCGACCCTTTTCATCCTTTGGCCAATTTGGGGACCCCATGGAGCCACTTTGGAGTGATAACGACACGTTATATACATTAATATACATTAATGAAAAAAAGGACATAAACATAGATCTTTTAGTAAATAAATTATTATATAGTGTTATATAAGTTATCTCTTCGACTATAAATATTAATTTTGGAGATAAAAATATTTCCTACATTATTATATTTTATTTATAATTTTTATACATCAATGAAATAAATTTATTTAAGACACAATGATGATGCTGTGATTACCTTATTAATAAATGATTTAAATAAATGGTATTATAAAATTAAAAAAAACTATCAAAAAACTGTCCAATTTTTTTTATGATTTTTTTATAACATTAGTCATCATATCTTAGAATTTATTTATCTTTGTACCTTTTTAAAAAGAAAATTAGTTTATAATAAAATAATGTTTTCAAATGTTCCCAAAGTGCCCCTCACCCCCTTATAAAAGGCCATCACCTATAACCAATTAAAACCTCCTCTAAATCCCCTTGGCTCATCCAAACTCTTCCCAAATAAGCTCCCTAAATCCCAATCTTTTTCCTATAATCATTTCCATAGGAACAAGGCAATTCATGTAATCCTTTTGGTTCAAACTAAAGGTTGATACCAGGATTAATGGTCACATATTTTGTTATGTTATTTTCATTTATTTTTCTTCTCCAACCCCCAAAAATCTTTTTATCCCTTTATTTAATAACAAAAATAGTATCCTAAATATACTAGTTTGTTTTTATTTGAATGATTCTAACTGAACATACACACACCTCCATCTAATGTTTAAAGATCATAATGTTTCTGTGGATGACAAACTAATGGCTCACAAAACGATGATTATTCAATTATATCCTACTGCATCTTATGGTATCCATTAAGATAGAACTATTTTTATATGTGATATATATTATATTTACATTATCTCTTTAATTCGGTATTTTGTATTTATAACATGCCTTTTTGGTTTTCTGAATGGGTAAATATGATAATTTCATTTGAGGAAGTGCAGTCTACCGCCCCCTCAAAGTGATATGACTCATTCATGACATACGTGGGACATATAAAGGATAGATATAATGATATTATATATGATATTATACTAGAATTATAATATACCTATGTACGAATATATTTTCATTCCATTAAATATGAAATAGAAATGAATGTAGCATTCATGCGTATGTACGACATACCATCTCCATAAACGATGCATTTCATTACATAACATTAAATATTATATACAATTATAAATAAATATATATACTAGATATATATGATATATATTATATATAAGTCATTAATATCTTTCTAGAGATAATTGAATTCTTACCACATGAACAAAAAGTAATTATAATAAGTTCATTTTGAATCAAGTAAAAAATATGGACAAAACGACCATTATTAACTTAAATGATTATATAATGTTTATAACCTGATATGATGTGAAATAAAAGGAATAAAAAACAAAAATATTTTCTTAATCATGTAGAAATTAACATTACTTCCCTATTCATGATATTAAATAATGAACGAGTCATGTCATACATGAGGTAAGGGACTTCGTCTCAATCTCCTTTCATTGAGGTATCCATTGATTTTTACATGAATTTTATTTTATATAGTGTATAAACCCTTTTGACATTTCATTTCATACAAATGGAATCATTTCTCTATGAAGGGTTTAACTAAATGATAAATAAGAATGTTTATTTTTAACATATGTGGTGACAATGACCTTTCTGACACAACACCCGTTATTTGGTATTTCAAATCCTTAAAAAGCCGCAATGTTTTTAAATAGAAAATAAATACCATATTTTATTTTACGTATTTTGGTATTGAAAATTGGTTTGATATTTGATTGATTATGTAAATATATTTAACTGATATATTGTGATTTTAATTGGTAATTTTTATGTTTCTTTTATGATTGTTTTATGTGTTGTGAAGATGTTATGGTTCATGAGAAATTTTTTATGTATATGGGTGGTTTTGTGATAAAACGATGGTGGGTGATCCAAAGGTAGCTCACCAATGCATTTTTTAATGTGATAGAGGTAAACGTAAATGTTTCTCCTAAGATATTTAGGGAATAAAATTTGATGGGTATTCTAAATGAATCTCTCTACGTAGATGTGAAGGCTACAATGTATGTATGATATAGATTCAACAATTTACCTATATGATTTATGATTTGTATGTGTTATTCATAAATCTTATGATATCATGTGGTATGTTAAATAATATTATATTTGTATGGACAAATATTTGTTTCCCCTTGTTTTATAAACATTACTAAATTTTTTTTCCCATCCAATGTTTTTTTGAAATGGTTTTCAAAAGACATAATGATGAATAGGGTCATGTTGGAATCAAGGAAAAGTCATGTTGTCTAAAATATGGAACTAGACATTGATCTTTTTTCCAATAGTTTTTTATGAAAAAATGGATACTCTGTAGAAATGTATACATGTAATATTCAAGTTGTTATGTATTTGTTATGATCTAATTCTCTAAAGCTCTAAACTTGAAAAGTTCATCGATTTTAATTATTAGCATAATTCAAGATTTTGTAATATTTAAGTTTGAGTCATTATAATATTAATTCAATGGGTGTTATGTAACATTCCCTGTAATGTAAATAGATTAAATGGAATAAAATTAAGATTGGATGAATGTATTATTTGTTTTACAATGTAAATAAAAAATTAAGCTACTTCATAAGCCCCCTATAAAATTATTATTATACGACTTATATATTAGATTAACATTGTGGATAATAGACACATTATAAGAAAACGACAAATACATAAAATATAAATATTAATTGTTAAAATATTCTTATTCAAGAACTAGTCTAATAGGTTCTCAATGATCTTAGAACAACTAATAAATACCACATCTCAGAAATTACGTATAGGAAAAATAATTAACCCATGACACCCTTTTGGATTTCAAAAAT
The DNA here is from genome assembly GCA_963277665.1 of Viscum album. Taxonomy (NCBI): domain Eukaryota; kingdom Viridiplantae; phylum Streptophyta; class Magnoliopsida; order Santalales; family Viscaceae; genus Viscum; species Viscum album. Next base: position 1,489,109,486 of record OY728164.1, read on the forward strand.
AATAATTCAAAACAAACATAATATACAAGAGAAGAATAATGAATATATATTCAATAAATCATGAATATAATTAAAGGTATGAGAATAAGAAACTATTATGAATTTTAAATGAAAATAACAGTAATACAATGAATATATAATCAAAATCATGTAAGATTATTTTTTCTAAAATAAATTATTTATCATTAAATTTATGAATTTAATTAATTAAATATAAAATATACCATTTCTTGGACTCTCTTAAAAATTTAGGAACCATACCTAGCCTTAAATACATCAATCAATTGATAAGTGAAAATGGAGATAATTATATACATTAAATATTAATAAAATTGATTTTTTATAGAGAAAAATAGAGGTGGTTTAAAAAATATTAATCATATCAAGTGGAATTTCATGGAAAAACATTTTATCAAATCTATGCATCATTATCCAAAGTAATCTACATTTATCCCTTATTTATATACTACACAACATTGTGATTTACAATAATTGATATTTTTTAATAATTAATATATATATATATATATATATATATTGTATTAAATAATGATTATGTAATGAATGAATCTTGTTTATAGGGTTCAAGCATGAGTGGTGTATGAACTCATACATACCTCCTCATACGTATGTAGTATCTAAAAAGAAGTGAGGTACCAGTCAAGACATTGAAAGGATATTCCATTTGGATAAATTCATACAAAAAAATAGTAACAGTCAAATAAATAACAATTATAATAAATATGGTAGTATAGAATCACAATGGAGATCCAACAATATAAAAAATCCCATGTACTATTATAATGAACCATTACCACATATTAGAAAAAACGAACTCCATGAAAAGTAAATTAAAACCTATGATATTAATATTTGGTAAAATAATACATAGGACATGATATAATAATAATCATAGCGTATTCAATGTTATCTCCTCTAACCATAACTATTTTCAGAAACTCAAGTGCTTGACATATAGGCCCTTCAATTACCTTGATCCCAAAAAAACAATGTCTATACATAAATCAAGGTGATCACACTAGGTGTGATTAATTACACCACTATGAAATTTAAAACATCCTTTATCATATGTGATAAAATATATCAGAGTACATTCAATAGATGTGTAAGAATATGACCTTTTACTTTGGAGTGTATCATTTTAAATTATAAACAATCCTTTATTATAGAACAAATATGGATTCCTGATGATGTTATAAATGGTTTAGGGGTGTCTATTTCATTTTTGGAGATTAGAAACCTGAATCATGGAGAAAAACAATGGGTGTCATAGTTAGTAGAGACTGTGCACGCTAGACTGCATGGTCTCTCCAAACTGGGTGGGGATAGACTATATAGTATAGCATGGTTAAATATTTCCCATAACCATCTTACTAGGTCCACACTCATATGAAAATACATCACACATTTTAGAAGAAGTGTTTTTCACAGTTTGTGTATAGATTCTCTAACTATGTGGAATAATCCTGAATGGTTCCCATTGATGTAGTGAAGAAAACAGGGTTTATGAATCGTTTGTATAATTAAGGTGGAAAACCATGTAACCCTATATGTTAAGTAAAATTATATCTTTTACCTTAAGGAGTAATTTTTTAACCCGTTAATTCTGAGTTTCCATCACCATGAGCTCTACCCTCCCTCTCATTGAGACCTCTTTAAGACAAAACTAGGATTTTGAATAACATATCGATATGATGTTAGATTCAGACACCATATATCCTATTGGATACCCACAAGTATGATCTTAGTCACTTATTCTCCATTTTTATTACCTTTCACTTAGTATCGTTATCAAGGTGGAGGCCAATATGACCTATTTTTCAGTTCATTCATCCATTAAGAAAATATCATCAATTTTATGCCAAAAAAAGGCTGATACAGGGTAAGGATAGTCTTATGAGTGTGGGTTATGTTGTATATAAATAATTCCTTATGTTTTTATGTTTTATAAAATGAGTCATCGTGATGAATCCCAGATTCAACATGTGATACCCCTATATTTTATTTTCCTTAAACTTTTTTTCTTGTTTTGAACATAATGATATAATTAGAACCCTTGAGATAAAATAACATAGATGGATCCACCCCTTTGGGTGTTCCCTCTTTAATTACAGAATGTATTTAATGAATATATATCCAAAGAACCTATTATAGTGTTTGGTATTGCATTTTAACTAGTGACAATTAAAATGAATGGGATGGTTATGATGTAGTAGCATGATTAAAACTCTTATAGAAAATTGAATTGTATTTTAATGGGTGATAAGGCAACATCATCTATTTTTAAAATTGAAAAATTGATACACCACTATTGATATTAAATTATAATAAGAAATTGATGATACCTAGGATTGTGTGGAGAATCCACCTTGGAAATCCTAGAGTTATGATATACTACATTGGATTGGCATAAGAAAAATATAAATCATGTGCCAAAGAAATTAATATTTTTTCACCCTCTATAAACTAGATAAATACATTATTATTGTTTTGAAATTTAATAAACAAATTATGAAATATTTATTTTTAGTATTTATTTATTCCATCTATATTATCCATGAATATGAAAATTAGTACACTTTATAGAATCCTAGGGAAGTCAAAAATAAAAAGGGTGAGCTCAAATGTTTAGTAAAAGTAAACAATAGTAAAATCAATATTTAATCAATGATAATGTTCATTATGTAATTTTAAATAACTGATAAAACATTAAATGTAATCAATAAGTAAGAAATAAGTGATAAACTATATATCATTGTCATAATTGAAAAAAATTATTTTCAAAACAATATATAAGGAATAAAAATAATATGGAAATGTATGAAACTAAAATGCATGCCATTAAATTAATGAACAGAGAATGAAATGAATCTAGAGATATGTTGATGAAAAATAACCTGGATTAATAATGAATGAATCTAAATTATGGAACTATAGAATTATTGGACATAATGATTGTGGAACATGAAAATGTATACTGTCATGACCGTTAACTAGATTGTTTACAACTATAGGTAGAGAACATCCAAATTTGAACAACTTATTTTTCTCATGAGATCCTATTGATTCATCAAGGGGTTATATAAATTCAAGGCCACACCCCTCAATGTAATCCCCTATATGTCATCATATTATGTAATTAATTTAAATGTTTTGGATAATTAAGGGAAATTCAATGATCATAAGAAATTGAATATTTCAAGGGAACTAAAAATGTATCATGTTAGTGATTCACAATACTATCCTTGGTTAAGTAAATCATAAACCATCCAAATGAATGATAAGTATGGTATTAATTCATCATATAAAAACTTTCGTAACATAATGGGTTGTTAGCTTTTATACTAAAAAAGGTCTTTTAAAAATATGTTTGGGAAAAATAAACTTTTTTATTGAAAAACATTTCAAAAAAACAGTTCTTTGTAAATCAGCTAATTTTTTTTAAAAAATTATCCATTTAAATTTTAAAATTATTATTTGATGAAATTATGGTGGTTAAATATATACATTCCATTCAAGGTACAAATGAACACACCATTTTTACAATAAATGGATTCAAAATGGCTTATTTCGAAAGAGACTAGAATATTATTTTGAAAAAAAAATAAGTAAAAAAATGGTTAAAAAATTCATTAATAAATAATTTTGGAATAATAAAAAACATTTCTTAATTTTTTAGTAAAAATGGTTTTAGGTGTAAAGTGGTTCTCCCATTAAAGCATGAAATATAATCATTTTCCCATATAAACATTTTATAGAACATTCTGAGTACCCAAGACAGGAAAAATTGTACGGATATTTGAAATATATTATGAATATTAAAATGGTAATAATATTAAATTTATTATTATTAAATTATAAAATAATTACCCCTTATGGAAATTCACTTGAAAAAAACCCAAACAAAATGAGATTGTGAAGTAAACCCTTGAAAATACTTTATCATTGATGTGAAAATAAATCAATTAATATATTAGGTATACTAATTATAAATAATCATAAGATAATTATAAATACCTCAGTATATAGTAATAATTATTTATATATAATCATTGAATATTAATGAATATGAGGTAGTAATATAAGCTAATGGCAAGATCTTCGGTTACAAAATTCATTTCTATTTGGGTAACATAATGTCTAAATCCCCTTAGATTAAATAATACAAATTAAAAATTTTAAAAAAAATGAATAATGAATTAATTGGGATATTACATGAAACATTTACAATATATACACCACATATAATATATTTGGTTCATAAAAATTATGTATGGCTAAAAAAATTGAAATTATGACAGAGTACCTTATAACTAGGGGAAAATATGAATTGGATGACCCGAAAGTATTAATCAAAAATTATAATATAAAATACCATAAATATAAAATAGTTAATGATATATTTTATGAAAATAGTCATTACGTATAGAAAACACAAATAATTAAGTGGTTTTAATGGAAAATGACTCACATAACGAAAAGTGTGATTAGATTCCATTACCTTGCATTTCCTTATCGGTGAACCTCTTTTAAAATCATTTATAACAGTTTCAGAAAATCACTAAATTATAAAATAAAAATGATAATATTTATAATTGTTATACTATATTCTTACAGTATCTTATTAGCTATTAGTTAATAGTCATTCATTAATCTCATCGCATCGAGTGTTAATTGTCATGGTTTTTTAGTATGATTTGTCATAGTTATCTGTTCTTCCTATTACATCAATATTGAATTTGTCATCAAAAAAATTTTAAAAATGATTTAATTATCATATAGAATAATTATATTTGTTTTTATAATAATCCATAATATTTGGATATAATAAATGAAATGTTTTATATATAGAGACAGCAAGCCAAACATTTTCCTGAATTCAACATGCATTTCTTTGTTATATTAGATGAATGGAAGGTAAATGATATATATATATAATTAATGTATAATATATAGGTCATATTTTTACATATTTTTATTGGAACCATTCATTGTACCTTTCATCTATATAATTAATGAATCACATCTCTTTGAGGGGGTTGTAGTCCAGACATCCACAAAAGATGTTATCGTAATCCCACAAAATGGAAAGCATCAATGTATTTTGTATATAATAATTAAAGATAAATAATGAAATTATAAATATAATATATATTTATAATATATAAATTCATTTTTAATCATGATTCTCATCCATTAATGGTGTTAAATGAAAAACAAACAATCATTGTTTCGTAGGGCGGCAGTTCATCACACACAAGAACGGTAAGTTTGTTTCCCATTAAATGGAAGTGTGTGTAACTGTAGAAATGAAAATTATAACAAATAAATATCAATATATTTATGGGACTTAATATATTATATAATCATAGAATAAAAATATTTTATGGTGTGGAGAATGAACATAAAACAAATGATCAAGAGGAAGAATGGTACATCTTGTTCAAGTAACACCTTTTTGTTTTCACTAAATAGATTACATGGATGAATTTATTCCAAAGTTTTTGATTCTAGGTTGAGATGAGGTACATTTAAGATATATCGTTTTAGATATTGGCTTATCCATAGTGTCATGAGTGTTTTCAGGATGTTGGAGGTTCGAGTACAGTTTTATAGTTGAAGAGGGGTGGCATTCATATAAATTTATTAAAAGGGAAATCCACCAATTTGTTATTTCTCAAAGTGGACTCTATAATGGTGAAATGTAGATAATAGTGGGGATACAGTCAAAATATGTCATTCCAATGGATTTTTGACAAGTCTCTAAGTCATTTTGTCCAATAACATGATGGTTTAGTCCCTTATTAATCTAATTTCCTTATTGATCGCTGTAATTAATTGTAATTACTTTTACAAAAAAATAGGTCCAAAGATAAGATGAAATTAAAATTAATTTTAAATTAATTTTATTCAAAATATTTAATCCAATTTACTAAATCAAAACAATGTATGTCTCAGAAATTAATTTAAATTTAATCCCAATGACGGCCCAACAATGGTGGTATTTAATGTAAAAACATTATAAATTTGGCTATGTTTTTATATCAAATTTCATTGTAAAATTGATTAAAATGTAAAAAATTAATTTTAGATGTATAATGTATCTAAATAAATTACAAAACCAATAAAAATTAAATCTAATGTTATAAAAATGTTATAATAAATGTAGTTTGGAATTAAAATTCAATATTTTTCATTATTCATAATAAAATCAAATATCACAGAAAAATACCAAAAAACCACCCTAAGCAAATTATTATATACCAATATACAATATTATGATTTTTTTGACATATAAAATAATTATTATTTCAATAATATATAATTAATATTGGATTTCCATTGAAAGAACATAAAACTATCTTTAGAAAAATATAGGTTTTTAGGTCAAAAAATTGGGTTTTTTCCAATCATATGATTATAAAATATATGGGATGAATATTTAAAAAAATAATTGAATACATAATATAAATATATATTAGATTAAAATCAATAAATAATTTATTTTATTAGGATAGAATATATTGTTTAGGAAAAAATTAGTTTTCTATTAAAATATTCCATTTATAATCACTTTCTTCTTAAATTCAGTTATAATAACTTTTTAGCTAACGAATTGATTTTATAATTATATAAAAATGTATTTCCATAAGTTATATAATCCATTTTAGAAATTCTAAATCAACTACAATGCTATACCTTCATATATAAAATAATTTTATATTAGGAATATATTATTGCCCGGAAATTCTCAGTCTTAAATGTCATGAAAAATAACGAAGAATGTTTTTGTTGCATGAGACAAAAGATAACTTAGTATGGTATGAATTTCAATATATATCATATGTTAAATTTATTTATAGTAATAAATATATTATAATGTCTCATGATAATTTTCACCACCCGCCTTCACCAAAAGGAGGGAAGGGTCAGCAGATTGTCAGGCCCTTCATTCTTTAAGTTGAAGGAGAGATAATGACCCCTGAAACCTACCTTCAATTTGTCCCGGAGTGGCGACTAGCACCAAGGGTATAGAAATTTCTCACAAATGGAAGGCATTACCCTTTTTATTTTATTGGATCGTGATATAAGAAGAAGGAAACCCAAAAACACCAAGACAGATGAAAAGTAAATCCAAAAGTAAACGATTCCCACATGCATGTTCCAAAAGAAAAAGCCACAAGGTGGAAGACTTGCCTACAAGGTAAGTACCAAAAAGGAAAAGGAAACAACAACTACAACTGCTCCAAAGGTTCGAGCTAGTAAGGTCCCACATGATCCTCGAAGTCCTCCGGGAAACCTGAAAGCAGTTTTATATACGTAGGGTGAGCATAAAAGTACACTCAGTAGGGAAAACCAAGGACTCTCGTGCACAAGTGGGGAAACGTGATAAAGTCCCGTGAGAAAAGAGTAAACAAAACACCTATCAAGGTAAACTATCCACCCCAGGCCTCACCAAGGCACACTCCCCAAATAACGCAAGTCAAGTAATATATATAATCAGAGCACATCGATGTTTGGGTACCCCGCGCCACTTTCCCACTAGTTATTGAGACATCCTATTCATCAGACCAATCCCGCCATTCTCACTGCAGTCCCACGGCCACACCCGCCCGCACACACCTGGGCCACAACCACACGCAGTCCCACTACCGAAATCCCGCCCGCACATACCTGGGCCTCAACCGCATGCAGTCCCACTGCTGAAATCTCGCCCGCACACACCTGGGCCTCAACCACACGTAGTCCCACTGCTGAAATCCCACCCGCACACACCTGGGCCACAACTATCACATGTAACCTTTCCTAAAAACACCTACGCTAGAAAAACCACCACCACGCCCAAAAACACCTGGGCCTCATCCCGAAGACACTTTTGAAACCACATGCCGCACACACCTGGCCAACCACCACACCACCCTGCCTGAAGGTTCTTGGGCTAATAATTGACCTCAGGCCATCACAGCCTGCCCGAAGATACTTGGGCTATCCAGGAAAGGGAGCAGAAAAGGAGCTAATAACCATCCACTAAGGATAGTGTTGGTAAAAACACCCCCCCCCCCCCAATGAAATGGGGGTGTTCGGAACTAGGTGCTCAACTTGGGTGGGGCGCGAATAAGAATCACAAAACTACAAGAATAGATATAGGTAACAAGCACTCACCCAAGTCGAGGATTTTCTAACCGGCCTACGAAACACAGCACCACTATATCCGTGTCACAAGTCACGACTCTCGCCAACAAAACCCATCATCCCATTCTTGTTTCATGTTCAGTAATAATGTTTGAGTTTAAGCACTACTAGGAAAATAGTAGGCATAAGCACAAGTCCAGAAAAAGTAAACAATCAAGCAACAACCAAAACATCCACACCTGGATCTCAACAACAGAGGATTCTACCCCAATTTGTGATATGAACAAGTAACCACCCGGATTTAAAAATCACACAACCACCGAGGGTATAAAAGAACAGGGGATCCCATCCCCTCCCACGTCTCCAGCAATCGGCCCGAAGGGAAAACAACCAACTACCACGACCAACACAAGCATGGACTTTCATGTATTTCTCAGATTTAATCAACTTAACACACTCCATGATTTCAAATTCCATGTGTTCTAACTGGGAGTTATCACAGAAGGGTTGATCCTGGTGCTTTGAATTATTCAGCCGGATATACGTGATTAACCAATTAACTTTTCACAGCAGAAGCATACAACCACAAACAGGCCTTTTAAGACATCAGCAGGGTCCATTAGTGCACAAACAATGACCACCAACGGCCTCAATTTTCAATAGGCATAAGCCAGCACAACTCAACAAGATGGTCATAGAATAAACAGAATCAAAGTATAAGACAACATCAACAATCCCAGCCCCCCCCCCCCTTTTCCTTCTTTATAGAATTCGTTCATTATCTTTAATTAGTTCTGGTTTACCCAATTCAACATGATCAAAAGCACGCCCACCCCGCATGATACACAAAAGAGAGAGATGAAGGAGAAATTCCCTACTTGTTTGATCGACGATCGACACTTAGGCTGGGCGCGGAACTTTACGGATAACGATGCGCCCAATGCACTAGAAGCTGTTTGTGAAAAGCCACGATCCAGGAAAAGAGAAACCAATGCTAACCCTCGGTTTATAAGAGCCGGGGACGATTGGGGTGAAAACGTGAAACCACGTAAGGTGCGGGGGTTGTGGGTTGACCACGCGGCTCCACTTGTCACAAAAGGGGGGTTGGGTAGTTTAAGCCGACTCATGAATTGATTAAGTATTTAATTAAAACTCTTATGAATGTTATGGGTCCTTAAAACAGGTTTAAAAAGTTAGATTAGGGTTTAAAACCCCTATTTGCGCAAAGGAGCATTGCTGGAAACAACTTGACAAGGCCGGGTGACGCCGATCTGTCTCACTGATCGGTCTCACCTATCGGTCTGGCCGATCGATCTCACAAATCGGTCTCACCGATCAGTCTCGCCGATCGGTCTCACCAAGATGCCACTCCTTTAGGACCCGAATTTTGGAAAAGGGAAGAACCAAGAGAGTCTGGGTCATCACATCAGATACCTCTCAAAATATTCTCGTCCTCGAGAATTTAAAAAACCCAGAAGGGGAGGGTGGGTCCGAACAACCACCCCGAAAGATACCTCTCAAGAGTGAACCTCATCGTTAACTAAGAACACTTCCTGCCACGTTCTTGGGTATTCTGTCATGACCCAAGCAACATACCATGCCAAACTTCCTGGGCATGTGGGTTGGGGAGTCTCCTCCCCCATGTCAAGATATTATCCGCTTTGGGCGGCACTGACTCGCCCGCACGGGTTTAATTGCATCCATCTTAATGCGTCTTGATTAGGGGTCGGGTTCTCTCCTTCCCCAAAGCCAGGGCTTTTTACACATAAACAGAGGAAAGAAAACCAGCACAAAAGGTACAACAAGGAACAAAACTCAAAACAACTCCGAGTACTGGGTACACATCTGTGCTTCCCACGCCCACGTAGTCTGTTCAAGCCCACCATGTCTCCACAACACACGAACCGAGGGGATGGTTCGCCCGAGAAGTACCTTTCCTTTGCGATCCTCGATCACCACTGGTCTCTCCACAAAGGTCATGTCTTCCTCAACGACCAGCTCGCCCCAATCAAGGATGTGTGAATCGTCGTGCACATACCAACGAAGGTGGGACACATGGAAGACATCATGTATCCTTAGTAGCAGTGGTGGCAACGCTAGCTGGTAATCCACTTCGCCGACCCGCAGCAACACTTCGAAGGGTCCAAAAAACCTGGGAGAGAGTTTTCTCCCTTTACCAAACCCCCGCTGCCCACGCCGAGGGGAGACCTTAAAGAACATGTGGTATCCAACCTCAAACTCCAAGGTCCTCCTCCTGGTATTCGCATACGACTTCTATCGGTCCTTGGCTGCTTTCATCCTTTCCCGTATGAGCTGATCCTTCTCTGTCGTGCTCTGCACCACCTCCGGACCAAGGATGCCTGCCTCTCCTACTTCGGTCCAACACACAGGCGAACTGCATTTCCTTCCGTACAAGGCTTCAAATGGGGCCATTCCAATGGTAGAGTGGTACCTATTATTGTAGGAAAAATCTACCAGAGGCAAGTATCTGACCCATGATCCTCCGGAGTCTAGAACACATGCTCACAGCATATCCTCCAAGGACTGGATGGTACGCTCTGTTTGTCCATCCGTCTGGGGATGGAAAGAAGTGCTAAGGCGTAACTGGGTGCCAAACGCATACTGCAATCCTCTCCAGACTCTCGACGTAAATCGTACATCCCTATCCGAGAATATAGACCTTGGGACTCCGTGAAATAGCACCACCTCATCCACGTACTTTTGTGCCAAAGAATCCACATCACTTGACTCCCTAATCGCCCAAAAGTGGACCGATTTATTCGACCTGTCCACTACCACCCAGATGGTGTTGTACCCTCCTTGGACCATGGGTAGTCCCGTGACAAAATACATTGAGATGTCATCCCACTTCCACTCGGGGACTTCTAGAGGCCGCAGTAGGCCACCTGGAACTCGGTGTTCAGCCTTCACTTGCTGACACACTAAGCACTTGGCCACAAACTCTGCCACCGTTCGCTTAACTCCGGGCCACCAAAACTGCCTCTTCAAACCCTGGTACATCTTGGAAACTCCTTGGTGTACCACTAGGGGTGAGTTGTGGAACTCACTGAGAACCTTGACGCGCATCTCCTCCGGAACAAACAACTTTTTTCTGGAAAAGCATCTGGTTATGATTATCCTCTGTCCATCCTTCCAGAGAATTTCTCTGGTCAACGTGGTCATGCATCACTTCACACTCTAGGTCTCCCCACTGAGACTCCTCCACTTGCTGAAACAGGGATGACTGCACTGTCATCTGATACATGCATCCTCTTCGGCTATCCATCTTCACATCCATGTGCAAGGCCGCCAACTCCTCCATTGCCTTCCAGGCGTCCGCCGACTCTCGGACCACATCCTTATGCGTCCTCCTGCTCAAGGCATCGGCCACCACATTGCCTTTTCCCTTAGTATAAGAGATCTTGAAGTTGTAATCCTGGAGGAACTCCACCCATCTCCTTTGTCACAAGTTTATGTCCCGCTAGGAGAAGATATACCTCAAGCTTTTGTGGTCCGTGAAGACCACAAAGTGTTCCCCGATGAGGTAGTGCCACCATAACTTTAGCGCAAAAACGACTGCTGCAAGCTCCAGGTCGTGGGTGGCATAATTAAGCTCATGGGAACGCAGCTGCCTGGACCCATAATAGATCACCCCTTGTCGCTGCATCAACACGCACCCCAGGCATTGTCCTAAAGCATCAAAGAACACCTCATAAGATGCCCCTTCTTCGGGTAATCTCAGCACTGGGGCACTGATCAACTTCTCCTTGAGATAGCTGAAGGCTGACTGGCACTGCTCACTCCATACAAAATCCCGGTCCTTCTTGGTGAGGGCCGTCAAAGGGGCTACTACTCAGGAGAAGTTGGGTACAAACCTCCGATAGTAACCCACCAGCCCGAGGAAACTTTGGACTTCTACCACATTCTTGGGTGCTGCCCAAGAAAAAACTACCTCAACCTTTGATGGGTCAACCGCTACCCCCTGCTCAGTCACTACATGCCCGAGGAAGTGCACATCTCATGTCCAGAACATGCATTTTGACAACTTCCCATAGAGCTGGTGCTGTCGGAGGACCTCCAAAACTGTCCTCAAGTGCCCTGCATGGTCCTCTACTAATCCAGAGTAGACCAGGATGTCGTCGATGAACACAACCACGAACCGATCCAGGTACTCCCGGAAGATGGAGTTCATAAGCCCCATTAACACAGCCAGGGAATTCGTAACACCGAAGGGCATGAATACGAACTCGCAGTGTCCATACCTGCACCTGAACGCTGTCTTCGGGACATCGCCCTCTTTCACCCTCAGCTGGTGGTACCCAGACCGCATGTCGATCTTTGAGAACCATCCTGCCCCATTTAGCTAGTCGAAAAGATCGTCTATCCTTGGAAGAGGGTAGCGATTCTTAACCGTCACCTGATTCAGCCTCCTGTAGTCTATGCACAACCTTATTCCACCATCCGCCTTCTTTGCGAACAAGACCGGAGCACCCCACGGTGATACACTCGGACGAACAAAACCCCTCTTCATCAGATCGTCAATCTATATCTGCAACTCCCGTAGCTCCAAAGGTGCCATCCAGTAAGGAGCCATCGAGATTGGGCGAGCGCCGGGCTGCAGGTCTATCCCGAACTCAATATCACGTCGAGGGGGTAGAGTTGTCATCTCCTCAGGAAAGATGTCCATAATCTCACGGACGATCTCTGGCACTTCCACCATTTTAGCATCAACTGATTCCACTGTCAACTCGGTAAACAAGGAGAGGAGAGGTTCCTCTCTCCCATCTCCCTTCGGACTGCTCTGCCTGCCGGTGAAGGTAACACGCCGGCCGTCCAAGTCCGAGAACACCACCCTTCTACGAAAACAGTTGATGACGGCACACACAAAAAATAGCCAGTCGATGCCTAGGATGACATTGTATGGATGAATCTGTAGCAGAAGAAGATCCCTGACCGACTGATGTGGCCCTATCATCAGTCTGCATCCCCGACAAATGAACAACAAGTCGGTCTGACCCCCAACTGGTGTGATCAACACCATTGGCACTAGAAGCCTCTCAGAATCTAGACCCAAGGCACGGGCTAGACTGGGTGCAACGAAGGAGTGCGAAGCTCCGGTATAGAACAAAGCATAAGAAATAGTGCTAAATAGACTGATCGTACCTCGAACAACCTCTGGCCCTGCTGGAACTGTTGCCTCTACGGCATGCAATTGTCCAACCCCAGCTCCCCTACCCCTCGGCTGTCGGCCACCTCCCCGACCATGCCCTAGTCGAGGACCCTGTGGAGCGCCCTGAGGTCGGCCTCCTCCTAAGTCTGCCCTCGGAGGAGCGGGAGCTCGCTGTCCCTGCTGCTGCTGCTGGAAAGGTATGGCTGGAAGCTGCTGCTGGGGCGGGTGCTGGGGCTGACTGCCACTACTGTAGTGCACCCAGTCTGGGCACTGACTCCAGAGATGCCCTGGGATCCCACTGATGAAGCACCGCGGTCCCGGCCCCATAGGAAAAGGGGGAGGGCCGGGGATCGAAATTGAAACTGCTGCGGCCTGCTCCCTGCGGGTCGGAACCTGGAGGGTCCTGACGCTAGAGGCCTGGTGCTGACGGCCTTCCCCTTTGATGGTCCCAGCTGGATCCCCTCTCGCGACACTCCTCCTAGAGCATGCATCCTCTCCACTACTTCGTCCTTCTTCTGGACCTCCAAGTACGTCGGCAAGGTAAAGGGAGTAACAGTATACTGGAGGGGGGGTCAGAGTGCCACCTCTAGACGTCTTGCCAGAGACTCCTCGTCGGGAAAGAGGTCTGGAGAAAAACGTAGGAGGTCCTTGAACTTGATCGCTAGCTCCCTCACGGACATACTACCCTGCTGGAGGGAGAGTAGTTCCTGCCTCTTTTCTGCCTTCGTCGTCGAGGAGAGGAATTCCGCCCGGAACTCCCTCTCGAAGTCCACCCAAGCCACCTCAGAATCCCTCATCTCCCCCAGGTAAAGTGTCCACCACTGACGCGCTGCTCCCCTAATCTGGATGACGGCCAGAGGAACCCAGTACTCGGTCGGGGCCCGAATCAGGCCGAAGGCTATAACTACCTCCTCTAGCCAGCCTTCCGTCTTCATATCGGAGGTGCTTCCCTCATACTTATCGAGGGCCTATTGCTGGATGGCTCGAAGAGTCTTCTGCCACTGGTCGTCCTCTTCCTCTCGATCAGCTTTCTGCCGATTGGACAAAGTAGTCTCTGGGGCCTTGATCGCCAATACCACTCATGGTCGCCTTCCAGGTGCCACAGCTGCAAGGCAAACAAGGAATGCCTAAGCCCAAGTAGTGCAAAATATCGTTCTTAAAACATCTTAAAATTTAATTTATTCTTAATTCCCAAGATATCCCAGAAACACAAGAACACAAGTCATTATGATGCATGTACCTTTCCTAGGGTCTCTACCCTGCAATCAGTGTGGCCTCACTTGGTCGTTCGGTAGGTCCAGAGTCCTTGCATCTGATCACGGGGGACCCTAAAATCCGGTGTCCTAGCCGGTCTTCCCTAGCCTATTTCACGCGCCAAGATCACCCAACACTATTTCCTTACCATCCCATGAAGTCCTCACTGTGCCTAACTCCAGACCCCATCCTATCTCTCAACCACAGCTCTGATACCATTCTGTCACGGACCGCCTTCACCAAAAGGAGGGAAGGGTCAACTTATTGCCAAGACCTTACTTCTTTAAGTTGAAGGATAGATAATGACCCCAGAAACCCGTCTTCAATAGGTCCCGGAGTGGTGACTATCACCAAGGGTATTGAAATTTCTCACAAATGGAAGGCATTACCCTTTTTATTTTATAGGATCGAGAGATATGGAGAAGGAAACCCAAAAACACCAAGGCAGAAGATAATTAAAGCCAAAAGTAAACCATTCCCACATGCATGTTCCAAAAGTAAAAGCTATAAGGTGCAAGAGGTGACTACAAGGTAAGTACCAAAAACGAAAGGAAACAACAACTGCAACTACTCCAAAGGTCCAAGCTAGTATGTTCCCGCGTGATCCCTGAAGTCCTCCTGGAAACCTGAAAGCAGTTTTATATACGTAGGGTGAGCATACAAGTACACTCAGTAGGGAAAACCAAGGACTCTCGTGCAAAAGTGGCGGAACGTGCTAAAGTTCTATGAGAAAAGAGTAAACCAAACACTTATCAAGGTAAACTATCCACCCCAGGCCTCACCAAGGCACACTCCCCAAATAACGCAAGTCAAGTAACACATATTATCAGAGAACATCGATGATTGGGTACCCCGCACCACATTCCCACTATTTATTGAGACATCCTACGCATTGGACCAATCCCGCCATTCTCACCGCAGTCCCACTTCCACACCCACCCGCACACTCTTGGGCCACAACCACACGCAGTCCAACTACCGAAATCCCGCCCGCACACACCTGGGCCTCAACCGCATTCAGTCCCACTGCTGAAATCCTACCTGCACACACCTGGGCCTCAACCGCACGCAGTCCCACTGCTGAAATCCCGCCCGCACAAACCTGGGCCACAACTGTCACACGTAACAATGCCTGCAAATACCTAGGCTAGAACAACCACCACCACACCTGAAAACACCTAGGCCTCATCCTGAAGACACATGGGAAACTACATGCCGGACACACCTGGCCAACCACCACACCACCCCGCCCGAAGGTTCTTGGGCTAATAATGGACCTCAGGCCATCACAGCCTACCCGAAGATACTTGGGCTATCCGGGAAAGGGAGCAGAAAAGGAGCTAATAACCATCCACTAAGATTAGTATTTGGAAAAACACACTCCCCCATGAAATGGGGGTGTTCGGCACTAGGTTCTCAACTTTGGTGGGGCGTGAATAAGAAACACAAAATTACAATTATATATATAGGTAACAAGCACTCACCCAAGTCTAGGTTTTTCTAACCGGCCTACGGAACACAGAACCACTATATCAGAGTCACAAGTCACGACTCTTGCCAATAAAACCCATCATTCCATTCTCGTTTCATGTTCAATAATAATGTTTGAGTTTAAGCACTACTGGGAAACTAGTAGGCATAGGCACAAGTCCAGAAAAAGTAAAAAATCAAGCAACAACCAAAACATCCACACCTGGTTCTCAACAATAGAGGATTCCACCCCAATTTGTGATATGAATAAGTAACCACCCGGATTTAAAAATCACACAACCACCGAGGGTATAAAAGAACAGAGGATCCCATCCCCTCCCACATCTCCAGCAATTGGCCCGAAGGGAAAAAAACCAACTACCACCACCAACACAAGAAGGGCCTTGCATGTATTTTTTAGATTTAAACGGCTTAACACACTCCATGATTTCAAATTTCGTGTGTTCTAACCAGGAGTTATCACAGAAGGGTTGATCCTGGTGCTTTCAATTATTCAGCCAGATATACATGATTAACCAATTCACTTTTCACAGTAGAAGATTACAACCACAAATAGGACTTTTAAAACATCAGCAGGGTTCATTAGTGCACAAACAACGACCACCAACGACCTCGATTTTCAAGAGGCATAAGCCAACAGAACTCAACAAGATGGTCATAGAAGAAACATCATCAAAGTGTAAGACAACATCAACAATCACATCCCCCCTCTTCTTTCTTTATAGAATTTGTTCTTTATCTTTAATTAGGTCTGGTTTACCCAATTCTACAGGATCAAAAGCACGCCCACCCCGCATGATACACAAAAGAGAGAGACGAAGGAGAAATTCCCTAATTGTTTGATCGACGATCGACGCTTTGGCCAGGCACGGAACTTTACAGATAACTATGTGCCCGATGCACCAGAAGCTCTTTGTGAAAATCCACGATCCAGGAAAAGAGAAACCACGGATAACCCTTGGTTTATATGATCCGGGGAAGGTTGGAGTGAAAACGCGAAACCGCGTAAGGTGCGGGGGTTGTGGGTTGACCACGCGGCTCCACTCATCACAAAAGGGGGGTCGGGTATTTTAAGCCAACTCATGAATTGATTACGTATTTAATTAAAAAATTTATGCACGTTACGGGTCCTTAAAACAGGTTTAACAAGTCAGAATAGGGTTTAAAAACCCTATTTGCGCAAAAGAGCGCTGCTGGGAACAACTTGACAGGGTCGGGTGACACCGATCGGTCTCACCGATCAGTCTCACCGAGACGCCACTCCTTTAGGACCCGGATTTTGGAAAAGGGAAGAACCAAGATAGTCTGGGTCATCACAATAATACATATACTTACATATTTGTTGATATGTGTCATACACGCTATTGAATAAAATTTCCTTTAAATTTTTGGGGTTTTATATTCTCCCCACCTTAATTAAATTTCTTCCTTGAATGTTTAATTTTAGCCTGGTAATAGATAATTTTAGATTTACTATGTTGAAATTCTACATCATGAGAATAGTAAGTAAGACAAACACTATGATAGAGAGGATGTGAAGTACGTAGTTGTTTCCGACACTTTCTTCGGGGTGTGCACATCGTTATATTTTGAGGATGAAGAGGATGCTATGGTTGTTTCCCCAGATTCCCATTTTTTAAAGGCAAGAAACATATTTTCCTCATTCATGGACATTTTCTCCTTTATCTAAACAGGATGATGGGATGTCAGTTCTTCCTTTCATGGATTATTCCTCGGAACTCATCATCTAGTACATGTCTCCCTTATATAATTAGGACATTGTTCATGAGACTCTTCATAGTTCCATATCTTCAAATATAGTGGTTAATTATACTGCTTCTATCAAGAAATTCCAAGTGGTCCTGTCAGGGCAGAATCCTTCGCCCATAGGAGTAGTAACATTGGACATCACTACTGTCATGTCTGGACGCTAGAACACAGGCTCGTTTGGGTTTCATCTCTTTATTATAGGCCTTTTTGAGGGCACGGATTCCTGAGGCATCCCACGTTGAATGCGGGGAATTATATTCCATATGCATGTCTCTGAGGTTTTCCTTAGCATCTTATGGTATACACAGGGTGTGTCACAGGTTTAACGTCCAATAGAGTTAGATTAGACTGATCACAACACTGACTAGAGAGGATCAGATCAGTGCAACCCCTGGACGGAACACTGATGTCTGGGATAACATTTTATTAGTTACCTAGCTACTTCTAAGAGAAGCGAAGTGGTCAATTGGCATGATCTCATAGAGTAGTGGAAGCCCGGGTAAGAATCAGTATAGATGAAAGATATTTAAGTTATTTGTATTGAGAATGAAATGGATTCGACTCGAGGGTGACTATGATGTTGGGATTTAGCCTCAAAGAGGCCTCCTATATATCCTCACGGTAGGGAATCAATGTCCATGAAGTTTAGGGTAGTGGTAACAGACATGAGGGGGGTCGGAGCCAAAAGGTGGTGGGATTGGACCTCAGGGAGGCTTCCTACATACCTTTCCTTGGCATTGATCAATTTCCATGTAGTTTGGGATGGTGGGGTAAAGAGGGTTGGAATTGTAGGATGGTGGGCTTGAACCTCAAGGAGGCTTCCTATGTACCTTGCCTTGACAAGGATCAAAGTCCTTATAGATCGGGATTGGTTTTTGTGCATCGATGTGAAGATAGTTCGGAACAATGGGTGTTGGTCTCGAACCTTAGGGTGGCTTCCTACGTACCTCACCATGGAAACGATCAAAGTCCACGTACTTCGGGATTGGTTAGTTGAACTGACAAGATGATGGTCGAGACCACTGGGTGTTGGGCTCGAACCTCATGGAGGCTTCCTATGTACCCTACATTGGCATGGATCAATGTCCACATAGTTCGGGATGAGTTTTGGTGCACCGACATGAATATGGTCAGGACCAATGGGTGTTGGGCTTGAACATCAAGGAGGCTTCCAACGTACCATTCCTTGAGAAGGATCAATGTCTATGTAGTTCAAGATAGGTTTTGGTGCACTGACTTAAAGATGTTCAGGACCATAGGGTTTTGGGCTTGAACGTTATGGAGGCTTCCTACATAGTATGCCTCGGTAAGGATCAAATTCCACGTAGTTAAGGGAAGTGTGTGGGAGGATTACACTCTAAGATATCAAGAGAAGATATCATGGTCGATGATTACTTTTTGATCAAGTGATTCGTTCTCAGTTTTAGAAATAAGAGGCAACAAAGATCTGATGATCACATCATGAAAGATGCATCTGTGTGAAGTGGAGTGGGGATGACACACGGTTAGCAGCCCAAAATGGAATCAGGGGATTACTTGTGGTCTGCAGCCCAAAGAAAAAATAGGGGCTTACGCGTGGTTTGTAGCCCAGGGAGATGCAAACTGGGGCTTACTCCAGGTGGGAGGCCCAATGGTGATAAAGACCAATAGGAGAGGGATTTAACACTAAGGAAGAGAGGAGGAGTTGGGATGACGCCTCTTGTAAGAAAGGTTAGGGGATTACACCATGGTGGTTTCCTTGTCCCTGCGGACATATGCCACTCTGATATAGAGGATCTCATTCCATGTGAGGGATGGGCACACTCCCGTGGAGATGAGTGGGCATGCAGAATTCCCATATTAGGTAACCTCGCACAGAGTGTACAGGGTGAGATCACAGTTTAAGGTCATGTAATGAGGATGATAGTGCTGGGTAGTTTAAAGTCCTTCATCAAAGATGAGGTAGGTTCACCCGACACCCTAAAAATTACATGACAGATTCCCACCCACCTTGGGGAAGTAAATGGATCAACAATGCCATGGTAAGGGGGTGTTATGGAGTGATCCACTCGGGGGATCACGTTAGCTTAACTATACGAAGAATCAATATCCATTAGTGTGCCATTGGGAAGAATCATGAGGTGAAGCAACACAATGTGAAGTATATTCCAAGGGACTTTGAGGTTACTTCGTTTGAGCCTAGTGGGTCGTACGAGAAAATGGTGTGTGATATAGATGTTTTTGGAATAAAAGGTGTATGAAGATGATGTCCATAAGTAGGAAATTGGACACGTTCGAAAAGGTACGAACAAGGATGGAGGCTCATGCGCAAATAGAGAAGCTTCGCGGAAAAGGCTGGTGTGAGTGGTCCAGGAGGTTTTTGTGCAATTGGCATGTAATTAGAACATTTGTTTGGAAGAGACCGGGTGTACGCACCATTAGAGAGGTTTGCGTGCAATGGGGAAACAAGGTTTTGCACACAAATTGGTGGGAGTGTGCACAGGGAGGGGTGCACCAGTCGAAGCAGTAGGATGCAAGAACCGGTTGAAATTTTCTGAGAAAAGTGTAATGGATCGTGTACAAGTAAATGGATTGTGTTCCTATGGAATGGATTTATCACAAGGGAGAGGAAATAATTGGATTTGGGTGAGGCTTAAGCCTAAGTGGTTATACGGGAAGGTAGACCCCTAGGAGACCTATCATTAAAAATATTCTACCTAAAATCCATTTTTTTCTCTGGGAGAGTGGGATTTAGCGTAGTGGAGATTGATTAGATTCTTCATATAGCCAAAGATGAAGGGTAGGCCCTCTATTTATATGTTCTTGGGGTTGTCGAGTCCACACAGAGGTCATGTCTGCAAGAAAGATTTCACGCCCAGGTTGGTGGAGAAAAAGATTTGGTGCCTCGGGTCAGTGTGTGCTAATTTCCATGCCTAGGGTTTGTGGGATGGAAGTTTCTATGCCTGCACAAAAAACCCCCATAGATTTCACGGTTCTATATGTGTAAGAGAATTTATTCTTACACATCTTGAATTTTTCATGTGTCCCTTTCGGTCCCCCAGAACTGATTTTTGGGTCAAAATATGCATTCACTTTATCCGCAAATAACCTCTTTAGGCCGTGAGCATTTTTCCGCCTATACAATAGTTGATGTAGACCATCACATTATTAGTAATCTCAGAAGGCAGATAATAATCAATTCTAGGTATATATATAGAGGAAAATTGATAAAAAAGTATACAAATTGATTTAGTTTATTGGTGAAAAAAGTCAATTATATATTGAATGTTTAGGGATTCAAAGCCATAGATCAATGATGATTAAAAATACTATCGCTTCAACTACAATAAAGGTATACAGACAACATTTTTTACTAGATAGTTTACCTAATATCAGCTAATTCAGTTAGTGCCTGATGATATGAGGAAATATAATTACTTAATATAGTTCTATAGACACGGTTTTTATCCTTTTTGTCTGCTTTTATCAATTTTTATTTCACCCATTACATGATGAAATGGATATAAAAATATTATCCTTCATTCTTGAAGTAATAAAATAATCATTTAATTAATTTTATGGCCTATAAAATGGTGAATATTATTTCCATTTTCATAAAATTATTCATCAAGGTCAATATAGTTAATATATTAATCTATATACCCAAACAGTAACCCTACTAGTTCATGATTAATAATTATTAGTCATATTGTTCAACATAATATAAGGGCATTTTAGAAAATACATCACATAAGCAAGTGGTAGGCACAAATATATTATTATCCTCCGATCAAGGGTTCATGCCCCACCTCCATATATGTTTTTTTTCAAACCATATTAATACAATTGTCAAAATATTTATGATGCATATTCTTGAAATAAGGTTTATCACTATACAAAACATTAACTAATTTTTTCAATACATCATTAATGAATATATACTTCATCTATTTTATTTCAACATATGACCCACCTTATTATATTTTTTCAACATGTTCTTTCTTTATAATTATCTATTGAAATCCTTTATAATTTTTTGTAATGAAAATTTGGTTTATCATAAGAATATCTCATGGAATTGTCAAACTAAGTGCACTATAAGGCCAGTTATAATGTACTAGGATACTTTGATATATTCCCAACACAACTTGACATGTTTTTTACACATATGAACATCATTTCTAAATCCACATCCACTTTTAGTATGTATATAGGGATATATTTCTAGGAAAACTACATAATCTCTAACTAATTTATACTTTGGGATGGTCTTCTATACATATCATAAATTAAATTATAGGGTAATGGTCCATAATATATGTTTTATAAATATATATTTCAAGAAATTTTCTAATCCTGATCTGAAATCAACCATAGTGACCCATCCCCAGTAAGCTAGGCTCATGTTTCTAAAACTTTTACATTGGTATAAAATACTAGTAAATCGCATCCTAAAGCACCAAACAATTTAATAGTGTTGGTAAATTAGATGCATATAAGTGTCTTATTTTTACAATTTAATATAGTAATTACCCCAAATATTTTATGCGGATAACTTTATTAAATCATTTTTATCCTTACATTTCATTCATAGTACACATTATCAAAACTTGGGGAAATGAATCATAATAATGAAGAGCTCAAATTCTCGAATAGGGTAATATTTAGTGGAATGAACAATGAATCAATTAGTGTAGTCTATATATAATGGTAAATATCTAATAATAAATTCTAGGTAATCAATAACTATAAAGTTTGTGGGTAAACAATATTAAAAGGTAATAAAAAACCTATAACATTCAAATAAATAGATAAGGAAAAATGAATAAAAAATTGTAGGAAACTGAAACTGATTCTATTTATTCAATGAACTAATAATTAAATACATTCATAGATATGTCAATGAAAAATATAAGGTATAAATAATAATCTACTCTATGTGGGAAATTCTTAATTTTAGGTAGTTGTGTTTTAGTCCCATTAAAAATATACTACTAATAACTTTTCAAACATGGTTTAAATTTAAAGGTATAAAACCACTTGATTTTTGCAACTAATATTCCCATTAAAACATTTTGATGATGCGAGAGACTATAAAAAATCAGTGTGGGATGTGAATTATTCAGAATCTTTGTCAGGAAAGTTTTGGAAACCTGGGGTGTGTAGTAAATCAAATATTCAAATATAATAATAATTTAATTCATCGATCATCCATGGTGGAAATGAAACCCTTGAATCTAAGGAATATGGTTAGTGGATTGAATGGATCTCCAATTTTTGGAAAATACATAAGGATAAAAATGGTTGTTTTTCACATGTATCATTAAAGGGGATAGAGGTGATTAAGAGATTAAATCATATAGTTTAATTTTAATGAGGACCAAACATGAGTTTATTTGAAAAAAATCGTAAGACAACTTTTTTATTTTTAAATTTTTTATCTGGTAAGGACCCAAGACTTTTGGACCATAAATCAATGGTAGTGGGTTGTAATGTAGTATTCAACCTATTTCAATGAGTGTGTGAAATAAGTTCCTATGAATTTTAGAAATTATTACCTAAAGTATCATAGTTTTTTTATAGGTATGAGGTTTGATATTAGATTTAATATTATATTATTATTCCATCAATCAATTTTGGAAGTGGTTTAGAAGTGTACATAGATGAGAAGGAATTACATGGTAGAATAAGTCTAGGTGGATCTTTAGATTTTGTAGTTTTTATCCAATCTTTTACTTATACCTAGAAAAAGAAACACAAGTATGAATAAATTTCTTCAGGGAATATTTCTGAGGATTCATTATGAAAATAGATTGTTACACTCTATTAGTGTGGAAGAGTATGTCATACCAATCCTATAATTATGGAAGTGTCATTGAACTTTCAGCATTGTGGAAAATATTTTCATCTCAATAATTTTTTCGAAGTGTGTACCAAGGTTGTAATGATGGATCCACACACACCAAGGGTTTATCAGGTCCTTTTAAAACATATTAGGATTGTGGGTATTATCCAAAATAAAATGAGGTAATTCATGTGGATATAAAAGTTTAATAATTATCTGAGACCAAATGCCTTCATATTGTGGAGTATGTACAAGTGGAATCTAAGGTAGGGACAACTAAAATTCAAGGTACAATGTCTATTTAATCATTTACTATATTATCATTGTTTGATACATGTGATAATAATTCATTTATATAATAAAATTTGGTTGATGTTATCATATTAAATTCTATTTTTATATCAATTGTTGTGGATAACTCTATGGATTTGTGAATATGTTCTGAAAACAGTTTCAAAAGTGGTGAGTCTTAGAAGATGATAACTGAATTCTAAGTGGTGTGGAATTTCATCTTTTTTGTTTTTGATTTAATTTACATAATAATTAACACAAATTGGATGATCATCATAAATAAACATATAGACAATAATTATCAGTTATTTTTGTAGCATATCCTGATGTGTCTCTCACATATTTCATTGTGAGAGTGATTCTAGAATTTGGAGAGTTTGTAATATTGTTAATTGTAATGGGGTGATCTGATTATCTTTTTAGCGATGTTCCTTGATTCAATTTTCTATTTCGATAGTTTTGAACCTACTGTAGTGGTGAATTAAAATCCTGATGGCATTCTTAATGATTTCAATGGGTTTCCACAATAGATATAGGCCATGTTCAGTAATTACCTACTCCATTGTATGATTCCCCAATTTATACAACCTTATCCCATTACACATAAAAATTTTGTAGAAAATAATTCCCATCTAATGAACTTTAATGGATAAGTATTTATTCCTAAAATTGTGTTCTATTGTGCTTCACATATTCTATCTTCTATGAGGTAAAATGAGGGACTCATTAGTTTCATCAATTATTGAAGGTTAAATTAGATTAATTTTAATAAAATGTATCCTTTTTTAGAGATTTATGATTTCTACGTTTATCTTAGTGGGGATTGATGGTTGTGAAAAACATTAATCATGTTAGGGTACCAAGATTTTAAATTTACAGAATATGATATACCTATGTTAGTTTTTTGGAGCCCATATAGTCATTTATGTTTTTTAATGACATTTGTACTTAATAATGATAATGTTCTATCTGTTGGTTTGGTAAACTAGATCATTCATACATTCTTTGAATCTTTTCTGGCCAGCATTTTAGATGCCATATCTATTTACTCCACCTTAGAGTAATAGAACCAATATCTATTGGTTATCATCATTAAAAAAAATTTGAGAACATCGTTTGTATGGTTAAATTTCCAATCGAGTTTTTTGAATGTAGGATTTAAAATATATAGGGAATGTTATATATAACATTGGTGTCTTAGTAGTTCCTAAAATGATATACGATGTTATTACCTAGGAGAAACCCATAAATTCACTTGGTATCTAAGGTATATTGTGTAAATCTGTTTCTTATAGGGGTTTCTTTTAGGGAATTCACTGATCAAATCTCAAATGAAATCATTAACTCATAATCATGTAGAGTATAAATGATCTGAAAAATGACAAATATCATTTATATAATTTAATATAAAGTTTAATTGAGATTCATTTATTATTTTTTTGGAACCATTTCTTGCCTATGATGTTCTCTATGATGCTTCCAGTATAGGTTTAGGGTGTGCATTAATGTTGGGGGAGCATGTGGAGGCTTGTGTTTCTCTCTTGTTGCACCATCGTGATAAGAACTAACCTTCCCATGATATTGAGTTTTTTCTATTTATATTTGAATTCAGAAAAAGGAATCAACATATCTTTTCGAATGAGTTTATGGTATATTCTGATTATATTAGTATATTGTATATTCTCATTTATAGATATCTGAAAATACTATTGTGACATTGGGTTGGGTATCTCTATGGTTTTTATCATGATAATTTTTATAATCCTGGGAAGTGAACATGGGATCCAATGAAATGTGGAGGAAATTATTTATTGAAGCACTAAAGAAAACAAGGTAGGATATTTCATTGATGAGATTATAAACTAAGATTAGTTTTGAATTGGAATGGGATAGGGATAAGGTAATATTATATTATGTAAGTAATGATTCATCATTTGATGAATGATATAGTCTTATTTAGGTAATATATACTGAATTTTGGAATATTATTATATTGATAAATTGTGGAGATTCATCGTGTGAGTGGTATTCATCTCCTATTTGGGCATTTTTTTCTCGGAAGGTTATTTTTTATTATATCTCAACCATAATAGAAAATATATTGTGGAAACCAATCTTGGTTCTCCATCCCCCCTTGGACAATAATGATTTATAATGGTTTGATACATTTGTTTTTTTGGTGAAGGATGATGGGGATGATGGAATATTTTGTGTCATGGTGCCTTGTATGTAAAAGAATTATGGAGGATCACTATAGACCAAATAGTTTTTCAAAACCTTTACATATACCATTATGGGATTTGGATGATATTTCCATATACATGTTTTTTGGCTTTCCAAAAATCTCTAAGAAGGAAGTAAGTGATTTGGGAGATTACTAATTGTCATGTGAAGTCATATTATTTCCACCATATCAATAAGACACTGATTGTGGAATGGCTCATATACATCTATGGATTAACGGTTTTGAGGTATCATTGTGTTCCGTCTGCAATTCTTTCTTGTAGGGACCCATGATTCACATTGAGTTTTTAGAGAGGTTTAAAATATGTTATGGGATCCAAGTAGAAATTATATACTTCATATCATCCACAAATGGATGGGCCAATAGAGATTATTATATATTTTCATGTGATATTATCTATTCTTGTGAGTTAGAATTTTGGGGTTCATGGGAAATCATCATCCTATAGTAATGTGTTCTTAAAACAATAGTTCCCATTATTTTAGAAATAGAATGAACTTTTATAAATTTTATGAGCTTCCATGTTCATATCCCTTATGTAGTGATGAGTTGTGGTATTGTTCCTTAAATGTAAAGATCATTATTAATGAGAAAGGAAAATTTTCAGTTGATCCTAAAGTTTAATTTTATGTGAAAAAATCAATAGAAATCTTATATGGGTCGTATAGATTAGCCACTAGTGTTTGAGTTTAGTAATTAGGTATTTCTTAATGATTTGTGAAACATGGGATAATCTTAGTTAGGTAAGTATTGTATGTTTTCATCAAGTTTTATTATTCAAATTTATATTATTGGACATTTTATAAAGGTTTCATTTTGTATGGAATTTACATGTCATTTGATATATATTCACAATTTACTTTGGCATTCCTATATCATGAGGTATCATCCATATCCTTGTATTGTGATTTAATTGGAGGATATTGATATTCATCTTAACAATACAAATGGTTGAGAAACCATTTGAGCATATAGATCTCTCATATGAAGTGTTCAATGGTGAAACAATTATTTTTACCATGTACTATAGTAGATTAGATGGGATATTCATATGGAATGGGATCCGGAATTGTTGATGAAGTTTTTGTGACCATATATACTTAGGAGTCCTATATCATGAGAACTTTTAATAGACATAAATATATTTTTGTGTGGGAGATTATGACATCCCATTCCTAATTCATATGTACTCAAATTCTTGGGTTTTTTATCTGCTGTTTTGTTTCATTTCTTTTAGTATGAAAATAATTTTAAAAAAATATGGTCTTTTACTCTGGGTACTAAATTTTTGAGAGTATTGATGTGGAATATAAATGTATGACTAATGAGTCGTTGATAGTCCATGACATGGAGTCTAATAGATGTGTTTTTAGGTCTACTAACTTTTTGTGAATAAGTATTCCATGAATAAGTAGAATGAATATAACCTCTATTTGAGTGATCCATGTAGTATTGGTGAGATGGACATGGTGTATCAGATGATGGGTGAATATTCCTTAGTTCTATAAAATCCATAACCCCTATAATGTGCAATTGGTCTATGAAATAACAAACTTCTAAGGTGGTATGGTGTTGTAGGGTGGTTTCATAAGTGGATCCATGGATTTTCCACTAATGAATATGAATTTTGGAGGTGTACATTGTGGATATCGAATGATAGTTGGTTCGGGTGAATGGGACAGGATCAAGTGGAGTTGGGGAAACGTTTGTAGGCTCTTAAGCATGGAAATTGGGGTTGTTGTGGGGTTTTGTAATTTCTATAATGACTATAAATATTAAATACCCATCGAATCTTGGAACTATCTCACCATTGTTTCTCAAAATATTAGATCACAAGATATCTCTTTATAGACATTTCAATACATTGTTAATTATATTCAAACATAGGATATGGGAGAATAGTCTTTTGTGTTTTCATTCTATTCATAATGTTGGTGTCTTTATACATTGGTTATAATTATTTGATAAAATGATGTTATTATCCAATTACATATTTTTTCCTTCATGATAGAGTTTTATTAGATATCATGGTTTAATTTCATTATGAAATATGTTTCATTTTATGGATTTTCATTAAAAATGGGATTTAACTCATTGTGTGTTGATAAAATGCCTCAACGGTGGTTTTTTATTACAAAAGAGTTTTCATGAATGGAATCAGAGAATTTTTTATATGAATATTGATATACAGAATGTGATAATGTGTTTTAATTTTTTTATAAGGCATAAAAATTCATATTATGTTATGGTGTGAGAAATAGAAATGTACCTTTTGAATTTTCTATTTGATTATTTTTAAATTATACTAAAAGACAGTTATGGGAATCACTATCAATTGGATGCAAAATATTTTGGTTTTAGGATTCTTTTTATGTATAGTATATATTTTCATATACTATATCTAACTTGTTTTTTCTTATATCCCTGGTTTTACACATGATGATATATATCAGGGATTGATAGATCACTTATTTATGATATGGTGTATCAACAAATGGGTTTTCTTATACTCAAATGACTTATTATATTAATAGTTCATATTCCTTTTTTATAATATAAAAATATTTTTATGAGGACCAATGGTTTTATTACGTAACCAAATGTATTATATTCTAGAAATGTTCTATAAACTTGTTTTGATTTAAAGAAATAATGAATTATTTTTTAATATTATAGAATTTAAATATTCCTTAGTGAAATATTATTTGGATCCCCGATCACAACTTACACTTTCATTTATGCAATTTTGGAAGTAGTCTTCTAGGAAATATGTAATTTCATGTATGTCTTATAGTTTTTTGGATTCACATGGATGTCTATGCATTTGAAGTGAGTTAGTTTGGTGGTAGAAGAAGGCCACATGGTGCTCTTATAATTATATTTTCTTATCTAACATTCATTTTTATCCCTTTTGGATTTAATTTCAATGCCTCATGGATATAAAATATTATATTTTTTCTATTTTGGAAATTTTTGAGATATTTTTTTGTTTTCTTAATAGCACACCTTGTTTTGGGGAAGTTTTTTTAGAGAATATTCTAGTCTCCATGAGTTGGTTCATTACATGAGACTTCTATTCTTCGATCCTAATCATTTATTTCATTTTTATTTGTAAAAAATCTTTTTTAAGCAACAACTATAAATTCAATTATTAATATGTTACTATTATCCATTAGTTTTTACGGTATTACTTTTTTACAAAACTCACATATTGATTTATATCATATTTTATTCAAATGTTTTCATTTCCCATATTTCATTTTAATGTTATTATGTTCTCCCACATTCCCAATTTTTAAATCCTAAATTTATCCTTCACTT
Source organism: Viscum album (assembly GCA_963277665.1). NCBI lineage: Eukaryota > Viridiplantae > Streptophyta > Magnoliopsida > Santalales > Viscaceae > Viscum > Viscum album. The sequence continues at coordinate 1,489,139,006 of OY728164.1, forward strand.
CTATATACATGTTATGTGTCATATAGATATATCTTCAATGGTTTACACTATTCTTATCTATTTGATAATACTGAATTGAAGGTATAACCTTCACTATATGTGCTTTGAATAACCAATATTTTATAATTTAATTTAAATTGTCTCTACCTATAATGACATTATATTTTTCTGAATGGTGATATTTTGAAAGTATATAAACCATTTATATCAATATATAGTATAATTGAATACATATACACACATAAGAATGTGGTTATTTAAAGTACATAAAAAAAATTTAACGTATATTACCCTAATATTATTAATTAATTAATTATATAAAATGATAGGTGGCGATAAAAATTATATAACCCTTCATTTCATTGGTGGTACCACAATAATGACAATAATATAGTAAAAGGAATTTCCTTACTATTTATTTATGATGTTTTGGTGAAATCATTCAACTTTATGGTCATGATGCTTACATTATTCATTTTATAATTATAATATATTTTTTATTTATCATCTTGTTATTAAATTCTATTCTAATATGTCGTTAATTTATATTGTATGTTAACACACATATTTTATATTATATTTTTTATAATCACTACCATATTTTGTATGTCATCCATTTTTTGTTATTTTATTCCATTATACATTTTCTTATAGTGATAATTTGATATCAACCCTTTATATTGTTTATTGATTTACCTAGGAAACATTGTTGTATTCTATATGTGTTCTAATGATAAAAAATATAGGTATAATAAATCATTATAAGTCTCGAATATCTACATTAATTACCATTATAATATAATGATAAATTATTTATCTAGTCTAATAATACTACAAATTTTTTTATTTTTTATTTTTCCAATTTAATAAATGACCACTGGATATGGGTAGATGGATTTGGGGATGACAAACTAAAAATCCATGAAAATTTAGTGGAGACATTTGGAGCTATATTCTAATAAATGTAAATATAGAACAAAGAATTTATAATAAAATTATTTTTTACCAGTTGATAAAAATTAGATATATTTTTTAGTAAATATATAAATTATATATTGTGATTCTAAATTCAAATTTTTAATATTTATAAAATTATAATATGTAAATTTTTATTAATGGAATCTAACAGAGGGATTAGAACCATTTAGACAGTTCAATTCATTGTAGAAATTTTCTCACTATGTAAAATAATTAATTTAATTCTATAGCTATGAAAATTATCATTTTATTGGATGTAATGACCCCAAACCTAGTAGCTAGGTGCTGGTGACTTACTTTGTTATAGTATTATTATTAAAAGGAAGTTGTATAATGAAGTATCGAGTAATTTGGTATTTTTGGAAATCCAAATACAAACCTATTATTTAAATTTCTTCTTGAAAGGAAATATAATATATCAATTCCCATAAAAACGTCCATAACTCATATATTCCCCCTGTAAAGCACTCATAATAATCTTCTTTCCATCCTAGGTAAAATACCAATTAAATTTTGATATCAGATTCTTTGAACGGGTTTTTAAAAATTAAGAAGTTATCATAAACATAAACATTTGTCATTGTGAATAACTAAAAACACATGCCTTAAAAACAATCTTAAGCATAATATGTCAGGAATGAAATATGAGTAAATAAATCCATATAAGTAATCCTAATCAAATGATCTTTATTCATGGATATTATAATAGTATAATATCTCATGGTTTATCAATTACTAATATAAAAAAAAGTAATTCATACTGACATATATCTAAAACATATCATCAAGAACTCAGCTAAGAATTTTGAACATACAAGGGTAAGGCCCCGACCAAAACCCGATTATATGTTTGTCTCATGAGACCTACGAATGCATAAAGGGGAAATATTGGGACACGAAAATAACATTATAAGTGAAATTATTTCATTATATTAATGGGGATAAACATTAAAAATATAAAAGTATGACATGTAAATATCATTCCCCAATCTGTAATCCCAATCACTAACCAATATAAGCATCATGGTGAATGGTAACAAGACAACACATACACATGTAAACCAATCATAATCCATTTAATGAAAAATTTTATATGACCATATAAATATGAATAAATCATATAGTCTTATAGAGTCATTTAATGATATGAAAATACTTTAATATGGTCATCATGTAATTCTGGAGAGAAATACATCTTTTACTATTCATGGAAGAGTTATTTTGCATTTTTTTTCATAATTTTTTTTATAAAAGTAGTAGTGAAAAGATAAATTATATCATGACCAAATTAGTGATTTCATAAAAATATTGGTGTCTTGAATCATGTTACGGTTGGTACTTGAAAATGGGTATGAAATCGAGATGTTCCCATTAATATAGCTTGAGCATCGGGAATAATTGAAAATGTAAAATAAAAAAATATGAATTTATTATAAAAGAAAGAATAGTAATCTAGAAAAATGAATTTTTAATGCAAAAACTAAATTTAGGAGAATTTTATAAAATGAGTGAATAATTACAATTGTGTATAAATAAAGAAAGAACAACCAGAATAAAATGGAGGATCGGGAAGAAAACCCTAACCTTATGTCTTAATGTCTTCTAAACATGACCTTAACCACTGGGATAATAAAATTAAAATCCATTAAATAACTAACTAATAACCTTATATAAATTTATATGAATTTTATTATAATATTTTTAAGTTCATTTATGACCTTTATGATGATTTATATGATACAATTTTATTACATGGGAGTATTATTTTGCTTGGTTTTGACGATTAGAAAACTTGTATATGAGTATGTCTATTTATGTCGAATGGGTATAATTCTATATAATTTAATTTATATGATATTAATGAACATATAGAAGTTTAAATGGATATATATGTCATTTTTATATTATATTATGATGAATTGTTAGATAAGGCATTCATTAATAATCTTATGCATTATTATGAAAATTATTGATCATATCGAAATAATATCGTTTTATCATTTAGTATTATCTAAATATTTTACTTTCACAACATCAAAAATGTTTTAATATATATATATATATATATATTTATATTATAGTCAGTTTTAACAATAATAATGATTTCATTAAAACATTGATTTTAACATCTCATGTAAATAAAGAACATGATATTTTTATTATTTATTTAAATTTTTTAATTAAATATTAATTTTACTATAAAGGGGGTGTTATATTCAATGGCGTACCTGATACGCAACAATGGGTTTCTTTAAAATCATACAATGCACACTAATAATATAATAATATTATTTTAAATGGTAATTAATGCAACGCCTTATATTGACGAAAATGAATAGAAATAACTAAAATATGATTATACATGTTAGTTAAAGGTTTTTACATTTATCCAAAAAAATATATTGTCATAAAATGTGAATGAATCAAATTTTATGCATAAATACTCTAATATTCATTAAAATGTCGATTTAACACCTTTTGATGGTGAAACCTCCTTAAATATAGTAATGTTAACTTTCATATATTATTTTTGACAAAATAAAATACATATTCATAATTGGGACATAAATATTTACAGTCGGTAAGTTTTTGATATCTTTCTGATAAAATACTTTTTTTGTTGAATAGGGAAAAATATTGTATTTTAATTCAAAAGTTCCATTTAATCTAATTTATTTATATGCATAGATTATCTTTTTAATTGGTTTTAAATTTTAATTATATTATTTTGTACCATTTAATGTAATGTTGTCCATTTTAATTAGTTTTGCTTTTAAATTAGACATAAACAAATATCAATATTTTGATAGCTATTGTTACTTAAAAACACGCTATTTATTTTTCCAATGGGAAATATTTTTAAATTAATTAATGTAACTTTTATGTTTTTAATTTTTTTAAAATAGACATCATTTTTGAATTTGGAATATCCAATACATCTTAGGCTAAATTTTAGGTATTTTTCAGAAAAAACATAAATTTTTTAAGAATAGTGAAACCACTATGTAGTAGTTAAAAAAATAAATTTTTCATTGAAATGAAATGTTACCAATTTTGTGAATTGAGTTTTCAAAATCTGAAATACATGGCTTTTATTAGTAAGTATAAAATCAATCAATAAAATGAATGTAAATTTTTTATGAATATTAAATTTTGACATTTATTTACCGCACTTAAAGGTAAATAAGAAAATTCAAGGTAAAAAGTATATTATAATAATACAAAATTAACTTAACACTTTTTTTAACATTGTTGGACGAGTCATGGACGACCTTGGGAGTCCTTGGGAAGCTTTTTAGACCCCATGGAGGCACATGGGAGTGATAATGACACTTTTTTTAATTAACGTAATGTAAAGGAAAAAAATGAAAAAACAAATATCTTATTGTAAATCAATTGTTACATGGGGTTATATAAGTTATAATTTCAACTAATAATATTAATTGGACATCTAACAAGATTTTCTACATTATGGTATTTTTTTATAATTTTTAGACATCATATAAATTAAATTATTTATGACACAATATTGATGTAGTATTTACCTCATTAATAAATGATTTAAATTATTAAGATTATTAATATTAAAAAAATATCCAAACATTTTACAATTCTTAATGGATGATTTTATTTCAAACTTTAGTCATCTTATCTTCAATTTTAATGTGTTTTTCATCTATATAAATCAAATATATGTTTATAATAATATAATATTTTCAAACTTTCTGAAAGATCCCCTCCTCCCCCTTATAAAAATCCCTCATTTCTAACCAATTTTAGACACCTATAAAGCCACTTGGATCATCCAAACCCTGCCCAAATAATCTCTCAAGATCTCCCTATTTCTCCTGGAAGCCTTAACTTAGGCATAATGCTCTTCACGAAGTCCTTTTGGTTCTAACCAAAGTGAGTTTCCCGAATTAATGGTAAGAGTTTCTATTAAATTATTTTATTTTATTTTACTCCTCCAATACCTAAACTCTTTTAATTCCTTTATTTTATAATAAAAAAATTATCCTCAATATACTATGATGTTTTTTGAGTTTTATTCTAACTACACTTACACACACCTCCATCTAATGGGTAAAAAATATACAGTTTCTGTGGATGACAAACTAACACCTCACGAAATGATGATTATTCAATTATCTCCAGCCACCTCTCATGGTGCCCATTAAAATGTAACTATATATATATATGGTATATATTATGTCTATTTTTTCTTTATTTTTTTGTATTTTTCTTTTATATAATATTGTTATGGTTTCTATTATGGGTAAATGTGATAATTTCGTTTGAGGAAGTGCAGACTATCGCCCCCTCAAAGTGATATGACTCATTAATGCCATATATGGGATGTATAAAGGATGGAGTTAACGATATTATATATGATATTATACTTTAATTATATTATACCTATGTATAATTATGTTTCAATTTCCTTAAAATAATAAATAGAAATGAATGTAGCGTTCATGTGTACGTACGGCTTACCGTCTCCATGAACGATGCATTTCATTTCTTACCTCCAAATGTTAATTAATTTTATAAATACATGTATATGAATTTATATATGATATATATGATATCTAAATCATTAATATGATTCAGGATATGATAATATTTTAACCATGTGAACATCTTATAATTATAAGAAGTTCAGTTTTACTAAAGTACCAAATATCGAAAAAACAATCGTTATTAACTTAATTGATTACATAATATTTATAACATAGTAATTACTGATATAAAAGGAATAATAAAATTAAAAACGGTTTTTAATCATGTATAAATTAACTTATGTTTATAATTTAGGAATAACAAGGAAAAAAAATGTCTAGTCGGACACGAGGTAAGGGGATTCTTATTTAACATTTTATTCCATGAGATTTCCATTGTTCACAACAAATTTATTGCATGTGGTGTATTGCATACTAAAATTTGTTATATGTTATTATTCTTAACTTTATATTCATATTATTATGTGAATAATTTGGTGGTTATAATATTTTGGTCATACGAATCGATTGATTACAATGTGGTAAGGTATTTCAATCCAACATTTATTCCCATGAAATCCGTGATATATTTTACCCCATTTCCTTTTGTGTGGTGTATGTAACACCCATGATTGTACTCTTTGTGTAATATAATATAATTTATGGGTATTTAGATCTTCATTTTATGATCCTTGTTTAATGTGATGTATGTTTTGAAAATTACCAAATTCGTAAGGGAACCTTTCACCCTCCTTTTCTTAAAAGACTTATTTTTGTTATGTCTTTTAATTTACATCTTCTTATGATGGGATATATTATTCTATATCCTTATTTTTGTAAATATTATGTTCAAGTGATGATACACTCTTTTATCTCTCATCAACTCATTTTCTGAATTTTAATGTGATGTCGTTTGGTTGCCGAATTTTTGTAAGGGAACATCTTAACCCATTTTCAATTCATTGGGTTAAACTTCTACTTGTCGATTATGTCATGATATGAATATGTGTGAATTATATACAATTATTTCACACTAAATATCCAATAATATTTTGTGTATTTTTATTTGTAACACATAATAATGTAAATTATTTATCCTTAATATATTGATGTTGTCCTTATAAGGGATTTTGCATCAATTTACATTCTATTGAGAATATATTGTTGTAATGTTCCAATTAACTTTTAAATGTTGTATATTTTTTCCTTTGAAATATTATATCATGAATACCTTTATTCTCAGGTTGTTATAATGTTTTGATTAAATGTTATTCCTCAATTATTTGTATTCAAGCTTCTCCTATTTGGTTAAGAACTCCTTAACTAAAATATTGTTTTAATGATTTATTCTTCTAAATATTTCTCATTAATGTCCATGTTTTAAAAATATTTTAAAGGATTTATTTTAATGAAATTACTATTTTAAAATATAAATTCTTTTAAAAGCTTGAAGGTGGTATGTGACACTTTGATTAAAAAATATATATTTATTAAATATTTTAAATGGTTTTGAAAATGTTTGATAAAGAATTATCTATTTCCTTATCTTGATATGATATATTGTGATTGGAATATGGAAATTTTATCTTCCCATTATTTCTATGTCATGTGTTATGATAACGTTATGGTTATTGGAATTTGTTTTTGTATATGGGTGGCTTCGGGACAAAACCGGGGTGGGTGTCACTGAGATAGCTCTACAATGCATTGGGTAACATGGAGGAGGAAAATGTTAATGTTTATCCTAACATATTTAGGGGATATACAGTGATGGGTATTCCAAATGTGACTCCCTATGTGGTTGTGATATATATAATGTATTTATTTCAGGAGTTACATAAGATACCGTTATGATTTATGATTTGTGTGTGTTATTCATAAATCTTATGATTTAATAAGGCATGCTATGATTGAAAAGTATGGTTCCATTGATTTGTATTTTTCGATGGGATAATGACTCTTTTCATTGAATTATAACCCTTATTGAGATTTTTATGATCATCCCATGTTTTTAATGGTTTTTCACAGGACATAATGATTAATAGGGTCAAGGATGAGATAAACAAAAATTCTTGATGTCTAGAACATTGAACTAGACATGTTTTTTATGTGTTTTTATTTTATGAAAAAATAGATACTGGGCAGTACTTTCAACATGTAATATTCATGTTTTTATGTTATGGTTATGGCGTAATTATCTAATACTCTAAACCTGAAAAGTTCCTCAATGTGAATTATTAATATAATTCATGATTATGTAATGTATATGGTCGGTTCCTTACAGTTATTATCAAAGGTCGGTTTAGATAACATTAGTGGTTAGGGTGTTCTTTAAGCATATCTCACATTACAATAATGGTTATGATTTTAGAAAAAGTCATTGTTGTTTTAGTTAATTTTAATGAGTTTATGATAACATGAATACATATATTATAGTATTTAACCTCTTCATAATATTTTATATAATGATTTTACTAATATACTCACACATACCTTTTTGGTTTTAGTAAATGGCTAGATCTAGCAGGCACCAAAGTAACAGTGTTTGTGAAGGAAACTGTGATGGTTTTCTAAATGATAAACTAAATGAAATGTGATATGCAAAGAGAAATCCTGTAGTTATTCTCAACCAACTATATGGTGTAGCGCCCCGACCCCAGCTACCCAGAGTCGGTGCATTACTTCGTAACATTGGCATGATCACAAAAGATCAAGTCTTGAAAGACCGATTAGTTTAGTAGCCTTGGAAACACTAGATACATTCATAAGTCATTCATTACATCAAAAAGTAAACAAACTACAATAACATTGTCTTCATAGTCCACACTCATATCCTCACTGATTATTCTTGCAAGTCAGTCATAATACACTTCTTCACATCCTGGAAAATATTAAAACATTGAATGGGGTGAGCTCAGATGCTCAGTAAGGATAACAATATTGCGGAAGCTTTTATAAGAAAACATAAGCATTTAAGGCAATGTATAACTAAAACAAAAGCCTTATTGAACTTGAACTTCATCATAATATGTAAAAAGTAAAATAAAACAATTCCATTACTTACTCACATGGATATTCTACTAGACGAATAATCACATGAAATATCAATAACCACTTTCATAATGAGGGAATGTATAATACCAGACATTCTGAAACACTTTTTCAAGGCCTCGGCCAAGACGTCTAAAATGATTAAGGCCTCGGCCAAAACCATAAATCAAATTGGGAAAGGGCCTCGGCCAATTCCACGTCTAGTTGTCTCATGAGACCTACCGATGCATCGAGGAGCTATAGCGGGCTCCACCCGTCACTTATTAAGTCCAATACATTCCTCATATGAACAGGTTTAAACATCTCATAAACCATAACATAATAGTATCACATAAAACATGCAAAAAGGAAACATAACATTTCCACATTTCAATCACAAGATATCAATACAACACATTGATATAATAAAAACGCTTTCAAAACCATTTTCAATACCAAAATAAAAGAAAAGTATAAAATGGTATTTATTCTTAAAAAAAGGGTATGGCTTGTAGAGGAAGCCGAAACTCAAATAGTGGTCATAGCGGCGGAGAAGTCATTGTCACCGCATACGTACGAAAAAAACATTCCCTTTTGTCGTTTAGTAAACGCTTCATATAAAAAAGATTCCTTATGAATAAATGTAAAAGTCAAAGTGGTTTATACACCGTATAAAAGAAATTTATGTATAAAACCAAATATGACTCAATGAAAGGAGATTGAGACGAAGTCCTTACAAAGATCATTTTTAAAATAAAATAGATATATTATGTGTATTCACTATAGGTACACATAAAGAATACAAAATAAGACATAATAATATCATGACATAATTTGAAAGTAGGAGATTAACCCAAAGAATGGAAGTTGGGTTTAGAAGTTCCCCTACCTTGTACTTTTCCTTGGTTGGGGTAGGTTAACCTCCTGTATAATGGTGAAATAATTGTTATAAAATTATAAAAGAATCATATATATTCATATGATATCATATATGATCTTTTAAAATTGCTTTGTTAACAATATCTTAGATTTATCGTTGTTTCGGGTGTTAACTTACTCGTTTTCTTTTATATGGTTTGTTACGTAAGTCATGTTTTTCATGGATAGGTTGTATCTTATTCATATCTAGAATGATATCATGTCCTTAAACATTATTTTTAAATCATCAAATGATAATTATACTTGAATGGATACGACGGAGAATGAATCTCATCGCGTTCGTGGAGACGGTAGTCCGTACGTAGGCACGAGCGACAATATCATTATTTTGATATTAAAATAATATATAATTGGATAGTATATCATATACACAGAATCATTATCATGTTATATTTATTATTTACATGAATTACATATTATTATTATACCCATCTAAATAATAATATATTGAATAACAATTACACCACGACGTGGAGACGGTAAGCCGTACGTACGCACGTATGGTGACATTTCATTCAAATGATGGGTAGAATACTGAATATGGCTGTTCCATATTTATAATAACATCACAGTATATAGAAGATACTGGAGTTATAATTTTATAATTGAAATAATAAACAAATAGGGAGTGAAAGAAGAAAGAAACTTGAAAGAGGGTGATGAAAATGTTACCTCTTCTTCGGGTTCTTCCTTTTGATTTGATCAAAAGGACTCCTTAGGATGGCTTTCTGACTAAAGTAAAGCTTCTAGGATGAAGGGAGAGAAGTTGGTAGAGTATTTGGGCAGAGGTTGGCCTAACCAAAAGGCTTGGAAGTGTGAATAAGGTGGTAGAGGTGGGGGCCTTTTATAAGAGGAGAGGAGGGGCTCTTTTGGAAGGATTGAAATGTTACATTATTATACAATGATTTTCGGATTCTAAAGGTCCCACACTTATATAATTAGTGTATAAGGTGATAAGGGTTATAAATCCCATCATCCAATAGGCTTTGGACAAGTGTAAGCCTTGGATTTTGCATTATCTTCTCATTTTATTTAAATCGTTAAATAATGAGGTCATCGCTGCATCATAATGATGTCATAAATAATTTAATTTCTTTAATGTCTAAAAATTATAAAAAAAAATACTATGATGTAGGAAATCTTTTTAGATTTCTAATGAATATTTATAGTAAATATTTGGATCTGTGTAACCTCACTTGAAAACTGTTTTAGTAAAACAACTCATGTTTGTGTCAATTTAATTTTAACATTAAATAAATATATATTAATGTCATTTTCCAACTAAAGTGGCTACATGGGGTCCCCAAGTTGACCAATGGGTTGTCTTGGTCGGCCATGACTCATCCAACAGGATTAGGACAAGTTTCAATCTCATCTCATATTATTAAAACATTATTTTTACCTTAAACTACACTAATAACCTCTAATCGCGATTAAGAACTTAAATGTTACTATTCACCAAAAAATTATTTTAATCTCATTGAACCACATTTTACTTCTTAATGACAACCATGTATGTCAGATTTTTGAAAATCAAATCACATAAGTGGTAATATTTCATTTTAACAAAAAATCAGTTTTTAACAACCACTTAGTGGTTTCACTATTCATCAAAAATTGATGTTTTTCAGAATAAGGCCAAAATTTCACCCTAATCTATAATTGATATTCCGAATTAAAAAATGATGTCTATTTTACAAAATTCCAAACATATAAGTTGTATTAATTAATTTTATAATTAATTCCCGTTGTTACAACAAATAGCGTGTTTTTAAGAATCAATTTATATCAAAAGATTGGCAATTGTTTATGTCCAATTTCAATGTTATATTAATTCTAATGACCACCATTGGATAAAATGGTAAAAATATATTCTAATTATACTTTAAAACCACTAAATATTATAATTTATCACTATAAATTATTTTGATTAAAAAGGTTGTTTTTAAGTATTTTTCACTATTCATAAAATTTTAGAAGTTCTCAGAAAAATACCAAAAATTCAACATAGGCTAATTTCAATATTCCGAATCCAAAAATGAAGTCCATTTTGATAAATATAATTTATAAAACTTCAAAAAGTAGGTATTACTATTCACAACGGCTAGTTTAGTTAGTTGTGGTGTGTGTTAGAGCTCGAGGTTGCGTTAAACACACGCTATTGCATTATTCGAAGGGAAATGTACAGTGGAAGCATGGGGTGTTACATTCTCCCCTCCTTCAAATAATTACATTCTCGCAATTTCTACGGTATTACTGCATAAAAAGACTTGGGTGGTTTTTCATCATAAATTCCTCAAGTTCCCACGTTGCCTCTTCCATTTTATGATTTCTCCACAAAACCTTCACCAGACGAGTCGTCCGGTTTCTCAGCACCTGCTCCCTCACATCAAGAATCCTGACGGGCTCTTCACAATAGGAAAGATCGGGTTCCAGTTCTAATTCATCATAGGTGAGTACATGCGTTGGGTCAGGCATGTATTTCCTCAACAGAGATACGTGGAACACATCGTGAACTTTGGAGAGACTTGGCGGCATTGCCAATCGGTAAGCTACAGCCCCAATTCGTTCTAGAATTTCGAAAGGTCTGATGTACCTGGGACTCAATTTACCTTTCTTACCAAAACGTATGACTCCCTTCCATGTAGATACCTTTAGGAAAACATGATCACCGACTTGAAATTCCAAATCCTTCCTTCGATTGTCGGCATAGTTCTTCTGCCTACTTTGAGCTGCTTTGATGTGATTTTGGATTACTTTCACCTTTTCCACCGTTTCCTCCACTAGTTCTAGGCCTACAAGTTTTCTTTCACCAACGTCATCCCAACAGGTTGGTGTATGACATCTCTTTCCGTATAACGCTTCATATGGTGCCATCTGAATACTCAAATGGAAGCAATTGTTATAGGAAAATTCTACTAGTGGTAAGTATTGATCCCACATACCCTGAAAGTCAAGAGAGCATGATCTCAACATGTCTTCTAAGGTTTGAATAGTCCGTTCTGATTGTCCATCTATTTGAGGGTGATAGGCAGTGCTCAAACGAAGTTCAGTATCCAAGGCCTTTTGAAGACTTTTCCAGAATCTTGAAGTAAAACGAGGATCACGATCAGAAACAATCGATAGGGGTACTCCCTGAAGTCTTACAACTTTATTAATATATAGTCTTGCTAGACGTTCAAGTGGTAGATCCTCCCGTATAGCCAGAAAATGTGCTGACTTAGTATGTCGATCAACAATGACCCATATTGCATCATTCCTTCTAGGAGACTTTGGTAGTCCCATGAAAAAGTCCATCGTAATATTATCCCATTTCCACTCAGGTATGGGAAGAGGTTGCAATACTCCACCAGGATGTTGCCTTCCAGCTTTCACTTTTTGAAAAACCATACACCTCGACACAAAATCAGCAATCTCGCTCTTCATATTGTCCCACCAAAAATGTTCCTTCAAATCTCTATACATTTTGGTGCTCCCAGGGTGTATAGAGAAGTTGGAACTATGAGCATCATCCAGCAATTCCCTTTTTAGATCAGGTATATCGGGAACACAAAGTCTCTTCCCGAATTTCAAAATTCCATCCTTATACACAAAGTCCCTCAATCTTCCATCATTCACACCTTTAATCTTCTTCTGAAATTCTTCATCACTGGTCTGAGAACTCTTAATCCTTTCTAGTAATGATGGTTTGGCAACCATTGGAAAAAGCATTGATGTTTCACCTTCCCTAGTTATTCCAATGTCCATCTTCACTAGATCCAAGAAAATTGGATCCCTTTCAATTCCCATCACATTCAAAACTCCATGGTCTTTTCTACTCAAAGCATCTTCCACCTTGTTTGCCTTCCCCGGGTGGTAATGTATCGTGCAATCATAATCCTTGAGTAGTTCAAGCCATCGCCTTTGCCTCATGTTGAGTTCTTTTTGGGTGAAAATATACTTCAAACTCTTGTGGTCAGTATAAATCTCACATGTTTCACCATAGAGGTAATGTCTCCATATCTTTAAAGCAAAGATCACAGCTGCTAACTCAAGATCATGAGTAGGATAGTTTTGCTCGTGAATTTTTAGCTGTCGTGATGCATAGGCAATGACCTTATCATTCTGCATAAGGACAGAACCGAGTCCTTTCTTCGATGCATCACTATAAATAACAAACCCATCATTCCCCGATGGTAGAGTCAATACAGGGGCATTGACTAATCTTCTCTTTAGTTCTTCAAAACATTCTTCACACTCTTTTGTCCAGACAAATTTAATCCCTTTACGTGTGAGCTTTGTCAATGGGTTAGTCAATCTGGCAAAATTCTGGACGAAACGTCGATAATAACCTGCTAAACCAATAAAACTGCGTACCTCAGTTATACTTGTCGGTGCTGGCCATTATTGGATTGCCTTGGTTTTAGAAGGATCAACGGAAATTCCATCCTTAGAGACAATATGGACAAGAAAAGAAATCTCATGAAGCCAGAATTCACACTTGCTAAATTTCCCATATAATTCATGTCTTCTAAGAGTCTTCAGGATAACGCATAAGTGATTTTCATGATCTTCGTGGCTTTTGGAGTATACCAAGATATCATCAATAAATACCACTACAAAGTCATCAAGATATTCCTTGAAAACTCTATTCATTAGATCAATGAAAACAGAGGGTACATTAGTCAATCCAAAAGGCATTACTGTAAACTCGTAATGCCCGTACCTTGTCCGAAATGCTGTCTTTGGAACGTCTTCCTTCATCACACACAACTGATGGTATCCAGACCGAAGGTCAATCTTTGAAAAGTATTGAGCTCCATGCAGTTGGTCAAACAAATCATCAATGCGCGGTAGGGGATACTTATTCTTTATTGTTATAACATTGATCTCCCTATAATCAATGCACAACCTCATAGATCCATCTTTCTTCTTAACAAAAAGAACAGGGGCTCCCCAAGGAGAAACACTAGGGCGAATAAATCCCTTATTACTCAATTCCTCTAGTTGTTTCTTTAGTTAAACTAATTCCACAGTGGCCACTCTATAAGGGGGCTTCGATATGGGCCTTGATCCAGGAATTAAATCAATGGAAAACTCAACTTCTCGTTCTGGAGGATGTCCAGGTAAATCTTCCGGAAACACATCAACATATTCTCTCACAATAGGTACATCCTCTATTTGAATATTCCTTTCCTAATCCTCAGTAATTTCCTTCTCTTCCTCCCCAATAATTGAATTTAGTTGAGCTACTGGGGGTGGATCTAGATAAGAATTATGTGGCGACGATTCTGCTCTAAAGATAAGGTGTTCCTTATCATCATCATCAAGAATCGTAACCTCTTTCCTCTTACAATAAATTTTTGCATCATGGTCTGAAATCCAATCCATACCGAGGATTATATCAAATTCAATCATGGGTATGACGATGATATCAGCAGGTAAAGAACATTTAGGTGCTCTAATGGGAACTAATCGACAAAACTTTGTTGCAACAATACTTCCCTTAGGGGTTTTGACCGAAAACTCCCTTGTTAAATCAAATTGGAAATATCTAATTTTCTTAACAAACTGGGAAGATATGAAACAATGCGATGATCCAGAATCAAATAATGCATTTTCTAAACTTGAGGAAACCATTAAATTACCTGCCACCATGTCTTTCGGAGCTTCCACCTCAGCAGTAGTGATAGCATAAGCCTGGCCTTGATCCCTTGGCCTCTTCTGAGGTAAGTTCCCCTGACGCTTAGGACATTCTTTTGCATAATGCCCCTTCTCTCTACAATTATAACATTCCATGTTGACAGCCGCTTTATTTCCCTTGCATTCATGACCTTGGTGGCCTTTTCACCACACATGTAACATACTCCTTTTCCTTTTAGACAGGCACCAGGGTGCTTCCTACCACAATTATCACATGGTGGAAATTCATTTCTACCCTTCTTCCATGTTTCCTTATTTCCATTCCCAGAGTTTTCAGCGGATCTCTTCTTATCTTGCTTTGATTTAAAGTCATAAGACTTAGAGAATTCCTTTTCCGTCTTGATAGCGCACGAGACAATACCTTCGTATGAAGAGAAGGTTTGTGATACTAAAGCTCGGCGGAGAAATTGTTTCAACCCATCAAAGAAACGATCAGTCTTACTTCTTGGGTTACGTATGTAATCTGAAACATACCTTGCTAACCTTGTAAAGTTAGCCTCATACTTTGCGACATTCTCATCCTCCTTCTGCCTTAGACTCAGAAATTGCCTTTCCATATCCGCTCGACGGTCTCGAGGAAAGTATTTTTCTAAGAACAGCTCTTTGAACTCCTGCCATTCCATGTTTGTTAATTCATCATCTTCCTTTGTGTTTTGAATTAGTGACCACCATTGATTGGCATCTCCCGTGAGGCGGTAAACTGCCATGACAACGTTCTCCCTTTCACTACTCCCCAAGGCATGGAATATTTTCTCTAAGGAAATTATCCATTGCTCAGCTACTATAGGATTTGTACTCCCATTGAAAGTTGGCAGTTGTTGCCTCATGAAACGGTCTAGCATTGATCCTCCACGTTGCGGATCAGGGTGCTCCATACGAGTAAGGATGTAATTCATAACCTGCGTGAGTTGCCCCAGTATGGTGAGAAGCTGATCAGAACCAGTTGTATCACTAGCTCCACCATAATTATCCTGATCAGGAGGGAAATACCTACACGAAGTGCGTGCATTGATACGGTTTCCATTCCTTCCACTAGGAACCATTTCTAAATAATGGCATAAACTAGATTAGTTCATGAATCAAAATACATAATTCCATACTTGTAAAACAGTTAACATAAATTGAACTAATTATGGATATAATCCATAATTATAAAAAAAATTTCTTTGAGGAAGTATATAATCTTAACCCTTCATAGTGGTTTGTAAATAAAATGGGAATTATCCAAAGCATATCCCCCGGGAGTGTCGTAACCAAGAGTGCAGCAAGGCCCGTTGTCGTGCACCAGTTCCCGTTCGAGTCTAGCTCAAAGCGGTGTTTTCGGGTTTTACCCCTAGGTACATCTGTGCCAGAGCCGCCTCTACATGCTCGTATCCAGACAGGGGTGTATTGCTCGGAAAACTCACAACATCTCTACAATACCAAAATTATAGGAAGTTCTTCTATACTAATCCTCAAAGTCTATCTTCGGGCTATGTGCTCTAATCAGAGTTTATCTAAATCTAGCTTCCAAGGTTAGTACTAAACTGCCTCTGATACCAACTGTAACGCCCCGACCCCAGCTACCCAGAGTCGGTGCATTACTTCATAACATTGGCATGATCACAAAATATCAAGTCTCGAAAGACCGATTAGTTTAGTATCCTTGGAAACACTAGATACATTCATAAGTCTTTAATTACATCAAAAAGTAAACAAACTACAATAACATGGTCTTCATAGTCCACACTCATATCCTCACTGACTATTCTTGCAAGTCAGTCATAATACACTTCTTCACATCCTGGAAAATATTAAAACATTGAATGGGGTGAGCTCATATTCTCAGTAAGGATAACAATATTGCGGAAGCTTTTATAAGAAAACATAAGCATTTAAGGCAATGTATAACTAAAACAAAAGCCTTATTGAACTTGAACATCAGCATAATATGGCAAAAGTAAAATAAAACAATGCCATTACTTACTCACATGGATATTCTACTAGATGAATAATCACATGAAATATCAATAACCACTTTCATAATGAGGGAATGTATAATGCCAGACATTCTGAAACACTTTGTCAAGGCCTCGGCCAAGACGTCTAAAATGATTAAGGCCTCGGCCAAAACCATAAATCAAATTGGGAAAGGGCCTCGGCCAATTCCACGTCTAGTTGTCTCATTAGACCTACCGATGCATCGAGGAGCTATAGCGGGCTCCACCCGTCACTTATTAAGTCCAATACATTCTTCATATGAACAGGTTTAAACATCTCATAAACCATAACATAATCGTATCACATAAAACATGCATAAAGGAAACATAACATTTCCACATTTCAATCACAAGATATCAATACAACACATTGATATAATAAAAATGCTTTCAAAACCATTTTCAATACCAAAATAAAAGAAAAGTATAACATGGTATTTATTCTTCAAAAAAAGGGTATGGCTTGTAGAGGAAGCTGAAACTCAAATAGTGGTCACGGCGGCGGAGAAGTCATTGTCGCCGCATACGTACGACAAAAACATTCCCTTTTGTCGTTTAGTAAATGCTTCGTATAAAAAATTTTCCTTTTGAATAAATGTAAAAGTCAAAGTGGTTTATACACCGTATAAAAGAAATTTATGTATAAAACCAAATATGCCTCAATGAAAAGAGATTGAGACAAAGTCCTTACAAAGATCATTTTTAAAATAAAATAGATATATTATGTGTATTCACTATAGGTACACATAAAGAATACAAAATAAGACATAATAATATCATACTATAATTTGAAAGTAGGAGATTAACCCAAAGAATGGAAGTTGGGTTTAGAAGTTCCCTTACCTTGTACTTTTCCTTGGTTCGGGTAGGCTAACCTCCTGTATAATGGTGAAATAATTGTTATTAAATTATACAAGAATCATATATATTCTTATTATATCATATATGATCTTTTAACATTTCTTTGTTAACAATATCTTAGATTTATCGTTGTTTCGGGTGTTAACTTACTCGTTTTCTTTTATATGTTGTGTTACGTCAGTCGTGTTTTTCATGGATAGGTTGTATCTTATTCATATCCAGAATGATATCATGTCCTTAAACATTATTTTTAAATCATCAAATGATAATTATACTTGAATGGATACGACGGAGAATGAAACTCATCGCGTTCGTGGAGACGGTAGTCCGTACGTAGGCACGAGCGACAATATCATTATTTTGATATTAAAATAATATATAATTGGATAGTATATCATATATACAGAATCATTATCATGTTATATTTATTATTTAAATGAATTACATATCATTATTATACCCATCTAAATAATAATATATTGAATAACAATTACACCACGACGTGGAGACGGTAAGCCGTACGTACGCACGTATGGTGACATGTCATTCAAATGATGGGTAGAATACTGAATATGGTTGTTCCATATTTATAATAACATCACATTATATAGAATATACTGGAGTTATAATTTTATAATTGAAATAATAAACAAAGAGGGAGTGGAAGAAGAAAGAAACTTGAAAGAGGGTGATGAAAATGTTACCTCTTCTTCGGGTTCTTCCGTTTGATTTGATCAAAAGGACTCCTTAGGATGGCTTTATGACTAAATTAAAGCTTCTAGGATGAAGGGAGAGAAGTTGGGAGAGTATTTGGGCAGAGTTTTGCTGAACCAAAAGTCTTGGAAGTGTGAATAAGGTGGTAGAGGTGGGGGCCTTTTATAAGAGGAGAGGAGGGGCTCTTTTGGAAAGATTGAAATGTTACATTATTATACAATGCTTTTCGGATTCTAAAGGTCCCAAACTTATATAATTCGTGGATAAGGTGATAAGGGTTCGAAATCCCCTCAACCAATAGGCTTTGGACAAGTGTAAGCCTTGGATTTTGCATTATCTTCTCATTTTATTTAAATCGTTAAATAATGAGGTCATCGCTGCATCATAATGATGTCATAAATAATTTAATTTATTTAATGTCTAAAAATTATAAAAAAAAAATACTATGATGTAGGAAATATTTTTAGATTTCTAATTAATATTTATAGTCAATATTTGGATCTGTGTAACCCCACTTAAAAACTGTTTTAGTAAAACAACTCATGTTTGTGTCAATTTAATTTTAACATTAAATAAATATATATTAATGTCATTTTCCAACTAAAGTGGCTCCATGGGGTCCCCAAGTTGACCCATGGGTTTTCTTGGTCGTCCATTACTCATCCAATAGGAGTAGGACAAGTGTCAAGCTCATCTCATATTATTAAAACATTATTTTTATCTTAAACTACACTAATCACCTCTAATCGCGATTAAGAACTTAAAAGTTACTATTCACCAAAAAATTATTTTAATCTCATTGAACCAAATTTTAATTCTTAATGACAACCATGTATGTCGGATTTTTGAAAATCAAATCACATAAGTGGTAATATTTCATTCTAACGAAAAATCAGTTTTTAACAACCACTTAGTGGTTTCACTATTCATCAAAAATTGAAGTTTTTCAGAATAAGGCCAAAATTTCACCCTAAGCTATAATTGATATTCCGAATTAAAAAATGATGTATATTTGACAAAATTCCAAACATATAAGTTGTATTAATTAATTTTATAATTAATTCCTGCTGTTACAACAAATAGCGTGTTTTTAAGAAACAATTTATATCAAAAGATTGGCAATTGTTTATGTCCAATTTCAATGTTAAATTAATTATAATGACCACCATTGGATAAAATGGAAAAATATATTCTAATTATACTTTAAAACCACTAAATATTATAATTTATCACTATAAATTATTTTGATTAAAAATGTTGTTTTTAAGTATTTTTCACTATTCATAAAATTTTAGAAGTTCTCAGAAAAATACCAAAAATTCAACATAGGCTAATTTCAATACTCTGAATCCAAAAATGAAGTCCATTTTGATAAATAAAATTTATAAAATTTCAAAAAGTAGGTATTACTATTCAAAACGGCTAGTTTAGTTAGTTGTGGTGTGTGTTAGAGCTCGAGGTTGCGTACAACACACGCTATTGCATTATTCGAAGGGAAACGTACAGTGGAAGCTTGGGGTGTTACATATGGAGTCATTATTGAACAACTAAAAATTTATTATTTTTATATGGAATCTTATATGAGAGAGAGAAATCCGTAAAGATGTTCAGGTAATAATAATAACAGAAAATATGTTCCAAAAAATGTTTCAAGGATGTGGAAAGGAACACATTAGAAAAAGATTCAATGGTATGGAAATATTCTATAGATGTGGAAATAAAGTTCATAAAGAAAGAACCTATCATGGAAAAAGGATGCATCCAGTTGAATCTAGGAATGGGAAAGAAGTAATGTTTGAGTGATCAATTGATTGTTTTAAATGTGGTCTGAATTGTCATTATACAAATAGATTTCCTACGAAGATGATTCCAAAATGGGATCACCAAGATCATACAAATTTTTTTTACCAATACCTACTACATTTCCGATAGAGGATAATCAAACTGAAAATAACCAATGAAAGATATAGATTATTTATTAATATATGTTTTTATATTATTGAATATTAGGATATAATTCATGGTTTTTTTGTATGAAATAAGTTTTTCATCATAAGTTGTAAAGGAATTGTTAATGTATCATGAAAAATATTGAATTATTATGAAGTCAACATATATGGGATTAAAGTGTTATGTTAGATTTTAGGATGGTGAAATGATATAAATTATTAAGGCTCTTTTGATGATGGGATTACATTGGAAGACATTTTAGAGTATGTGTAACCCTGATGTTTGATATATGAAAATTTTATTCAATGAGTAATTATATGTTCTATTGTGGATATAGTTATAAAGAACTATTTGGGTTTTTATGATCCTTGTATTTGAGAAAATTATAGGTTAATACATTTTGGGATGCAAAATGAAAGCTATTAGATAACCTTTGTGGTGAAAATATGATTTGGTTATTTTTGATGAATTTATCTATTTTTGGTAATGTTATAAAATTATATAGTATTTGAAAATGGAAAACACGTAAACCGCGTGACATCCCATCTCGTTGAACAGAACTACATGAATCGAACCCACAACCAATGTGTAACTGGGATTTATCACCTACCACTGGACTTCGTGAAGTCCCTTGCTAGTATGACTAATCGTTTTTACTTAGATGATTTTATTAATCAATAATAAGTTTATTTTGGATTATATATGGAAATTATTAACCTATCATAGAGAATATGTGATTTTTAATTAACATTAGCGTGAGACATTAAGAGTATTCGATGTTTTTGGAGATAAATGTTAAGATTTTTGTGGAAGACTATGTGATCAATTACTTCTGAAATTTTGGGTTTCAATCATAGTTTGGGTTACATTGATAATTTTATGGATAGTTGTGTATGGAATGGTATTTTTTGAAATTTGGGTATTGTTAGAAAATTTTTGGATATTAAGAGTTCTTTTTCTTTATGTAAAATTTTATCCTTTTTGGGGTATGTTTGATCTTATACCAAACATTTTGGTTTTGGTAAATGTCATAAGGCGGGGGAAATATATAGTTCATATCTTATAGATTATGTGATACTCATGATGACTATTCTAGCACTTTTAATGTGACCATGTGAGTTTGAATACTCATTGTTTGGAGAAAAGATGTGTTTGTGATAGAAATTTAGTAAATGATGAAAGTCTACAGGACATGTAAGTATGTTTCCTTATGTTTTTAGTTAATCTCATAAATAAATTTTCAATTTTCTGAAAAGTAACATAACACAAAAACTTTTTCTATTATCTTTTCCTATTGGGGAATCAAATACCGTTTAACCCATCACTTGTTTGTGATTTTTGGGTGGTTAACTTTCTCTTAATCATGTTTTCTATCACTCTCCATCAGCAATTAACCATTTCTTCTCCCTTCCATATCCATGTTTCCCTATATGGAATCTTAGTATGGGGTATCTTGGGTGACCTTTGTATTTCTATTTCTTTCTTTTAATAGTTTTACTAACTTTTTTCAGATGTGGGACTTTTAATGAAGTTTTGAAGCTCAGTTTTAACATTGTGAGGACACAATTCCTAAAAGGGGGAAGGGTGTAACGTCCCAAGTAAATAAATAACACGAAATTTTTAAAATTTATAAATATTTTTGAATTAAATATTAATTTTTCTATTAAGGGGATTTTATGTTCAAAGGTGTACCTAATACGCAACAACGAGTTTCTTGGAAATATTACATTGCACACTAATAATATAATAATATTATATTAAATGGTAGTTAACACATAGATTTTATATTTTTGGGAATGAATAGAACTAACTACATTATGATTATACATGTTCTTTAAGTTTTTAAAATTTATCAAATAAATGATATAGGCATAAAATGTAAATGAATCTTATTTTAAGCATAAATACTCTAATATTCCTTAAAAGGTCGATTTACCACCTTTTGATGTTGAACCCTCTTTAAATCTAGTTATAGTTGCTTTTATATGTTCTTTCGGACACAATAATATTTTTCTTTAGAATCATGACATTAAGATTTACTTTGGGTAAATTTTTGATATTTTCTGATAAAATTCATTTTTTGATGTATGGTGAAAAATATTGTATTATAATTCAAAAGTTCCATCTAATATAATTTATTTATATGATTAGATTATATTTTTAATTGAGATTAAATTGTAATTTTATATTATGTTTTTACCATTTCATTTAATTTTGGTCATTGAAGTTAATTTCACTTTGTAATTGGGCAAAAACTACTATCAATCTTTTGATAGTTATTGTTTCTTAAAAACATGCTATTTGGTTTGAGAACGAGAATTAATTTAAAATTAATTAATGCAACATCTATGTTTTGAATTTTGTAAAATATACATCATTTCCTAATTTAGAATATCAAATATAGCTTAGGCTGAGTTTTTTGTATTTTTCTGAAAAACATCAATTTTTGAAGAATAGTGAATCCACTAAGTAGTAGTTAAAAAACTAACTTTTTCATATAAATTAATATTTTACCACTTCTGTGAATTTAATTTTGAAAATCTAAAATACATTGTTTCTATTAGTAATTAAAATTATATTCAATTAGATGAAATTAATTTTTTGGTGACTGGATACTTTTAACATTTATTTACAGCAGTAAAAGATAAATAAGGTAATTCAAGGTAAAAAGAATATTAAAATATTGAAATAGTACCTTTAAAATTTTCCTAACCTTATTGGATGAGTCATGGTCAACCATGGGCATCCTTGGGTCGATTTTGGGACCCCATGGAGCCACTTGGGAGTGATAATGACACTTTATTTTAATTAACATAATGTAATTGAAAAATTAACATAAACAAATATCTTATAGTAAATTAAATTATTACCTGGGGTTATATAAGTTATATTTTCAACTAAAAATATTAAATGGAAATATAACTATATTTCCCACATTATGGTATTTATTTTATATTTTTTATACAACAAATAAATTTATTTATTTATGACATAATAATGATGCATTATTTACCTCATTAATAAATGATTTAAATTAATCAGATTATAATTATTAAACAAATATACAAAAATTGACCAATTTTTATTGGATGATTTTATTTAGAACTTGAGTCATCTTATATTAAACTTTAATGAGTATTTTATTTTTAGAAACTGAATATAAGTTTATAATAAAACAATATTTGCAAACTTTTTTAAAGAGCCCCTCCTCCCACTTATAAAATGACCTCACTTATAACCCATTCCACAAACCACTAAATCCCCTTCTATATTTGAAACCCTGTGCAAATAATCCTAAAAAAATAACCATATTCCTTCTAGAATCCTTACTTAGTATGAAGGTAGTTTAAGAAGTCCTTTTGGTTCAAATCAAAGTGAGATACCCAAATTAAATGTAACAATTTTTATTAAATTCATTCCTTTTATTTTACTTATACAACCCAAAAAATATTTTCATTACATTTTTTATAACATAAATAGTGTCTCCAATATACTAGTATGTTTTTATTATAATTATTTGAACTAAACATACACACACCTCCACCTAATTGGTAATGTACATATTGTTTCTGTGGATTGAAAACTCATGCCTCACGAAATGATGATTGTTAAATTATATCCTACCGCATATCATGGTGGCCATTACGATAGAAATTTATTTATATATGATATATATTATGTTAATGATTTCTTTATGATTGTTTATTTTTCTTCTATGTCATACCTTTATGGTTTCCATTATGTGTAAACGTGATAATTTCATATGAGGAAGTGCAGAATATCTCCCCTCAAATTGATATGAATCCTTAATTCCATATGTGGGATTTATAAAGGATGTAGTTATTGATATTATATATTATATTATACTGTAATTATAATATAAAGGTATAATTAAGTTTTAATTCAATTAAAAGAATAAATATAAATGAAAGTAGCGTCCATTCGTACGTACATCTTACAGTCTACATGAATGGTGCATTTCATTTGTTACCACCAAATGTTATGTACAATTATAAATATATGTATACACTGGATATATATGATATATATTGTATCTAAATCATGAATATAATTCTGGATATAATAAACTTTTGACAATGTGAACAACTTGTAATTATAATATATCTATTTTACTCAAGTAACAAATATCGACAAAACAACTTTTATTAACTTAAATGATTAAAAAATGATTATAACCTGGTACTAAGTGATATAAAAGGAATAATAAAATTGAAAAAAGTTCTTAATAATGTATAAATTAAATTATGTTTATTATTGAAGAAGAACAAGGAACAAACATGTAAAGTCAGACATGAGGTAAGGGGTTTGTAATCTAACTTTTAATTCCGTTAGATTTCCATTGTTCACAACAAATTTTTTTCATGTGGTTTATTGTGTACTGTCATTTGGTATATACTATCATTCTTGTATTTATATTCAAGTTATTATGTGAATAATTTGGTTATTATAATATTTTGGTCATACGACTAGATTGATTACAACGAGGTAAGGTATTTTCATCTCACTTTTATTCCTGTTAGATTCATGCTATATTTTCCACTATTTCCTTTTGTATGGTGTATATACTGGCCATGATTTTACTCATTGTGTAATATAATCTAATTTATTGGTACTAAAATCGTTATTTTATGATCCTTCTTTCATGGGGTGTATGTTTCAAAAGTTTCCAAATTTGTAAGGGAACCTCTCACCCTCCACTTTTTAAAAGACTTAAGTTTGTTATATCTTTTAATTTACATCTTATTATGTTGGGTTATATTATTCTATATCGTTATTATTGTAAATTTTATGTTCAAGTAATTAGACACCCTTTTCTCTCTAATCAAGTCATTTTCTGAATTTTAAAGTGATGTTGTTAGGCTTCTGAATTTCTCTATGGTAACTTCTTAACCCAATTTCAATTATTTAGGTTAAACATTAACTTTTTGACTATGTCGTGATTTGAATATGTGTGAACGACCTAAAATTATTTTACATTGAATATCCAATCATATTGAGTGTATTTATTTTTTTTAAACATAATAATGTAATTAATTTATCGTTAATCTAAGGATACCGTCCTTAAGAGGGATTTCATCTCAATTTACATTCCATTGAGAATTTTTTTTTGTTATGTGCCAATCCACTTTTATGTGGTGTATATTATGTCATCTGGAATATTATATCATGAATACCTTGATTCTCATGTTGTTATAATGTTTTGATTAAATTTTATTCCTTTATTATTTGTATTCAAGAATCTCTATTAGGTTAATAACTCCTTAACTAAAATATTGTTTTAAAGATTAATTATTATAAATATTTATCATTAATGTCCTTGTTTTAAAAATGGTTTTACGGATTAATTTATATGAACATTAATATTTTTAAATTTTAATTCCATTAAAATATTCAAAGTTGTATGGGACACACAGATTCAAAAATCAATTTAATAAATGTTTTAAATGGTTTTGTAAATGGTTTGACAAAGCATTGTTTATTTCAAAATCAGGATATGATATATTGTGATTGGATTGAGGAAATGTTATTTTCCTTTAATCATGTGTTATGTGTTATGATTATGTTTTGGTTATTGGGCATTGTTTATTTATATGTGTGGTTCTGTGATAAAACTTGGGTGGGTGATCCCGATATAGCTCTCCAATGCAATGTGTAACATGACGGAGATAAACTTTAATGTTTCTTCTAATAGTTTTAGGGGATATACTGTTATGGGTATTCCAAATTTGACTCCCTATGTAGTTGTGATAGATAAAATGTAATTTCTTTAATGAATTCCATATGTTACATTTATAATTTATGATTTGTGTGTTTTATTCATAAATCATATAATTTCTTAAGGTATGTTATGATTGAAAAGTCTGGATTCATTGATTTGTATTTATTTATGGGATAATGATTCTCTTCATTGTTTTATAATCCTTACTGTGGTTTTTATAATCATCCTGAGTTTTGAAATATTTTTCAAAAGATATAAAGATGAATAGGGTCTATGTTGAGATCAAGAAAAATTCATTCAATCTGAAACATGGAACTAGCCTTGTTTTTTAAGTGTTTTTATTTTATAAAAAATGGATACTGGGTAGTAGTGTCTACATGTAATATTCAAGTATTTATGTAATAGTTATGGACTAATTATCTAAAACTCAAAAACTGAAAAGATCCTCACTATGAATTCGTGACATAATTAAAGATTATGTAATGTTTAAGGTCGGGTCTTTACATTGATAATGAAATTGAGAATAAATATTTTTCATCCACGAAGGCTATAAATTGTCACCAATCGGACGATGATTTCATTTTTAAGATAAAATAATGGGAGAAAAGGGAGTGTGAGTAAGGACAATCCATTAACATTATATCATTTTAGTATATATATGATACACTATTTATCATGATCATATGGACTTAAGAGGTAATGAGAGAATAATAATGGGAATAACATAAAAAGAAACAAGAAGGAAACAGAATAGGATTTTACCACTTGAATACTCCTCCTTGAGATACCCATTAATAGGTTTGGTTTTTGTATTTTCTAAGTCCAAGATGATACTAGTCACAAATATAGAGGATTTGGTAGATTATTGGGAATAAATTTTAAAATATTAAAAATATTAGATTTGGAAAGAGATGGTGTGGTGATGTGGTATTTATGTTGGAGGATGGGGTGTTTTCTCATTATTTTATTCATTATATTATTATTTCCCTCAATAAAAAACTATTTTTGATTATTGTGACTAAATAAAGTAATATTGGTATGATAGTTCATACCAACGGTTCTTATATAATATAAAAATCAGTTATTACTCAATAAATTTGGTATTTATAATTTATCGTAAGCTATCTTATTTTATTATTCATAAGAAATTCATGTATTTTTGAAAAAATATAAAAATTTCTCCCTAAAAATTTATCGATATGTAGAATAAAAAATGAAGTCCATTTTATGAAAATAATTTCGTAAATATGATAAATTTAATTTTTAATTCAAAAAATCATTTACAAAAAAAAATACTATTTTAAAAATTATAACGGATTTTATAGCATTCATGATCATTAAAAAATGCTTAATTAAATTCTCTTAAAATCATAATAAAGAAATATTTATTTATGAATAAATTTTATGGAAATTAATTTTCATTTATTTTCTTTATTAATTATAAAATTGTAATTAACTATTTATGAAATCCAAAATTAATATCACTTAATTAAACATTTTAAAAAAAAATCATTTACCTATACTATGATATAATTACTTTATTTTTTCATTTATAAGATTAGTCAAATTTATTTATTCATTAATGGTTGATGTTACCATTTATTAGTTTGATTTACTATTAATATGGGTCATATTACTATTCCTAAGGTTATGTTACTATTTCCTCTATATAGGTTTCTTAAATTATAGAAATATGTTTTGTTTCATTAATTCTCCATTTATGATGTTTGAATTCTTTTCTATATGATATTTTATGTGATATATTCTATATTAATTAACATAATACTTTAAATTTCATTGATAGAGTTTTGGTTCATTACATTCTCCCATCCTACAAAAATTTCATACCTAATATCTAAAACATTTTCACCCCACAAAATGATTTGGTTAGTTATTCATCGTAAGATATTTAGTCTCCCACATCACCTCATAAATCTTATTATTTTAAAAAATCCCCTTTAAAAGTTGTCTCATAATATTTCTCAACTCTTGTTCTTTAATGTATTATGTCTATATATTCTCTTCATAGTATGATAATTCAGGTTCCAATTCAATTCCTTCAGAATGGAATACATGAGTTGAGAATGGAATATGCTTCCAGAACATGGAGATGTGTAACACATTGAATACATTGGAAAGGCTAAGAGTCATTTCCAAAAAAAAACAATACATGAATCCAATTATCTTCATAAATTAAGAATGACCAATGTACCAGGGACATAGTTTCCTATTCCTCCCAAAACTTATAACACCTTTCCATGGAGACACATTCAAGAAAACAAGACCTCCAACAAGATGTTCCAAGTCCAACAATTGATTATTGGAATATATATTTTTATTACATTCAGATAATTTTATATTGGTTTGAATATTATTTACCTTCACTATTGTTTCCTCCACAAGTTTCATTCCTATAATATTCCTTTGACCAACATCAACCCAACATGTGGTGTACATAATCTCTTTCCATACAATTCATTCTATGGTTCTATTTGAATATTACGATGAAAACAATTATTGTAGGAAAAAACTACCAAAGGTACATATTTATCTCACATACATTTAATATTGCGTAATTATGATCATAATATGTATTATAATGTTTTAATTTTCCATTCAAACTTCTCTTTATTTTGAGTGTGATAATTATTACTCATAAAAAGTTCTGTATCAAACAATTTTGGATGTTCTTTCCAAAATTTCGATGTAAATCATGGACCATGATTAGAAACAACATATAGAAGTTCTGTTTGATTTCTTAAAACATCATAAATATAGGTTCATGTAATGATCTATTCTTTAATATCCACTATTATAGCCAGGAAATGATAAAATTTTATATATCGATCAACAATCACCCATATCACATCATTCTTTCATGTAATTTGTGGTAATCCTTTGAAAAAATAAAAAACCATTGTTATCCCTTTCCTTGTAGGAATAGTCATGTTTTTTATGAAACCTATACGATTTTGTCTTTCAGCATTCAGCTATTGATAAACTAAACAACTAGATTCATAGTTAACAATTTCTTACTACACATTAAACAACTTTAATTCTTCTGTTGGATATGTATACATATTAGTTATTCCAAGGAGTATAGAGAAATATTATCTATAAGAATCATCCAATAACTCCCACTTTAGTTCTTTTATTGATGTAATACATTGTATCCCCCTAATTTTCATAAAGAAATACTCACCAACAGATTCTGGAAAAATCCCATCATTCATAGTTCTAACATTTTTCTAAAAATTATCATCATCACATTTACAACATTTAATTATTACTAACAAATACGGTTGGTAAACTAGTTAAAAATCATTGATTTATCACCTTCATTATTAATTACCATCTCCATATTTTCAATATCCATGTATAAAGGGTCCTTATCAATCCTAGTTTTGTTCAAAAATCCAAAATCTTTCATACATTATTCACCTGATTCCATATTATCCTTATCAGGTTTGTAGTGTATTGAACAATCATAATTCCTAAGTAGTTCAATACATTACATTTTCCTCCTATTGAGGTTTTCTTTTAAGAAGATATATTTTAATCTATTTTAATCTCTTTATATCTGAAATCCATAACCATATAGATAATGTATCCATATTTTTAGAGAAATCGTTAGAGAAGCTGTCACAATATAATGTTTTGGATTGTTTTATTCTTGAATTATTAGCTGCCTTGATCGATAGGAAATAACATTTTCATTATTCATAAGGACACACATATTTCCTTCCTTTGACACATCACTATATATCAATAATCCAATGTTTCTTGATGGTTGAGTAATGATTTAAGAATTAAATAATATTATATTCAATTAAACAAAACATTATTCACATTCTGTTAGACATACCAACACAACCTCTTTAAAAATACACTTTTTCAACGGGTTAGAAAAATGGATGGTGTTCTGAACAAAATGATTAAAATAAAATATGAAACCGAAAAAAATGTACCCTGGGTATGTTCATTGGTGATGTTAATTCATAAACCTCCTTTTTTATTCAAAGGATCAACTAATATTCCACCAATTGACACCATATAACCAAAAAATAAACTTATTGAATCCCAAATTCACACTTTCTAAACATCCCATAGATTTCATTTCATCTATTATTCTTCAAAAAAATACTAATTTAATTCTCATCATCTTTTTAGATTTTAGTGTATGATAATATATCATTAATAATTACCACAAAAAGTAAATAATATATTCCTTGAAAAATTTATCGTTATATCTTTGAAAATGGAGGGTTAACTAGTAATCTCAAAGGGCATTACTATAAAATTTCAATGCACATAACTAGTTTGAAACGCTATCCTTGGTATATCTTCCTTCTCACATGAAAATTACAACATCCAGATCGAAGGTTAATCTTAAAAAAAATATTGATCTATATGATGTTGATTGAATAAATCATATATATATGGAGAAGGTGACACTGGATATTTATTGAAATAACATTTATTTCACTATAGTTAATGCATAGCCTCAAGGATCCATCATTCTTCTAGGAAAAGAGAATAGGGTTTTCTTATGGATAAAAACTAGGGTGGATAAATCTCTGTCACTCAATTACTCTTGATGTTTTTTCATATTTAGTAACTCCACTATGGAAATTCTATAAGGATTATTTGATATAGGGATTGAAAAAATAATTAAATCAATATAACACTCAATTTCTCACTCTGGATGATGTATAGGTAAATCCTCTGAAAATGAATCAATATATTCTTTCAAAGTAGGTCTATCTTCAATTTGAAGTTTTAAAGATAATGTTTTTTATTCATTCCCATGGATTTCATTTATTATTTCTACTATAGAGGATCTAGATGAGAATTATATGGTGATATTTCTACTATAGTGATATGGTATTCAACAACAACCTCAGATATCATAATTTCCTTCTTCTAACAATAGATTTTCGCAGCACTTTTGGAATGACAATCCATAGTGAGGATTATGTCAACTTCAACAAAATTTATGATGATATATTCATTAGACAATTCATTTTTATATTCCATAATGGGATCTTTTAGAAACTTATTTTTTAAAATGGAATACATTAGATGTTTATAGTTACAATTCCTTTGAAAAGGAGAATTTGAAAAATCAAATTTTTTTCAAACTAGAAAGTTATAATTTATTGTGATGATAAAAAATCAAATAAATCTTTAGGAAAATTTGATGATATGATTAATGTACCCACAACCACATCATTAGTAACATCAAATCTGATGTTTTGATCACATAATATTATCCTTTATCCTAGAGCCTTTTCATATGAATGTTTTCATTGATGATTTCAAAAATCATTTTCATATTGAACCATCATCGTATAATTGTAGAATTGAACCTTGGTAGAATATTTATTTCCCTTATAATCAAGGTAATGGGGGAACTTTTCTACACAATTTTAACAGACACATTTTCCTTTTATGTAGGCTCTATGGTATTTCCTTACACAAGTATCACCTATTGGAAAACATCCTTTTTTATTATATCCGTTATCCATTGTTTATTCCACCTCCCGCACCTTCCATTAATTTCTCCAAAATTCATAGGATGTAGAGAATTATTCATTTTTATTGATATAATAGGATATAATACCTTTATATTAAAAGAATCTTTAGGAAACCATTGACCATCATATGAATGGTTTTAAACCATCAAATAATAGATAAATCTTACACATTAGATAACAAATGAACTTTTCATCATTCTCTACTAGCCTTGTTATGTTGTATTCCTACATGTAATAAATTTTATCCTTATTTTCCCTTCAATTAATCAATTTTTTTCCACAATTTCTTGTTCATTGCAAGGAAAATAATTTTCATGGAAAATTTCCTTAAATTATATCCATTCCATATTTTTAATTTCTTCTTACTCCTTTGTGGTTTTGTTTATTGACTTCCATTGATCTACATCTACCAATAGATGATAAAAATACATGGAAACCTTATCCATACCATTAATCCTAAAAGAGAGAAATATATTCTCTAAGGAAGTTATCCACTGCTTAAATACAAATGGGATTGTAGACCCATAAAAGGAAGGATTTTTTTGTCGCAAAAAGTGATCTAACATTTATCTTTTACATTTTGGATTTGGATTCTATATATGGGTAAGGTTATTGCTCATAACCTGAGATAGTTGTCCTAGTTTAGTAAGATGTTTCTCAATAATAGTTTTTTTCCCTAATACTTACATCATTATCTTTCTTTAGAGGACAATACCTACATCGTATATGCATGTAAATATGGTTTCCATTCCTTCAATTGGGTTCCGTTTCTAAATAATATAATACACTAGATTATGATGTGTATCTTAATTTTTAATCTCAATCGTGTAATAATCATAACCTAAAATGACTATTTATGCATAACTAATCAAATAATTCTAATCATGGTTTCATTGAGTTCATATAAATTTTAAATACTTCATAATGGGTTTTAATTAAAATTTGACTAATCCTAAGAATACCTCCTAGGAGAGTCAAACTAGGTGTGTAGTAATGACCACTTTCTGGTACCAGGTTTCAACGAGTCTTGCCCATAACACCTTATTAGAGCTATTGTGCCTAGTTATATTAGATCTAGAGACACATCCCCTTGTAGCTTCTAGAAAGGAATATGTTACTTGGAAGTTCACATAAACTTAACCTTTCTAAAAATATGAGGTATTTTTCTATTTTTATCTTCAATGAATATCTATATTTTATGTTCCCTAATCTATTTTTTTCTAAATCTTGTTTCTAAGAATTATACTAAAGATCCTTTGATACCAACTTTAATGACCCTGACCATATTAGATCGAATTAGATTACCTAATTCATTACATTTTTAGGATTAAAAGGAAGTTGTATCACAAATGAACAAATAGTTTTTTACTTTTGAAAAAATATAGACAAATTTAAGAATTACATTAAAACATAAAAGGAAATAAAAAATATATATTTCATTAGAAACATACTTAATTCCAATATTATACCTCTGGTAATTCATAATAATCAGCTCCACGTCTTTTGGAAAAATAAAACATAATAACAAGGCGAGCTCTAGAGCACAATATTGGTATTTAATAAAATATATGTTATCATAAGCAGAATCATTATGCATGATGAAT
The DNA here is from genome assembly GCA_963277665.1 of Viscum album. Lineage (NCBI taxonomy): Eukaryota > Viridiplantae > Streptophyta > Magnoliopsida > Santalales > Viscaceae > Viscum > Viscum album. The sequence goes on from OY728164.1 coordinate 1,489,172,519, forward strand.
ACAAAAATGGATGACATTAAAAATAAATTTTAGCATAATATGGTAGGAATGAAATATGATTAAATAATTCCATATAACTGATCATTGGAGAATTGAAAATAGTCATGGATATTCTAATATTAATATATTACATTTTTTATCAATTACTAATATCACAATGAGGGAATTCATAATTTCATACATCTGAAACATATTGTTAAGGCCTTGGCCAAGACGTCTGAAAATACTATGTTGTGACCTTGGCCAAAACATAATTCTATCTTGTCTCATAATACCTACTAATACATCAAAGGGATAGGGCGGGCCCACCCATCACATGATAAGTTTAATGATTTATTTATATGAATGTGAATAGGTATAAAAAATAGAATCATATTAAATGTAAATAAAATTCTCCAATCAATAATCATAATCACTAACCAATCTGAGTAGCATGTTGAATGATATCAAGATAGACTATACCAAATAAAACTAGAACCAAAACATTTAATAAAATATGGTTCATGATTATAGAAATATATATTAAAATTAACATTTAATGTAGTTTTTGAAATAGATTAATGTACCCCAACAAAATCATCAATGATTTCTTGAGAGAAATACTTCTTTTACTTTGTAAATAAGATTTATTTTGGGAATTGTTTTTTAATTTTTCATAATTGTTTGTATAAAACCAGCAGGGAAAAATATAGTTTATCATGAAAAAATATTTACTTATTAAATATAATGGTCTCATTAAAAATACAAGGGATGATACATTCAATAGGGTAAAAAATCGAGATGATCCCATTAATCTGGCATGCGTATCAAGAAAAATAGAAAGGGGAACCACGAAAAAATAAGTCTTTATTACAAAATAAAGGTGAAATGATATGAAAATATGACTTTAAAATATATACACATAAATTAGTAGATGTATTTAAAAACAATATAAATTAAATTGTCATACAGATGAAGAAATCATGACCCAAATTAAAATGGAGGGTTGGTAATAAAACCTTACCATATGTCATAATGTGTACAATTTATGAACTTAATATCATGTAAAATAAAATAAAATAAACAAATTAAATAATTAATAACCTCAAATACATGTATTTGTTTAATTATAATTTTATTACGTCTATTTATGTAATTTTTTTGAGTTATAAGTTATAATGTTATTGCTTGGGGGCATTCATTTCCTTAGGTATCACAATTGAAATAATTGTATATGTGTATTGAAGTTCATGTGGAATGGGTATAATTCACCAAAATTGAATTTATATAAAATTAATGAACCTATGTAATTATAAATAGATATATATATATATATTTATCATTTTTTTATATGGTATGAAGATGAAGCATTTGATAAGACATTTAGTGGAAATTGATTTCATTGTTATGGTGGTTATTGATTATATCAAACTAATTTTGTTTTGTAATTTATTATTATGTAAATATGTTTCATCCAAAACATAAGAAATGTTTTAAAAAAATATATTTCATATTTTATAAATTATTTTCTTTTCTTTACCAGACAATAATGATAAATTGATGAACAAAAATCAATCGTCCACGATGGTTGTAAATTGGCACCTCTCAGAATATAATTTGTTTTTTAAAATAAAAGAGAGAGAGAGGATGGATTATAGTTATATACATTACATTAACTAGATATAACTATAGTATATAGATGATACATGAGTTTTCATTGTCATTTTGACATAGAAGGTGATGATAAAATAATAAAAGAAAAGAACCAGAAATGAAACTGAAAGGAAAATGAAGAGGTTATGACCTCTTGAATGATCATCCTTGGGAACCGCCTTAAGAAGATTGATTTTGGTCTATTATTTTTAAAATGGCCACATAAAATAGTGGGAGAGGATTGAGAAGAATAGTATGCCAAATTATTACAAGGATCAAAGGCATAGAGGGGTTAGGAGAAGGAGTGGTGTGGGGTGGTAATTATAGTGGATGAGTGGGGTGATATCTCAATATTTTATTATTTTTATAAAGACAACATAAATTGTTGATTTATGTGACTAAATAAAATAATATATTCATGTTAGTATAATCCACTGGTATATACAGAATCCAAATATTACGTATCACTCAACAAATCATCAATTTATCATTTATCATATACTATAATATTTTATTATTCCAAAAAATTAATGTATTTTAGAAAAATCATATAAGTTCACCCTAACCATATGTTGACCTGTAGAATTAATAAATTAACTCCAATTTATGAAAATAATTTTCTAAAAAATGGAATTTAATATTTAATTAATATTATAATTTATATGAATAATACATTTTTTAAAATTAAAACTGATTTTATAACCATATGAAAATTGGTTATGGTCTAATTATATTATCCTAAAATTAGAATACAAATAATATTAATTGATGAATAAATTTTATGAAATTTAATTTAATTTTAAATATTTTTATTAAATGTAAAATTATAATTATATATTTATGAATTACAAAAATTGTCACGACCCATCCTCGGGGCCCGTGTCGTGACTACCCCAAGCCCGCCTTCCATAGGCCAGGGGCTGGCGACTAGAACCAAAGGCGAAAAATCCCGATAACTGGGAAGGCATTGCCTTTATTAAAGAAAACAAGCACCACAGAGTATAAGCGAAAGCAAAACACTAAGTACAAAAGAAAAGCTGAAAAGTAAATGGGCCAGAATACAAACCCAAAAGAAAGTACGACTACAACCAAACAAAGTACAACAGCAAAAAGACAAACGGCTGGAAGAAGGAAGCAGCTCCTGGGTCGTCCTCCTCGGACCCTACCTGAAGGGTAGGTACAGATAGCGCAGCTCCTGGTCGTCCACCATGGATCCTACCTGAAGGGTAGGTACAGATAGCCTCCTCCATGCTCTCGTCCGTCAACCTCCTCAGTGAGTCGTCACGTCGTGTAGTCCACCTCTGGGTACTAACTCGTCGTGTAGTCCACCTCAGGGTACCGTCCAGTCCACGAACACTCGGCCTCCGTCAGCACTGCCTATCATCTGCAATCAACACAATGAGGTGCGGGCATAGCCCGTGCAGGGGTGAGTATAACGGTACTCAGTAGGGACCCCGAGACCCTCAAGGTCTCACTACACCAACAAGGATAACCACAACGAAAATCTCAACAGATAACCTCTAATTAGGTAGATGCCCATACATATACCTATGTTATCAAGTAACCCATCTCAATCATGAGGAAACACAAGGATTGTGAAATCAACGGATAACCACTACCCAGGTATATGCCCATACATATACCTAATTTAGCAAGTGACCCATCTCAACCATAAGGTAAACACAAGGTCAAAAGTCTCAGCTCAAACCAGGATTTTCATTATCGAAACCGTAACTGCTGAAGAGCTCCATCTCTGGAGTGTACAGTGGTCATGTCACAACTCCGAGGTACTGCTCACTAACCTAAGACTGCTGAAGTACTCCTCCTGTCGAGTACCACGGGTCAGCCACCCAGACACAGTAGTGCTTCTCGCCTAGGTATGTCACCCAAACATAGTAGTGCACACCCCCTAGTAGCCTGCTGAGGTACTCTCCAGACGAGTACCGCGGGTCTGCACTGTCACACAGGCAGTGCTCCGTCCGCCATGGGTCTGCACCTCAGAATGTAGTGCTCTGTCCACTAGTCTAGTCGACTCATTCCAAGTCGAGTCGGTCAAGCAGTCGTCAGGTCTCAGCCTGCTACATAGTCTCCGTACTTCGTACGCTCATCAATGGGAGGGTCCGCTCCACGAGCTATAGGTCGATACTCCAAGTATCTCAGAGTCCCACAAAGAAGTATCTCAAAGAACCGCCTCGTCATAGGGGTCTCAACAACACAGACGACACATCAATCGGACACGTGGTCTGTGAGTTACTAGCCCTTTCTTCTTAGGGGCCTGGTTGGTTTCATGAGCGAACCAACCCGGCCGTATCTCAACTGTACCTCGAACTCTCAAAGGGTATACTCATAGGGACCGTTTCTCATCGTGATCAACAACGCCGCTGACGGTTCGTCAAACGGACGTCCGGTCAGAAAGATATCTTCCTTTCCGTTCCAGGGGCCCGGTTGGATTTCAGGTGCAATCCAACCCAGCCACTATCCAACTGCATCCAAATCTCAGGGGAGGGATGCCAACAGTTCCGTATCGTCAACAGGAACACAACGCAACAGACGGCGCATCAATCGGATGTCTGGTCTGGAAGTTATTGGCTTTCTCGTTCCGGGGGCCCGGTTGTTTTTGAAGTTAAACCCAACCCGACCACACTCTGACGGTATCCAAACCTCGAGCGGAGTAAGCCTAAAGATCCGTCTCACTAAGAGAAATCCAACAAAGTCGACGGCACGTCATTCGGACGTCCGGAGCTCATGTTACGAGCGTTTCTGATCCGAGGGCCCGGTTGGTTTCGTGTACGAACCAACCCGGCCGAACACAAAGTTCTCCAAAACCATGAGTGCGATATACTGAAATGACCGTCTCGGTCCAAGGATAGTGTTGCCGCTTACGGTGAGTCGTTTGGAGGCACGTAGCCCATGTTACGGGCATTTGACAGAAAGTGGTCCGAAAACGGGGGGTCTGGGCCCAGGGTGACCCGACCCGACCCCCTGGGTCGGCCGAACCAGGTCGACCCGACCCGGCTGGTCCCGGCCCGGCCCTGTCCAGTCTGGTGCGGCTCGGACAGCGCGGCCGCGTAGACACGCAGACGGGGTGCGCGGATCCCCCGCCCTTCGCCGCTGATTGAGGCTGACGGTTCGCCGGCCGCCCCTTTTCCGGCGGCGTGCCGCCGCCGCCTTCCGCGTACCACCGGATGCGCTCCGGTGGTCCGTTATTCCTGCCGTCTTCGCCTATGGTCCCCCCGGGACCCCATCTTCACTGCGAAGTGATTCAAACGCCCAAACGGCCTACTTCGTCGTCACCCGTCAATCTGCATGTCAAAACGAAATGCGCCTTCTTCGTGGTTCTCTGGCGCGGCGTGCTGGTGCCGCACCCCTTCACCGCGGCTCTGCTCCGGCCGCGGTGCCATTGACTTCCTTCGACGCGGCGCGACGGCATCACGTTCTTGTTCGGCTTCTCGGCGTGGCGCGATGGCGTCGCGTAATACTACCGATCGATTCTCACGTGGTGCGACGACACCATGCCATCCCGTTACATCCATATTAGAAACAATATCAATAATGGAGGAGGGTCGGCCGTGTTTGGGCGGTCCGGCCCCCTCTCGTTAATCGATAACAACTGGTTGTAAAAGTCACGAAGGATGACAAGATAGAATTCACGAACAAAATAATTTAATAATAAACTTTAACATCATTCGGCATGAACGAACCATCCGCGGATCAACCTGGAATTGGTTGGTCCGCGCTCGTCGTTCGTTTCTCAGAAGATAAGAGAACACCAAAAAATAAATTCCCCTACCTCGATTCAGAAACGGTGCACGTCAATCGAATTGCGGATGACGAGCGTTGCGGAATTCAGGCGTCGTGGAATACGAACGTCGATTCCGTTGTCGTCGAGGTGCGTTCGAAGGGAAATCGTCGTTGGAAGAAGACGTCACTTTCTTCGGCGGAGTTGTTCTTCGTCGAAGGTGTTCTTCGCGTTCTTCATCGATGTTGAAGAATATGAAGACTTCAAACTTAGCCTTTTCTCTCCCAAGTCTCCATCACAAGAACAAATAACCCCAAAATAAAATAATCCTCCCACTTATTTTATTAACCCAATATAGGTTTTGAATTTCAAGAGTTTGAAAATTCAAAACCCACATTTAACTCACTTAAGTTATTATCATAAGATGTTATAAAATTAAGGAGGTGATAAGTTATCAAAACTTAAATGGGGGTTTTATAGGGGTTAGTAATGTTAAGGAATTTGAAGAGGTGGGGAGGGGTTCATGTGGGCCCCACCCTTTCAAATATCCACACATGGGAAGTTGGATGGATGTGGGCCCACTACCAACTTCCCATGGGAGAAGTTAACAAATTAAAATGAAATAAAATTGATTTAACAATTTTATTCACTTTTTTAATTAAACCCCAAAAATTAACTTCTCCTTTCGCACAAACCCAACTATGGTAATGGTTCTCTTAAGAGATTACCAGCGTTGCGAGTTCATCGGTGCAGTCGAATTTCAATTCCGAGCACCGGTTCAAAAGATAGAAATTCCTGCTTGCTCGTTCACTGAACGTACCTGAGCCAATCTTCGGAAATTAATTCCGGGCACCCCGGGCCTCGGAATCTGGCGCCGCCAGAAACTGCGTTCTTGTAAAATTCCAAAGAAAATTAAGAAAAATTTTCCTTGAAATTTCCAGGTCTTTACATTACTCCCACCTCTAGGCTTTATGTCCCCGTAAAGCTTCAACACAAACTAGAGTCACAAAAGTGGTACAGAGCACGCATCTGAGCCTTCTGTTCCCATGTGATTACCTGGAGGTTCCATACATCCAAAGAAAGTGCACCCGAGGAATCAATCGTCCTCATAGGATCTGCTCATGTCGATCCTTGATCGCCACTAGAACCTCCGTGGAAAACACCTCATTGCCATCGTCCAGCTTCTCATGGACGATGATATGTGAAGGGTCGAGCAAGTATCTCCTCGGTTGAGATACGTGGAAGTCATCATGCACCTGGTGCAACTGCGGTGAATGGGTCAAGTGGTAAACCACCCTGTCTACCCAGCTGAGGTCCTAAGATGGTCCGCTGAACCTCGGAGATAACATTCCGCCTTGGACACTTCTCCATAAACCTCGTCGAGGTGAGTCCCATATAAGGACGTGATCGTCATCCTCGAACTCCAGAGGTCTCCATTTTCTGTTAGAACTGGAACTCGAAACGACTTCTGCTATGTGGGTAAGGTTGACCGACTCAAGAGTGATCGGTCGTACCCTCCTGTGAAAGAGTTTATCCCGTGCTTCCTGGGGTTCCCTTTTCGCCGACCAAGGAAAACCCATCCCGACCTTTGCCTAAAACCGTCAATTTGAGTATGAACAGTTATTGCCCATTCCATACTCAAACTAACGTTGTAAGGACTCGATGATGTCACCAAGAGATTCCAACTGGATCTCTCGCCTCGAGGGTCTGACCACACCATCGGCATAAGTGTGATCATCGAGTATCCTCCCAAGGTATCTCCAGACGTGAGGGTCAAGTCCATGGCTTACCGAAACTCTAGGTTTGGAACAAGATTTGTGAAAGCAAGGAATGATTCATATCGACATCTGTTACTACAGCATCTAGTAGTGGACACAGACTGTCCCTTGAATCATTTCTAAAGCCATTGAGTCACACTCCTTGACCGCATGCAGCCGCACTCTTCCTCCGCCCTCCATCTCCCTGAGTCTGGCGGGAATAACTAAGGCGGGTGGTTGTACCATGATTGGATGTACACCACCTCATGCTGCTCTCCTAGATATGACTCCACGTCTGCTGCTTCGTAGACTCATCTCTCCTATATGCTTTCTCTTATTTAACATTTAACACGCCCGAGTCTCTAAGACTGGTACCGGTTTCCTGTTTCTTACTGCATTGTGCAGTCTTCATCCTCTCTTAGATGTCCTGGACCTCCTTTAGTCTCACAAGAGCTGCTATGATTTCTTCTTTGCCGATAAGAGAAACCTAGTCTCATCCCCTGGATGAACCACATTCGTTTCCTAATACAGTCAATCCTGACATGAATGACACATTCATGCCATGGATGGCGTCGTAAGGCCTCGACGCAACTACTAAGAGATCCAACTGTCACTCTCGCCTCCAAGGGTTGAGTCACTCTGTCGGCATCAGTGTGAGGTCACGGGGTCCCCTCCATTAGAAATATCGAAAGTGAGGGTCAAGTAAACAGTTTAACCGGGACCACTCACTATCAACCAAACAAAAGGACAAGAAAGAAAACATCTCAAAGATAAGTGTCTTTTTATTATTGCAGCTCATAGCTCATAGTACAAAGACACGAATACAATAACAACATGGAACTATAAGTACAAGAGATTTATCCACTAGTTCTTCTCCTTTCCACCTGCTCCTGGAGCTCTACTGCCTTGGTGGCATCTCCAAAGCCTGTGGATCAACTGTACAAGGAGTCTGACAGTCACTTGCCAGGTGAACCTTTCCGCCGCATGAGTAACACAACCAGCTTCTGGCACGGCAAGCTCTGTTTCCACCCTGTGTTCCCCACACCACCGGTCCTAAAACCCGAGATCATCCAACTGCTAGTCTGGTCCTCCTGGACCTCTGCATCATCTGTCTACAGCCCACAGATGACTCGGCTACTGATCGAAAAACACCCGGCAAAGGCAGAATCTCCTGTACACGCTCGAGGTGTAGAGCTACTGGCACAAACTCCACCCTGAATAAAGTCTCAAAGTCTTCCCATGAGAAGTTCATCTCATCGCAAAACTGGAACAAGTGGCTCCACCACCTGCCTGCAGTGCCTATAAGAGGCTGGTAGCAAAGATCACCATGAAGTCTGCCTGCATCCCCACTAGCCTGAAGACTCTCACCACAGCCTCCAGCCAAACCTCAGCCGCCTGTGGGTCCGTCTCTCCTCGGAACCTGGGTGTCCTCTGGCGCTGGAACTCGTGCAATGCACTCAAGCATCGTGCATCGCCTACTGCTGGGGCTGGTGGCATCGGTGGCCCAACATATGGTAGTACCGCTGGTGCCTCCGCTGGTGCCTCAACTGCAAGAGGGCCCTGCACCAAACCCTCGTCGCTCGACAGGCTATTAGCACGCACATCCCTCTAGGATCCAGCTGGTCATCCATGAAAAGGCATCCTGAAAGAAACATCGTGACACGGTCAAATGTTTATACCTGGTGAGCTGGCCTGGTTTGAGCTGTTTTAAGGGAAAACCTTTGAAAACACACACACAATCAGTGTTTTCGTGCACAAAGTCGGAAATCAGTTGTCAGGGTCCTGGTGTATGGATACGTCGGCCGCCTACACCAACACTAGACTCCCTGAACTGAAATCCACTCTCGGTACTCTTAACCCTATTGCTTCATAGAAAGAAAAATTCAGAGTCATAAGTTCTGCGGTAGAACCGAACTCCTCTGATACCAATTTTTCACGACCCATCCTCAGGGCCTGTTCCGTGACTACCCCAAGCCCGCCTTCCATAGGCCAGGGGCTGGCGACTAGCACCAATGGTGAAAAATCCTGATAACTGGGAAGGCATTGCCTTTATAAAAGAAAACAAGCACCACAGAGTACAAGCGGAAGCAAAACACTAAGTAAAAAAGAAAATCTAAAAAGTAAATGGGACAGAATACAAACCCAAAAGAAAGTACGACTACAACCGAAAAAAGTACAACAACAAAAAGACAAACTACTGGAAGAAGGAAGCAGCTCCTGGGTCGTCCTCCTCGGACCCTACCTGAAGGGTAGGTACAGATAGCGCATCTCCTGGTCGTCCACCATGGATCCTACCTCAAGGGTACGTACAGATTGACTCCTCCACGCTCTCGTTCGTCAACCTCCTCAGTGAGTCGTCACGTTGTGTAGTCCACCTCCGGGTACTGACTCGTCGTGTAGTCCACCTCCGGGTACCATCCAGTCCTCGAACACTCGGCCTCCGTTAGCACTGCCCGTCGTCTGCAACCAACACAACGAGGTGCATGCATAGCCCGTGCAGGGGTGAGTATAATGTTACTCAGTTGGGACCCCGAGACCCTCAAGGTCTCACTAAACCAACAGGGAAAACCACAAAGAAAATCTCAACAGATAACCTCTACTTAGGTATATGCCCATACATATACCTAAGTTATCAAGTAACCCATCTCAATCATGAGGAAACACAAGGATTGTGAAATCAACGGATAACCACTACCCAGGCATATGCCCATACATATACCTATGTTATCAAGTGACCCATCTCAATCATGAGGTAAACAGATGGTCAAAAGACTCATCTCAAACCAGGATTTTCATTATCGAAACTGTAACTTCTGAGGAGCTCCGTCTCTAGAGTGTACAGTGGTTCTGTCATGACTCTGAGGTACTACTCACTAACCTAAGAATACTAAAGTAATCCTCCTGTCGAGTACCACGGGTTAGCCACCCAGACACAATAGTGCTTCCCGCCGAGGTATGTCACCCAAACATAGTAGTGAACACCCCCTAGATGCCTGTTGAGGTACTTTCCGGACGAGTACCATGGGTCTGCACTGTCACACAGGTAGTGCTCCATCCGCCATGGGTCTGCACCTCAAAAAGTAGTGCTCCGTCCACTGGGCTAGTCGACTCACTCCAACTCGAGTCAGTCAAGTAGTCGTCAGGTCTCATCCAGCTACACGGTCTTCGTACTCTGCACGCTCATCACTAGGAGGGTCCTCTCCACGAGCTACAGGTCAATACTCCAAGTATCTCAAAGTCACACGAAGAAGTATATCAAAGAACCTCCTTGTCATAGGGGTCTCAACGCAACAGACGGCGCGTCAATCGGACGCGCGGTCTGTGAGTTACTAGCCCTTTCGTCTTAGGGGCCCGGTTGGTTTCATGAGCGAACCAACCCGGCCGTATCTCAGCTGTACCCCGAACTCTCATAGGGTATACTCATAGGGACCGTTTCTCATCGTGATCAACAACGCCGCTGACGGTTCGTCAAACGGACGTCCGGTCAGAAAGATATCAGCTTTTTCGTTCCAGGGGCCCGATTGGATTTCGGGTGCAATCCAACCCAGCCACTAACCAACTGCATCCAAATCTCGGGAGAGGGATGCCAAAAGTTCCGTATCATCAACAGGAACACAACGCAACAGACGGCGCGTCAATCGGATGCCCGGTCTGGAAGTTATTGGCTTTCTCGTTCTGGGGGCCCGGTTGTTTTTTAAGTTAAAATCAACCTGACCACACTCTGACGGTATCCAAACCTCGAGAGGAGTAAGCCAAATGATCCTTCTCACAAAGAGGAATCCAACAACGTCGACGGCACTTCATTCGGACGTCCGGAGCTCAAGTTACGAGTGTTTCCGCTCTGAGGGCCCGGTTGGTTTCGTGTACGAACCAACCCGGCCGAACCCAAAGTTCTCCGAAACCATGAGTACGATATACTGAAACGACCGTCTCGATCCAAGGATCGTTTTTCCGCTGACGGTGAGTCGTTTGGAGGCATGTAGCCCATGTTACGGTCATTTGACCGAAAGTGGTCCGAAAACGGGGGGTCTGGGCCCGGGGTGACCCGACCCGACCCCCCTGGGTCAGCCGAACCAGGTCGACCTGACCCGGCTGGGCCCGGCCCGGCCCTGTCCGGTCCGGCCCGACCGGCCGGCTGCGGCCCGGCCGGCGCGGCCGCGCGGACACGCGGGCGGGGCACGCGGATCCCCTGCCCTTCACCGCTGATTGCGGTCGATGGTTCGCCGGCCGCCCCTTTTCCGGCGGTGCGCCGCCGCCGCCTTCGGCAGACCACCAGACGCGCTCCGGTGGTCCTTTCTTCCTTCCGTCTTCGCCTATGGTCCCCCCGGGACCCCATCTTCACTGCGAAGTGATTCAAACGCCCAAACGGCCTGCTTCGTCGTCGCCCGTCAATCCGCATGTCAAAAGGAAATGCGTCGTCTTCGTGGTTCTCCGGCACGGCGTGCTGGCGCCGCGCCCCTTCACCGCGGCTCCGCTCCGGCAGCGGCGCCTTTGACTTCCTTCGACGCGGTGCGACGGCGTCGCGTTCTTGTTCGGCTTCTCACCGTGGCGAGACGGCGTCGCGTAATACTACCGAGCGATTCTCGCGTGGTGCGACGACACCACGCCATCCTGTTCCATCCATATTAGAAACAATATCAATAATGGAGGAGGGTCGACCGTGTTTGTGCGGTCCGGCCCCCTCTTGTTAATCGATATCAACTGGTTGTAAAAATTATGAAGGATGAAAAGATAGAATTCACGAACAAAATCATTTAATAATAAACTTTAACATCATTCCGCATGAACGAACGATCCGCAGATCAACCTGGAATTGGTTGGTCCGCGCTCGTCGTTCTTTTCTCAGAAGATAAGAGAACACCAAAAAATAAATTCCCCTACCTCGATTCAGAAACGGTGCATGTCAATCGAATTGCGGATGACGAGCGTCACGGAAGTCGGGCGTCGTGGAAAACGAACGGCGATTCTGTTGTCGTCGAGGTGCGTTCGAAGGGAAAACGTCATTGGAAGAAGATGCCGCGTTCTTCGGCGGAGATGTTCTTCGTCGAAGGTCTTCTTCGCGTTCTTCGTCGATGTTGAAGAAGAAGAAGACTTCAAACTTAGCCTTTTCTCTCCCAAGTCTCCATCACAAGAAAAAATAACCCCAAAATAAAATAATCCTCCCACTTATTTTATTAACCCAATATAGGTTTTGAATTTCAAGAGTTTGAAAATTCAAAACCCACATTTGACTCACTTAAGTTATTAACATAAGATATCATAAAATTAAGGAGGTGATAAGTTATCAAAACATAAATGGGGGGTTTATAGGGGTTAGGAAAGTTAAGGAATTTGAAGAGGTGGGGAGGGGTTCGTGTGGGCCCCACCCTTTCAAATATCCACACATGGGAAGTTGGATGGATGTGGGCCCACTACCAACTTCTCATGGGAGTAGTTAACAACTTAACATGAAATAAAATTGATTTAACAATTTTATTCACTTTTTTAATTAAAACCCAAAAATTAACTTCTCCTCCCGCACAAACGCAACTACGGTAAAGGTTCTCTAAAGAGATTACCGGTGTTGCGAGTTCATCGGTGCAATCAGATTTCAATTCCGAGCACCGGTTCAAAAGATAGAAATTCTCACTCGCCCGTTCACTGAACGTACCCGAGCCAAACTTCGGAAATTAATTCCGGGCACACCGGGCCTCGGAATCAGGCGCCGTCAGAAACTGCGTTCTTGTAAAATTCCAAATAAAATTAAGAAAAAATTTTATTTGAAATTTCCGAGTCTTTACAAAATTATTAACACTTATTTTATCAATTTATAAAATATTCCATTACTTATAATGTGATATAGTTACATGATACATTCATTTATAAAATTCATAAATTTTATTTACTCTTTCATGGGTGATGTCATGAGTTAATAGTCCATTTTACTATTCATAAGTTCCATATTACAGTTACTACTGTTAAGTTACTATTACATCATTATAGGTTCCTTAACATATAGAAATAAATCTTATTTCATGCATCCTTCATTAAGGATGTTTGTATTATCTTATATAATTTATTTAATGTGATATATACTACATTGAATAAACATTATATGATAAATTTCATTGATAGAGTTCTAGGTCATTAGACTGGAGAAGTAGTAGCATGTTATAAAAAGATCCTTTCATGTATAGATTAACAATTTTCCCATCAATAAAATATAAGGACACGTGATTGTTTCTAGAGACATCTAGATATAAATTTTACCAAAGCTACTAGTAAATTAATGAAAAATAAATTAATTAAGTATCAATATAAGAAATTCACCTATTTTGGATATATTGAATGAGATATGGTTTTTATAGATTAACATCATCCAATGGGATATGTTGATCAATGGTGAAAACTCATACAAAATACTAATAAGGTGTAAGAGAAATAAAATATATGAAGGAAAATTATTTTATGCATTATTAATCAAAAAATGATTTCTATTAGAGTAGAGTGAAGATATGGAAGGGATATTTACCAATATTTTAAACAAAATATAAAACTACTATAGATTATGAGACTAAATATAGAAGATCAATGAGTCAAATTTTGAATTACATATAAAATCAAACAATAAAATTTGATCACATTCTTAATGAATTGAATCCATGTATTAAAATTCAATTAATCTCATAAATACAATAACAATAAGGGGAGATAGGGACAATTGGGAGGATTTTTGAAATATATTTATCAATGTATTATATTATTAAAGGAGGGAATGGGAAGTAGAGGATTACTGAAAATGATTTTGAAAGACAACTAGTAATAACAATAGAAGAAGGATTATAATTTTTAAAATAAGATAATTATGGGAAAAACATGTGGACAATTACATGAATGGATTGAGTATTAGTTATAATTGTAATTAAAATGAATATTAAGCACCTAAGAGTGATGGTAAGAGATATTATGTTGACATACAATGATTAATTATCAAGAATATGTGAGATTATTATTATCAATTCCTCAAAAAATAAAAAAATCCCTATCCAAATAAAATAAATGGGGAATGATTGTATTATCTATTGACTATAATAAAAGATGAATCACTAAATATTGTTATAGTATGTAATTTTAATAAAAACTAAATTTTTGATAATTCATTAATTTATTCAAATTCTATATTATATTTTACAAAATTTAATATTTTCAATAGTAAGGAATAATCCCATTTTTCTTTGAGGAAGGAAATTTTAGTTAAACACACTACAAATAAATTTAAATAAAATAAAACAATATTTCAATGTTATAATTTGTATTATTGGAATTAATCGATTTAAAAACCTAATTTTCATACAAATGGGTAACACTTAGAAAATTATTTGAATGAATTTTCCCTCAACATATAAAACAAAAATCTACCAATGAGAGAGATAGATTATAATATATGAGGACATCATAGAATGTATTTTTTAGATGAGATACCGAATTAAACTTTACTTTTACAGAAGAATGTCTAGTTACTTATGATAATTAAATTATTTTTAGAAGTATGTCTAGAAATATTAATAAAAGGGAATAAAAACCTATGAATTGAAGATGTATTGATTTTTCAAGACTAATTTAAAATATTTTGAAAGGAATAACCTTATTGTCAATATGATCATGATGCTTATTGCATTAATTATTTTATCCAAAAAAATTATCCCATATCCATGATAACTAAAATAATGAATGAAAATAAATTAATTGAATTAAAAAAATTATCTACAATATTTTTGTGATAATGGATTCATATTACATAGTTTATCACCATAGTCATCACCTTTTAATTTATAATGATGAAGGATTGGTGAGGAATGTTTTGAATTTATGATAATGTAACCAATGTAATTTCTAATAAGAACATGTATCCTTTTCCACCCAATGATGAACAATTTTATCTCTTTCAAGGTGGAAAATACTTCTCAAATATTTATTTTTAATCAAATTTTCATGATTTAAAATTTATGAATGGTTATATAACTAAAATGGATTTCCATATGAGTTATTAGAGTTATGAGTTCAAAATAAAGCCTTTTTTATTAAGAAATAAATCCTCAGTATTTATTGATATGAGAATGTGAGATTGTAAGGATTATTTTGATAAATTTAATATGGAATTTATTGATGATGTTTTTATACTATAGGATATAGGAATATTATGTGAATAATTTAATGATATTTATTGAAACAATAAGAGGGAATTATTTATAAATAAAATTAAAAAATCATGACTTTATTCTCGAACATGTTTGTTTTGTTGGGAATATTTTCTCTGAATATGTATTTTAAATTAACCCTTTAAAGAGTATGCTCATTTGATAATTTACAGAAAAAACTAATATTAATGAAATAAATAGTTTCAATGTTTTTATGGGTTATTATCAGTGGTTTTTTTAATTTTTTTCTCGAACATTGAACCTCAATGGTGGAATGGAAATTATATATAGTGGGTATTTTTGAATCAGTATAGTCATAAAAGATACTATTGTTAATTTTAATATTTATTATTTTCTAATTATCATAAAATTACCTTCTAGGATGTATTGAATCAATTATTTTCATAACTAATATAATAAAAACCCTTTTTTAAAAGTAAAGACATATGGGTTTGACCACCCTTATTATTTTACTAAGGCTAAAAAGTTGAACTATATTAATTATGTGTATTTATCATAATATTTTCAATGAAAATCCCATTTTATCAACCTTTCACTTGATTTCTCCTCCATTTGTCCAATCCTACCATCATTGGCCACTATGTTATTCCCTCAGTCACTATCACCGTTGTTTGATGTTCCAATTATCCTTTTTTTATGAGTTCTAGCATCTTTCTCTTCTACTCATTTTTTTCATAACTATTTTTTACCTTAGTAATAATATTTCTTTAAAATTTAATTTTATTATTTATTATAGAAATATTTTTCATTGTTCGTTATGATAAATATTTGATTTATGGTATTTATGTGATTTTTTTCCATTTATTAGTTATATTAAATGGGAAAATTAATTATTATTAAAGTTGATTTTAAAAATATATAGATGTAAATTATTTTATCTAAATAATTATTAGAATATTTTATTTTATATATTAAATAAATTAAAATAATCATTTTTATTTTTAAATATATGTGTTATTTTTTACATTTTCAATGATTATTCAATTATTTCTAAATGTGATACATGATTATGATTACATATATATTTTATAACATTATTATGTACGAAATTATTATTTCATTAAAAGTGTTATGTTATGTAATTTAATATTATTTACTAGATTCTTAATGGTCATGTTTTTTATTTTGATTAAAATGCTTTAATTTTTTTAAGATATATAGTTACAGGGTTTTAATTTAAATTTTAATATGTATATCTATTTTGATATATCAGTATATATAATATATAAATTAATAAATATTAAATTTATAATTATTTTTATATATATTTATATGTTTAATTTTTTCTTGTTACGGATATAATTGTTTAAATTTTATATTTTTATTTTATTATATGTATTTAATTTTTATTTTTATATAATTATATTTTTTTAAAATTTATATCTTAGTATTTTAATATTTATATTTTTTTTATTTTTGTTTGGGTATGTGTGCTTTAGTTGTATACATTTATATATATAAGTATTTATATAAGTTATCAATTTATATATTTAAATATATGATTATTAATTTTCAATTTTAAATACTATAATATATTTTTATTTTGAATTAATTTGTTAACTAATTAATCAGTCATAATTTGGTAAATGAATATATAATAATTGACACATATGGTATATTGTTTTTTTATTTCATTGAATATAAAATATTAAGTCTTTGAGAGAGATAATTTATCTTAATACATGCCTATAGTGATTAAATTTGATAAAATTATTTTTTATATAAATAGTTTTCCAATAGATTTGTTATGGTTCTAGTCATATTTATACAAAATGAATCCAGTATAGGGAAATAATAAATAAATCATGGTATTTCATTGATAAATATATTCAATATGCGAAATAGAATAATCTTGACGAAATAATTCATGATGTTTGCATTAAAAGAATTATAAGAATATAATGTGTTGAATTATTGTATGGAGATATAGTAAATCTATTATTCCTAGGTTTTAAAAAATTAAAACACTTATTAGCAGTGTAGTTATTGGATAATTTAAATTAAGTAAATGGGTTTGGTGTCAAAATTTTACTAAATTACTTGAAATATTAAAAGAGACATTTTTATAAGAATATGGGATTCCATATTCTGATTATAGTGAAAAAAATATTATCTCCAATTAGACTAGGGTATTTGAGAATATATTTTTTTTATAATTAATAGGTTTAGTTTATAAAAGAATAGGATGGAATATCGAAATTTTTATAATATATCACATCATGGTATAAAACGATTTTCAGTTCTAAGAATGATTCATTGCTGAGAAAATAATGAAATCATAATTATAGAATTGTGTGTTATCATCCAGTAATTCAATGTTTGATGTATTTATTTTCAAATTGAAATGATTATATATAGTTGAACTTCAATACAGATGATTGGATATTTGTTTGAAAACAAATCAACTAATTGACTCAATATAATATTAGTGATATATTCAATCATTTATTGATTTATGAAAATAAGTCAGAAATTTCAAAATGGGACTATGGGATTTGGATTTTGATTTTAAAATGGGGTCCAATTATTCCCTTATATGTTTATATGGGATATTTCTTTAGAGGGATATGGAAACTCAAACATAAAATAAAAAATATTATATCATGTAAGATAAAAATTCCACACATCGTACAAAAATACATGCCCAAGGACCATAAAATTTTATATCTTTTATACTAAATGAATAATCATTATATTTCATGAATGATCCATAACATATAACATAATTGTTCCACATGTAAACAACTACTTAGTCAAAAACCAACTTAAAACTTTTATTCAGGACTTGGGAAAAGGAATTATAAGAATGGGTGGGTTCATTTTATTAGTAATGACAGGCTTGAATAATATCATATACTTAATGAATATTAGAATAAGATAATCAAAAGGGTATTATAGGATTAGATTAACATTGTAAAATTAAACCCAATAATTGATATATCAAAACCATGAATCATTCCATTAATATTTTAAATTTAATAACACATTAATTATAATAAATTTATTGACCATGGTACACGAGAATATAACTTTTTAATAAGAACATGTCTTAATAGTGTGAAATAATGTGATTTTTATTTATAGTCATGTAAATATTATTTCAAGGCTACCAACTAATAAATTCTAAACAAGTCATGATTTATCAAACCACTAGTGTACCTACTTTTATAATGGGATAACCTCTTATACAACCTCTTTTGGGATTGGTATAACAACCTGTTTACCCACTATTGGGATTCGTATAACATTCGATGAACCTTTTTTTGTTATTGGGATAACCTCCCATGAATGATTTAAGATCATAAATCATTATTTTTAATCATTTCATTTTCAGTCTATAATAGGGCCACTCTACACATAATCCTAATCCTTTCATATGTATTCAACAAGATCATGAAAATATTTATTATTTCATCACAACATAAACCAAGGAAATGAAAATGGATTTCATCAATATTCGATCATCATAATCATAATCATATGAGATAGTGAATAAATATGTATCACTAGATCATTCCCCTAATGAATAATACTAAACATAAATATATTTAATCACAAATGGAATTAACTTTAATTTTATAACATGAAAATTTTCTTGATAAAAATAATATTTTCATTCTAAAATACCTTATTTAAAATATAAAATTTTCATATATTTAAAAAAACGTTTTAATTAAAAATAACAAACTAAATATTTAACTGATGCTTCAAATAAAAGAGTATCCATTTTTGTGGGACAATTATCAAGTGAAATAAATTTTTAGATAAGGAATCGTATCACCATTTATTTAGAAATCATTCATATCCGATTTAAAAAAAGAATGGAACATTAATTTTTAAAAATATATATATATATTAAAACATTCATAAAAATTAATACAAAAATTATTGTGTAATGATAAAATCATTCATGATGTAATTATAACTATACTATGGATATGAATGAAAATGACTCCCTATTAAAGAGAGAAATAATATATTTTGTTTATGTAAAAATTTATTTTGGAATCATTAGTAATTAAAGACAATTAAAATAAATGAAATAATTAATATCCAAAAATAACTATAGTTTAATAAAATTCATTATTTTTCCTAGAGATAGATAATATAATTTCATATTTCGAAATTTTGACATAAAAAATCATGGTAAAAATGAGATCGTATTCTCAAACCATTACTGCTTGGTAACATTTAAATTATAACCACCATGAAAAGAATAAATTTAAATAAAAATTATATGACATGAAAATAAAGATAAAACTTATTTGAAATATAAATGGAAAAGTATATAGTCGACATGAAATAAATAATTGGGGAATATGACATATTTCTCATGGAAATATGTAACATCCTAGACCTAGAAGCCACTAAACCAGTGCTCTGAGCCAGATGGTTACATGACCTTAAGCGTGCCTCCCCGTACGCCAAAGGCTGCAGACTAGTAGCGGGGGTCTATGGTGTCATGTGGGGAGAATATACCCCCCTTTTATCAGAGTAAGCACAACAGAAATAAACCAAATAGCAGAAAAAATAACCAATAAATGAGGAACATGTATATCAACCATTTCCAATAATAAATATGTCATGACATACTACAAGTGCAAAAGTGTACACAACCCCAAAATAAAGACAACGGAAAAAGTCCCAAAAATGGTCCCAAATCCAAGTCTGTATCCTCCACCAAGTGCTACCCATGTCCTCTTAGCTTTCTAGCATGGACCCTTGCCCTTGTCATGACCTACAAACATGAAGACTACTCGAGTACCCAATGGCGGCCCGAGCATGGTGTGAGTAAAACTCAGTAGGCCACCACCAATAGTGTCTGCAATGATGTCTAGTATAAATTATAGTGCATGAAAACGGGGTATTAATTCTAAATTCCAAGCAATTAATTATGGTGCCATTAACAAATTCAAAGAAAGCCATTACCACATCCATTACCATTCATTTCATATCATTTATCATCACTTACCATTCCATCAAATTTCCATGGGTTAATCACATATATTATGTTACATGGGTCTAAGGCCAGCAATCACATGTAATAGGGTAAACACATCGTTATCCTATCTAACTTGGACTATCCCCTTATATAAACCATAACCACACCTCGAAGCCTCAGTCCATGTGGATGCAACCATTAGGAGAATAGACCCTTAGTCCCCTTTTTTACCCAGTGCATTTAGGGTGTAGTTTAGAACATCAGTCTTCACCCGAACCATGGGCATAGAACCTCAAGTCATACCCCACTCTACAAATAAATGTGCACATGCTTATATTTAAGTAACCATCAACCATCCAAACCATTTCCCTTCGGCAAACACTATCCACAACAACCCACATGGGAAACCACATCATGCCTTAACACATTAACACATTACCATTTCACATCATTTAACCATTCACCCAATTTCCATGTGTTATGCCTATCCCACTAAGCATTCAACATTAAAACCTTAATCTATCTCATTATGGTCTTTAATCGGTTTACACATTAACCTATTTAACCCATTCATCATTCCCATGAATCAACATCTAACCCAATCCACTTTAACCATCATGTTATTTCCAAGTCTACGTGCATCTCCTAACTTCTATTCCAAGTTCAACCAATCATACCAACATTTTTATCAAGGGATCATCAATTCATTACAACAATGTCATTTATTTAATAACTATACCAAAACTTGGGAAAAGACGGCACATCTCATGGATGACCCTAATTAGGTCAAGATAATCCCAACACATCCCATGGGGATCGTGAGGGTTACCATTTACCATTTTAAACACCATTAAACCCATGCATGCCAAGGTTATTCAAAACCTAACCAAGGGAAACAAGAACCCAAGTAAACATGCAAAAAAACCCTAAATAACCATCAGAAATAACTTATAGACCACCTACCACGAAACCGTGGTTGAACGCACTCCCTATGGAGTCCTTAGACCTCATTCCAACAAACCTTTTAAGCTTCAATCTAAAACTCACCCAAAAGATAGGGTTTTAGAGCTTTGGAACGAGAGGGAGAGAAGATACAAACCCTAAACCAAAAAGAGAATAGAGGATGATGTTAGCCTTACCCGGAGCTTCAATCAGAAACCAACGACACTCCAAAAGCCTTAGAATCGAAGGAGATCAATCTCTTAGAGCCCTTGGGAGGTCTGGATCATACCTAGGGTGAATAGGGGGAAATGGGAGGAAAATCAGGAGTTGGGATTAAAATTCCTGGAGTGGAATTTTTTGTAATTTTTCCATGTTTTAAGTGGTCGCATGGTTTATCCGCACGGTTTGGCAATCCTGCGCAAACCATGTGCATGACACTACCCTGAGAAGGATGGGTTTCATGATAAATACACACAGTTGGGAAAAATGTGTGCAAACCGTGCACATTCTTCTATTCGGAGGAGGAAGGGTCCCACGGTTTCACCTGGGCAGGCCGCACGTTTTGGCTGGTCGTGCATAGGACGTGCGCCTGGGCCTGTCTTGCCCAGTTTTCCTTTCTTCCATGCCCCAAGCCCCTGAACACCCAAAGGCCTCTCATACCTTCAGAAGGAATCCCTTGAACCCCAAAACAAAGGATTTAACCTAAACACATAGAAAAAGATATTTTCCAAAAATACTGGGATCTTACAACCTCCCCACCTTATAACAGCTTGTCCTTGAGCCGAGGTTCCAAACCTCATTGATCCACTGAGGAGAAGAGTTCTGGCCATTGAGCCTATATATCTGATTCCCTCTCCCATGTTTCTTCATGATCTTTCCCATGCTTCCATAGTACTCGCACTAACAACAAAACCTTTCCCCGGATGTCCTTCTCACTACAATACACAACATGAACGGGATGCTCCCCAAAGGACGCAACAACCTCAAGCTCCACGTCCTCAACATCAACCACGTGAGATGAGTCAGGGTGATACCGTCGAAGTTGCAACCTATGAAACACATCATGCATCTTGATATAATGCTGTGGAAGGGCCAATCGGTACTCAACTAGTCTAATCCTCTATTCAATATCAAATGATACCACATACCTGGCCGCTAACATACCCTGCTTTCTTATCTGATAATGACCCAACCTTGGCGACACCCGAAGAAACACGTTATAACCCTCCCCAAACTCAAGAGGTCTTCGCCTCTAATTTGCATACGACTTCTGCCTACTCTGAGCCATATCCATTCACTTCCTGATCAACGGAACTCTCTCAGAAGTCTCCCGCACGAGACTCAGCCCCAACAACTCAGATTCACCGGCCTCGAGCCAACACAACGGAGATCTATATGGCCTCCCGTAAAGTGCCTCAAACGGTTCCATATGAATTGTAGCCTGAAAACTGTTGTTCTAGGAAAACTCAACTAATGATATATGCCTCTCCCAAGAACCACCAAGTTCCAAGACACAAGCTCTCAACATGTCTTCCAACATTTGGATTGTACGTTTCGACAGACTGTCTATCTGCTGGTGGAAAGTCGTACCCAAAAACACCTGCGTGCCAAGCGCCTTTTTCAACCCTTGCCAGAAACACGATGTTAAACACGGATCTTGGTCCAAAACTTTGGTCTGCGAAAACCTATGCAACTGCACTATCTCTCGAACATACTGCTCACCGATCTGGACGACTGTATAGGTCTCTTGAATCAGTTAGAAAGGAGCCACTTTCATTA
Source organism: Viscum album (assembly GCA_963277665.1). Lineage (NCBI taxonomy): Eukaryota > Viridiplantae > Streptophyta > Magnoliopsida > Santalales > Viscaceae > Viscum > Viscum album. The sequence goes on from OY728164.1 coordinate 1,489,195,508, forward strand.
AATGATCCACGACCACCCAAATTGCATCATTCATCCACGATGTCATCGGGAGACCCACAAAAAAATCCCTAATTATTTCATCCCACTTCAATTCCATAATGGTAAATGGATGCGGCAAACCACCTGGGCATTGATGCTCGTCTTTCACCTACTGACAGGTAAGACACTGTTCCACAAAGCCTGTAACTTCCTTCTTCCTCACAAGCCACCAAATCTACCTTCAGGGAACACAATACATCTTGGTCAAACCAAGATGCACTGCCCACTTGGATGCATGGAACTCACGCATCAGTTCTTCATGCATACAATCTGGCACAACCACACGTTCACGAACACAAACAACTTCGTCCCCACTAATGGCCTAACCAGAAGGTAGCTCCCCACTGTTAAGCTTTTACTTCATGATCAAACACATAGGATCATCAACATGAACTTACTAAACATGACTTAAAAGCATCAACTCCATCATTAAAGAAGCAAGTGTGACCTAACCATTCTCCTCCAGCACCTCTAGGGGCATCTCTGCAAACAAGGCCATCACCTTCCACTCGGTACTAGATTCCTGAACCACCTGATTCTGAACCTTCCTGATCAGAGCATTAGCAACACTATTTCCCTTTCCCGGCATGTACACCAACTCAAAGTCGAAATAATGGAGGTATTAAACCAATATTCGTTGTCGATGATTCTGATCCCACTTTGAGAAGATGTAATTTAAGCTCTTATGGTCCGTAAACACGGTAAACCGTTCCCCCAACAAATAGTGCCTCCACCACTTCAAGGTGTACACTACTGCAGCCATCTCAATATCATGAGTGGGATAGTTCCACTCATGGGGTCTCAATTACCTCAACCCATAAGCCACAACCCGCTCATCCTGCATCAAAATAGCCTGATGTCTAATTCCAGATGCATCAAAAAACAGAATGTACTACTTACCCGACTCAGGTAAGGTCAAGATAGGTGTGGTCGTCAACCGCTTATTCAACTCTTGAAGGGAATTATCACAAGCCTGAGACAACTCAAACCTGATTCCTTTCTTGGTCAAGCCCGAGAGTGGTGCTGCCAAGTGAGAGATATCCTGAATGAACCTTCTTTAATACCATTACAATCCTAGAAAACTCTGAACATCATAAACACAATTGGGATTCTCCCAAGATACAACCGCCTGCACTTTCTCTGGATCCACTAACACACTTGCCTCCGAGATGATGTGACCCAAAAAATGTACCACACCTATCCAAAATTGACACATGGATATCTTGGCCAATAGCCGATGATATCTTAGCATACCCAAGATGATGTCAAGATGTTGGGCACGATCGTTGTGAGTTTTTGAGTACACTAAGATATCGTCAACAAAGACAACCATAAAACGATCTAGATAGGGATGAAAGATCTAGTTCATCAAATTCATAAACACTGCCGGTGCATTGGTCAATCCGAAAGGCATTACCACAAACTCAAACAACCCATACCGACTTGAGAAAGTGGCCCGTGGTACATCAGAAGACCTCACCCTCAACTGGTGATAACCCGACCTCAGATCAATTTTAGAGAACACTGATTCACCCCTCAACTAATCAACCAGGTCATCAATTCTATGAAAATGGTACCGATTCTTCACTGTCATCTAATTCAACTTTTGATAGTCAACACACACCCTTAATGACCCATCTACCTTCTTTGAAAAAATGAACAGGAGATCCCCAAGGTGACGTACAAGGATGAATAAACCCGTTACGCTCTAACTCTTCAAGCTGAACCATCGGTTCCAATAGTTATGCCGGTTCCATTAGGTATGGCAGAATAAAAACTGGCTCCACTCCAGGCAGCAACTCGATCGTGAACTCAACATCCCTCTCCGATGGTAACCCTGAGAAATCCTTAGGAAACACATCATGATACTGATCCACATAGGAGGGAAAATAGACTTCTCCACTCTTTCATTTTCATCAAGTATGAGACATGCCACTCGAGCCGTGAGTCCATTCATCTACCGACAAAACGGACCCGCACGCCCTGCTCGAACATCCCATTCGCCATGGTGGATGTAAGCATCACCCTAAAGTGACATGAACAATACTATATGATGGTAATAGTCTATGTGAACTCAATACAACACCATCCAATCCATTCCTAGGATTTGGTCAAACCCCGAAATCTTGAAATTGGACAAGTCCCAAATAAAAAGATACCCACCAAATTCCAAGGCACATCCCTTGCACTACTTGAAATCCTCAACCCGCACCCCCAATGGAGCGTAGATTGACATCACCCCACACACCCCCTCCATAGGTATACCCAGTGCTACCAAAAGTTGAGCATAGATAAAAGAGTGTGTGGCACATGTGACAAACAATGCACTAGAAACCGTAGAAGCTACAAGGATCATACCTAGAACAGTTGACGGTCCAACCTCACCATCACCAGGGGCAAACTGAACTGCTAGAAGCTAACCTGGCCCTCTGCCCTGGTCTTCATCCTGAATACTCTGCGCCGCACTACCCTACTGGCATGATCGATCTTGCCCTGGAGTTCCACGTCCACCGCCCCTACCAGTATGACCCATGGAGCTCCAACATCCTTACTGACATAGGGCAACTGATCCCCTTCCTATATCTGGTACCACCTTCCCACCATCATACTCACCAACCTTTCGTGGGTTCCTACAAAACCTCTGCACATGTCTCATCCTGCCACACGAACAACACTCAACTGGAAGTCGGGGACACTGACCACACACATGTCCCATCGTATCACACTGATAGCATAACAACTGATTCCCACTCTAAGAGGTTGACCCTCTCTTCTAGGAACTTTGTACATTTCCACCATGTTGTGAGCTCTCATGGTGTCGCTTCCGACCATCGGTAGCTACACCGCTCGTATGCCCTGCTAGCACCACAATCCCACTACCCGAAGCTCCGTTTAGGTTTCCATCTGAGATCAGTGCCAGATCTACCACCTCTACAACCTCTTCAAGCAGAAGATGTTTACTTGAGACCTGATATCATGTCTCAGCCCATCTTGGAAATGCCTTGCTACTACTACCTCATCCCCTGCTAGCATTTGGATGAAGCATCTCAAATCAGTGAAGTAACTAGCATAGTCCTTCACTAATAGTGATCCCTGAGTCAGGCTCATAAACTCTGTGGCCTGATCCTGCCTCAAAGTCTCTGGGTAGAAATGGTCTAGAAACATTTCCAGAAAAACCTTCCACGACATTCCATCAGCCTGCACGATTTGAGCCAGAATTCCCCACCAACGCCTAGCCTAGCCCCAAAACATATAAGCGGACATCATTAATCTCTTTTCAATGGTGGTCATTAGATGATCCATTATCGTCTGGACAGACTCTAACCAAAACTATAATGCCTCTGGCCAACCCTCTCTGGTGAAAGTTGGAGGGTGTTGCGGCTAGAACTCCCTAGTCAGCTCAAACATACTCGATGCAACCGGCCCTGTGTCCTGATCCATCATCTGCATAAGGAGAGTCATGTTCTCTCAACACTGTTCTTCTCTACCTTCATTGATCACCACATTTTATTGCTCCTCTACTGGAGGAGTGTTCTCAGCAACACCCTCCCGTTCCCAACTGGTAACCGACATCATGGTGGCATTTCTCTATAATGCTAAGCACGAGTTTTATGACACATACCATAAACATTCATGACTCCACCATATGCTATTTACTAGATACAACAACCCACTTTTCATATGCTAACCCAACAAAACATTTTTCCAACTTGTTTCAAACCCTATTACTCCACTAAACATCATTTACCCACTTTTTTTACTTCATTCTTCTAATTGTTTTTTTGGTTTCATGAAATGCATGATGCACCCTACTTTCCTGCCTCACACACCCACCCTGTGCATGTGTCTAATACAATGCATGTCACATATTTCCCTAGGTGCCTATAATGATTCATGAATGACAATTCTTGTGCCATTAAGTCTATGAGCCAAATATCATAAAATATTCACATCAAACCACATGTGCATCACCCAACTGTGAAATATCATCAACTGTAGCAACACACAACCAAGAAAAACATTTACCAACCAGGGTGACTTGGGTTTTCCCTCGTACCAGGGTTAGATACTCCCAAGTACGAGCTCTTTTACAAGGCCTGACACATCCTAACCCTTGGCTACCAATCCAAAATAACAAGACCGCAGAGAAGGAGAAGAAAGACCTCCTCTGATACCACTTTGTAATGTCCCTGACCCAAAATCCACTAAATCGGTGCTCTGAGATGGGGGGTTACATGACCTTATGCACGCCTCCATGTATGCCAAAGGCTACTGACTAGCAGCGTGGGTCTATGGTGTCAAGTGGGGAGACTATACCCCCTTTTTATCAGAGTAAGAACAACAAAAATAAACCAAATAGCGGAAACAATAACCAATTAATGAGGAACATGTATAACAACCATTTCCAATAATAAATATGCCATGTCATACTACAAGTGCAGAAGTGGAGACAACCCCAAAATAAAGGGAATGGTCAAAATCCCCAAAATGGTCTTGACTCCAAGTCTGGATCCTTCACCAAGTGCATCCCATGTCCACTCAGCTTTCTAGCAAGGACCCTTTCCTTTGTCCTGACCTGCAAACATGAAGTCATCTTGGGTACCCAACGACGGCCCGAGCAGGGTGTGAGTACAACTCAGTAGGCCACCACGAATGGTGTCTATAATGATGTCCAGTATAAACATTTAGTTCATGAAAAATGGGTATGAATGATAGAGTCCAAGGAATTAGTTATGGTTCCATTAACAAATTCAAAGTAATCCATTACCACTTCCATTACCATTCATTTCATACCATTTATCATCACTTACCATTTCATCACATTTCCATGGGTAAATCACATACATTAGGTTACATGGTTCTAAGGCCAACAATCACATGCAAGAGGGTAAACACATCGTTATCCTATCTCGCTAGTACTAACCCCTCATAACAACCATAACCTCACCTAGAAGACTCAGTCCAGGTGGATGCAACCATTAGGAGAATAGACACTCAGTCCCCTTTCTTAACCCATGCATTTAGGTTGGAGTTTAGAACTTCATTCTTCACTCGACCTATGGGCGTAGATACTCAAGTCATACCCCACTCTACGAACCCATGTCCACATGCTTATATATAAGTAACCATCAACCATCCAAACTATTTCCCTTCGGCAAACACTATCCACAACAACCCACATGGGAAACCACATCATGCTTTAACCCATTAACACATTATCATTTCAGCTAATATTACGATTCACCCAATTACCATGTGTTATCCCTATCTCCCTAATAATTAAACATTAAACCAATAATCTATCCCATTATGGTCTTTAATCGGTTTACACTTTAACACATTTAACCCATTCATCATTCCCATGAATCCACATCTAACCCATTCGACGTTAACCCTTAGGTTATTGCCAAGTCTTGGTGCATCACCAAACTTCTATTCCATGTTCAACCAATCATACCCACATTTTTATCAAGGGATATACAATTCATTACAACAAGGTCACTTTTTTATTAACAATCATGAAACCTGGGAAAATGAGGCACATCTCATGGACGACCCTAATTAGATCAAGGCAATCCCAATACATCCCACAGGGATAGTGAGGGTTTCCATTTACCATTTTAAGTACCATTAAAACTAAGCATGCGAAGGTAATTCAAAACTAAACCAAGGGAAACAAGAACACAAGTAAACATGCACAAAAACCCTAAATAACGAGGGTTTATAACTTGTAGACCACCTACCTTGAAATCGCGGCTAAACGTACTCTCTATCGAGTACTTAAAACTTGATCCAACCAACCTATTAAGCTTCAAACTAAAAATCAGCGAAAATATAGGGTTTTAGAGATTCCGAAATATAGGGAGAAAAGATTCAAACCCTAAACCAAAAAGATAACTGAGGATGATGTTATCCTTACCCGAAGCTTCAATCTGCAACCAACAGCACTCAAAACTCCTTATAATTGAAGGAGATCGATCTCTTGGATCCCTTGGGAGGTCTGGTTCATACCTATGGTGAATAGGGGGAAATGGGAGGAAAATCCTGAGTTGGGTTCAAAAATCCCAGAGTGGTAGTTTTTGAAATTTTACCAAGTTTTAAGTGGCCACACGGTTTATCCGCACGGTTTGCAAAACCGTGCGCAAATTGTGTGCATGACACTGCCCTGAGGAGTAGGGGTTGCACGATCAATTCACACGGTTTGGAAGATCTTGTGAAAATTTTATGCATGATTCTATCCAAAGGAGGAAGGGTCACACGATTTCACCTGAGCAGGCCGCACGGTTTGGCTGGCCGTGCGCAGGCTGTGCTCCTTGGAATGTCTTTCCCAGTTTTCCTTTCATCCGTGCCCCAAGCCCCTGAACACCCCCAAGGCCTCTCATACTTTTATAAGACATCCCTTAAAGCCCAAAAAATGATATTTAACCAAAACACAAAGAAAAACATACCTTCCCAAATGACTGGGATCTTACAAAATACAAATGAGACAAGAAACCATTCTTCAATATTATCTTTATTCATAAGTTCTCTAAACTAATGTATCATAATTTTTTTAAAAATTTTAACCTCTAACAATATAAAAAAATATAAAATAATATATTATCCAATTATATCCTTTCCGTTATAGTTTATTAATAAATTATAATTGAAATCATCATTTCTAGGTGGTAAATAATAAGTTTTTATGTATGTTTTGGCTCTATGGTTATGGTATATGTACATTGACCATGGTTCTATAATCTATATAATCATAATAATGTAGTGAATATAATATATATTCATTGTATACACTTTCATTACCTCCCACATAAGTTTGAAATAAAAAATAATTAAATAACATTGTGAAGAACGTTGTTTGTACGTATGCATGAGTGATGTTCCACTTTTTGTTGTATTCAATGAAATAAAGATATATAAAAGTAAATGTTTCCAAAAATAATTATTAAATTATAAAAATAATTTTATTCCTAAAATATAATCATATTCAAAACCATGTACAATAAAAATGGATAATGATTCAAATCACATCATTGATCTGGTAGTCCACATGTACAAAAGAGCGAAATTCTAATTTTCAAAGGATCATAAAGTATGATGGAATACAATATATTATCAATAAATAAGAAAACGAATTTTTATAAATATTATATATCATTAATAAATATATAATAATACCAAACAAATAATTATAGTGGCAATAAAATATTACTATCAATTTGTGGAGGCAATTGTCTACACATATGTACAAGATATCCATTAATTTCACTTTTAATGGTGAATAAGTAATAATTTTTTATCATCATAAAAAAACATAATAATATTTATGATATAGTATTTATTTACATATGATGATTAAAATATTTTTATATAATTTGGAAAATTAAATAATATTGAAAGTGTTCGGCAATAGTTTATAACACTTCATTTAGAGATATTGTTTCACATACACCTTTTACATTAAAAGATTAATCTTAAAAGAATTTTAGTGTATAAATGTTTAATGTATGTAGTACAGTAATATTTTGTTTAATGTATTTTGTGATATATTAGGGTAAAATTTTATGAATATGGGAAGTGAATGGGATCCATTTTATAAGTGTGTGTAGTGACTCACATGGAATTACATAAAATATTTTAACAATTTATGGTCACATTCCTATGAAATTTGGAAAAATAGCCAATTATTCATAAAAAATATATGATATGTTTTAATTTTATTAAATTAGTAAAAATTATAAAATTTATATTCCATTCAAATAATTATTTTCTAGTATTAACCCCTTAAAAACCCCATTTTATCCTTAACTATTGAATAATGTTTTCTACTATTTTTAATATTAATTATGACCAAAAAATAAGTTAAAACTGTTTAAATATATTACCATTTATGGGTAAAAATATTTAATTCATTTTAATATAGTTAATTATTATATGAGTAAGAAATAAATTTCATATAGTCATGCGAAATATAGAATATATTTTGAGAAAAAATTACTTTTTTGAATGAAAATTAATTTACGTCAATTTTGTTCCATAAAAAAAATAAACATTATTTCAAAATATAATATTTAATATATAGCCTATAAATTTCATTAAACCCATTAATCAATAATAAATTATTTAACTTATTATAATTAAAAAAATTAAAAAATGTTTAAAAAAACATTTATCAACTTATTTATAAAATATATTATCTTCATTAATAACCATTAGATAACAAATGTCTTGTTGATTATTCAATTATTTATATAAATTATCGAAAATATATCATTGAAAATTAATCAACATTGATAGTTATATCATTTTAGTTAAAAATATATAACATATAGAAAAATACATTACATCGAGAAAATTGATTTTTAATCATTAAACGATTTAAGTAATATATTGTGCTTAATGAGTGATTTTTACCATGATTTTTAATTGTACATATATTTCATCACATGGATAATCTTATTCATAACAACTAATACAATCACCAGATTATAAATTGTTAATAAATAATTTTTCTTTTATAATAGGGTTTATATGTAAAGAAAGATGTTGGATACCACCAATTTATTTAGATTAAAATAGATATAAAATATTTGGTTATTACATTCCATCCCATTAGAATCAGTCTCAATCATTATATACTATTACAATTATATATATAACTTTTTTTCTCTACTTCAGTATATCCTAGGGATCCAATATATCTTCTGTGGGTTTCTAATTCCTCAAATTAACTTTATACCTATGATTAGTCTTATTTTATAGCTCATAATATTTACCATTAATGATTTATAATTTTTCGATAATATTATAAATCATATTGTAGAAGTAATACCTCATAGTTTAGTTAGTGTGAGTGATCAAATATGTAATTCCTCAAAATAGACCAATGAAACAAATAATTAACAAGAGAGAGTATCTATGGATTTTATATTTGATAAGATATTTTTCATACATGATGAATAATATTTAATGGAAAGATATATCAAAGGATAATATTTCACATATTTCTAAATCTCATGAAATTCTTTCATTCCACAATCCTAATGAATATGTTCACATGGAAATTGATTTCTAAATCTTATCAATGATCATTAGGATAATTCATATTTTAAAATTGAGTTTAATTGATGTTATTTTAAATGTCTATAGGATTTTCATAAATTTCATTAGGTTAGTTCAGTCCCAATAACAATATTTTTTCCACATTGTCACATCTTGTTAGAGTTTGGTAGCTTTTTTATAGAGGGATTCATAAATTGAACCATGGTTTCTTGAGTGACTTCATTTATAATGAGGAAATTATATAATACGATATTTTTGAGCCCATCCACTAGTGAAATACAGAGAATAGGATGTCATATTAGCTCTTATTGTTATAATGGTTCTCTTATATTGTCCATATATATATATATATGGAATATTGTACTGAAACACAACTCTGTATACAAATATTTAAGAATACTCAACTATGACATTGATATAATCCAAATATCATTATATAATACCATAGAATATTGTACTCAATGCAACCATAACACATTTTTTATATATTTTTTTATATAATTTATCAAGTGGGAAATATTTTCTAATAATAATGATGTGTGATAAAATTTTAAGGATATTAATTAAAACCAAAATAGAATTATAAACTTTATATTTTTTGGGAAGTCCAATCATAAAATATATAGTGTTATTTTACAATTTCCATTTTGGTATGGGTAATATTGGTAATATCCCATTAAACATCCATCTCCCAACCTTAACTTTTTTGGATTCCCAAACACAGAGATACATACTCTCCAATATATCCCTTCATTAATCCCATTATAATTAAAAACTAACACTTTATAAAAAATTATAATTCTATGATGAAAACAGTATTATGAGATATGATGTTCTTTTAATAATTATTTCTTAAGCGATTGTATTTATAAAATATTTTATTATTTCTCAAACATTATCATTAATCCTAACAACTTTATGTTTTGGGAACACATCTCACATTATTTTATATCTCAACAATATCCTTTGACACCCATTTAATCATTAAATGGATATATGGTCGAAATATCATTGGAGAGATATAATATTTCTACCCTTCGATAAATATTTCAATGCCAACCCTTTGAAAATTCATAAATATTATTTTAGTTTGAATCCTAATAATAAATAATATATTATTCTCATTATGCTCAATGAATCAACCACCATGTTTTCTTTCCCTAGGTGGTAATACATTGGGAATTTATATTCTATAATAAATTACAACCATCTTATTTGGTCCATATTTAAATAATTTTTGGTTTAATATATACATTGTGATTTTATCTTTAGCTTATATATCAAACAATTCACCATATAGATAATATATCAAAATATTTAATAAATAAATTACCACTACTAAGACCAAACTACAATCTATGTAATACTTCTGATGAAAATTAATTATTTCTAAGGAATATGATATCACAATATTTTCATTTATAAGAACACTGAAAATCCACTTAGTTGATTCATTATTGTAAATCAAAAAACCCTTCTCCATATCAGGTTAGATTGAGTAGAGATTCCCTAATTTACCTTCTCTTCAGTTCCATGAAATTTTCTCACATTCATAAATATAATGTCACATGAATCCTTTCTGATATGACTTGCTGAGTTGATTTAATAGCCCTAATAAATCCTTTAAATTGTTTCCATATTATCCCTCCAATACAAGAAAACTATGCATCTCCTGCATAGAGGTTGGTTTGGACTAGTATTCAGTAAATTATATATTTTTTAGATCCATTGATGTAACAAACCAGGTAAATAAAGAATATGATATTTTCATATTTAATAATATTTTAAAAATAAATATTAATTTTACTTAAAATGGGATTTTATGTTCTATGGTGTACCCAACATGAAACAATGGGATTTTTCGAAATCTCATGTTTCCCACAAGGCTCGGTCGAACAGAAAAATAATAATATAATGTTATTTTAATTCATAGTTAACGTCTAGACATTGTATTGGTGGGATGGAACAAAACTAACTACAATAGGAATATTCATGTTTGCTAAATGTATTTACATATATCAAATAAATGTTTGAATCTTAAAATATGAATGAATCCAATTTTAAACATAAATAGTCAAATATTATTTAAAAGGTCGATTTACCGCCTTCTGATGGATAATCCTCAATAAATTTACTATTGGTCACTTTTATATGTTCTATTTGACATAATAAAATTCTTCTTAAAAATCGGGGGATCAAAAATTACTTTCTGTAAATTTTTGGTATTTTTATGATAAAATTTATTTTTTAATGAATAAAAAAATGTATTTTAATTCAAAACTCATCTTTAATATAATTTATTTATATTATTATATTGGTATTTTAATTGGTTAAAAAGTGTAATTGTATTATATTTCTACCATTTAATCCAATTTTCATCATTGGAATTAATTTCACACATAATATGGACATAAACAAATTTAAATCTTTTGATAGTTACTATTTCTTAAAAGCACACCTTTTTGTTTTGGAAACGAGAATTAATTTTAAATTAATTTCTTACACATATATGCTTTGAATTTGTAAAAATGTATTTTATATTTAAAATCATGAGGTTGAAATTGTGTAAATATGTAAATTTTATATTTAGACATTATGAATATTTACTTTAGTAAGTATTTTATTTACCCTGGTTAAATGGTATATTTTGTAAATAAGGGTAAAATATATTATTATAATTATATTAAATTACCCTAACATTTGTCCTAATCTTATTGGTTGATAAATTTATGACCATGTACATTTGTGGGTTGATTTTGGGACCCCTAGAAGTCACATAATAGTTATAAAGACACATTATATTAATTAATATAATGTAATGACAAAAATGACACAAGCATATATATTTTAAGAAATCAATTTTTACATGGGGTTATATAAGTGAAATATTCAAATATAAATATTAATTTTAAATCTAAAATAATTTCCTAAATCCTGGGTTTTTTTTTAATTTTTATTCATCATATAAATAATATTATTTATGACACAATAATGATGTAGTGTTTATCTCATTGATGAATGATTTAAATAAATAAGATTATAAAGAATAAAACAATACCCAAAAACTATAAAATTCTTATTTAATTATTTTATTTAGAAAAATATTCATATTATATTAAACTTTAATATGTTTTGGACATTTAGAATGTGAAAATCATTATATAATAAAATAATATTTTCAATCATTCCTAAAGAGCCCCTCCTCCCCCATATAAAAAGACATCACCTATAACCAATTACTCACATCTATAAATATCATTTGATCATTCAACCAATTTATAATTAAACTCTCTACCTCAATATAATCTACTTATAATCATTACCTTATGTAAAAGGCCCTTCGTGATATCCTTTTGGTTCAAACCGAAGGGAGTTACCCGATTTTAAGGTAATGACTTCTCTTAAGTTATTTAATTTTATTTTACTTGTCCAACCCCCAAATTTATTTTTATTCCAATATTTTATAACAAAAAATAAGTATAGTCAATATACTAGGGTTTTTTATGTGATGAATCTGAAATACACATACTCACACCTCCATCTAATTGGTAAAGAACATACTCTTTCTGTGGATGACGAACTACAGCCTCACGAGATGATGATTGTTCAATCTTCTCCAACCAATTCTTATGGTGGAAATTAATATGGAGAGATATTTATATGTGATATATATTATATTTATATCATTTCTATTCTCTTTTATTTTTCATTTAAATAATTCTATTATGGTTACCATAATGGGTAAATATAATAATTTCATTTGAGGATGTACGGACTACAGCCCCCTCAAAGTGATATTACTCATTCAAGCCAAACATGGAATGTTTAAAGGATTTAGTTTATGAAATTATATATATTTTATTATACTGGAGTTATTATATACCTATGTATCATTATGCTTTCACTCAATTTAATATGAAATAGAAATGAAAGTTGTGTTAATGCGTATGTACGACTTACCGTCTCCATGAACATTGAATTCCATTTCTTACCACCAAATGTTATGTATTTTATAAAAAAAATATAAACTGTAATTATATGATATATATGATATCTAAATTCTGAATATCATTATGGAGATAATGGAATTTTTACACAATTAACAACTTGTAATTATAAGAATTTCCTTTCAGACTCAAGTACGAAATATTGTAAAAATGACCGTTATAAACATAAATGATTACATAATGCATATAGAATGGTTATAAGAGATATAAAAGGAATAATTAACATGAAAAAATGTTCTTCATTATGTATAAAATAACTTCAGATCAGTATTCAGGAAATTAAATAATGAACTTGTAAAGTCAGACACTAGGTAAGGGACCTCGTCTCAATCTCCTTTCATTAAGGCATATTATGTTTTATACATGAATTTCTTTTATATGGTTTATAAACCACTTTTAATTTTCAATTCATTCAAAGGGAATATTTTCATGTGATTCATTTTCCTAAATGAAAAAGATAATTCTTTTTCTACGTACATAGTGACAACGAACATTCCGCCTCCGTGAGCATTATTTTAACTATGGATTATTTAACAAGAAGTAATGTTTTTAATGGAAAATAAATTCCATATACTTTTTTTACATATTATATTATTGAAAATGGTTTGGATAAATGATTCATTATGAAAATATATTTAATGGATAAATTGTGAAAAAAACTAGAAATTATATCTTTCCTTTATGTTTGTTTTATATTTAATAAATATGTTATTTTTCTTTGGAATTGTTTACGTATACAGTTGGTTTCATGATAAACCTAGGGCAGGTGATTCCATGATAACTCTCAAATGAGTTTGGTAACATGACATAGGTAAATTTGAATGTTTCTCCTAAGATATTTAGGTAATATATTGTGATCATTATTCAAAATGTAACTCCCTACAAAGTTGTGAAAGGTAAAATGTATGTATGTTAGGGTTGACATAAGATACCTTTGTGATTTGGGATTTATATGTGTTATTGATAAATCATATGATTTCATGAGGTATGTTAAAGATCTTATGTTACGTATGTATTGATGATATAATGTGTTCCTTATTTGTTTTAGAACCCTTAATGAGATTTTTATGCTCATCCCATGTTTTGAAATGGTTTTTCCATGACTTAAAGATGAATAGTGTTAGGGATGTGATCATAGAAAAGTCTTTTTGTCTAAAACATGGAACTAGAAATGAATGTTTTTTTTCATGAGTCTTTATTTTATGAATGAAATTAAAACTGATTTGAACTCTCTACTTTGTATTTTATGAAATGTAATGTAATAGGTATGGCCTAATTCCTTATAAAACTGAACTATAAATGAACCTCCATGAGAATTATTCATTTAATTCATGATTATGTATAGGTTTATGGTCGATTCCTTATAGTTGGTATGATAGGTCAGTTTAACAACATTAGGAGTTAGAATATTGTTAAATTAATGTCAATAAATTAATTTATGGAATGATTGAAATGATATTGCATTTACATATTTCCATGTTGCTTCACTTAAGATATTTCTGTGTTCGTAATTGTTTTTCATAGAGGAAATAGGGAAACTATGATGATACTACTTTAGGAGGAATACAGCCTTCCAAATCAGCAACCTACGATAGTAGAAATTGGAATTGAATAGTTTGTTGCAGTAATGGAAAAGTTGAATCAGGCTATAAATGGTAGTTGTATCCATGCACGAGATCATCCAGATCATCCACACACAAACATGTGAGAAGTGAGCTATTTTATTAGATGATATCCCCCATAATTCAAATGAATATATGACCCTGTGATAGTTGAAGGGTGTATTAAATCACTAGAGAAGATCTTTTATGACATGGGGTGCTCAAGGCATCAAAAGGATAGTCTTGCTGATTACCATTTTGATGGTGAAGCTGATCAGCGGTGGTTGATACTGCAAAATATCATATATAGTGGTGAGATTTATGTTATTTTTTGGGATGAATTCAATGGTATGTTTTAGGAGAATTATTTTCCTATGTTGGTTCCTCTTATGATGGAAAAACAATTTCTGGAATTGAGGCAAGAGGATGAATTAATGGCAATTTATGATGTAAAATTCACTGGACTAACAAGGTATTCTAAAACTTTCATAGGTGATCATGACAGTAAAAATAGCGAGATTTACTTAGTATTAATGATAAAGTATCGCTGGCACCTAGCTTTTTGTGATTTCAAAAGTTATGAAAAATAAATTCGATGTGCGGGGAAGGTGGAAATGTAATTTTCTTATGATCAGGTGTTCTTTGACAAACAACAGAATTAGTGGTCGAGGTGGCTGACGGAAGGGAAGAACTCTTCAAAAAGTCTGATGGTAAGAATCTAAAGTTTAAATTCTGTGAAAATATTGGTAAAAAGTAAGTAGGGGAATGTATTTTGAATTCAGGTACGTGTTATCGATGTGGTAAAATGGGACATGAGGCTAAAAATTTCACTGTAAAATATCATGTTAATTGTAAGACACAATTTGATTTACTGTCAATAAAAAATTGTAAGTGCAATGAGATGGTTCAATATGAAAATGAGTTTCCAAAGATAAACTCAACTGAGGGAAAGAATCCAAACTACAACCAAAAAGTGGTGGTCAAATCCTTTGCAACTACTTCAGTAAATGTTGGTCCATCAAATGAATTACTATCTGGTACACTGTTTATTTGTTCATATTATACCAATGTGCTATTTGATTCAGGGTCTATAAATTCATTAATTTTTTAGAAGTTTTCTAGTAAATTGGGAATTCCCTAACATGTTATGAATCTTGAATATATGGTAAAATCCCTAGAATAAATGTTGCAAAAAAATATAAAACCTTCATGTCCTTTCGTGGGGAATGGATCTACCCACAAACCTTATTTTTTTTCCTCTAGTGGAGTTTTTATTTTGGTATGGATTGGAATTATGTTTATCATGCTAATATCGAATTCAGAGCTAAAGAGGTTTCCTTTCAAAAATATTTTCATTTTGTGTACTAGAATGAACCCTTACTTTTGAAAACATATCAACAAGTTGAGAAACTAGTATAATATGGAAATTAATGTTACCTTGCAAGTATTGTTTATAAAAAAGTAAATGTTTAGATTAAATTATGGGCTAGTGATAAAAGAGCATCATGATGATTTTCCTGATGATTTTCTGGGTATTATACCTAATCTTGAAGTTGAATTTACTGTTGGCATTGTTCTTGATGATAAGCTAATTTCAAAACCCCCATATCAAATGGATCTAATTGATATTTTAGAGTTAAATAAGCAATTATAGGAGATATTAGAAAACAGTATCATTTGACCTAGAACATCACCATGGGGTGATCCTATATTGTTTGTTTAAATGAAATATGTTTCAATGAGACTTTGCATTGATTATAGATCATTGAACAACATCACTGATAAGAATAAGTATCCTCTTCCTCATCTCGATGATTTATTTGATCATACCTTGGAAGCATAGAATTTTCTAATGATTGATTTGAGTTTAGGGTATGATCAGTTGAATGTAAAAGAAGAAAATATTAAAAAGAATATCTTTCATACTAGATATGGCCACTATGAATTTGTAGTTATGCTATTTGGGTTAACCAATGATCCTACAGTATTAACGGATGTTAGAAATATATTTTTCTATGAGTTCTTGGATAAGTTTTTGGTTGTGTTCATTGACATTATTTTGGTTTATTCTAAAAGTAAAGAGGACCATGCATGTCATTTAAGGGTTATCATGAAAACATTAAATGAAAAGAAACTATTTGGGAAATTAAAAAATTGTTCTTTTTGTTAAATCAAATTTCATAACATGGACACATTGTTTCAAAAGAGTGTCATAAATTTTCATATTTCTGAAATAAATGTTACTCAAGAATTTCCAAGAACCACAAATATTACTTAGATCCAGAATTTTTATTATATGTATGGTTTTTACTGGAGGTTTGTTCAAAATTCTGAATGGTTATATAGCTCAATGTGTAAGTTAACTCTAAATGGTGTTAAATTCCTTTGGAAACAATAATGCGATTATTGTTTTCTGAAATTTAAAAGACAAATGGTGAATGCTCCGGTTTTGGAACTTCATTCTAGAAATGGTGAGATTTTTATCTACAATGATGCTTCGTTTAAAGGACATGGGTATGTCCTCATGCATAATGATCATGTAATTTCATATGTTTTATGTCAGTTGAAACCTCAGTAGTTAAATTACCCTACAAATTATTTAGAATTAGTTGTTATTGTTTTCTTTAAAATTTTGAGGAATCATTAAAATGGACTAATGTGTGAAATATTTAATGATGAAAATTGTTTGAAATATATATTCACATAGAAAGAGTTGAACATGAGACAAAGGAGATGGTTGGAATTAATCAAATATTACGATAGCACAATTCATTACCATCTGAGAAAGGTGAATAATGTGGCTGATGCTTTGAGTCAAAAAAGTAATGCTACATTAACCGTATTATGTTTGGTAAAAGATCCTTTTATTAATGATTCGAAGAACATTGGCATAAATGTTTTTGGTGTAAGAAATTACCTTATTTTGTTTCAGGTTTCAGTGAATTCATCTCTATGAGATAGAATTAAGCAAGCACAAAAGAAATATATTGAGTTGCAGAATAAGGTCGTGTTTATTTATAAGGGTTTGTTTCTTGATTTTCACATTGATAATGAATATATTTTGAGATTTTGAATGATTTTACGTGTTTCATGTGATTCACAGTTGAAGAACGAGTTGTTATGAGAATCTCATAATTCTCTATTTTCTATTCATCATAAAAGTAGAATTATTTACAATGATCTTAAGTATTATTTATTGTCGCATGGAATGAAAAGTGATATTATTGATTCTACTATGTAGTGTTTGTCTTGTCAACTGGTTAAAGTGAGTGACAGTTACCCAAATGGATGCTACAACATTTACCAATTCTATAGTGGAAATGGGAAAATAAATCAATGGGCGTAGTTGTGGGATTACCAAATACATTTCCATGTAATAAAAAAAATTAGTTATTATTGATTTATTAACTAAACATACTAATTTCCTTTCTATTCGAGATACATTGTCTCTAGATCAAATTTTACGATTGTAAGTTAAAGAGATAGTCAGGTTCCATGGAGTTATCCTCTCCATTGTATTTGATTGTCATCCCAGGTTTATTTCTAACTATTGGAAAGGCCTTTAGAATTCATTGGGTACTGAATTAAACTTTGTTAAATATTTTCATCCTCAATTATATGGGATGTCAAAACAAAAAATTCGAAACGTGGAGGATATGATACATTCTTGTTCATTAGATTACCAGGGATGTAGCGACCAACATATTTCTTTGGATGAGTTTTCGATCAATAACAATATTTAATTAAAGTATACAACTGGCTCCATTTGAGGAATTATATGGGAAGCGGTGTCCAACTCTAGCTTTTTGTGACTTATTAGGTGAAATATTGTTGGGGGTAATAGAAATGGTAGAAGAGATGGCAGAAAAATTTTAGTTGATTCAAAAGCACAAGAGAACAGCTCAGAGCATGCCGAAAATTTATACAGATAACTAGAGGAAGGATTTTACTTATGTGGATGGCGATCATGTCATTCTCAATGTTTCACTAGGAAAAAGTGTGATGCATTTTGGTAAGAAGGGAAAGTTGATACTGAGGATCATTGGACCTTATGAAATCCTAAAGAAATTTGGATAAATTGCCAACAATGTAGATTTACCTCCAAGATTATCCCAGGTAAACAATGTTTTTCATGTTTCAATTTTGAGAAATCATATGCCAAATCCATCTGATACTTTGAGTCTCGTGGTAGTTCATTTGGAATAGAATGTCTCTTATGTGGAACAACCAGTCCTGATTCTTGACTGAAGAGAGAAAGTCTTGCAGAATAAGGTAATCTATCTGGTAATGTTTGTGAGGAAAAACCACATGGTTGAAGAGGAAACATTTGAATCTGAAAATACTTAGAGGGATAAATACCCCCCACTTATTTGATATGTGAATAGAATTGCAGGGACACAATTCCCAAAAGGGGGGAAGGATGTAACATCCCAGGTAAATAAAGAATATTATATTTTAATATTTATAAATACTTGTGAATTAAATATTAATTTTACATAAAAGAGTATTCTTTGTTCGATTATGTACCCGACATACAAAAATGGGTTTTTCTAAAATCTCATGTTTCACACACGGCTGAGTCATACCGAGAAATAATATTATAATATTATTTTAAATGGTAGTTAATGACTAGAAATTGTATTGGAGAGAATGAACAGAACTAACCATAATATGAATATACATATTTGATAAATATTTTTACATTTATCGATTAAAATTTAGAATCTTAAAATGTGAAGGAATCAAATTTTAAGTATAAATATTCTAATATTCTTTAAAATGTCAATTTACCGCCTTGTGATAGTGAACCCTCTTTAAATATTTTTTTGGTGACTTTTATAAGATATATTTTATAGAATAAAATTCTTTTTTAGAATCATTACATCCTTATTTACTTTGGGTAAATTTTTGGCTTTTTCTGATAAAATTCAATTTTTAATGAATAGTGGAAAACACTCTATTATAATTAAAAACATCATTTTAATCTAATTTATTAATATAGATAGATTGTGATTTTAATTTTTTTAATGTGTAATTGGATTATATTTTTTCCATGTAATCCAATGTTGTTCATTAGATGTAATTTCACTCTAAATATAGACATAAACAAAGGGAAATCCTTTTATAGTTATTATTTCATAAAAACAATCTTTTTGTTTTGACAATGTGAATAAATTTAAAATTAATTTCTACCACTTTTTTATTTTCAATTTGAAAAAATGGGTTCCATATTAGGAATCAGGATGTTCAAATTGTGAAAATAGGTAACTTTTATTTTTAGATATTATGAATATTTTCTTTTGTAAATATTTTATTTACCATAATTAAAGGGTAAATTTGGTAAATAAGCGTAAAAATATTATTATAATAATATTAAATTATGATAAAATGTTTTATAATTCTATTGGATGATACATTTCCGACCATGGGAATCCTTGGGTAGATTTTGGGACCCCATTGAGCCACATAAGAGAGATAATGACACTTTATATTAATTAATTTAATGTAAATGCAAAAATGTCAAAAACTTATATCTCTTAGTAAATAAGTTTTTACATAGGGTAATATACGTTATCTCTTAGACTATAAATATTAATTCAAAATTTAAAAATATTTCCTACATCATGGTATCTTGATTATTATTTTTAGACATCCTATAAATAAAATTATTTATTACACAATAATGATGCAAGGTGTACCTCATTACAGAATGGTTTAAATAAATAAGATTGTTAATATTAAAAAAATCTCCAAAACCTATATATTTCATATTGGGTGATTTTATTTCAAACAAGAGTCAAATTATATTTGACGTTAATAAATTTTGGACCTTTATAAATCTAAAATCATTATATAAAAAAAAATTTCAAACTTTTCTAAAGAGCCCCTCCTCACCCTTATAAAATGCCATCACTTATAACCCATTACTCACACCTATAAATCACCTTGTATCATCCAATATCTTCTTAATTAAGCTCCCTAAATCCCTATATTTCACTTATAATTCTTACCTTAGGGATAAGGCACTTCATGAAATCATTTTATTTCTATCTAAAGGGAGTTACCTGATTTAAAAGTAACGTCTTCTCTTCAGTTATTTTCATTTATTTTACCTATCCAACCACCTACACAATTTTTTAATCTTTTTTTCATAAAAAAAATTATAATGAATATAATTTTATTTATAATTATTCTAACTATACTTATAAACACTTACATGTAATGGGAAAAAAACATACCATTTTTGTGGACGGCGAACTACTGCCTCACGAAAAAGGTGATTGTTCAATATTCTCCTACCACATTTTATGGTCTCCAGTCAGATGGAACTGCATAAATATGTGATATATATTATATTTATATTTTTTATATGATTCTTTATTTTTTATTTATATAATACCTTTATGGTTTCTATAGTGTGTTAATACAATAATTTCATTTGATAAAATGCAGACTACCTTCGCCTCAAAGTGATATGACTCGTTCATGCCAAACATGGAATGTATAAAGGTTGAAGTTACTAAAATTATATATATATATATATCATATTGTACTAGAAATTCAATATATAATTATATCATTATATTTTCAATCCATTAATTTTGAGAAAGAAATTATATTAGCAGCCATGTGTACGCACGACTAACTTTCTCCATGAACGGTGCATTTCATTTATTACCTGAAAATGTTATGTACTATTATATATATATAATTGATATATATGATATATATGATATATCAACTATTAATACATTCTCTAGATAATGTAATTTTTACCACATGAACAACTTGTAATTATAAGATGTTCATTTTTGACTCAAGTACCAAATATAAAAAAAATGATTGTTTTTAACATAAATGATTAAGTAATGTTTATAACAAGGTAATAAGTGATATAAAAGGAATAATAAACTTTAAAAATGTCTTTAATCAAGTAGATATTTAATTTACTTTATTATTTAGGATATTAAGTAACAAACTGGTCAAGTCAGACACAAGGTAAGGGACTCCATCTCAATCTCTTTTCATTAAGGCATATTTTGATTTATACATGAGAATATTTTATATGGTTTATAAACCCTTTAACATTTCATTTTATTCAAAGGGAATCTTTTTATATGTAAAATTTTAATAAATAGGAATTTGAATGCTTCTTTTCAACATATGCGGTGACAACAACCTTTCTGTTGCCACTTGCATTATTTGATCTTTGGTTTCCTTAACAAGCTGTAATTTTTTCTAATGGAAAAATAAATACCATTTACTTTTTTTACAAACATTGATATTGAAAATGGTATTGATAATTTTTTGGTTATGTCAATATATTTAAATGACATATTTTTAATGATATGTAGAAATTATATCTTCTATTTATGATTGTTTTACATATTATGAATATGTTATGTTTCATGGATATTTTTTTTCATATATAGGTGGTTACATGATAAACCTGGGGGGGTGAGCCCGAGATAGATGTCCAATTCATTGGGTATCGTGATAGAGGTAAACTAAAATGTTTCTCCTAAGATATTCAGGTGATTTAAAATGATGGTTATTCCAAATGTAACTCCCTATGTTGCTGTGAAAGCTATAATGTATGTATGTTAAGGATGATACATTTTACATTTATGATTTTCGATTACTATGTGTTGTTCATAAATATTATGATTTCATAAGGTATATTAAAGATTTTATGTTATGTAGGTATTGACAAACTAATGTTTTACTTCTTTTTTTTATAACCCTTACTAATCTTTTTATGCTCATCCCAAGTTTTGAAATGTTTTTCATGGATTGTAAAGATGAATCGGGACAAATATGGGATCAAGAAAAAGTCATGCTGTCTAAAACATGGAACTAGACAATAATTTTTTTTCAATAGTTATTATTTTATAAAAAAACTGAAACTGAGTATACATGTCTACTTTGTAATTTATTAAATGTAATGTACTAGTTATGGACGAATTCTCTAAAACTATAAACCTGAAAAGATCCTAAATGTGAATTTTTCATTTAATTAAAGATTATGAAAATTTTTATGGTTGATTCCTTATAATGAATATACACTCTCATTATATTATATGACCCCCAAAATGAGACATTCCATTTTTAGAATCATATTTGTTAAAATGTTTATAGAACACATACTTCCATAGAGTTTTGATTTAAATCCTTGTGTTATATTCATACTCTAACTTTCACTTGGAATATATAACAATACCATTTGAAAAAATAAATTATACTATTAAATGTATTAACTAATGACTAAATTAATTAAATTCATTATTATAGAAGGTAATTAGTAACACAGAATAGAATCACTATTAATTCATAGCATCTATTTCTCGAACAAAAAGTTGTTTTGGGTTTTTATACAATTTGAAACATTAACTGATAGTAAAAGGATCTCAAATACATCATAAAAAATATTTATCTCTAGATAATTCATTAAAATAATTAATCTGTATAGTGAGAGTGTACTTATTATTGATAACTATCATATTAAATTACAGATAATCAATAAAGTGTCTCAATGAAATATATTTCTTCTCAAAAAATGAATATGTGAACTATATGTTAATTCACATATAGGAATGAATCCATTATAAGAATTTTAATATTTTTTCTTATCCAAATTATATTTATCAATTGTAGCCATTATATATTGATTCTTTGATGTATGTGTATAAAGTAATGAGATCTATTAAAAATTCGACATCATGAGTTAGATGAATATTAAAATACTCCTCCAGAATGATGTAAAAAATGTCCCATAAAATATTTATATCATTAATCATGAATATATAACCAAATATCAATGAAAAATACCCCTTATGAGTTAGAATAAAGAACCATAAAATGGACATAATTTATATTATATTATCATATTCATAGACATGTTAATAAGTGATCAGAAGTTTATTTGGAATATTAATTATGAATCCATTTTTTGTAAATTTAATCGGGATATATATAGGAAAATAAAGTACATTAATAAAATCATATAAAATTAAACTATTGGTAGAATACCAATATTTTTTAGAATAATGTTCCCCAAAAAATCAATCAAAGAAGAACCATAGACATGTGATGTGTTATTCATAACATTTTTATTATTCGCTACTAAATCTGCATCTAATAATTCAAGGGGAAATTTGAAAATATTTAATTGTTATTTAGGTATATAATAGTATGTAGAATGAATATTAGGTAATACATTAAGAGTTCTATATTATATTGTATCATTACACATAACCTGTCTGTTGTCGTATCCCACATCAGAAATAGTGATCACCTGGCATTTCTATTTTTTATTCTCTTAAGCACCTAATTTAATTAACCAACATAATTAATAATTAGATCAATCCACTAGTTATCATAATTCTAAAACACATGTAATTTAAAATACTATAGTGTAGGTGTTCCATTATATGGATATTCATTCCCATTTAAATTATTTTTTATCTTATTCTAATCACTTTAGAATTTAATTTTTTTATGGCTTTCATTTAATCACATAGTAAAACTATTTTCCCCCTTAAAGAAATTTCCTCCATCCTTCATTCCATACTTCTAGAATAAATGAATAATTTTATTCATTACCCTGTGTTTTTATATAATATCCTTTTTATTCCATCATTCTTTTTTATAAAAAACGTGATTTTTATAGGTGACTCAAAACTCCATTTCATTTTTGATAGAACATTAAAAATGTTATTAATATCTACTATCCAATCATATTTCTATAAATTTTGAGACTTGTATGTATACCAGTGAAGAATTGATCATCCTTATTTGATGGTTTAATGAAAATATAATAATCATATATATCACTTCTTATAAAATCATCTTTATATGCATTAATGAATTCATAATCCTTCAAATTTATCATAAGTAATTCCTTATCCATTTTAATATGAAGAATACATGAAATATAGTTATGTTAATATAACATTACAACCCATCCCACTTTGTAGTGTTATTTTATAAACATTTTACCAAATTTAGAATAAGTTTCCACCATTAATACACTACACCTCCAGAAAAATAAAAAAATAACATATTAATTGAATGAATACTAGATAATGTAAAATATGATATTATTGTATGTGATCCATTGATAATTAATTTGACTATTTGAAGACCTACTAAAATAATGTGTATATTTTCTCCAGATGGACTAAATAGTTTGAAGTTCCCTCAATTTATTTAATTGAATATTATCATTATTCCAAGAATAATAATGTTTTATAAACATTGAAACCATATTTTTAACTCCATTTGTCATAAAATTATGTTTCATAGGAGGAAATTTTTGCATTATAAATCAAATTCAAAATTAATTCATTTTTTGTTAATAACATTGAATGAAACCATAAAATATATTATGAGAAACAATATTCCTAATTATAAATCATATATTATTAATAAATTTGATATGATGTCTGACAATTTTCACCATTATTTAAATATATTACACCTCAAGTTTAACCAAGGTCATGCATGTTCATTATGTATAAAAATATTCCATATTTTCCTATAATAAAATTGTGATTTCGCCTAAGAATATCCCACAGTAGTGATCATCAATGTCTCATGTATTAGGAACACACATTATATAGAAATAATGATAATATTAATAATAAATAAATCCAATAAATAGTTATTTAACCATGGGTTTTCTATTCATTAATAATATCCATATTCTAGTTTACAAGCATGGATGCATTTTATAAAAAACCACACCGCTTTATTTACCGTAACGTAATTTGTTCTCCCATACTTAGGCTTTTTTGAAGACCTCTCGGTAATGTTTTCAAATCATTATATCTAATAAGAACAATACATCACTTTGATAACCACTGAGATGAATAAAACATATTATACAAAATATTATGTCATTTTCGAAGATTATTCGATACATTTACTAATAATACATACATGATAATATTAATGTTTTAGATTATTAGGAGACTTGATACATAATATAATTATTTAGTGAAATATATTCAAAATCCTATTGAAATCATCATTTCATAGATCAATTCATAGTCATATTAAACGTAAAAAATTTATTATAACGTGGGGAATGTAAACATAAAAAAAATTTAGGTGATGTACTCATTGAGTGTAAATATTTTAGATATATATCAATTATATTATGGGATGTATAAGATTATATTAAGGGAATACGATCATGAGATTAATAGTAGATAATCATAAAAAAATCATGGATTATATACTCGAATCAACGAATAAATCTTTAGTATTTCAGAATTCATGAATGAAAAATATTCAAAGAACACAAGCAATGAGAATATAACATTTTCAAAAGAACATGAAATATATGGATATAATAATGTGTGTAATAATATTAATCACCTGAATATTATGTCAAGGATATTTATTTAGATATTTATCACATTATATCCTTACCCAATTTTCTATTATTCATACTATAGACAAGGGGTAACCTACCTTGAACCAAGATTGGATTTCGGATAACAACATGTGTAACATTTTTTGGGTATGGAATAACCGCCTTTATAAATTATCATGGGTATTAGGTGACCTCCCATATATCATATTTTGGTATTGTGAAAACCTATCATTTACCTTTTGATCATTAAAATAATAAAATTTATATAATGACTTGAATGGTTATAATAGACCAACCGATAACGTAGTCAAATTACATTCATTTTTTGACACATTATCATGAAAACATTTATCTTTTCATTATAATTTAACCCATAGAAAAGAAAATGGAAATAATCAGTATTTCATCCTCATAATAATAAACTAGTCGGGGAATGAATAAATATTTAATCTTTAGAACACATTCATACTGAATTACCAGCACCAATAGTGGATATTTTCATGGATTAAAATAACTCGAAAAAGAACAATGAATCATTTTCTTCAGGAAAACTAAATTTCAATTTAAACGTCTGTTAGTTAAAACATAATAATTTCATAAATATTAACATAAAATTTATTTCAAAAGATCCATATAATCCTTGGAATTATATTTCAATTAAATGAGTATTCATGATAGCAGAAAAGCTAATTCATTTTTGGAACATTAAAATAATGTGTCCTATCCCATTTTGATGACAAATTCGAAAGAACGACATTAAAAAAAACGAAATAATATTCTTTTTAAAAATTTAATAAATATAAAACACAAAAAATACTACATTAATTTTTTTTGGAATCATAAAAACATTATCAAAAATATTTTAAAAGTAATATACATTTAGAAGATAAGTACTCTCAACCAATGTTAGAATCAAAGTCAATTTTTCTTTAAATCATTATTTTAGTCCCATGAGTGAATAATGTTAAAAAAATTAAAGTAAGAAATATTCAATATCCTTAATTAATAAATGGATAATAAATTTAATATTTATTTTACTGAATGATCATATAATATTATCATAAAAAATAAGCATATACAATCCCTGTAAAAATGATAATGTAACATAAATAAATTTAAGATTTGAAAAAAAATTAATCATAAAACCCATGAAAGTATGTACATATAATAAATCATTTAATTACCTGTATATATTTATTTTTATGATAAAACATGTAAAATGGAATGTATTCATACCATTTTAAAGAGAAATGTACACAATATAGCATATTTCTCACAGAAACAAATGTAGGATGAGAAATTGTTACCTTTATATGGAATGGAATCATAAGATATCTAATATACTATTTAAATAATTTAATTGTTTTATATTCCTATTAAATAGAATTACATATGGTTTTAAAATAATATATCATCCACTTATAATATTTTAATTCTTGTTTATGAATATTTCATATTGAGAATCCAAATTTCTAGTTGATAACTTGTTCATTTTTCATGAATGATTCAGTTTGATGATTATGATCCTACAATTTTATTAGGTCCCAAAAACTATTGAAAAATAATAATTTCATATGTATTATAATTAATCATTATATATACTATTATGACAACTTATATAATTTTTTATGAGAAATTATTTACATCACTTCATGGGTATAGTTATCCAAATGTACGCGTAAGTGATTTTTTCACTTGTATATAGATATAAAGAATAATATTTAAATAATTATAAATATTCTAAAATAATTAATATAACATAAATATAAAATATATTTACTAATTCATCCCTTGTTACCATTAATTAAATTGGATATGAAAAAAGACAACAATACTTCTTGGAGGTTGTAGTCTATTCATCCATACGAGGAACATTAGCATTTTATAATGGATCAGAAGGTATGAAGCTAGAGAAGATATTGTAACTAAATAATTATATTTATTTTATTACCATAATATCTTGTAATTAAATCTATATTAATAACATTCAATAAATTATGGTGATGAAAAATTAAGGATATTACTATGTGTAGCTTATAGCCACATTTATGCAACAGAGATACTCTAATTTCTGATTTTATATAGAATATATCTGAAATGGATTTTTAATCATAATAATAAAATAATAATATATTTTTAATAGCTAATTTATCATTTTATGATTAATTTTTTTATTTTTATATAATGTGGAAGAAATAAATGAAATAGATCAGTTTGGGTTTATATATATTCTCTTATAGTCAACCATTATCATTCACCATAATCATTGATATATATGTCTTAGGAGAAGGAAAGGGGATCTATGATGATGGTATGGAAAGATGTGTGGTTATGAGTAATTTATTGTTGGATATATAAAATTCAAATAAATTTTATATGGGAAGAGATTAGGTTTCTATTTATATATGAGACAAGGTACATACATATAATTACATAGTCAAAATCAATAACATAATGTAACTTTCATGAGAATTTAGAACAAAATTTCCAATGATTCTAATATAAGTATATATAATGTTTTTAAATTTATAAATACGAATATTTATAATATTTTTTACAATATTACTACCCTTATCTCTTATTTTATTATCTTGGTTTGTAATTACCCACTAATTCACATTGGTTTGAGAGTACAACGAGCCATTACTAGGCCATAAAAAGACATCCCCAAGACGACAAATGCTAGCTATAAATGCTGAAGGGTGTCAGATACAGGTGGGGAACAATTTACCTTTTAAGAAATAAACAAAAAAGCCAACCAACTAACATTCACTATATGATGCATGAACAAACCAAATAAAGATAAACAAATTCATTTATGTCAAACCACATCAAAGTGAAAAACTGTGGAAGACCAAACCAAATATCAAAGTAAACTGTGGATAAACAACTCAAGACTCTCAAAAGACACCAAGACTCGATGTTGCACAATCTCCAAGCACTACAATCATCGAACAGCCCCAATCATCACTAGGTATTACTAAAATCATGGGAAACGTTACCTTTTCCCCTATCCCAGAAAATAACTTCTACAAAAGCACCAATGTTCCAAAGAAGGGGTGAGTATAAAACTCAGTAGGTTTTCCCCAATGAATTCCCTACTCACACCACTAGGATTGAAAAGATATCCATAATTATATAAAATAATTTATATTAAAAATTTCCCAAAAATAGTTTATAAGTAAATATAAACAAGTTGCCAATCCATTTATACTAAAAGTATTCAAGTGAAATTGAAACCCATTTTTCCAACAAATTACTTATCTAGAAAAATACTAAAAAAACTTTAGAACCATTTCAAAATATCACCTTTTTGGCATACCCAACCATTTCACAAACCCCTGAAACCAACCATGCCTGCTATATTATGACAATTTTATAATCATGAGCGATTTCTCGTCGATCTACCATGTTTTCACAAGGTATTTGTTCCCCATGTGCCAATATGCCTTTGGCACCAAGGACAAGGTCATATTTCGACCATGCCTCGTACATATAGTTACCATGTGCCATTAATCATTTGGCACTTAGCACAAGGTAATATTTCAACCAAGCCTCATACATGAAACATTAACATACACCACATATTCCCAAAACTCATTACAAAACAACCCTTTTAATAAAAATCTTTTTTATTGAAAACTATTTAGGTCAAAACCATTTAAATTCCAAACCATTTCCATTCCAAACCACTTCAATGAAACTCCATTTTTATTCAATAACTATTACATCATAATAATTTCAATAGAAAAATGTTTCAATAAAACACCCATTTTTTTTGAAAAAACTATTTTTCATGAAACCATTTACAATTCCATAAAATCAGAAATTTAAAATCATCAATTTAAATTCAAGAAGACAATTCACTTTTCACATCAAATCACCAAGATTTCACATTTTCATTAAAACTATAAATCATCACTAAAAAATATTCATTCCATGATTTTCACAATAAATTCCATTCAAAAAAACCAATTTTAATCTAATTCAATAAATTCTATCAAGATTAGTAAAGAGTGAAGCCTACTACCTTAAAGGTTTTGACGAAAACAACAACGAGCAAATAATGTTCACGTAAATCTGATCGATTCTCCAAAAGCCTACCTTATATCTCTTCTATTAGAAAGAAAAAGACCAAATCTCATCATCATTGGAATCCACACACCTAAATCTACCCATAACAAGTGTAGATCTAAGAAATTGGGGGAAGAGGAGAATTGGGTCTAAGTAGATCTAAGAAACCAACAAGAACAATGAAGAATGTCTACGTACCTCATGAATCCGGCTTCGATTCTGCAAGAGAATCCTTTTGATTGTCTCTGGAATAATGGGATAACCTTTTATGAACTTAGGAGTAAAAAAATCTTATGTTAAGGATGCTTAGGAAGAAAAATGAGCCACTTAGAGGAAAAAATGAGTGATATCCACCATTATAGGATCTCATTAAAGTGGTTGCATGGTTTTCCTGCATGGTTTAACAAACCATGCGCTAACCGTGCGTTAGCTACTGCCTCTGCAAACCCTCAACACACGTCTTGGATGCACTGTTAGAAAAAACATGCACCACCAGTGGAGAAGATACTGCCTCCAAAACCAACAACACAAGGTTTTACGGCATGGTTTAGAAAAACTCGGAGCCGTCTGTGCAACATCTCCTTTTCCTGAAAAATTCATTCAACGTTTTCCCGACTCTCTCATTCATCTCTCTTAATATTTATAACCATTTAAATAATTAAGTAATGATTACATACTAGAAACCAGGGGTACTACATTCTCCCCACCATGGGTCCTTCCATCCTCAAAATGTAGAAAACCTTCAACCAACTGCAAGAGTTCTGGCCACTGCTCTTTCATTTCCTTGTCACGTTCCCAAGTCTCTTCTTGAATCTAACAATGCTGCCTTAAAACTCGCAGTAGACTGATTTTTTTCCATGCAAGACTTTCTCTTGACTATTCAAAAACTGTATCGGGATCTGTATCAACAAATCATTTGACTCTAGGTCAACGTGTTCCCATCTAATCACATGGTCAGGATTAGGCTAATACCTTTCAACTGAGACACATAGAATGCATTTTGCACCAAACTGAACCGGGGTTGTAATGCTAACCAATATGCCACCTATACAACCCGTCTCAATATCTCAAAAGGTCCAATATATCTAAGAGATAACTTTCCCTACTTCCAAAAATGACGAAGTCCAAACCTTGGAAAGATTATCGAGAAGACATGATCACCCACAATGAATGACGATCATTATAGAAAACCAGATCAATTCTCCAAAAACCCACCATAGATATCTTCTACTAGCAACAACAAGACCAAATTTCATCATAATTAGTTTCCACACACCTAGATCTACCCATAACAGGTGTAGCTCTAAGAAACCAAGGGAAGATGAGAAGTAGATCTAAGTATGTCTAAGAAACCAACAAGAACAATGAAGAATGTCAACATACCTCAAGAATACGGCTTTGATTCCCAAAGAGGAGCCTTCAAATCACCTCCAGAATGATGGGAGAGGAATCTTATGAGCATACAAGAAGCAAAATCATGAGTTAGGGTCACGTAGGAGGAGAAATGTGGCACTTATAGGAAAAAACGAGTGAAATCTGCCTTTATAGGATCTCATTTAAGTGGTCGCAAGGTTAGACAAACCGTGTGATAATTGTGCATTAGCCACTGCCTTCGCAAACCCTCCACACATGGTTTGGATAAACAGTTAGACAAATCTTGCGCCACCTATACGGATTCTACTTCCTCCATGACCAAGTACACATGGTTTAGACAAAATGTCCATCGTTCGTGCAACTTCCCCTTTGCCTCAAAACATCATTAAATGTTCTCCCGCCTCTCTAATTCATCACCATTAACCATTATAAACATTAAAAGTATTATGTAAGGGTTATATATCGAAAACCTGGGGTACTACATGGTAAATCTATTATATAATTTAATTAAGAAATAACATTTTACTATTTCTACTATTCGTTATAAAAAATAAAACTTTTTCCCTATAAAATTTTATTTATTATTATTATTACCAATATGTAATCCATTTTACTATATTAAATTTACCTATGCGGAAAATTATAATTTCATAATGTTTTCAAAATTCATAGAAATTCTATTTTATGAAAAATGTATTTTTATGAAAAAACAAAATTGAAATCCAATCTAAAATTTTGAAAACAATTAAATTGTTGGTAAAATATTATAGTTTACTATATAACATAAAAATAATATTAAAAATATTTATGATGAATTAATTTTAATTTATTATGATAGAAACACATTTCTCATATAAAACATATTTTTGAAAAAAATAACACTTCTTACCTAGAAATTATTTGATCATCATTACTAACCATTAAAACATAAATATCGGTAATGATATTAATTAATTAAAATAGATTATATATATTTATGGACAAAAATTTCCAATATTTATTAACATTATTTGATTATAGAAAAATACATAACTAGTATAAAAATAAATTTCATTGGAAAATTAGACTTTTAATCATTAAATGGTTTTATTTCAATTGAGTGACTCTCGAAAACATTTTCATAATCAATATTCATATATAAATGTTTCATAACATGGATAATAATATTTATACCAATAAATAAAATGGATTTGTAATAATGGATTTCTATTTTGTGTTTCATGTTGACTAGGTGTTTGCTGTAAAACAATCTAATTTATACCTCGAGATTAGTTAATATTAAATACATATAAAATCATGGGATATTACATTGAATAATTCTACCCAAAATATTAATGTTAAATGATTCATGGTATTTCCAATTATTCACATATATTT
The DNA here is from genome assembly GCA_963277665.1 of Viscum album. Lineage (NCBI taxonomy): Eukaryota > Viridiplantae > Streptophyta > Magnoliopsida > Santalales > Viscaceae > Viscum > Viscum album. The sequence goes on from OY728164.1 coordinate 1,489,228,420, forward strand.
TATATGAGATTACCAGGTGGGATACCCCCCAGTTTGTTTTTTATTACACTATAAATTGGGAAACTCTTACCCCATGAAAATATTAACTAGGATATTGGTTGGAAAGTTTATTTTCCATTATATTTGTTATGATATTTTTTAGGGGAATATTATTTACCAAGTTTATCATTTATATGAGGTTTCATATTGGGACACTCTTATCTTTAAGACATTTATATATGAGATCATCCACATGGGCCAGTTTTCCAACCGAGTGATTGTATCCGATTATGTTTAAGTATTAATGAGTATATAGGTATGAAATTTACAGAACCCATGTATGTCAGATTTTTTAAAATCAAATCACAGAATTTGTAAAGTTTCATTTAAATGAAAAATCAGTTTCTTTAACTACCACATAGTGGTTTCACTATTCATCAAAAATTGATGTTTTACAGAAAAATACCAAAAATTCACCCTAAGCTATATTTGATATTCCGAATTCAAGAATGATGTCTATTTTACACTATTCAAAACATATAAGTTTCATTAATTAATTTAATAATTAATTCATGTTGTCAAAACAAATAGTGCGTTTTTAAGAAACAATATATATTAAAAGATTGACACTAGTTTAAGCCCAAATTAAAGTGAAATTAATTCTAATGACCACCATTGGATTAAATGGTAAAAATATATTCTAAATACACTTTAATTTCTGTTAAAAATATAATCTATTCATATAAATAAATCAGATTAAAAGGAGGTTTTGAATTAAAATGCAACATTTTCAATAAAAATAGTCTTTATGGGAAAAATAACAAAAATTTACACAAAGTAAATTTTGATGTTCAGATTATAAAGAAGGATTTTATTTTTTCAAATACAACATATAATATTGTCAAAAGTATATTTATAAAGGGTTCTCCATCAAAAGGCAGTTAATATACCTTTTAAAGAATATTATAAGATTTATGCTTAAAATTGGATTTATTTTCATTTTAAGCCTCAAACATTTATTAGATAAAATAAAAAATATTTGAAAAAAATATATAATCATTATGTAGTTAGTTCCATTAATTAAATCCATTACAATGTCTAGGCGTTATCTACCATTTAAAATAAAATTATTTTATTATTAGAGTGCAACGTAAGATTTCAAAGGAACTCGTTGTTGCATATTGGGTAAGCCATCGAGCATAACATTCCCTTTAAATTAATATTAACATTTTATTCACAAATAGGGATAAATATAAAAATTTCATATTCTTTATTTACCTGGGGTGTTACTATATAAATATAATCATTATAATTTATATTAATGGGTAGTACAAAATACACCACATGTAATAAATAAGTGATGATCAATGGAAATATCACAGAATTAAAAGTGAGATAAGAAATCCTTTACGAAAATTCTGCTTCCTAAAAGCGCCACATAAAACTTCCAAAAATGGTTTGACGAGATAAAAAAGGGTCTCTCAACATATGAACATAAAAAAGTACAGTAATAGGGAAATAAAATAACATCCCCAAACATAAGAAATATGAGCTTAAAAGGAATGACATAAAAGAGAGTACTTAAAAAGAAAGAGAGAGGTGGGATCCCTTACCTAAAGTCCGACCTGTCTTGGTCATTTCATTATATTCATGATTAATAAACTTTGGTCAATTTATAATTTCATAAGGACCTAGTTTAAAGATTATTACTCAGTTCATATCACATATTATAATGTTATAATAATTGGTTAATAATGTGAGTTCATATCAGACGTTTTTGTCGATGTTCGGTACATGAGTCAAAATTGAACTTGTTGGAAAAAGAATTTTCCATGTAGTTATAGGTACATCATCTCCATAATAGTATTAATGATTTAAATATCATATATATCCAGTATATATTCATTTTATACTATTATATAACATTTGAAGATAAAAAATGAAAAGCACCGTTCATGGAGACTGTCGGTCGTACGTATGCAGGAACGATACTTTCATTTCTTTGTCATATTAATGGAATTAAAACTAAATTAGAGACATATATATTATAATTATAGAATGATATCCATCATTTATATTTAATATATGACATATATATCCATTATATATATGTACTTATAATAGTACATAACATTTCGAGATAAGAAATGAAATGTACCGTTCATGGAGACGGTAAGCCGTACGTACACATGAACGCTACTTTCATTTCTATTTCATACATTAATGGAATGAAAAAAATAATGATACATATGTATATTATAATTACAGAATAATATATAACATCCATAAATCCATCCCACATATGGCATTAACGATTCAAATCACTTTGTGGGGGCGGTAGTCTGCACTTCCTAAAATTGCATTATCACGTTTACCCATCATGGAAACCATAAGGGTATGGAATAAATGAATAATACAGAAGAATAAGGAATACATAAAAATAATTTATATATCATATATAAATACATTGACATCTTAATGGACACCATGAGAGGTGTTAAAAGAATATTGAACAATAATCGTTTTGTGAGTCAGTAATTCACCACCCACAGAAATAGTATATCCATTAACCATTATTTAAAGGTGTGTATGAGTTCATCTAGAATCCTCCTCATAACTGTATCCTATTATATTTAATATAATTGTGTTGTTACAAAATAAATGAATAAAAAGAGTTGAGGGTGTTGGACAATCAAAATAAAACAAAAGAACATAAGAGAGGACATTACCTTCAAACCAGATAACTCTTTTTGATTTGAGCTCAATGAATTCCTTAGAATGACTTATGACCAATGTGAGGATTCTAGGAGTAAGATAGGGATTTAGAGAGACAATATGAGCAGAGTTTGTACAATCCAAGGGCGTGAGATGTGTGGGTAAGGAGGTAGAGGTGGATGCCTTTTATAAGAGGGAGTAGGGGCACTCTTGGAAAGTCTTGAAAACTTACTTTATTATAAAATGATTTTCGGATATAAAGGGTCCCAAAAATTATATATTTCGTGGATAAGGTGATAAGGGTTCTATATCCACCCATACAATATGTTTTTGACAAGTTTATGTCATTTATTTTACAGTATCATTAAATTTTATTTAAATCCTATAATAATGAGGTAATCGCTCCATCATCATGGTGTCACAAATAAATTAATGAATTTAATGTCTAAAAATTATAAAAAAATACTATAATGTAGAAAATATTTTTATATTTCCAATGAATATTTATAGTAAAAAATATGACTTATATAACCCAGTGTAAAAATTGTTTAACATAATACATGTTTGTGACATTTTTATTTTAACTTTAAATAAAAAGTTATTAATGTCATTGTCTTACCCAAGTTGCTCTATTGGGTCCCCAAGTTGACCCATGGATTTTATTGGTCATCCATGACTCATACAATAAGTGTAGGACATGTGTCAATGTCATTTTATATTATTATAACATTATCTTTACCTTGAATTACACTAATTACCTTTAATCGTGATTAATAAAACTTAAAAGTTACTAATAACCAAAAATTATTTTCATCCCATTGAACCAGATTTTACATCCAAATGAAAACCTTTTATGTTTGATTTTTGAAATTCAAATCACATAGGTGGTAATTTTTTTTTTAAATTAGTTTTTTAACTAACACTTAGTAGTTTCACTATTCATTAAAAATTGATGTTTTTCAAAAATATTCCAAAAATTCCCCCTAAGCTATATTTGATATTCCGAATTCAAAAATGATGTCTCTTTTAAAAAATTCAAAACATATAATTATCATTAATAAATTTAATAATTAATTCTCGTTGTCAAAACAAATAGTGTGTCTTTAAGAAACAAAATATATCAAAATATTGACACAAGTTTAAGTCCAATTTCATAGTGAAATTAATTCCATTGACAACCATTGGACCAAATGGGAAAATATATATTATAACTACACATTAAACCCAATTAAAAAGATAATATATCCATATAAATAAATCAGATTAAAAGGATGTTTTTAATTAGAATACAACATTTTCACTAAAAATGGTCTTTATTAGAAAAATAAGGAAAATTTACACAAAGTAAATTTTGATGTCCAGATTCTAAAGAAAGATTTAATTTGGTCCAGTATAACATTTAAAATTGTCAATAAGTGGATTTAAAAAGGGGTCGCTAACAAAAGGTGGTTAATCAACCATTTAAAGAATATTCGAATATTTACATTTAAAATTGGATTTATTTGCATTTTAAGCCTCTAACAATTATTGGATAAAAGTAAAAATATTTTACAATCATTTATAATCATTTTGTAGTTAGTTCTATTCATTCCCTCCATTACAATGGTTAGGCGTTAACTACCATTTAAGATAATTTTTTTTATTAGAGTGCAACATAATATTTAAAGAAACTCGTTGTTGCATATTGGGTACACCATCGAGAATTGTGTTTCCTTGAAAGTAATATTAATATTTTATTCAAAAATATTAATAAATATGAAAAATTAATGTTCCTTATTTAACTGGGATGTTACGTCTAATTACCATGGGATTATTCATAATTGTGTTATTAATGGTGTATGAACCCTAAAATCATGTAAATTTATTAAATAATCTTAGTAATAAAATTTATATAGTGGTGTTAGAAAAGTTTGATAATAGTATGTCCTTTAGCTATGTTTGGTAAAATGAAACCACCCAATGGATATCTTTCTCCTAGCCGGAGATTCGAGATTAGGTTATAAGAGATCCAGTTTGGATCTTTAGGATTAATATGTGATTCACATATAATAGGTTATTATTCCAATTTTTATTATTTTTGGTATTGGTTTATTAGGATTAATGTGATGGGGGATATTTTTATAGTCTCATTCATGTTATAATCACCCTCATTAACATGTAGTAGAAACATGGGAATTTGCAAACAATGGGATGAGTTCCATAGGAATAAATGAGATGTGATTAGAAGAGTATACATTAGATAATTGAAAGAAAAAATTTCCACATTTCGATCACAATATATTACTTAAATATATTAAAATAACTAATCCATTATAAAAACCATTTTCAATACCAAAATACATAAAAGATTATACAGTATTTATTTCATTTTAAAAGCATTACATCTTGTTGATGATTCCAAAGACCAAATAATACTCATGGCGGTGGAAAAGGTCATTATCACCGTGTACGTTAAAAGAAACATTCCTTTTTGACATTTAGTAAAACACATTGTAGAAAAATATTCCCTTTGAATTAAATGAAAAGTCAAAGATGTTTAATACATTGTATAAAAGAAAGTCTTGTATTAGAACAAAATATGCCTCAATGAATGGAGATTGAGACGATGTCTCTTACGAAGTCAGTATCCTTAGATTAAGGATAAATAAATTACATAATTATGTGTGACAAATATAAATAGACCCAATATAGGAGGATATTAAGTGTAAAACAATCAGATTTCATCCGCACATATTCATAATATGACATAATCAAGAAGTAGAGGTTTAACCCAAAGAATTGAAATTTGGTTAAGAAGTTCCCTTACATAGATTCAACAGCCTCACAGCGTCATTTTAAAATTCAGAAAAATATACGATGATATATAAAAATGGTATCTCATCACTTGGAAAAATAATTTACCAAAATAAGGATATATAAGAACATATCACAACATAATAATATTTAAATTAAAAGACCTAACAAAAAGGAGTCTTTAAAAAGAGGAGGGTGAAACGTTCCCTTACAGATTTTTGTAACTTTTGAAATGTACACCCCATGAAAGAAGGGTCAAAAATTAAAGATGTAAATACACATAAATTAATTTATATTACACAAATAATACAATAATGGATAGTAAATTAATCACAAAAAATTAAATAGGGTCAAATGTAGCATGAATCTCATTGGAACAAAAAGTGAGATAAAAACCCCTTACCTCGTTGTGATCAATCGAGTCATATGACCAAAAGATAACAAACACCAAATGAATCACATAATACCATGAATATAAATATAATAATTATAAAATATATGAAAGGGTAGAACACAATACACCACATGAAATAAATAAGTGGAGAACAAAGGAAATCTCACAAAATTAAAAGTGAGATATGAAATCGCTTACGAAAATTCGGCAGCCTAACGAAGCCACTTAAAACTTCCAAAAATGGTTTGATGAGAACAAATAAGGTCTCTCATAATATGAACATAAAAATTACAGTAATAGGGATATAAAATGACATCCCAAAACATAATAAATATGAGCTTAAAAGAAATGGCATAAGAGAGAGTACTTAAAAATAAAGAGAGAGGTAGGATCCCTTACCTCAAGTCGGACTTGTCTTGTTCATTTCATTATATTCCTAAATAATAAACTTTGGTTAATTTATAATTTCTTAAGGACCTAATTTAAAGATTATTAATAATTTTATATCACATATTATAATTTTTTAATAATTGGCTAATAATGTGAGTTCATATCAGACGTTTTTGTCGATGTTCGGTACATGAGTCAAAATTAAACTTGTTGGAAAAGAATTTTCCATGTAGTTATAGGTGGATAATCTCCAGAATAGTATTAGTGTTTTAATTATCATATATATCCAGTATATATTAATTTTATATTATTCCATAACATTTAGAGATAAAAAATGAAATGCACCGTTCATGGAGACTGTAGGCCCTACGTACGCATGAACGCTACTTTCATTTCTTTGTCATGTTAATGGAATTAAAACTAAATGAGAGGTATATAAATTATAATTACAGAATTATATCCATAATTTAGATGTAATATATGACATATATATCCATTATATATATATACTTATAATAATACATAACATTTGGAGATAATAAATGAAATGTACCGTCCATGAAGATGGTAAGTCGTACGTACGCATGAACGCAAATTTCATTTCGATTTCATAATTTTATGGAATGAAAAAAAGTAATGATACATAGGTATATTATAAATACATTATAATATATAATATCATTAAATATATACTTTATACATCCCACATATGACATTAACGATTCTAATCACTTTGAGGGGGCGGTAGTCCGCACATCCTAAAATGAAATTGTCGCTTTTACCCATTATGGAAACCATAAAGGTATGTCGTAAATGAAAAATACATAAGTATAAGGAATAAATAAAAATAATGTATATATCATATATAAATACAGTGACATCTTAATGGCCACCATGAGAGGTGTTAAAATAATATTGAACAATCATCGTTTTGTGAGGAAATAATTCGCCACCCACAGAAACAGTATGTCCATTAACCATTAGATGGAGGTGTTTACTAGTGTAAGTATAATCCTACTCATAAAATAATCCATGTATATTTAACATACTATTTTTGTTACAAAAGAAAGTAATAAAAATATTTTAGGGGGTTGGAGAAGCAAAATAAAACAAAAGAACATAAGAGAAGACATTACCTTCAAATCGGATAACTCTTTTTAATTTGAGCACAAAGGCTTCCTTGGAAAGACTTATGCCCAATGTGAGGCTTCTTGGAGTAAGAGAGGGATTTGTAGAGTCAACATGAGCATAGGTTGGACGAGCCATGGGATTGAGATGTGTGGGTAAGGATGTAGAAGTGGAGGCCTTTTATAAGAAGGAGGAGGGGCACTCTTGGAATGTTGTGAAAACATAATTTATTATAAAATGCTTTTTGGATATCAAAGATCCCAATATTTTATATTTCTAGGATAAGTTGAAAAGGATTCAAAATCCACCCATCCAATAGGTTTTTGACAAGTGTATGTCTTAGATTTTACATTAACATTTCATTTTATTTAAATCGTTTATTAATGAGATAATTGCTGCATCATCATGGTGTCATAAATAAATTAATTTATTTAATGTCTAAAAATTATAAAAAAATACTATTATGCAGGAAATATTTTTAGATTTATAATGAATATTTATGGTAAAAAATATTACTTATATAACCCCATGTAAAAATTGTTTTATTAAAACAATACATGTTTGGACATTTTAATTTTAACTTTAATTAAAAAGTTATTAATTTCATTGTCTTAACCAAGTGGCTCCATGGGGTCCCCAAGTTGACCCGTGGATTGTCTTGGTCGTCAATGACTAAACTAAAAAAGAAATTTTTTAACTACTACTTAGTAGTTTCACTGTTCATCAAAAATTGAAGTGTTTCAGAAAAATACAAAAAATCCTCCTAATCTATATTTGATATTCCGAATTCAAAAATGATTTCTATTTTACATAATTCAAAACATATAAGTTGCATTAATCAATTTAATAATTACTTCCCATTGTCAAAACAAATAGCATGTTTTTAAGAAACAAAACATATCAAAAGATTGACACTAGTTTAAGTCCAATTTAAATGTGAAATTAATTCCAATGACCAAAACTGGATTAAATGGTTAAAATATATTCTAAATAAACGTTATAACCAATTAAAAAGATAATATATCCATATAAATAAATCATATTAAAATAGGTTTTGAATTAAAACACAACATTTTCACTAAAAATGATCTTTATTAGAAAAATAAAAAAAATTACACAAAGTAAATAATGATGTCAAGATTCTAAATAATGCTTTTATTTGGTCCAATATAACACATAAAATTGTCAAAAATTGTATTTAAAAAGGGTTCTCAAACAAAAGGCGGTTAATCCACCTTTTAAAGAATATTCGAATATTTACGCTTAAAATTGGATTCATTCGCATTTTATGCCTATAACATTTTTTGGATAAAATTAAAAATATTTTACAAACATATATAATCATTTTTTATTTAGTTCTGTTCATTCCCTCCATAACAATGGCTAGGAGTTAACAACCATTTAAGATAATATTATTTTATTATTAGAGTGCAATATAAGATTTCAAAGAAACTTGTTGTTGTGTAATGGGTACGCCATCGAGCATAGCGTTGCCATTAAAGTAATATTAATATTTAATTTGAAAATATAAATAAATATGAAAAGGTAATTTTCTTTATTTATCTGGGATGTTACATCCTTCCGCCTTTTTGGAATTGCGTCCTTGCAATTTTAAAATTGTTCTCAGAAACGTCATTGAAAGTCCCACATCGGAACAAGAGTCAGTAAAACTATCACTTTAAAATGACGAAAGAGAAGTACAAGGGTCACCTGAGTTAATACATACTAGGATTCCATGAAAACATAGATATGGAGGAGAAACAAATAGTCATGTTCTGATGGAGAGTTATAGAAAACATGATTATGAGAAAGTTAACCACCAGAAAATCACAAACTTGTGATGGGTTAAATGGTATTTGATTCCCTAGTCGGAAAAATTAAGAGACAAAACAAATTGTACGTTACATATCATTAAGGAATTTATTTATGAGATTAACTATAACATAAGGTAACATACTTACTTGTCATGTGGACTTTCATCTCTTACTAGATTTCTTACAGAAACTCATTTTTCCTCCAAAAGAAGAGTATTTAGGATGACTTGTTCACATTAAGAGCATTATAATCAACATATCAAGAATCACATAATCCAAGAAAGTGTACTATATATTTCCCATGTCTTTAGACCTTAACCAAAACCAAAATTATTAGAACATGATCAAATAATCCACAAAAGGATAATCCTTTATAAAAATAGAATCTATTATTAATCTCCAAAAATTTTCCAACAAAACCAAAAGTTCAGTGAAGACCATTTGATAAACAATTTGTCCATAAAATTCATCAATGTAAACCAAACTAAGATTGAAACCCAAATATTTGAAGGATTTAATCAAAATGTCTTCCAAGGTAAAAATTAACATTTATCTCCAAAAAACATATGTTTCTCTTCGAGTCTCATATTGAAAAGTAATTAACCTACTCATATATCCTCCATGATAGGTCAATATTTTCCTTGATAACCCTAAATCAACATATTCTTGATTCATAAAATAATATAACTAAAAAGAATTTGTCATACTAACCAGGGACTTCACATAGTCTAGTGTTAGGTGATAAATACTAGTCGCACTTGGGTTGTGGGTTGGATTCCCATAGCTTTGTCCGACTTGATGAGTTGTCACACGGTCTACGTGTTGCCCTTTTTCCAAGACTATATAATCCTAAAAACATTCCCCAAAAAGAGATATAATAATCAAAAATAACCGTAACATAATTTTACCTCAATTTTATTTCATGCCTTTCATTTTCCATCATAACATATAGTAACCCATAATTACCTCAAAAGTAAGGATCATATAAACCCAAATGGTTCTTTATAACTATTTCCACAAAAGTGTATATAATTATTCATTGAATAAAATTTTCATATATCAAACATTAACGTTACACATACTATAATATGTCTTCTACTGTAACCCCATCATCAAAAGATACTTAATACTTTTAATTAATTTACCATCATAAAATCTACCATAACTATTGAATCCCTTATATGTTGACTTCTTAATCATTCAACATTCTTCATGATCCATTAACTATTCCTTTCTAACTTATTCTGAAATAATTCTTTCCTACAAACAAAATCGTGAATCATATCTTATGGTTTCACAATTGGAAAACATATGCTAATAAATAATCCATACCTATGATTTGTCATTGTTAGTTTCTTCATCATCAATAAAAATGGAATTAGGTATTGGTAAATGAATATTTGTACTATCTTGGTGGTCCCATTCCTGAAAGTTCAACGTAGTACTTGTGTTTTCCTAATGACCATGCACACCACATTTAAAACATTCAATTGATCCTTCAGAAAGAACTTTTTCCCCTTTCCTCAAGTCAACCAGATGCTTCCTTTTTCCATGGCAGGTTTTTGCTTTAGGACCATCATTTCCACATCTATACCATCATTCTGTCCCTTTGAAACATTTTCCTAGGTGTTTCTTTCAACATATTTGACACATAGGTTTTTGAACACACATACCTTTATGATTATTACCTAAACATCCGTAGGGATTGGTTTCTTGCATATATGATGCCTTATAGAAATCTCAAAGGTTTAGGTGGTCAATCATGAATCTAGATAGTTGGTTGAGGATAAACATTAGAATTCTCGTTGCAGCTCCTATATCATTCAGTTGCTTGCTCAGAAAATTGTCACAGTTTCATTCACATCCACTGTTACATTAGTGCCTACTAGTTCCAGCCAGTTACAAAAACCAAAAAGGTCAGTGTGATCATATCAGTAAAATTGTCATATAATAATGAGAAAGATAAACACTAAGATATAGTTATCCATGTTATCTCAAACTAATTCTAAATTTCAAAAAAACAATGACTCCATCTAATATAATACCCATTGTGGTTATACAAAACTTGTCCCTTATCCTTAACAACACTCTATCATCTAATGTTATCTATACTGACAGATGATACCAACTATAAGGACTTGAACTTAAAACATTACCTAATCATGAATTAAATGAATAAATTACATAGATGATCCTTTCTGGTTTACAATTTTAGAGAATTAGGACATAACTATTACATCTCAAAAGACTACAAAGTAGACACTTCTACTATGTTTCCATAAAATAAAAAATCATAAAAAGAAACATGTCTAGTTCCATGTCTTAGATATCATGTCATTCCTTGACCCGATCCTTGACCCTATTCATCTTTATGTCATGTAGAAAACATTTTAAAAACTTGGGATGAGAAAAAAAATCCAAATAAAGGATACACAAAGAAAAAAACTATTAGTTTTTCAAAACAAAAAGTAAACCATGAATATTTTATCAAAGTAATACTTATCACCATTATGATGTAGTAAATACTCTTCACTGAATAAAATATCACTACTTATCATTTGTAACCAAAATATTACCATAAACACATATAAAGAACACATAACATATAAAGGTAACTTGGGACATAAACATACTAAAATGGAATAACCATACGGTCAACTTCCACACATATCACTACATAGAATAGCCAAACAGCTGACTTCCATACCCAATTCATTGAAGGTTATAATGTAACCACCCATCCTGGTACTCATGTCACCACCCGTCATATGGTTTATCACTTAACCATACATTAAATGTCCAAGTACCATTATAAAATCAGAAGACATAAAACAAATATAATGCAAAGAAAAAATTTCCACATTTCGATCACAATATATCACTTAAATATATTGACATAACAAATTCATTATAAAACCCATTTTCAATACCAAAATACATAAATGATTAAATGGTATTTATTTCATTTTAAAAACAATAGAGCTTGGTGAGGAATCCAAACACCAAATAATACTCGTAGCGGCAGAAAAGGTCATTGTCACGGTATACGATAAAAGAAAAATTCATTTTTTTCATTTAGTAAAACTTTTTTAAAAAAAAGATTCACTTTGAATGAAATGAAAATTCAAAGGTGTTTTATACAGTGTATAAAAGAAAGTATTGTATTATAATAAAACATGCCTCAATGAAAGGATATTGAGACGAAGTCCCTTACGAAGTCAGTATCTTTAGATTAAGGATAATTCAACTACATAATTATGTGTGAAAAATATAAATACACCCAATATTGAAGGATGTTAAGTGTAAAACAATCAGAGGTCATCCACGCATATTCATAGTATGACATAATCAATAATTAGAGGTTTAACCCAAAGAATTGAAATTGGGTTAAGAAGTTCCCTTACAGAGATTCAACAGCCTCACATCGTCATTTTAAAATTCAAAAAATGAGACGATGAGAGATAAAAATGGTATATCAACACATGGAAATATCATTTACTGCAATATGGATATATAAGAACAAATCATAACATAAGAAAATGTAAATTAAAAGACCTAACAAAAACTATAATTTTAAAAAGATGAGGTTGAAAGGATACCTTCTCGATTTGGGTAACTTTCGAAACATACACCCCATGAAAGAAGTTTCACACAATGAAGATGTAAATACCATTAAATTAAATTATATTACATAAAGTATACAATCATGGGCATTACATACACTACAAAAAAGGTAATAGTGTAAAATGTAGCATGAATCTCATGGGAACAAAAATTGAGATAAAAACCCCTTACCTCGTTGAGAGAAATCGAGTCGTATCACCAAAAGATAATAAACACCAAAGGAATCACATAATACCATGAATATATATAAGGCCCCGGCCTTAAACCATACTTAATCTTGAATTAAATGAATAATTCACATTGAGTATCTTTTCAGGTTTACAGTTTTAGACAATTAGAACATAACTATTACATCTCAAAAGAATATAAAGTAGACACATCTACTCAATTTCCATTTTTTATAAAATAAAAACTCTTAAAAATAAACATGTTCAGTTCCATGTTTTTAGATAGCATGTCTTTCCTTGATCCCATAATTGATCCTATTCATCTTTATGTCATGTGGAAAACATTTCAAAAACATGGGATGAGCATAAAAAGCTCAGTAAGAGATACACAAAAAGGGAAAACTGTTAGTTTTTCAAATAATAAGTAAATCATGATTACTTTATCATAAGTAATAATTTTCACCTCGTATGAAGTAGAAAATACTATTAACTAAATAAAATATCATTTCTTACCTTTTTTAACCAAAATGATTGCCATAAAACCCATGTAAATAACACATAACATATAAAGGTAACTTGGGACATAAACATACTTAAATGGAATAACCATACAGTCAACTTCCACACATACTTAATGGAATAGCCATACAGCCGACTTCTATAACCAATGAATTGGCGGTTATAATGTAACCACCCATCTTGGTATTCACAACACCACCTATCAAATGGTTTATCACGTAACCACCCGTCAAATGGCCATGTACCATTATAAAATTGTAACACATAATACCAATATAAAGGAATGATAACATTTCCACATTTCAATCCCAATATATCATTTAAATATATTGACATAAAATAATCCTTTATCAAAACAATTTTAAATAACAAAATACATAAAATAGTATATGGTATTTATATTATTTTAAAAACATTACGGCTTGTTGAGGAAGCCAAAGATCAAATAATACTCGCGGCGGTGGAGAAGTCATTATTGCCACATACGTAAGAAAAAAAATTCCTTTTTTTGTTTAGTAAAATGCTTCGTATAAAAATATTACTTTTGAATAAAAGTAAAATTCAAATGGGTTTATACACCATATAAAATAATGTTGTGTATAAAGGAAAATATGCCTCAATAAAAGGAGATTGAAATGAAGTCCCTTACAAAGACGATATCCCTTGATTAAGGATAAATCAATTACATAATTATGTGTGAAAGAAGTATACACCAAATATAAGTGGATATTAAGTGTAAAAAAATTAGAGTTCATTCACACATATTCATAGGAAGACTCATTCAAGAAGTACAAGTTTAACCCAAATAATTGAAATTGGGTACTGAAGTTCCCTTACCGATTTGGGTAACTTTCAAAACGTACACCCCAGGAAAGAAGGTTCATACAATGAATATGTAAATACCCATAAATTAAAGTATATTACACAAAGAATAAAATCATGGGCAGTACATACACCACACAAAAAGAAATAGTGGCACATGTAGCATGAATCTCACTGGAACAAAAAGTGAGTTAAAAACTCCTTACCTCGTTGTGATCAATCGAGTCATATGACCAAAAGATAGTAAACACCAAATTAATCACATAATACTGTGAATAGAATCATGATAATATATATGAAATGGTATTACACAATACACCACATGTAATAAATAAGTGGTGAACAATGGAAATCTCATAGAATTGAAAGTGAGATAAGAAATCCCTTACGAAATTTCAGCAGCCTAACAGCACCACTTAAAACATCCAAAATTGGATTGATGGGATAAAATAGGGTATCTCATAATATGAACATAAAAGTAAAGTATGATGAATACATATATCATACCCCAAAATAAGAAAAAGTAACTTAAAAGACTTGACATGAAAATAGAAGATTGAAAAAAAGGGAAGGGTGAAAGAATCCTTTACAAAAATTCGGCAGCCTAACGACGCCAATTAAGCATTCTTAAATGAATTTATGAGAGAAATAAAGGTTATCTCATCATATTAACATAAATAGGAAAGTAATATTAATATAAAATAAGATCCTAAAACAAAATAATAGTGATCATAAATGGATGACATATAAGAGAGTACATGAAAAGAAAGAGAGAGGTTGGATCCCTTACCTCAAGTCTGACTTGTCTTGTTCATTTCTTTATATTCCTGAATAATAACCATTAGACAATTTATAATTTATTAAGGAACTATTTTAAAGATTATTATTCAGTTGATATCACATATTATAATGTTATAATAATCGGTTAATAATGTCAGTTCATATCAGATGTTTTTGTCAATGTTTGGTACATGAGTCAAAAATGAACTTGATTGAAAATGATTGTCCATGTAGTTATAAGTAAATCATCTCCAGAATATTATTAATGATTTAAATATCATATATATATAGTAAATATTCATTTTATACTACTCCATAACATTTTTAGATAAAATGATATGAAATTCACCGTTCATGGAGACGGTAGGCCGTACGTACGCATGAACACTACTTTCATTTCTTTTTCATATTAATAGAATTAAAAATAATTGAGATATATATATATTATAATTACTGTATAAAATATATGGTATATAGGTCACATATGTTCATTAATTTCATTCTTTATACATTCCATGTATTGCATGAACGAGTCACGTCACTTGAGGGGGCGGTAGTCCACACTTCCTTGAATGAAATTATCGCATTTCCACAACATGAAAAGCATAAAGGCATGTTTTAAATATATAATTCAGAAGCATATAGAAAACATAAATACCATATATATCACATATAAAATATAGTTACATCATAATGGACACCATGAAAGGTGTTAAGATAAGATTGAACAATCATTGTTTTGTGAGGCAACAATTCGTCATCCACATAAACTGTATGTTCTTTAACCATTAGACGAAGGTGTGTGTAAGTGTAGCTAGAATCCATCTCATAAAAACATAAAAGTATATTTATTATACTGGTGTTGTTACAAAATAAAGGAACAAAATGAGTTTAGAGGGTTGGAGAGGAAAAATAAAACAAAAGAACACAAGGGAAGACATTACCTTTAAATCGGGTAACTCTTTTCGATTTGAGGTCGAAGGCTTCCTTGGAAAGGATTCTGCCCAAAGGTGAGGCTTCAATGATGAAAATTTTAGTGTGGAGAGATGAAATGGTAATGTTTTTTCCTAGACAAAGTCTTGAGAGGTGTGGGTAAGGTGGTAGAGGTGGGGGCCTTTTATAAGAGGGGAGGTGGGGCACTCTTGAAAAGTTATAAAAGGTTACTTTATTATAAAATTAATTTCGGATTTTAAAGATCCAAATATTACATATATCTAGTATAAGGTGATAATAGTTTTAAATAAACCCATAAAATAGGTTTTTCACATGTTTAGGTCTTATATTTTACATTATCATTTCATTTTATTAAAATCGCTAAATAATGAGGTAATCGCTGCATCATCATGGTGTCATAATAATTTTATTTTTATAAGGTCTAAAAATTATAAAAAAAATATCATGATGTAGGAAATATTTTTATATTTATAATTTATATTTATAGTAAAGAAAATTACTTGTATATCCTCATTAAAAAATTATTTTAGTAAAACAACTCATGTTTGTGACATTTTTAGTTTAACTTTAAATAAACAATTATTTATGTCATTTTCTTACCAAAGTGGCTCCATGGGGTCTCCAAGTTGACCCATCGATTTTCTTGGACGGCCATGACACATCAAATGAGGGTACGAAAAGTGTCTAGGCCATTTCATATTATTAAAACCTTATTTTTACCTTAAATTACACTAATTACCCTTAATCGGGATTAATAAAACATAAATGTTATTATTCACCAAAAATTATTTTAATCTCATTTAACCACATTTTACTTCCTAATGACATTAATTTATTTATTATTTTTGAAAAACAAATCACAGAAGTGGTAAAAATTCATTTAAATGAAAAATCAGTTTCTTTAACTACCACTTAGTGGTTTCACTATTCATCAAAAATTGAAATTTTTCAGAAAAATACCAAAAATACACCCTAAGATATATTTGATATTACGAATTAAAAAATGATGTATATTTTACAAAATTCAAAACATGTAAGTTTAATTAATTAATTTTATAATTAATTCCCGCTGTCAAAACAAATAGCGTGTATTTAAGAAACAATATCTATTAAAAGATTGACAGTAGTTTAAGTCCAATTTCAAAGTGAAATTAATACCAATGACCAAAATTGGATTAAATGGTAAAAATATATTCTAAATACACGTCAATCACAATTAAAAATATAATCTATCCATATAAATAAATCAGATTAAAAGGAGGTTTTCAATTTAAATGCAACATTTTCAATAAAAAATATCTTTATCAGAAATATAAAAAAAATTTACACAAAGTAAATTTTGAAGTCCGGATTCTAAAGAAGGATTTTATTTTGTAAAATACAACATATAATATTTTCAAAAGTATATTTAAAAAGGGTTCCCCATCAAAAGGCGGTTAATCGACTTTTTAAAGAATATTAGAAGATTAATGATTAAAATTGGATTCATTTGCATTTTAAGCCTCTAACATTTATTAGATAAAAGTAAAAATATTTGAAATATTTATATAATCAATTTTTAGTTAGTTCTGTTCTTTCCCTCCATTACAATGGCTCAACATTAACTACCATTTAAAATAAAATTATTTTATTATTAGAGTGCAACGTAAGATTTCAAATGAAGTCGTTGTTGTATATTGGGTAAGCCATCGAGCATAGCGTTCCCTTTAAATTAATATTAACATTTTATTCACAAATAGGGATAAATATAAAAATTCCATATTCATTATTTACCAGGGTTGTTACATCCTTCCCCCCCTTTTGGAATTGCATCCTCACAATTTTAAAATTGGGCTCGGAAGATTCATTGAAAGTCCCACATCAGAAAAAGAGTAGGTAAAAAAATCACTTTAAAAGAAAGAAAGAGAAGTATAGAGGTCGCTCGAGTTAACCCAAAATAGGATTCCATGTATAAAAACCTAGACATGGTGGAGAAAACAAAGGGTCAAGTTCTGATGAAGAGTGATCGAAAACATGTTTAGGAGAAAGTTAACCACAAGAAAATCACAAAGTTGTGATTGATTAAACAGTATTTGATTCCCTAGTAGGAAAAATTAACAGACAAAATTTTTGTTTTAAGTTACTTTTAGTTGAGGAATTTATATATGAGCTTAACTAAAACATAAGGAAACATACTTACTTGTCATGTTTACTTTCATCTTTTACTTGATTTCTTACACGAACTCATATTTTCTCCAAAATACGAGTATTTAGGATGACTTGTTCACATTAAGAGAAATATAATAAAATTCTAGAAAATCACCTAATCCAAAAAAGAGAACTATATATTTCCCATGTATTTAGACCCTTACCAAAACCAAAATTGTTAGAACAAGATCAGATAATCTAGAAAAGGATAACCCTTTATAAAAAGAAAATCTATTCTTAATATCCAAAATTTTTCCAACAAAACCCAAAGTTCAACGAGGGCCATTCGATAAACAATTTATCTATAAAATTCTTCAATGTAAACCAAACTAATATTGAAACCCAAATATTTGAAGTATTTAGTCACATAGTCTTCCACGGTACAAACTAACACTTATCTTCAAATAACATCATTTCCTCTAAAAGTATCATATTGAAAAGTAATTAACCTAATCACATATCCTCCATGATAGGTTAATAATTTCCATAGATAACCCAAAATAAACTTATTCTAGATTCATAAGATCATCTAACTAAAAATAATTAGTCAAACTAACTAGGGACTTCACATAGTCTAGTGGTAGGTGATAAATACCAGTCGCACTTTGGTTGTGGGTTCGATTCATGCGGCTTCGTCCGACGCGACGGGTTGTCCCATGGTCTGCGTGTTGTCCCTTTCCCGAAACTATATAATTTTTTTAACATTCCCCAAAAAGTGATAAAATCTTCAAAAATAACCATAACATAATTTAACCTCAAGTTTATCTCATGTCGTTCATATTCCATCATAACATATAGTAACCCATAATTACCTCAAAAGTAAGGACCATATAAACCCTAATGGTTACCTTTATAATTATTACCTGAACTTCCACGTCGAGTTGGTACTCTCGTACATGATGAATTAGATAAATCTCCAAGGTTCAAGTGTTTGGTCTTGACTCTTGATAGTTGGTTTAGAATAACCACAAGATCCCTCATTGAATCCCCCATTTCATCCAGTCTCTTTATCAGAGAACCACCACAGTTTCCATCAAACCCATTGTCAATTTGGTTCCTGCTAGGTCCATCCATTTACTAAAAACAGAAATGTCATTGTGCGTATATCAACAAAATGATCATGTACTAATAAGGAAGATAAACACTAAGATATACTTACTCATTCACTTTATCTAAAAACTATGACTCTTTTTGAAATCCTAGCCATTATGGTAATGTCACATATGCTTATAGAATACCCTAACCTCTAAAGTTATCTAAACCAAACATTGATACCAACTATAAGGCCCTGACCTTAAACCTTACTTAATCTTGAATTAAATGAATAATTCACATTGAGGATCTTTTCAGGTTTAGAGTTTTAGAGAACTAGGAAATAACTATTACATCTCCAAAGATTACAAAGTAGACACATCTACTCAGTTTCCATTTTTTTATAAAATAAAAACAGTTAAAATGAAACATGTCCCATTCCATGTTTTTAGATAGAATGTCTTTCCTTGATCCCATTTTTGATCCTATTCATATTTAAGTCCTATGGAAAACATTTCAAAAACTTTGGATGAGCATAAAAAGCTTAGTAAGAGATACACAAAAAGGGAAAACTGTAAGTTTTTCAAAATAATAAGTAAATCATGATTACTTTATCATAAGTAATACTTTTCACCTTGTATGATGAATAAAATACTCTTTATTAAATAAAATATAATTTCTTACCTTTTTGTAACAAAAATTATTACCATAAAACCCACGTAAAGATCACATAACATATAAAGGTAACTTGGGACATAAACATACTTAAACGGAATAACCATACGGTCGACTTCAACACATACTTAATGGAATAGACATATGGCTGACTTTTATACCCTATGAATTAGAGGTTATAACGTAACCACCCGTCCGGGTATTCACGGCACCACTTGTCATATGGTTTATCACGTAACCACCAGTCAAATTTCCAAGTACCAATATAAAATTAGAACACATAAAACCAATATAAAGGAATGATAACATTTCCACATTTGAATCAAAATATATCATTTAAATATATTTACAAAAAATAATCCTTTATCAGAACCATTTTCAATTCCAAAACACATAAAAGAGTATATGGTATTTATTTTATTTTAAAAACATTACGCCTTGTTGAGGAAGCCAATGATCAAATAATACTCGTGGTGGTGAAGAAGTCGTTGTCGCCGCATATGTAAGACAAAAACATTCCTTTTTTCATTTAGTAAAACACTTCATATAAAAATATTCCTTCTGAATAAATGTATATGGCAGAGGGTTTTATACACCTTATAAAAGAAGGTTGTGTATAAATCAAAATATGCCTCAATGAAAGGAGATTGAAAAAAAGTCCCTTATAAATACGGTATCCCTTGATTAAGGATAAACCAATTACATAATTATGCGTTACAGAATAATACGCCTAATATAATTGGATATTAAGTGTAAAACAATCCGAGTTCATCCACACATATTCATAGGACGACACATTCAAGAATTACATGTTTAACCCAAAGAATTGAAATTGGGTAATGAAGCTCCCTTACCGATTTGGGTAATTTTCAAAACGCACATCCCATGAAAGAAGGGTCATACAATGAATATGTAAATACCCATAAATTAAATTATATTACACAAATAATAAAATCATGGGCAGTACATACACCACACAAAAAGAAATAGTTTTACATATTGCATGAATCTCACGGGAACAAAAAGTGAGATAAAACTCCTTACCTTGTTGTGATCAATCGAGTTGTATGACCAAAAGAAAATAAACACCAAATGAATCACATAATACCATGAATATAATCATGATAATATATATGAAATGTCAGTACAAAATACACCACATTTAATAAATAAGTGGCGAACAATACAAATCTCACATAATTGAAAGTGAGATAAGAAATCCCTTACAAAATTTCAGCATCCTAATGGCGCCACTTAAAACTTCCAAAAATGGGTATATTAAAGAGGGTATCCCATCATATGAACATAAAAGTAAAGTATTATGGATATAGATATCATACCCCAACATAAGAAAAAGTAACTTAAAAAAATTGACATGAAAATAGAACTATGAAAAATAGATAAGGGTGAAAGAATCATTTACAAAAATTCAGCAGCCTAACGGCGCCACTTAAACATTATTAAATGAATTGATGAGAGAAATAGAGGTTATATAATCATATTAACATAAAATGGATAGTAGGATTAATATAAAAGAACATCCTCCAACATAAGAACATGGAGCATAAAGGGATGACATAAAAGAGAGTACTTGAAAACAAAGAGAGAGGTAGGATCCCTTAACTCAAGTCTGAATAGTCTTGTTCATTTCATTATATTCCTGAATAATAAACATTGGTCAATTTATAATTTCTTAAAGATATCTTTTAAAGATTATTATTCAGTTCATATCACATATTATAATGTTATAATAATTGGTTAATAATGTGAGTTCATATCAGACGTGTTGGTCAATGTTTGGTACATGAGTCAAAAATGAACTTGTTTGAAAATGATTGTCTATGTAGTTATAAGAAAATAATCTCCAGAATAGTATTAATGATTTAAATATCATACATATCCATTACATATTCATTTTATACTACTCCATAACATTTGCAGATAAAAAAAATGAAATGCACCGTTCATGGAGACGGTAGGTCGTACGTACGCATAAACGCTACTTTCATTTCGTTGTCATATTAATGGAAATAAAAATAATTGAGAGATATATATATTATAATTCCAGTATTATATATATTTTATATAGGTCACATATGTTCATTAATTTCATTCTTTATAAATTCCATGTATTGCATGAATGAGTCACATCACTTGAGGGGGCGGTAGTCCACACTTCCTCGTATGAAATTATTGCATTTACACAACATGAAAAGAATAAAGGAATGTTTTAAATATAAAATTCAGAAGCATATAGAAAACATAAATACCAAATATATCATATATAAAATATAGTTACATCATAATGGCCACCATGAAAGGTGTTAAGAGAATATTGAACAATCATAATTTCTTGAGGCAGCAATTCGCCATCCACAGAAACAGTATGTTCTTTAACCATTAGATGAATGTGTGTGTAAGTGTAGCTCTAATACCTCTCATAAAAAAATACTAGTATATTTAATATACTGGTGTTGTTACATAATAAAGGAATAAAATGATTTTATAGGGTTGGAGAAGGAAAATAATACAAAAGAACACAAGGGAAGACATTACCATTAAATCGGGTAACTCTTTTTGATTTGAGCTCAATGGCTCCTTGGAAAGGATTCTTCCCAAAGGTGAGGCTTCAATGATGATGAGAGGGATGTGAATAGATAAAATTGGTAGGGGTTGGCCGAGACAAAGGCTTGAGATGTGTGGGTAAGGTGGTAGAGGTGGGGGCCTTTTATAAGAGGGGAGGAGGGGCACTCTTGGAATGTTATAAAAGGTTACTTTATTATAAAATTATTTTCGGATTTTAAAGGTACCAAAATTATATATTTCTAGTATAAGGTGATAATAGTTCGAAATACACCCATCCAATAAGTTTTTGACATGTGTAGGACTTATATTTTATATTATCGTTTCATTTTATTTAAATCGTTAAATAATGAGGTAATCACTGCATCATCATGGTGTCATAAATAATTTAATTTATATAATGTCTAAAAATTATAAAAAAATATCATGATGTAGGAAATTGTTTTATCTTTATAATGAATATTTATAGAAAAAAATATGACTTTGATAACCCCATTTAAAAATTGTTTAGAAAAACAAATCATGTTTGTGACATTTTTATAATAACATTAAATAATAAGTTATTTATGTCATTTTTCTACCAAAGTGGCTATATGGGGTCCCCAAGTTGACCCATGGATTGTCATGGCCAGCAATGACACATCCAATGTATAAGGACATAGCCTTAAACCTTACTTAATCTTGAGTTATTACAATATTACACATTGAGGATCTTTTCAGGTTTAGAGTTTTAGATAATTAGATCATGAAACTTGCATTACATTCCACATTTAAACAATGTGGTTACATAAAAGATAGTAATCATTTTTCCCATCAACGTAAACATATTTAAATAAAACATGGATTCTTCCTTGACACTTCCTTAACACTATCATCACATCACGTACCTTTCCCTTGACCTGTGAAAAACATTTCAAAAACTTGGGATGAGCAAAAAAAGCTCAGTAAGGGTTATAAAAATATGGAAAGGAAACATGAGTTCATATATACATAAGAATTAAATCCTACTTTACCCATAAAACATAGGCACTTTAACATACCTCATCAAATCATGAATAAATCATAGAAATCATAAGACATAAAAGGTAACTAGAGGCATTCATAACATTCTTACATAGGGAGTAACCCTCTTGGTTACGTTTGGAATACCCACCACAATATATTCTCTAAATCTCTTCGGATAAACCTTAACGTTTCACTCCTTCGCGTTACCCAATTCATTGGAGAGCTATATCAGGCTCACCCGCCCTATGTTTATCACGGAACCACCCGTCTTCATAATAATTCCCATGAACCATAACATAATCTTATCACATAAAACAAGCATAAAGGATACATAAAATTTCCACCTTTCAATAACAAGATATCAATACAACACATTGATAAAAACATTATTAAAACCATTTCCAATACCAGAATAAAATAAAAGTAAAACATGGTATTTATTTTTCTTTTAAAAAGGAGGTATGGCTTGTAAAGGAATCCTAAACTCAAATAATGGTCACGGCGGAAGAGAAGTCATTGTCTCCACATACGTACGACAAAAACATTCCCTTTTGTTGTTTAGTAAAAGGCTTCGTATAAAAAAGACTCCTTTTGGGATAAACATAAAATTCAAAGGGGTTTATACACCGTATAAAATAAGGTTGTGTATAAAACAAAATATGCCTCAATGAATGGAGATTGAGAAGAATTCCATTACAATGACGGTATGGTTGGTTTAAGGATAAATCAATTACATAATTATGTGTGACAAAAGAATACAACAAATATATGTTGATATTAAGTGTAAAACAATCAGAGGTTATTCACACTAATTCATAGAACGACATATTCAAGGAGTACAATTTTATCCCAAAGAATCAAATTTGGGTTAAGAAGTTCCCTTGCAAAAATTTGACAGCCTAACGGTGTCACTACAAAATTCAGAAAATGAGTTGATGAGAGATAAAAAGGGTGTCTCATCACATTGACATATAAATTTAAATCAATAAGGATATGGAAGAACATATCCCAACATAATAGTATGTGAATTAAAAGACATAACAAAAGAAGTCTTTTAAAAGAGGAGGGTGAAAGGTTCCCTTACCGACTTGGGTAACTTTCGAAACGTACACCCCATTGAAAAAAGGTCATACAATGAATATGTAAATACCCATAAATGAAATTATATTACAAAAGGTATAATAATGGGAATTACATACACCACTCAACGAAAATGGTGGAAAATGTAGCATAATCTCACGGGACTAAAAGTGAGATGAAAAATCCCTTTCGAAAACTCGGCAGCCTAATGACGCCACTTAAAAAATAAAAAAGGGATTGATGAGAGAAAATAGGGTCTCTCATCATATGAACATAAAAATTACAATAGGAGTAATATAAAATAACATGCCAATCATAATAAAGATGATCTTAAAAGGAATGACATAAAAGAGTGTACTTAAAATGAAAGAGAGGGGTAGGATCCCTTACCTCGGGTCCGACTTGACTCGATCGTTCTTTATTCTCCTAAATAATAAAATTGAGTAAATTTATACTTTCTTAGGAAACTTTTTTAATTTCATTATTCCTTTTATATAACTTATTACCAAATCAAGAACACTATGATATTATTTAAGTTAATAACGGTCATTTTAACGATCGTTGGTACTTGAGTCAAAAATAAACTTTTTACATTTACAATTTTTTCATGTGGTAAAATTTGAATTATATCCAGAATTGTATTCATGATGTGGATATCGTATATATAATATTTATCCAGTATATTCATGCATTTATAATATTACATAACATTTAGAGTTATGAAATGAAATGCACCGTTCATGGAGACGGTAAGTCGTACGTACGCATGAACGCTACTTCCATTTATATTTCATATTTAACGGAATTAAAACATAATGATACATAATAGTATTTTAATTCCACTATGTTATCATATATAATATCATTAAATATATCCTTTATACTTACCACATATGGTATTAACGAATCAAATAACTTTGAGGGGGCGGTAGTCCGCACTTCCTAAAATGAAGATATCGCATATATCCATAATGGAAACCATAAAGGAATTCCATAAATGAAAAATACAGAATCTTAAAGAAAAACATAAACATATTATATATCATATATAAATATACTGACATCTTAATGGCCACCTTTGAAGGTGTTAAAAGAATGTTGAACAATCATCGTTTCGGGAGGTAGAAATTCTCCAACCACGGAAACAATATGTTCTTTAACCATTAGATGTTGGTGTGTGTAAGTTTAGCTATAATACTTCTTATAAAAACATCATAGTATATTGAATATACTGTATTTGTTACAAAATAAATGAATAAAAAGTTTTTAGTGGGGTGGAGAAGCAAAATAAAACAAAAGGACTCAAGTGAAGACATTACCTTAAATCGGGTAACTCCCGTTGATTTGAGCTCAAAGGCTTCCATGGGAAGACTTATGACCAAATTGAGGCTTCTAAGAGTTATAGAGGGATTTGGAGAGACAAAATGGGCAGGGGTTGGCCGATAAAATGTCTTTGAAAGTGTGGTTATGGAGGTAGATGTGGGGGCCTTTTATAAGATGAGAGGAGGGGCGCTCTTGGAAGGTAAGGAAATTTTACGTTATTTTAGAATGATTTTCGTATTTTAATGGTCCCAAATTGATGTGTTTCAAGGATAAGGTGATCGGGGTTCGAAATAAATCCATACAATAGGTTTTGGATATGTGTAGGTCTTATATTTTACATTATATTTCCATTTTATTTAAATCGTTAAATAATGAGGTCATCACTGCATCATCATGATGTCATAACTAATTTAATTTATTTAATGTCTAAAAATTATAAAACAAATACTATGATGTAGGAAATCTTTTTAGATTTAAAATTACTATTTATAGTCAAAAATATCACTTGTATAAACCCATGTAAATTTTTTTTTAGTTAAACAACTCATGTTTGTGTCATTTTAATTTTAACATTAAATAAAAAGGTATTTATGTCATTTTCCAACCTAAGTGGCTCCATGGGGTCCCCAAGTTGACCCATGGATTTTCTTGGTCTGTCATTACTCATCCAATTAGGGTAGGACATGTTTCTAGGTCATTTCAATTTATTAAAACATTATTCTTACCTTAAACTACACTAATTATCTCTAATCACTATTAAAAACTTAATAAGTTACTATTCACCAAAAAAAATATTTTAATCCCATTGAACCACATTTTACTTCTTAATGAAAACCATGTATGTCGGATTTTTTAAATTCAAAACACAAAGGTGGAAAAATTTCATTTAAACAGAAAATCATTTTTTATAAGTACCACTTAGTGGTTTCACTATTCATCAAAAATTGATGTTTTTCAGAAAATTACCAAAAATTCACCCTAAGCTATATTTGATATTCCGAATTCAAAAATGATTTCTATTTTAAAAAATTCATAACATATAAGTTAAATTAATTAATTTAATAATTAATTACCGCTGTCAGAACAAATAGCGTGTTTTTATGAAACAATATATATCAAAAGATTGAGACTGGTTTAAGTCAAATTTCAAAGTGAAATTAATTCCAATGACCACTATTTGATTAAATGGTAAAAATATATTCTAATTTCACTTTAAAAAAACTCAAAATATAATCCAATATTATAAATAAATTATATTACAAAGAGGTTTTGAATTAAAATACAACATTTTTCACTTTTCTTTAAAAATTTAACTTTTTCATAAAAATACCAAAAATTTACACAATGTAAAATTTGATGTCCCGATTCTAAAGAAGAATTTTATATTGTCAAATATAACACAAAAAATTGTCAAAAAGTGTATTTAAAAGAGGTTTTCCATCAAAAGGCGGTTAATCAACCTTTTAAATAATATTTGAATGTTTACACTTAAAATTGTATTCATTCGCATTTTTAATCCTCTAACATTTATTGTAAAGAGTAAAAATATTTGAAAAACATATATAATAATTTTGTAGTTAGTCCTATTCATTCCCTCCATTACAAAGGCTAGGTGTTAACCACCATTTAAAATAATATTATTTTATTATTACAGTGTAATGTAAGATTCACAAGAAACTCGTTGTTGCGTGTTGGGTATGCCATCGAGCATAGAGTCCCCTTTAAAGTTATATTAATATTTTATTCACAAATATGGATAAATGTGAAAATTTAATACTCTTTATTTACCTGGGGTGTCACATCCTTCCCCCCTTTTTGGAATTGCGTCCTCACAATTTTAAAACTGGGCTGGGAAACTTCATTGAAAATCCCACATCGGAACAAGAGTCAGTAAAACAATCACTCTAAAATAAAGAAAGATAAGTATAGAGGTCAACCGAGTTATCCAATACTAGGATTCCATGTAGGAAAACATGGACATGGATGAGAAAAAATAGGGTCATGTTATGATGGAGAGTGATAGAAAACATGTTTGGAGAAATTTAACCACAGGAAAATCACAAACTTGTGATGGGTTAAACGGTATTCAATTCCCTAGTACGAAAAGTTAATAGAAAACATTTTTGTTTTATGTTACTTTTTATTGAGGAATTTATTCATAAGGAAATATAATTACTTATCATGTTGACTTTCAACCTTTATTAGATTCCTCAATCAAACTCATATTTTCTCTAAAAGATATGTTTTTAGGAAATCTTGTTCGCATTAAGAGTACTATAATCAACTTCTTGAGAATCACCTAATACACAAAGAGAACTATATACTTTCCATGTCTTTAGACTTTAACCAAAAAAACCAAAAAGGTTAGTACAAGATCAGATAATCCACAAAAGTATAATCTTTTATAAAAAGAAAACCTATTCTTAACCTCCAAAATTTTTCCCAAAAAAACCCAAAGTTCAATGAAGATCATTCGATAAACAATTTTTCCATAAAATTCTTCAAAGTAAACCAAACTAAGATTGAAACCCAAATATTTTA
This sequence comes from Viscum album, assembly GCA_963277665.1. Taxonomy (NCBI): domain Eukaryota; kingdom Viridiplantae; phylum Streptophyta; class Magnoliopsida; order Santalales; family Viscaceae; genus Viscum; species Viscum album. The sequence goes on from OY728164.1 coordinate 1,489,256,925, forward strand.
AGGATTTAGTCACATAGTCTTCCAAGTTAAATCGTAACATTTATCTCCAAACAACATTAGTTACTCTTAAAGTATTGTATTGAAAAGTAATTAACCTAGTCACATATCCTCCTTGATAGGTTAATATATTTCCATAGATAACCCAAAATCAACTTACTCTTAATTCATAAAATCATCTAACTAAAAAAGAATCAGTCAGACTAACCAGGGACTTCACGTAGTCCAGTGGTAGGCGATAAATACCAGTAGCACTTTGGTTGTGGGTTCGATTCCCGCAGCTTTGTCCGGCGTGATGGGTTTTCACACGGTCTGCGTGTTGTCCTTTTTCCAAAACTATATAATTCTCAAATCATTCCCCAAAAAGAGATAAAATCATCAAAAATAACCATAACATAATTTAACCTCAATTTTATCTCATGCCTTTCACTTCCATCATAACATATAGTAACCCATAATTACCACAAAAGTAAGGATCATATAAATTCAAATGGTTCTTTATAAATATGTACACAAAATAACAGATAACTATTCCTTGAATAAAATTTTCATATATTAATCATCAGGGTTACACATACTATAAGAAGTCTTATAATGTAAACCCATCATCAAAAGAGACTTAATACTCTTAAGAATTTCACCATAACTCTTGAAGCCCTTATATGTTGACTTCTTACTCATTCAACATTCTTCATGATCCATTAACCATTACTTTCCAACTTATTCTGAAATAATTCATTCCTACAAACAAAATCATGAATCATATCCTATGATTCCAAAATAGGAAAATAAAAGTTATGAAATAATCCATACCATTGATTGGTCATTGTCAGTTTATTCATCCTAAATCGGAATGGAACTAGGTATTGGTAAACAAATATTTGTACGATCTTGGTGATCCCATTCACGAAACTTCTTCATAGGACATGTGTTTTCATAATGACCATGCACACCAAATTTAAAACATTCAATTGATCCCTCCAAAAGAACTTCTCTCCCTTTCCTCGAGTCAACTGGATGCTTCCTTTTTCATGGCAGGTTCTTGATTTATGACCTTCATTTCCACATCTATAGCATATTTCTGTCCCTTTGAAACATTTTCCTAGGTGTTTCTTTCCACATCTTTGACACATAGGTTTTTGAACACACTTAACTTTATGGTTATTACCCGTAGTTCCGTAGGGATTTGTTTCTCGCATATATGATGCCTTATATAAATCACCATGGTTTAGGTGGTCAATCATGACTCCAGATTGTTGGTTGAGGATAAACCCAAGAGTTCTCATTGCAGCTCCCATATCTTTCAGTTTCCTGCCCAAAAAACAGTCACAGTTTCCTTCACATCCAATGTTACTCTGGTACCTGCTAGATCCAGACATTTATTAAAACAAAAAAGGTTAATGTGAGTATATCAACAAAACCATCATTTACTAATGAAGAAGATAAACACTAAGATATACTTACTCATTAACTTTATCTAAAACTAGGACTCTTTCTGAAATCCTAACCATTATGGTAATTTCACTTATGCTTAAAGAGTACCCTAACCTCAAAAGTTATCTAAACTGACCTCTGATACCAACTATAAGGCCCCAGCCTTAAACCTTACTTAATCTTGAGTTATTACAAGATTACACATTGAGGATCTTTTCAGGTTTAGTGTTTTAGAGAATTAGATCATGAAACTTGCATTACATTCCACATTTAAAAAAAGTGGTTACATAAAAGGCAGTATTCATTTTTCCCATCAATGGGAAAATATTTAAAATAAAACATGGATTCTTCCTTGACACTTCCTTGACATTATCATCACATCACGTACCTTTCCCTTGACCTACGAAAAACATTTCAAAAACTTGGGATGAGCATAAAAAGCTCAGTAAGGGTTAAAAAAATATGGAAAGGAAACATGAGTTCATATATACATAAGAATGAAATCATACTTTACCCATAAAACATAGGAACTTTAACATACCTCATCAAATCATGAATAAATCATAGAAATCATAAGACATAAAAGGTAACTTTAGGCATTCATAACATTCTTACGTAGGGAGTAACCCTCTTGGTTACGTTTGGAATACCCACCACAGTATATTCCCTAAATCTCTTCGGAGAAACCTTAACGTTTCACTCCTTCGCATTACCCAATGCATTGGAGAGCTATATCGGTCTCACCCGCCCTTAGTTTATCACGGAACCACCCGTCTTCATAATAATTCCCAAGAACCATAACATAATCTTATCTCATAAAACATGCATAAAGGAAACATAACATTTCCACCTTTCAATAACAAGATATCAATACAACACATTGATAAAAACATTATGAAAACCATTTCCAATACCAAAATAAAAGAAGAGTAAAACATGGTATTTATTTTTCTTTTAAAAGGAGGTATGGCTTGTAGAGGAAGCCAAAACTCAAAAAATGGTCACGGCGGCAGAGAAGACGTTGTCGTCGCATACATACGACAAAAACATTCGCTTTTGTCATTTATTAAAACACTTCATATAAAAAATATTCCTTTTTGGATAAATTTAAAATTCAAAGGGGTTTATACACCATATAAAATAAGGATGTGTATAAAACAAAATATGCCACAATGAATGGAGATTGAGAAGAATTCCCTTACAATGACGGTATCCTTGGTTTAAGGATAAATCAATTACATAATTATGTGTGACAAACGAATACACCAAATATAAGTTGATATTAAGTGTCAAACAATCAGAGGTTATTCACACATATTCATAGAATGACATATTCAAGGAGTACAAGTTTGTCCCAAAGAATCAAATTTTGGTTAAGAAGTTCCCTTGCAAACTTTTGACAGCCTAACGACGTCACTACAAAATTCAGAAAATGAGTTGATGAGAGATAAAAAGGGTATCTCATCACATGGACATAAAATTTATATCAGTAAAGATATAGGAGAACATATCCCAACATAATAGTATGTGAATTAAAAGACATAACAAAAGAAGTCTTTTAAAAAGAGGCGGGTGAAAGGTTCCCTTACCGACTTGGGTAACTTTCGAAACGTACACCCCACTGAAGAAAGGTCATACAATGAATATGTAAATACCCATAAATGAAAATATATTACACAAAGAGTATAATAATGGTAATTACATACACCACTCAAAGGAAATGGTGGCAAATGTAGCATAAATCTCACGTGACTAAAATTGAGATGAAAAATCCCTTTCGAAATCTCGGCTGCCTAACGGTGCCACTTAAAACTTTCAAAATTGATTGATGAGAGAAAATAGGGTCTCTCATCATATGAAAATAAAAATTACAGTAAGATTAATATAAAGGGACATCCCAATCATAAGAAATATGAGCTTAAAAGGAATGACATAAAAGAGTGTACTTAAAAAGAAAGAGAGGGGTATGATCCCTTACCTTGGGTCCGACATGACTCGATCATTATTTAATCTCCTGAATAATAAACTTGAGTTAATTTATACTTCCTTAAGAACCTTTTTAAAGTTCATTATTCCATTTATATCACTTTTTACCATGTCATGAACACTGTGTTATTATTTAAGTTAATAACGGTCGTTTTAACGATCATTGGTACTTGAGTCAAAAATAAACTTTTTATAATTACAAGTTGTTCATGTGGTAAAATATCCATTATATACAGAATTGTATTCATGATTTGGATATCATATATATAATATATATCCAGTCGATTCATTCATTTATAATATTACATAACATTTAGAGGTAAGAAATGAAATGCACCGTTCATGGAAAAGGTAAGTCGTACGTACGCTTGAACACTACTTCCATTTATATTTCATATTTAATGGAACTAAAACATAATGATACATAATATTATTTTAATTCCAGTATGGTATCATATATAATATCAATAAATATATCCTTTATACGTACCACATATGGTATTAACGAATCAAATCACTTTTAGGGGGCGGTAGTCCGCACATCCTAAAATGATGATATCGCGTATACCCATAATGGAATCCATAAAGGTATGCCATAAATGAAAAATACATAAGCTTAAGGAAAACATAATAATATTATATATCATATATAAATATAGTCACATCTTAATGGCCACCTTTGAAGGTGTTAAAAGAATGTTGAACAATCATCATTTTGGGAGGCAGAAATTCACCATCCACGGAAAAAGTATGTTCCTTAACCATTAGATGTAGGTGTGTGTAAGTTTAGCTCGCATACTTCTTATAAAAACATCCTATTATTTTGAAGATACTGGATTTGTTACAAAAGAAATGAATAAAAAGAGTTTAGGGGGGGGGGTGGAGAAGAAAAATAAATCAAAAAGACTCAAGTGAAGACATTGCCTTAAAATCGGGTAAATACATTTGGTTTGAGTTTAATGGCTTCCTTGGGAAGACTTATGACCAAATTGAGGCTTCTAGGAGTTAAAGAGGGATGTGGAGAGACAAAATGGGCAGGGTTGGCTGAGCAGAAGGCTTTGGAAGTGTGTGTAAGGAGGTAGAGGTGGGGGCCTTTTATAAGAGGAGAGGAGGGGAACTCTTGGAAAGTAAGGAATGGTTACATTATGTTAGAATGAGTTTCGGATTTTAATGGTCCCACATTGATGTGTTTCTAGGATAAGGTGATAAGGGTTCGAAATCCATCCATCCAATAGGTTTTGGACATGTGTAGGGCTTAGATGTTACATTATCTTTCCATTTTATTTAAATCGTTAAATAAAGAGGTCATCAATGCATCATCATGATGTCATAAATAATTTAATTTAATTAATGTCTAAAAATTATAAAAAAAATACTATGATTTATTAATTCTTTTTATATTTCAATGACTATTTATAGTCAAAAATATGACTTGTGTAACCCCATGTAAAAAGTATTTTAGTTAAACAACTCATGTTTGTGTCATTTGAATTTTAACATTAAATAAAAAGGTATTTATGTCATTTTCCAACAAAAGTGGCTCCATGGGGTCCCCAAGTTGACCCATGGATTGTCTTGTTCGGCCATGACTCATACAAGGAGGGTAGGACATGTGTCTAGGTCATTTCAGTTTATTAAAACATTTTTCGTACCTTAAACTAGACTAATTACCTCTCACCGCGATTAAAAACATAATAAGTTACTATTCACCAAAAATTTATTTTAATCCCATTGAACCAAATTTTACTTCTTAATGACAACCATGTATGTCGGATTTTTGAAATTCAAAACACAATGGTGGAAAAATTTTATTTAAACGGAAAATCAGTTTTTATAAGTACCACCTAGTGGTTTCACTATTCATCAAAAATTGATGTTTTTCAGAAAATTATCAAAAATTCACCCTAAGATTTATTTGATATTCCGAATTAAAAAATGATATCTATTTTAAAAAATTCATAACATATATGTTACATTAATTAATTTAATAATTAATTCCTGTAGTCAGAACAAATAGCGTCTTTTTATGAAACAATATATATCAAAAGATTGACACTGATTTAAGTCAAATTTCAAAGTGAAATTAATTCCAATGACCACTATATGATTAAATGGTATAAATATATTCTAATTTAACTATAAAAACAATTAAAAATATAATCCAATCTTATAAATAAGTTAGATTAAAAAGAGGTTTTGAATTAAAATACATCATTTTTCACTATTTATTAAAAATTTAACTTTTTCGGAAAAATACCAAAAAATTTACACAAAGTAAATTTTGATGTCCCGATTCTAAAGAAGAATTTTATTTTGTCAAATATAACTCTTAAAATTTTTCAGAAAGTGGATTTAAAATATGTTCTCCATCAAAAGGCTGTTAATCAACCTTTTAAAGAATATTTGAATGTTTACGCTTAAAATTGGATTCATTCACATTTTTAATCTTCTAACATTTATTGTAAAGAGTAAAAATATTTGACAAACATATATAATTATTTTGTAGTTAGCTATATTCATTCCCTCCATTACAACAGCTAGGCGTTAACTACCATTTAAAATAATATTATTTTACTATTAGAGTGCAACGTAAGATTCTCAAGAAACTCGTTGTTGCGTGTTGGGTACGCCATCGAGCATAGCGTCCCCTTTAAAGTTATATTAATATTTTATTCATAAATATGGATAAATGTGAAAATTTCATACTCTTTATTTACCTGGGGTGTTACAAAATGAGTGTAGGACATGTGTCTAGGTCATTTCATATTATTAAAACCTTGTTTTTACCTTAAATTACATTAATTACCTTTAATCGCGATTAATAAAACTTAAAAGTTAATATACACGAAAAATTATTTTAATCTCATTGAACCAGATTTTACTTCCTAAATAAAACCATCTATATCAGAATTTTGAAAATAAAATCATAAAAGTTTTAATGTTTCATTTAAACGAAAAATCAGTTTCTTTAACTACCACTTAGTGGTTTCACTATTCATCAAAAATTGAAGTTTTACATAAAAATACCAAAAATTCACCCTAAGCTATATTTTATATTACGAATTCAAAAATTATTTCTATTTTAAAATATTCAAAAAATATAATTTTCATTAATTAATTTAATATTTAATTCACACTGTCAAAACAAATTGCGTGTTTTTAAGAAACAATATATATTAAAAGATTGACACTAGTTTATGTCCAATTTCAAAGTGAAATTAATTCCAATGACCGCCATTGGATTAAATGGTAAAAATATATTCTAAATAAACTTTAATATTAATTAAATAATATAATCTATCCATATAAATAAATCATATTAAAAGGTGGTTTTGAATTAAAATGCAACATTTTCAATAAAAAGATCTTTATGGGAAAAATAATAAAAATTTACACAAAGTAAATTTTGATGTTCAGATTCTAAAGAAGGATTTTATTTTTTCAAATACAACATATAATATTGTCAAAAGTATATTTAAAAAGGGTTCTCCATCGAAAGGAGGTTAATCAGCCTTTTAAATAATATTAGAAGATTTATGCTTAAAATTGGAATCATTTTCATTTTAAGCCTCTATCATTTATTAGATAAAAGTAAACATATTTGACAAAAATATATAATCATTTTGTAGCTATTTCTATTCTTTCCATCAATTAAAATTTCTAGGCGTTAACTACCATTTAAAATAAAAATATTTTATTATTAGAGTGAAACGTAAGATTTCAAAGGAACTCGTTGTTGCATATTGGGTAAGCCATCGAGCATAGCGTTCCCTTTAGATTAATATTAACATTTTATTCACAAATAGGGATAAATATAAAAATTTCATAATCTTTATTTACCTAGGGTGTTAAAATATAAATATAATCATTATAGTATATATTAAAGGGCAGTACACAATACACCACATGTAATAAATAAGTGACGATCAATTGAAATCTCACAGAATTACAAGTGAGATAAGAAATCCTTTACGAAAATTCTGCATCCTAAAAGCGCCACTTAAAACATCCAAAAATGGTTTCATGAGATAAAATAGGGTCTCTCAACATATGAACATAAAAAAGTACAGTAATAGGGAAATAAAATGACATCCCCAAACATAAGAAAGATGAGCTTAAAAGGAATGACATAAAAGAGAGTACTTAAAAAGAAAGAGAGAGGTAGGATCCCTTACCTCAAGTCCGACATGTCTTAGTCATTTCTTTATATTCGTGAATAATAAACTTTGGTCAATTTATAATTTGATAAGGAACTAGTTTAAAGATTATTATTCAGATCATATCACATATTATAATGTTATAATAATTGGTTAATAATTTGAGTACATATCAGACGTTTTTGTCGATGTTCGGTACATGAGTCAAAATTGAACATGTTGAAAAACGAATTTTCCATGTAGTTATAGGTACATCATCTCCAGAATAGTATTAATGATTTAAATATCATATATATCCAGTATATATTCATTTTATACTATTCCATAACATTTGGAGATAAAAAATTAAAAGCACTGTTCATGGAGACTGTAGATCGTACGTAAGCATTAACAATACATTCATTTCATTGTCATATTAATGGAATTAAAACTAAATGACAGTACTGGAAATATCACCTATACCCACGGTTTCAAAAAGCGTGTGCTATAGTGCCGTCGCAATAGGTCTATACCCACGGTTTTCTGAAAACCGTGGGTATAACCCTCTCATATTTCATCTTACGCACGGTTCTGATAAACCATGGGTATACGTCTATACCCACGGTTTACAGAACCCTGGGTATTCATTTTAAAAGAAAAAAAATAAACATAACCCAAAAACAGATGCAAAAACAGAAGCAGTGTTCACCCAGAACCCAAAAAAAGAAGCAGGCCTAAACACTTTGATTTCACCTTGCTCCTGGAAACCAGAATGAAAAATCCAAAATGGAAAAAAATGGAATCTCAATGCATTGTTTTAACCTATTAAATCATAATAAGAGCTTTCCAATGTGTTCAAATAATAAAAAAGTTCTTACCAGAAAAGTCCTAAAAAATTATTAATGATGAAGCATCACAGTCATTCATCTCTTATTGAATCCAAATAAAGTCTTATAGAGGATGGAAAATTCCTAGCTAAGAATTAATAAAATTTCTCTAATATTAAAATAAATAGAATATCCACTGAATCTAAAAATGTTTCAACGATTACCAGAGGAGAAACCCATGGGAAAGAGAGGCCACCTTGTTTAGAGTCTTGCTTTCAAATATTTCCATTCAAGCCACTGTAAAACACACAATAAATTATGGATAATAACATTAGCATAAATAAAATGCATCAGGTGGAAAATTAGAAGACAAATTACATACATACCACTTGATTATGGTTTTTTTATGGATTTTCTTGTTATGTATTTTTCATCATTGTCATTTCATCTTGACCTTCATCCAGATTTGATCCTCCTTTTCCCTGTCTAGCTTCTAGTTTCTTTGACATGTGCATCAATAGTTTCTGATTTCTCTACCCCACATCCTAATTTGCATTCAAAATTTTCTTAGACCCCTAATAAACTCCAATATTTTGATAATAATTGCTCACAACATTCATAATATGTGCTGAAGAAATGATTAAGGATACCGGGTTAGATTATGAACTACTTTGATTGTTGTAGTTAATGTAGGTGAATCTTTTCTTGTGCCACAGTGCTAAGTAAAACACCATGCTACATAGTTCTAATACCAAGTAGAATGATATAGCATAACTCAACTCCAAAACATAGTAACCAAGAAAAATGAAGAACCATTGAAACTCAACTCATCCCCCGAGGCACCCAGCCCCACCCCCTGCACCAAGCCCCACCCCCTGCACTCCCTCTCAACCTGCACCCATCCCCCCTCACCCCGCACCGAGCCCCACCCCCTTCACCCAGCCCCAACCCCCTCAAACCCAGCCCCCACCCCTACACCCAACCCACTCCCCGCACCCAACCCCAACCCCTACACCCAGCCCCCCCCCCCACCCCGCACCCAGCCCCCACCCCTACACCCAAAATTCCTCCCCACACACCCAGCCCCACACCCCCGCACCAAGCCCCCACCCCCTACACCCATCCCCACCCCCTGCACTCCCTCCCAACATGCACCCAGCCCACCCTCACCCTGCACCTAGCCCCACCCCCGGCACCCAGCCCCACCCCCTGAACCCAGCACCCACCCCTTGCACCCATCCCCCTCCCCCCACACCCAAAACCCCTCCCCCCGCACCCAGACCCACACCCCCGCACCAAGCCCCACCCCCCTGCACCCAACCCCACACCTCTAAACTCCCTCCCATCCTGCACCCAGCCCACCCTCACCCTGCACCCAGCCCCACCCCATACACCCAGCCCTGCCCCCTGAACCCAGCCCCCAACACCTGCAACCAACCCCCTCCCCCCACACCCATCCCCACACCCCGCACCCAGCCCCCTCCGCCAACACCCATCCCCCAACCCCACACCATGCTCCCACCACCTGCACCTAGCCCCACCCCCTGCACTCCCTCTCAACATGCACCCAACCCCCCTCACTCCGCACCCAGCACCCCTCCCCCTGCACCCAGCCCCACCCCTCCTCCACCTAGCCCCACCCCTGCATCTAGCCCCCACCCACTATATAAAGATCATAACTCCCTATACCAAGAGGTACTATAACTATCCTAGATACTATGAGTTCACCTTGCTCCTATAAACCAGAATAAAAACCCCAAACCATAATATAAAAACCGCAAACCAGAATATAAAAACCACACAACAGAATAAAAACTAGAGCAAACCAGAATTAAACCTAAAAAAAATTATCCAGATCTAACCTTCTGATCAAGAGAAATAATAGGATTCTCCATCCTTAGATAGCTTAAAATTTTCTTCAGTAAGGCAGTATCACCATCAGAAGAGCAGGTGTAATGAAAAAATGAATCAAAAACCCCATAATTAAACAACAGAACAAAAAATTAGAACTGCTAAATCGGTCATATACTAGTATAGCATAAAGGGTCCATCCATAGAGGCTTCAAATTTCCACAGCAAGGCATAGTCCCATTTTTAAAGTAGGCGAAGTGAAAAATGAAGTAGAAAACCACAGGTGTAATGAAAATAAGAATACAAAACCTTAGAATTAAACATTAGAACAAAAATTCCGAACTACTAAACAAGTCCATATACTAGTACAACATAATGGGTCCATCCATAGAGGCTTCAAATTTCCACAGCAAGGAAGAATCACATCTGTAAAGTGGGTGAAGTGAAACAAGAAGCAGAAAACGTCATAATTCAATAGCAAGACTAAATCAAAATTTCTGAACAGGTCCACTTAAACCATAGAGACATAAAAGATCCAGCCAAACAGGTTCCAAACAGAAGTGGAAACTCTGAAATAGATCCAAAAACCATAAACATTTCAAGACAGAACAATCATTAAAGCAGCAGATCGAAATAAACTCAATCATCATTACTAAAAAGAATAATTTCCAATGATCAGACTAGTCCTAAACAGACATAGATTGAAAAGGCTGTGCAAGACATAAAATTTTCTCATAGAGACAAAGAAGGAACAATCAGCATACTCATATTAAGCCCTAAATTAATCATAATATATTGAAGAAATATATGAGAACATAAAAAAAAGAATATGTTATAAAGTTCTATGTAGTAAATAGAATCTGAAGAAAAACAATGATATCCAAGAATCGTAATATTTCAAGAATATACAATATGATATATCAAATGATTCTATGATCAGTATAGAGAATCATAGATTTAAAATCATGTTCATTAGTGATGTTAAATAATTCAGATCACATTGATCATAAAATTTTAGTGAAAAAAGAATCCGATGTTTAATGTTTGAAGTCGATCCGTTCACTGCTTTGGAATAGGATTCAAGAAAAATAATGGGATTATTAGTTTAATTTTTTTTAGAACTCTCTATCTAAATCTAATCATAGATTTTTATGTAAACCTTGAGTTATTAACTATTGAGGCAAGGGATAGAGTAAATTAAAGTATAAATGGTGGATTTTTCGAATTCTATTCAAAGCACTTGGAAAAGTGTTTGATTGTGACACACCGAAAAGAGTATGAAGATTTTCAAAGTTAATATCCTATTAACCATACAAAATTTGAATTTTAGATTGGATTTGATGAGATCACTTAAAATGGGACTCTTAGAATAACCACTGATGATGACTTGAGTGGTGAATATAGGCTCGTGATTAAGTTTATTTAGTATGTAATATACCCATGAAAAGGATAATTTAGTATCTCAAGGAATCTATACCTATTTTTCTTATTTTTTTTATGTAGAGAAGTTTTTAAATAGACTATTAAAGATATGTAATGAGACACATGGTTGAGATCTGCAAGCCAGCCAAAAGTTTTAGTTCCATACCATATCCTAAGATAATTTATGCCATGTTATAATACAATGGATTAGTTCCTCAAGGGGAGGGTAAGATAAATTCATCAAATAGATTATTTCTTATTGAAAAGATTTATAAGACAATGAAATTCAAATAGAATCCATGGAAATGGGAATGGGTGGATTACCTGTATAAATTGTAAAAACAATTAAACCAATAGAGTATCTTTTTAAACCCAGAGTTCTAGTAGATCCAATTCTTTTACCCAATGATTTTATAGATTACTCAGATGATAATGAGTGTCTTTATAGAGAATAAGAAGACTAATATATCTATGAATATAAAGAAATAGATGTTTTAGACCTTAATGATGAATCTAGGTTAGCTTATGAGGATGAGATATAATGGGATAAATAATTTATATATGATAAAGATATGTATATATTAGAAGGATCTCCTATTATTGGGAGTACCCTTAGAAAGCCTACACTAGATAAACCTTATAATTGAGAGAAGTCCCCCAGATTAATTGGATTTGGCTTAGAATATCCTGATTCTGATGATGAAGATCATTGTGGTGCTCCACCTGGTGGAGGTGGAATTTCCTAGACTATCACACAATTTACCATGAAAACTAATGAATTTTCATGTTGTAGAGGCCTATAATCACCTAAACTAGGATGAAAATATAGAGTTAATGTAGTGAACATGAAAATAGGGCCTTTGAAATCCAAATCGCAAGGGATTTCTTGCATTCAGACGAACATGTGCTAGAGGCAATTTCTCATAGTAGTAGATATTACGACTAGCATGTTTTTTACAAGTTAATATACATGTGATGAAAATAAGTAACCATACAGAATACTTATATGCCTCTCATGATCAACACAGATCACATATTCGAATTCTGGTTTGACATACGAAGGGCATCCCACAGACCATCTTGATTAAAATTGATTTAAATAAACTATCATTGAATGAATATATGTAATTTTTAATATAGGGCTTATAAAGAAGATAAAAGGTGGAATACATAAAAATCATGTTTGATGACCCCATGCCCTTTATGCGATCTATCAGCCAAGATATAGCATAAACAGATACTGTTCATATGGACATTTTAGAGTAGACAACATTGTTCCCTTGGGTATGTCACTTTAGTTCTAGATTCCCTCATTCCCAATACTTTTATGTCCTTCAAATACAAATCATCACTAGTATATCATCCTAAATTAGTAGACTTTATCAGTTATATCCAAATAACAAAATACAGTAATATAAAACATTGTAAATGAAAATAGATGTTGCAATAATAATCAGAGGATGTAAAATTTACCCCTAAGATGGATTTTGCTTTTGAAGAGGGTGACATGGATTGGTTTCCCAATTCATGCCGGAAGTAATTTATTAAATAAAATTTTTACATATAAATCCTGAGGTATAATGATCTAACACCATTTGAAACATAAAAAACAACCAAAAAAATGAAGCTTTGTAGAACTGGGTAATCAACATCAAAAGGCTCAAAGTAGATGAACTACACGATCGGCCAACAACAGTCCAGGTGAGTGCATTAACATAGAATATAGAGATAGAATTCAGGCCAAATAAAATAGCAAAACATGCAGAAACAGGAGAAATACAGATAAATTTAAGCTTCAATAGTATTTCAACTAGGTCAAAAATCCGTAAATGACTTCAAAGCTGGAAAAAAATAACCAGTGCAAGATTTCCAACCATACTGTCAACATTACTGCTAGAAACCATATAAAATCAAACAGAAGATAGATAATCAAAACGACAGTATAGAGGTAGACCATAAAAACACAAAACCAAGGGTTCAGTCAAACCCAAATCCAGATTCCAAAATGCAGTCCAGTAATGCAGGTAGATCGGCTCCCAAATAGACTAAACAACAGAAAAAAATTAAAAAAAATTTCCCCAACGATGCAGAAAGATAGTCAGCCGGCTCAAGTCCTTATACTAAATTTACAATTAAGATGAATTATTATTGTCTAAATAAACAATGAAAAAGATAAATTGTGTAGTGATATAAGACAAAGTGATTAGTTTAAAAAGAATAAAAAAGATAAGGAGAAGAAATTATATACCTATATGGAATGAATTGGTCGGTAAGTTTCTGGAGGAGAGGGAGCCGAGAGGGGGGGGGAGCGGGGACGTCGCCGGAGCTGGGGGTAGCATGGAAAAGGATGGGAACTTGAGTCGGAGGAAAAGGACCGGAGGTCTAGGTCAGGTGTGGAGTCAGAGCCGAGAGGTGGAGGCCGGGGAGGGGATGAGATGGTCGGGAGGCGGAGGTCGGATGGTCGGGAGTCGGATGTCGGAGAGGGGAGGAGAGGGCCGAGAGGCGGAGGTCATATGGCCGGGAGCCGGTGGTCGTGGAGGGGAGGACATGGTCGGGAGTCAGAGGTCGGGGGAGGCTATGGTTGAAGTGGGGGGGGGGGGAGCCCGATGGAAGTGAGGAGGAGCCCAATGGCGGGGTCAAATTAGGGGTTGAATACCCACAATTTTAAAAAACCGTGGGTATAGATAATAAACAACCTTTTATCCCCACATTTTAAAGAACCGTGGGTATAGATCCGTGGGAATAAACCCCATTTCCAGTAGTGTGAGAGATATATTATAATTCCAGAATTATATCCATCATTTATATGTAATATATGACATATATATATATATATATTACATATGTACTTATAATAGTACATAACATTTGGAGATAAGAAATGAAATGTACCGTTCATGTGGACAGTAAGCCATACGTACGCATGAACGCTACTTTCATTTATATTTCATACTTTAATGGAATGAAAAAAATAATGGTACATATGTATAATATAATTACAGAATAATATATAACTTCCATAAATCCATCCTTTATACATCCTACATATGGCATTAACGATTCAAATAACTTTGTGGGGGCGGTAGTCTGCACTTCCTAAATTGGAATTATCACGTTTACCCATCAGGGAAACCATAAATGTATGAAATAAATGAAAAATACAGAAGAATAAGGAATACATAAAAATAATTTATATATCATATATAAATACATTTACATCTTAATGGACACCATGAGAGGTGTTAAAAGAAGACTGAACAATAATCATTTCGTGAGTTAGTAATACACCACCCAATGAAACAGTATATTCATTAACCATTAGATAAGGGTGTGTATGAGTTCAGCCAGAATCCTCCTCATAACAGTATCCTAGTATATTTAATATAATTGTGTTGTTACCAAATAAATTAATAAAAAGAGTTTAGGGGGTTGGACAATCAAAATAAAACAAAAGAACAAAAGAGAGGACATTACCTTCAAATCAGATAACTCTTTTTGATTTGAGCTCAAAGGATTCCTTAGAATGATTTATGCCCAATGTGAGGATTCTAGGAGTAAGATAGGGATGTATAGAGACAATATGAGCAGAGGTTGGATGATCCAAGGGCTTGAGAGGTGTGGGTAAGGAGGTAGAGGTGGGGGCCTTTTATAAGAGGCAGGAGGGGCACTCATGGAAAGTCTTGAAAACTTACTTTATTATAAAATTATTTTCAGATATAAAAGGTCCCAAAATTATATATTTCAAAGATAAGGTGATAAGGGTTATATATCCTTCCATCCAATAGGTTTTTATGTCTTTTATTTTACATTATCATTTCATTTTATTTAAATCATTTTATAATGAGATAGTCGCTCCATCATCATGGTGTCATAAATAAATTATATTTAATGTCTACAAATTATAAAAACATACTATGATTTAGGAAATTTTTTATATTTCCATATAATATTTATAGTCAAAAATATGACTTGTATAACCCAATGTAAAAATTGTTTTAGTAACACAATACATGTTTGTGACATTTTTATTTTAACACTAAATAAAAAGTTATTAATGTCATTGTCTTACCCATGTGGCTCTATAGGGTCCCCAAGTTGACCCATGGATTTTCTTGGTCGTCCATGACTCATCCAATAAGGGTAAGACATGTGTCAAGGTTATTTCATTTTATTATAACATTATCTTTACCTTGAATTACTCTAATTACCTTTATTCACGATTAATAAAACATAAAAGTTACTAATCACCAAAAATTATTTTCATCCCATTTAACCACATTTTACATACTAATTACAACAATGTATATTGGATTTTTGAAATTAAAATAATAGAGGTTGTAAATTTGTTTTTTAAAAAAACTAGTTTTTTAACTACCACTTAGTAGTTTCACTATTCATAAAAAATTGATGTTTTTCAGAAATATACCAAAAATTCCCCCTAAGATATATTTGATATTCCAAATTCAAAAATGATGTCTATTTTAAAAAATTCAAAACATATAATTTTAATTAATCAATTTAATAATTAATTCACGTTGTCAAAACAAATAGCGTGTTTTTAAGAAACAAAATATATCAAAATATTGACAGTAGTTTAAGTCCAATTTCATAGAGAAATTAATTCCATTGACCACCATTGGACTAAATGGTAAAAATATATTATAAATACACATTAAACCCAATTAAAAAGATAATATATCCATATAACTAAATCAGATTAAAAGGATGTTTTGAATTAAAAGACAACATTTTCAATAAAAATGGTCTTTTTATAAAAATAATGTCAAGATTCTAAAGAAAGATTTCATTTGGTCTAGTATAACATATAAAATTGTCAAAAAGTGGATTTAAAAAGAGGTCGCCAAAAAAAGGTGTTTAATCAACCATTTAAAGAATATTTGAATATTTATGCTTAAAATTGGATTCATTAGCATTTTAAGCCTCTAATATTTATTGGATAAAAGTAAAAATAATTGACAAACATATAAAATAATTTTGTAGTTAGTTCTGTTCATTCCCTCCATTACAATAGTTAGGCGTTAACTACAATTTAAGATAATTTTTTTATTAGACTTCAATGTAAGATTTCAAAGAAACACATTGTTGCGTATTGGGTATGCCATCGAGGGTAGCGTTTCTTCTAAAGTAATATTAATATTTTATTCACAAAAATTAATAAATATGAAGAAATAATGTTCCTTATTTAACTGGGATGATACATCTAATGACCAAGGGATTATTCATAATTGTGTTATTTATGGTGTATGAACCCTAAAAGCATGTGAATTTATTAAATAATCTTAGTAATAAAATTTATATAGTGGAGTTAGACACCTTGGATAATAGTATGTCCTCTAGCTATGTTTGGGAAAATGAAATCACCCAACGGATATCTTTCTCTTAGCTGGAGATTCGAGATTAGGTCATAAGAGATCCAGTTTGGATCTTTAGGGTTAATATGTGATTCACATATAATAGGTTATTATTCCAATTTATATTATTTTTGGTGTTGGTTTATTAGGATTAATGTGATGGGTGATATTGTTATAGTCTCATTCATGTTATAATCACCCTCATTAACATGTAGTAGAAACATGGGAATTTTCAAACAGTGGGATGAGTTCCATAAGAATAAATGAGATGTGATTAGAAGAGTATACATTAGATAATGGTTTTAATGATTTCATAATGAAGATGTTAGATGGTTTTAGAAAAAGTATATTGAATTTTCAAAAATACATGAAATGGGGTTTCTATGGGATTTTCTATAATTTAATTTTGGGCAATCCCTAGTGAGTGTGGAAAATATATGATTTGGTTTTTTTATGGGGTAAAAGTGTAACATATTTATTATTGGTTTAGATAAATAATAGTTGATAATATAATAATATGGTTGTGTTGGATTTTATTTTATATAAATGAGTATTAATAGTTATGGTTCAAAAGCACCCAAATGGAAGCCTAATCAGGTGATATGGATTTACCTATGTTAGGTGAGATGTAATTGTGTAGCCAATATATTTTTAGGTTGTCATTATATGAGTATAGTTGGTTGATGATACTTGATTCAATATGTGAGTTTTGAATTGAGTGAAATTTTAATGATTTTTTAGAGGCTATGTTATGAGGTATGTGACATGATATGGTAAGTGGCCAACCCATTTTGGAATGTTTAGTTGTTTTTTCAGAAGGGGATCCAGTATATTGTAATGATATAAATTTCTTAGTGGGGAGTGGGAATCCATTGAGTTTTTGGAAGATATGAATTGGGATTCAATGAAATATGAGACAACAAGTTGGATATATGTGGTGAAATTATATTTTTTCCATGTAATGTGATGGTATTCCATTGTTTTAACAATAGATTTGTAATAAAACCGTCTATGGAAGGTGAGGGTATTAACCAAAGTGATTGGTGGATATATGATGTGTTACATAATAGGTATTTGGTATACAAAAATGTCACTTGAAGATATGAAAATTTATCTTGGTGGGGAGAAGGTATGAATAGAGACACTGTGGGATCTACGTTATGCTTCCAGCCTGGGTGGGGGAACACCCATGCATTCCATAATGATGTATGATATATTTTTATCTTTTGGAGAGTCATACAATAGGTTCCTAATTATGAATTATGTGATTACAATGTTGGTAATTCCATCCCCTAGGTTCATATGGAGGTGGAATCTATTTCTTATTAAGGGATGTTATACTCTCCCTGGTTCCAAATAATGGTATCGAGCTCAGATAAGCAATGATATTTTCTAGAGTAGATGTGATCAATCCGAATTTTCAACTTGTCACATGAGAATCTATATGTATTGTTGATTATGTTTCTATGTTAATTTTTTATGATAATAATATCACATGGTCATAAGTATTATTTAATATCTATGTTAGGTTCACAATTGATGGGGTCATTTTTAGTATTACTCACACACTTTTCATGTATCCCTTGAACTTTTCTACCCAATCATACCACATGATCAATTGTATATTTTGGGTAGAATCCTAAATATCAAAATTGGTTTAGAGAATCTCAATATGTGTTTGGAGTCTATGATGTGATGAGGATAATGGATTCTTATAGCTCCACTTTATGTTTTTCTTCTTCTTTATGAATATTTGGCTGGTTCATCATGTCATTAACTAAAATGTTGGACATATTATAGTATTCCCCTTGTTATTACATGATTTTTTTTATTGGATTCAACAAAAATCAATTATTATTATTGATGATTTTGATTTATTTATTCCGTTTTATTCAAATTGATATGAGTGTATAGTATCCCCATGCTATTTCTGTATACCCTTGATAATAATATAATACCTATATAATATAGGATTGAGCCAAAGGTCACATGATGACAACATTCCTGACATTGGTGGGTGGTCACTAGCTAGAGGGATATTTAAAAGTAATATCATGATATAAATTTATTTGACATACTATTTTTTGTTTTAAATATATGTAATAGGAACATGTTATAGATTCTGTTAAACCTTAGGGTTTTATATCATGAACACTATTTTAGATTAGGATTCAAGATTAATTAGGATCTAGGATTTTTATTCATTATTTTCATGTCATATTTGAGTTATTTATTCAATAATAATGTGTTTTATATGGATATTTATTGTTTTGGATGATGGACAATAGTTTTAAGAGACATTTTGAAATTCACCATTATATTAATATTTTTTATCACTATGTGATTTTTAAAGAACACTATAAAATAGCATAGACAACATGGAACATCACATATAAAAGAACTATGGAATATTATTATTTTTTTATCCTTATAACATAATTGTTGAATTTCATGGTTTTAATACAATTATAATGATTATGAATTATATATAACTGTCCTCAAAATAAAAATAAATTAATTATTGCTTTTGAAATAGGCTCTCAATTATACTTATGTAATTTTATTTTTTCAAATATATATACTCTTAAATACTGAATTTTATTTATATTTAGAAGAGAATATGATAATTAATTCATAGAAATTTTATAAATTTTTTTGATGAAAATATTAACATTTTTTATAAAAAAAATTTAAAAATTATCTTATATTTAATATTTAATATTTTTTATGAAAATATTAATTTCATAGTGAATAGTTAGAAGTAATGATTTTTATTAACAACATTAAATTTCTTCAAGAATTTATAATTTTAAATTTATATTTAAAATTTATTAAAAGTATAATTTCTTCAATTATTTTATTATTTGTAATCTTATTTTCATTGTAATCTGTATAATGGTTGAAATTTATTAAAGAAAATTATATCTAGAAGTCATTGTTTTGAAAAATATTTTTATCACTAGGTTTTATGCTTTCTATATTAAATTAATTTCTAATAATTATATAAATTAAATCATGATAAATTTATTATATATGTCAAATAATTTGGTCCATTTAGATAAATATTAACCTTTTTAGTTATAGTGAATATGAATTGACACAATAGTTATTATTTTATCATGTTTAAGGTAAAATCGGTAAATATGTGTTACAAATGAGAAGATAAAGAATAATATTCATTTAAAATCATTTTTTATTTGATTAAAATATTCTATTATTTCAATATTAATAATAATAATTAAAATATGAGTTTTTTTTCATTTAATATTTATTTTTATGTTTAAAATATTTATTTCAAAAATAATGTAAATTTTTTCACTTTGTAAATATTAATGATAGCAATATTTATTGGTAGGGGAAAAAGAATTTATTTTTTAGATACACATATCATTTTTAAAATATAAATGATTTTAATTCACATTAATTTTCAATATTTTTATGTGATAAAATAATTACATTAAATGATTTTGAAATGATGATACAATTCATTCACAGGTAGATAATAAAATCAAGTTAATTAAATAAAAAACACTAATTATAATATTATCTAGTTCCAAAAATGTATTCATTTAAATTTCAGGCTAAATATGTCATATTTTAGACTTGTTATTGTCTTATATTGAAATTCCTCTACTAAAATGTATCTTTCAAAGTAAAATTATATAAATGGTGTTAAAATGACATTAATGATTTTATATGTTAAATGAAATTTTATAAAATTAATTACAAATAAAATAATATTGAAAAAGAAAAAATAGGATGATAAATGGTATTAAAATAAATTCATTGTTTATATACGATCCAATTATGTCAATATAATTAAATCTATAAGCAATTAATATTAAAAAACACATTACAATAGTTATGGTTAAATGTTTTTAATAAAGGTGTGAAACCAAAAGATAATGTTTAAAATGTTATATACACTTAAAAAATATGAATGGAGGATTATATTATGACCAAATATAACTTAAATCCGTATACACATCATTTTGGAACCATATGACCGAAGTTTGATATTTAATATAATAAAATATTGTAGGTATTTCAAAAAATAAGAGTAGTAACATTTTATAAATATAAATTTATTAAATTATAAGACATTAATAAAAATCTCAGGATAATAATATTCAATGGAATATGGAAAATAATATGAACCATGATCCATTTATGGGACTCTTATACCTTTATAGCATCATTAATGTATCATAATGAGTAAACAACATTGATATAGTAATAATTGACAAAAGAGGTAACATGTGGTTAAAACTAACAGATAAATATATAATCATAACCAAAAAACATTATCATATTTTATTATATGATAGTATTTAAAATTTATTTCATCATTTATTTCAATTATATTTAAATTTATATTTTTTTTATAAAATTAATTTACATTTCATTAATACTTTAGTGAATCCAGAGAGTTACCCTCCCCTCATTTATAAAATGGAATATCATCTAATTTATTATAATCAATATTTCAGTCCTCTATCTCATCCAAAAACTACCTTAATATAATAATACCCTCCATATACTAAAAATATTTCTTCTAGTATTTCAAAAATAAGATACTTTCAATGATTAATGTGTAATGAACATTATATTTCTAAATAAAGAGGGATACTAGTTATCCAAAAAAATTTAGTATCATTTCTTATTATAGCTCATATAAATTAATTAAATCACTTCTAAATTATTAAATTATTTAAATTAAATAAAACTAATTGTTTTTATGATTATGTGAAAAACATTATACAACTTCATTCCAATTTATTGAAAGAAAAAACATCACTACTATGTACATACAAATTATCATCACCAGGCAGTGATGGTATTCATTTTACTTCAAAACATTACATTTATTTATATAATGATGGATTTAATAAATATACAGGTAATTTATTATATTAATATGTTTATTAAAAGAATAATTTTTATTTTACATTAATTCATTCAATATATATAAATTAAAATAATAATGACACTTATATAAGACTAACTGTATCCATGAATGGTGTAATAAATTTTTATATACATATCATTTTTAGATTATATAGGATTAATATGTTATGAAAATAAATTATATTTAAATCATATATATTATTATGAATATTATAAAACTATTATCATTTTATTATAACAATAATTACATAAACAAAAATCTCAGGAAAAGCAAAACATTTTACATCTTCAAACAAAAAATATAATAAGGAATTATTTATAAATGGATTATAAAATCTTATATGTATATCATATATTGTTTTAAATGTAAGTAATATATTAATTTATAGATTTATAATAAATTAAGAATTATTAGAAAATGTTTTATGAGATCTTTAGAATTAATTCTAAAATGATATAATTTTTTATAGTCTGACTATTTAGATAGATGAGCTGTGATTATGTATCTAATGATGATATTTTTGGATATAACTCTCAATAATCGCATGAAATTTGTCCTTTTCTATCCAATTAAGGGTACTAATTGAATATTTAAAGGAAAAACTTATTTATTTCCCACCACTATAAAAATAAATTTTTTTCATATCCATATTTTGAAAAAATGTATTAATATTTTTTTAATATTATCATCTGATAACTAAATTATATGTTTACCCATATTTTAGTTTTTGAAAATTACCTAAAAGGCATCCACATTTATTTTTTCAAATGAGTTACTCTTATATATTATCAAAAATTTCAATGCAATATTTGTTTTGACAAATACAACATCAATAGAATATACTAACATCATTTAAAGTCAATATTTGAAAATTTCAATATAATTTTCGCTATATCTTTTAAAAGATATGTTTTTCCATAATATTTTTAAAAAATTTATATTATAAAAATGTAATTTAAAAATTAAAATCTTATTTTCCATATAAATTATTTTAAGTGATATTCTAATAGAATAACACATTTATAATAATATCATCTAATGTTACATAAGATTTTATAGAGATATTACCATATTATACAATATATATTCTTTTTCTCGATTGTATATTGATAAAAGGTGAAATATTGATTAATATCATGTTATTTCCAAAGGATTAATTCATGATTAATGTATTAATGACCTTGTGGCACACATATGGAATGATTTACGATTCAATGATGGACGAGATCAGACATATATAACCCATTAATAATTCGGAAAATAATTTATGCTCTATATGATCAATGAGTTGACAGGAGTTCTTCAAAATTACTGAGGAGCCTGCAGGAAAGGTTATCCCATGCTAGAAAGAGGGTACATAAGAGGCTATCCAAAGCCTGAAGTAGGTTTATAGGAAGTTATCCCAATCCTAACATGTTATGAATATATTATTAGAAACAAAAAAAGGTATTAATGTAACATAATTGTTGACTGTATATACAAAATATATCACTAAAAGTAAAATAACCATTATTTATTGTTATTTTAATATGAGTATGAAAAAAAACTATTTAACTAGTGGGTTTAAATAGGATGAAAAATTTCACAAAATATATATGCATAAAGGATATCCTCAATAAGAATATATTGATCTTGTATTACGAAATAATTACTCAAATTTTATTAATGGAATTTTATTCATCAAAATAAATATTCTTGCCAACAAGACTGTACCCTAGTGGTTCAGGCTCCTGCTTGGCATCCAAAAGACCCAGGATCAAATCTGGGAAGGGGAGAATTCCCGAGTACTGTAGCAGGGTACTGTAGGAGGTCACTTTAGTAGTATTGTAGTAGTGGAAGACTATAGCAGCGGCAACACTGTAGTGGTGGAGGGACTGTAATAGGGGAAAGTAGTGGCGGAGGTACTGTAGCCGTGTGTACTGTAGCAGTACTGTTCACTGATGGGTCCTTTGGGCCAAAAAATGTGATTTCTAGCCCTGTATGCAGGCCAATTGGCCTTCGGCCCTCGGGCTATGTAATGGGTCACCCTCAACCCAGTCTAAAGAGGTCATTACATTAAATAATAAATTGAGGCTTCAGCCCCATCCTTCTAAATCAAATAAAAATAAATATTCATTAATAATGGTTTTTATTAATTTTCTTGATATATTTTTATATTTTATTAATATATATTTTTATTGAATATTTATAATTACTAATTTAAATATAATTTAATTTATTTATTTAATAATTTAATTGAAACATCGTAATATAATTTTTTGTCTTAAATGTAAAACGTAATAATGTTATTTAAAAAATATAATTTTAATCAAAATATTTCCTAATTTATAATAAATTATTTTTTATTCATAAAACACATTTATAATGAAATGGTTTTAAATATAATTTTACATTTTTATAGTAAAACTAATTTCTAAAAAATTAATAAATTGAGTCATGAAAATTAGGTACCATATTTTGAATGAGGATAGTTAAATTTAGTTGACAAGACCCTTTTATTTCTAGGCATTATGAATAATAAATGTGGTAAAATATATCACATAGATAAAGGGAAAATCTGATAATTTTGGTTAATAATATTGTGATATGGAATTAAATATAAACCCAATAATTCCATCATTTCAATGTATGAGTTTTTTTTCTATATCCATCAAAAAATTAAATATATGCAGTTTTTATGTAATTTTACCTTAGTAGTGACATTTATATTGTTTTAAGTAATGAATGTTCAAAAATTTAACTATTTTACAATAAATATATTTTTTATGATCACATAATAGAAATGTTTAATGAATAAATATTTATAATTATTTTGACAATAATTAATTTTTTTTTTCTGGTTAATTTATTTCCAATTTATAGTGATAAAATAAATATCATAAATTCTTAGCCAATTTTCAAATAATAATTATTCTATTAATAAATAAATAACATAAATTATTTTCAAAAATAATAATTTTAATACAATGGGAATTTATATTTGTGCGTAAAAAATCAATATATATATATATATATATAATATTTTAGTTATAATTTAATATTATATTTAAATAAAATTTTATCTTCATGATTTTAATGTAAAATTAATGGAATAGGGTATAAATGATATAAATGATATTTTATTGAAAATAATAGGTTATTATATAAATAAAAAATAATAAATATATTAATTATGATAATTGGGATATGATATGGTGTAAAACATTATTCATTTTCTACTTATGGGCTAATTTTATGTTAATGATAACATACATAAACATTAAAGTACAGAGTAATATTATATTGTAGTAATTGTCAAAAGAATTAACGGGGTTAAAAACTAAATGATTATTCTTGAGATAAGAAAAAAATGACAATATTTTATTTTATGATAGGATTTTCACTCATCATAATCATATTTAATAATTAAATTAATTCTTTTCAATTTCTAATTAATAAATAATTTATATTTAATTAATAATTTCAGAAATTCTAATAATTCCCTAGCCACACAAATAAAGAGATAATCATTCTATTAGTTCATTAAACCACATTGAAGAAAATAACTAGACTAGACCCTAACCATTTTTATTTTAAACATTCATATCCTTGTTCTTGTAGTTCTATAAGTTCCTTATGAAGATATGTAAATGAAGTCTTCTGAATAAGATGTGACCATCTTTACTGAATATTTTAAATTTAATTCTTCTTAAACTTTTTCCAAATGTATTGTAACCATTATAGAATAATTCCTCTAGTATAATATATATACTAACATGTTATTATGACTAACTTATAACCATATCCAATCTCATTTTCGTCCAATGAAAAGTGAAAACATCACTCAAGGGTATGTACGGCTTGTTGTCCCCACATAATGGGGTAATATGTTTTTCACCACAACATTACGTAGAAGTTTAAAAATGTGGAAATAAGTTATATATATATATATATATATATTAAATTTATGAATTAATTTTTTTTGGTTTTGTTACAATATCTAATATACCATATTACATTCCAATCTGTTAGAAAATGATAACATCTCTCTTACATATATGTGGATGACCATATCCACAAAGAGATGTGGTTCATTATTCATTTAATCATTATATGGATGGTAAGAGGATATATTTAATTAAATTATACTAACTATATGATATTATAGTAATTCTTGAATGGTGAATTCTCATTTAACATCCATCTATTATATATATTGAAATGTAAAAACAATGTTTAAGAGATTGTACAACCAATCATCTCCATGATTGGATTAATTCTTGATTCTATCACAAAATTTCATTGAGAAATATATATATATATATAATGAATATATATGATATTTATATCATTATTAACACTCCATATATGATGAAACCATGATAAAATTTCATAGAGAAAAACGAACAAACCAAAACATACATGAAAAACGAATTAGTAATTAATTTAAATGATGATTTTAATAAATTATTATTAATATATGTGTGATAAAAGGTTATAATTAAATAAAATATGAAATTATATATTTCATTATGATTCTTGAGTAAATTAATAGTCAATAAAAAGTTATTTTAATGGAATCTCAAGCACATACAAAGGATGTTAGACTTAATTTAAGTGTTCTCCATCTATATTATTTTTTGATACATAATTTAATTATGAATATATTTATATATTATCTTCGTAAATACTAATCCGTTAAACTGGTATATCATAAATATTATTATCTTAATTATAGTTAATTTATCAATTGAATTTTTTATTTCAACAGTCGTATAATTCAAAATTTTTTAAAGTATGAACGATTATTTGACAATCTATTCCTTATTCATAATCGTTTATATTTAAATCTCTAATAGAATTACAATTCATCATTTCTATCCAAAAACTTATAAATATTCATAAAAACTATTTCATTCAATCAATTTCAAGATTATATTTGATATTCATCAATTTATGTACTCAATATACAAAACTAATGATTTTATGAAAAAAATGACATTATTTTTATAATATATTGGAAATAAATTTTTTCCATGACTATATTTTTCATGAATATTTTTAATAAATATTTTCCCCATGTAAATTATGGAATAAAATTTTAAACATGGTATAATTTATAATTTTTTTTGAAAGAAATTGTTTTCCAAACAAGGTACTTTTTTACTTTTCTAAAAATGTGTGAAGGGATTTTTTTAACACATACGAAATAAATTAAATTTTTAACCATGAAAACCACTCAATGATTTGAAGAATCCATCCTTTATTTCCATGAATATTTTCAAAATAAATTTTATTTTTATTGTTATAAAAATTGTATTTTTATAAAAATAAATGTGAATGTGAAAATTTTATTATCATCAATTATGTTTTTAAGGACCTTTTATGGTAATTATATTCATCAATGACCACAACCCTTTATTTAAAATATCCACTACTGAGGATATTTTTCATTCCTTCCATCTTTATTAATCCTCTAGTGGGGTTAGGATCTGTTTTACTACATAATTTTTGGACATTTCATATTCAATCTTACCCAAATACTAAAGTTATTGATTATTATTGCACGCTGATAATGTTGTGTTTTTATTCATATAATTAATAAATTGGACTTTTTAAGGGATTTTTAGAGCCAATTATAAATCCTAGATTCATCAGTATGTCTAATGAGATTGAACTTCTTTTTTATTTCGCTATGGATTAACATATTTCTGTAATATTTCATTTCATAAGTCCTTAGATTTATTTTTATATTGTACTAGATTATACATTATGTTATTATGAAATATGTGATAGATTTATATTTAATTATTTTAATATTTTTTTTATATCTGTGGATTTTTTTTAATCATGTAATTATGTACATGCTATTGGATAATCACAATTTATGGATTTAGAATTATTCATCATACTCATGTTTTTGTATAAATGGAAAGGGTTGTTTGTTATTTTATTTTACAAAATGATTATGAATTATTTACTCAGGATAGATTCCACATTACCTTAACTTTTCTAATCATTCAAGATCACTTTTATTTTTATTTATTTTCTATGGATAATATTAATGTATATTGAATGATTTAGAGGAAGTCGATTATTTATTTTCACATTTTTAATACAGTATTTCCAATGTTATATTGGGAAGCTAGAATGTATCTCGTTTCCCATCAATAATAAACAATTTGGGCCTTCAATATGTGATTATTTGTGTCTTCTGAAAATTTCAAAAATTAACATCCTATATAAGTTTTCGAGATTTTTGGGATTTATAGATGTTATCAAATGATGTTTTGTAGAATCCTTGGGAAATTGATTCAAGAAAAAATTTATTATGTAACATAATGAGATAACTTATTCTGAGGATGAGACTATATATAAGTTAAAATAATGATGAATCTATAACTTACTAGATATATGGTTACCCACAATTATTAATATTTCTCATATTATGATTTTTTAGTCAGCTACTGGAATAATAAGAAACTGTATTAACATCAAACGTGATTAAATTGTGGTATTTGTAGAAACATAATCGGGTGATGGTTTGAGTTAAAGATGTTGTTATTATTAATAATTCTTTATCATGTTATATATTTAACATCATTGACCTTTACCAACTCCCAAAATAACCAAATTAGATAATGGTAGGGATTTCAATGATCCTAGTTGGTGGAGATCATAGTGGAATAATGATTCAGCTTAATATTTTTCAATAATGTTGGATGATGCACTGAAATAAATATCTCAAAATAATGTGAAGATGTTTTTGTTAGGAATGTATGGGAATATAGAATCTAATTAAAGTGGAAAAATTATATGTTCAATGGTGTAAAATGATTTTAATCATAAGGTACCATTTATTGATCAATGTTTAATATGTGTTGGACATGGTATGTATGCAATGAAATTATGAAATCCTAGCATTAACACCATATAAAGATTAAGGACCTTTTATTTTGAAATAATTAGAGTGTAATTATTGATGTCATTATGGATTTTATTAATGATGTTAATGAAATTTATGTAATTGGGATTGTTTTAGATCCACGAAATAGGTTTGATAACAATGATAGTTTGGCCAAATTAGATGAAGTATATTTTTTTGATATATTTTAATTGTATAAAATTTTATTTGAGTAATTGAAATAGTTTTAATTTTTATATCATATAAATTGTTATGTGCGGTTAAATTAAGAGTTATAGACAACACCATTGTTTTACATGTTTAATGGTGACATAATTTCAAAGGAATTAATACCCCTACATAGCTTTTATGTTATGGTATTTTCATGAGATTCAAAATATAAAATAGATTTAATAAACAATACTATAATAATATTTATGTAACCCTTTTGTTTAGTATATTATTTTATGTTACTATAATTACAATATATAAAAATTGGTTCTTAGAAAGTGATATTTTTTGAGTTACATATGGAGATGTTTTGTATTACCTAATTGGTTAGTAAAAATCAAATTCCAAGTATATTGGTGAAATTTACTATATTCTAAAAATCTATACTAACTTATCATAGTTAATATTGATATTTTGTGATTTTTTTGGGTTCATGAAAATGTAACCCTTGGAATTAACATGAAGTGGATTGAAATTATGTTTTCGAAATGTCAGGAAAAATTTAAAATATCATCATTGACATTAAAAAATACATTAATTTCATGGAATATTTTTTTCAATTTAGATATATGGTTATTTATTTGTTTAATAATCAGTGTTTTTCGATAGGTGTTATTGTGGATATTTTTATTTAATATATATTATTTCGTCTTATAAATGTTTATCAATTTTTCTTATTATCTAACCATTTTTAGTTTTTGTTTTGAATTATAATAATAATACAAGAAATATATTTCTATATTTTTCATTGTATTAGGGTATCCAGTATAATTTTATTTTTATTCTTTATTAATGAAATATTCATTATGAATAATATTCATCTGGTGGAAAATATATGGTTTTGTTGAAAATAAAGCATGATATATTTTTTCTATAAGTATATTGAGTTATTTTTTATAGTTTATGGTATATGAATTCCTCAACTATATGGAATGTATACTGAATTTTTTTTAATAATGTTGTCTTTTCCAATGGATATTTATTTGTCTTTTTAACCAAAACAGATTTGTGGTATTTTGATAATTAACATTCTCCTCACCATTTTATTTATCACTCTATTTCTTCATTGGGTATTATTTTTATTTTTAATGTTTATATTTTAACTTAAAAATAATTATATATTATTTCAAAACCTTGTTTTGTGTTATTTAATATTTTTTTCATAATTCTATTTCAAACTTTTTA
Organism: Viscum album; assembly: GCA_963277665.1. NCBI lineage: Eukaryota > Viridiplantae > Streptophyta > Magnoliopsida > Santalales > Viscaceae > Viscum > Viscum album. The sequence continues at coordinate 1,489,287,158 of OY728164.1, forward strand.
TATATATGTATTATTAACCCTCTTACGATGTGATTTTTCCATGATTTAATTTTAAAATTTAAAACTCTTTATTTCTATGAAAAAATTAATGTTTCATTGAAACGATTTATTTATGTGAGGAGAATATGACACCTCAGGATTTGAAAATAAAACTATTACTGATCTGATATATAACATGAAATAACCTTCTTAAATTAAAAATGAATTTTTTTAATTAATAATGACCATTATAACCCATTATAAAATTCAAAGGAATTAATCATATTATACATATAAGGATTTATATATCTATATAAAAAATATAATTAATAAATATTTAGTGATTAATTATTATGAAATAACAAATCTATTTTTAGGGAAAACATTTTATTGTGGAAAATATACATTATTCAAAAATGTAATAGATTTTTTATTTTGAGTGAATAGTATAAATAATTTATAATGATTTTAATTTTTTTTGAAAAACAATATATAATTTTAAAGAAATTATATCAAAAAAAATTTTATGTTGAAAATATCATTTTTTTCTAAAATAATTGAATTTTTAGGGATTAGTGAAAATATATAATGTTAAAATAATTTCTTCATTTTAAAAAAATTGAGTTATTATAATCTCTGATTATATTTTTGATCATATAATATTGTAATATATTTTCCATTTTGTTTATAATAACAAAAATTTAGTCAACAATTTTCTTGATTCTGATATATGTAAAAAAATTTGTATAAACAAACATTATCTGAGAAACTATCTTTCGTTGCAATTTATGAATTTATATTAAAATATATTATAAAATCTTATTGATAATGAATAATTAAAAATTCATAACATATTATGAAATTCATATTATAAATATGGTGAAATGGTCTCTTTTATTTGTAGTCATTAAGAATAGTTCATGTGATAAAATTTTTAACATCGGTAAAGGGTAAATCAAGTAATTAATTAAAAAAAAATTATTTCACAAAAATAAATATCAAAAAACAATTATTTGATTCATTTTATTGGATTAATTCATATATATCCATAAAAAAAATTTATATATAAAAATATTGTACCATTTGACTCTAATAGTTACATTTATATTTGTTTAATTAATCAATATTACAAAATTTAACTCCCTTTATTTTACAATTTTGTATATGTTCACATAAGTATTTCAATAAGTTATGAATAATTATAAAATATTATTTTGAAAGTAAATGAATTATTTTTATCATGGAAATTAATTTATAAATTTTAATGATAAATATTATAAAAAACTAACATAACGCTGCCACTATATTTATACAATTTATAGAAAATATAATAAATAAATTTAAATATATTAAAATTAAATAACTCATTAATTATTATGTCGAAAAAAATTAATTTTAAAATAAATAATTTTATTTATATTTTATGTGTATATATTTATGTTCCATATTTGTCAGAATTTTTTTAAAGTCAAATTAAATCACTAGTGTTAAAATTTTCATGAATAATATTTTATGAAAATAACTTATTAAAAAATTATTAAAAAAATAAAATATTGAAATAAAACATGGGGTATAATTTTTGTTATAAATTATTATTACCCCTCTATCTATGGTATAATTTTTTTAAGTTAACATTCTTTTCCGTTAAAGGGAAGAAAACCATTATATTAATGTTAACGTCAAAAGGGTTAATGGATCATAAATATAAATGAAATGACTAAAAAAATAATATAAACATGTTAAAATATTAATGGATTAGATTATTTCTTATTATACACGTCATCTATTTGATTTATATCATTTTGGATCCATTTTTAAATAAAAATTTATTTATATTAATTTAAAACATTATGGAAATCGACAGATAACCTTTATTTTTTAAAAGATGACCCATATTTATATTATTTAAACAACATTAATCAACCTAGATTGGCTAACCCTAAAACATATCCCCTTTGATAATACTACAAAAATTATATATTGTTTGTTCCTTTCAAAATACAATCCATAATCGCATAAGATGATATGTAAAGGAAGACTACTAAATAATATATAGTCATCTTTACCAACTATCTCAGATTTATTTCAACTTTAACATCATATAAATATGTTTCACCCAATATAAAATAATTAATCTATTATCATTAATATTTATAGATATTATTATTATCTTATAACAATATTCCATCTCATAACCATTTTCGAAAATAGAAAACTTCGCCATTGTGTACATCAATATTACTGTCTCCATGAAGCAGTTTAATCTATTTATCCTCGAAACATTATTTAGATGGTAAAAAATATGAGACTAATTTATATGTATTAATTTAATAAAATATTTATTATATTTAAATTATAATATCATATCTTCCATCAATCCTTCATATCTGTTGGATGAGGATATTATTTCTCGTACGTAGACTACCACCTCCTTGAAGCAATATGAATCATTTTTTATTTTTAATTTAAATAGAATGTAATAAAGAAAAAATTTATAAATATATATGAAATATATTACAAAAAAATAGTTCTATAAATGATCAATATAATATAACCTTTTTTTCTATTATTTAAAAATTGAAAATAATGTACAAGTGTATATACGTCCAACGGTCTCTAAGAAAAGTGTAATTCATTTTTACTTCCATTATCTTTCTAAAAATAGTGCCTATGTTAAACATAAATCTGGAATAAAATTCCATATAATATTGATCCATTTTTAATGTTTACGAACCAAAACTACAAAACCAAAACAAACATGAAAAATAAATAATTTATCACATAGAATAGTGATTTTAATAAAAATATTATTAATTAACTAGTCATATATGTTTATATGTGAATACTGTATGGTATTTTATATATGGGTATGGTTATATAATTTGTTTATAATTAATATATATTTTTTTAATTGGAATATCTAATCCAAATGAAGGATGTCGAAAATAATGTAATGATTCTTTATCTCGATTCTGTTTCATTAGGACCTATTTAATGTATTATGCATATTTTTATAATCTATATATACTAATCCATTTATATGATATATCATTAATCATATAATGTTTATTATATTAAATAATTATTATAAAATTATTCCCTTTATTGGATTATAGTTTGAATGTTTCCAAAGGGGTAAGGGTATATTTCAAAATTTCATCATGATTTAGGATTTTCTTATTTTTAAGTATCCCCTAGGATTATAATTTGATATTCATATCTCCAAACCAATATATTTTCTTACACATTGATGATTTATTTACTTTAATTTTATTCACACATTTTTATCATTGTATGTAATAATGATACCTAACAAATTTATTCAAATGAAAAATATACTACATTCTTCTACTCATCTATATGTATTTTTATCAAATTTTAATAATGAAATTAAATTTTCATAAATTATATATTTTTAATCAAAATATTTATGAATTTAATTCAAACTAGTTACAAAATTTATAAAATAATATATATTAAAATTAATCTTCTTTTTATTTTTAGAATAAGTCACTTCTTGAATTTTTATAAAATATAAAATTTATTTTTAACTTATATGGAATGAATGAAATTTTATACCATTATCGATACTCAATTAATTTATTATTCATTCACATGTTTCCATATTTTTTTTTCTATGAACAATTTTTTCTTATTATTTTTGAATTTTTTATTTTTTAAATGTCAATTTAAAAGTGAACATTGTATTTTCCTCAAAAATATATTTAAAGATTTTATATATCATTTATATTTTTAAGTAGAAATAATTTTTTACTAGTGTCCAGTTTGAGATTTGATTAAATTATTCATTTTTTGTTCTTCTACTAGATAGTTTATGATTATATTGACATGGGAATGTATTCGAATCATATATTATAGTTTTTCTTATACAAATCCTTAATTTTTATTAATCTCTGTTGATATGATGTATTATTTTTTTGTATGTTGGATAAATTTAACTTAGGACGAAACATGTAGGTCCCACCATATTCCCGTGATACATTGGTAGGTCTCATCAGACAATATATTTTGGTGATTTTGATAAGTCCTTACCACTTTTTTTTAAATATATTAGAATGGGTCTTTTATGGTATAATTTAGTTTTATGGAATTATGCATTCCATAATTTCGATATATGTTTTTTATGTTCAGGTGGTTACATGAATATTTGTGATATCTATATATGATTTTCATGCTCATGGGATTATTTATATATTATAGGATGGACACGAATTGTTATCATTGTATTATAATTCATGCTAAATTAATTGATTAAATGGAATGTGTTGTTTTTTATTTACCATTACCTATGATTATGACATAGTTAATTAGGTATATAACACTATATTTATCCCTTACTGATCATTTTAATAAGTCTGTATTTTTTTACTTTCCATAGGATATGAAGAAGGAATCATGGAAAGAGGTCGTGGCTGTAGAATATTAACATTGATTGTGTTATATATTATATTTACAAAATAATATTGTATTATTGTATATATACTGTTATCCAATACTACGAAAATATTCAAAACATCATGATTTCATCACTTATATCTTATTCCAATGTAATAATATAACCACCAACTTTAGGATACTGGAGATCTGGGAATTACATTAGTGCCTATCTCGAACATATAATTTAAATTACTATTATTATAAAACACATTGTAACATAGTTTTATGACATGATCTTATTCCAATGTTATGTTCTCACGGATTATGCTCTTTTACCCCTTTATAAATCTTGTTTTATAATCTAAAATTATTAATTTTATAACCCATGTTAATGATCTATGAATTGATAATAACAATTTTAAATGGGTATACTAATGTTCTCATACCCTTTAAGATCACACTATGATTAAATTATTCTCAATATATCCTTTTTTACCCATACTATGCATCCAAGATCAACTGTTATTATTCTCCCATTACCAAAGTATATAATGTAATGTTTTATGTTTCATGTTTCTAAGAAGAGTTAGATATTTAAAGAACTATGTAGAATATTATATATATTTTTTAGTAACCTAATTTTTATGCATTTTTTCTAAATACAATAAATATATATAGTTATGTCATTTAATATTATTTTATGTATTGAATATTTATCTAAAGTTATAAAACATTTATATATGAAATTTATGGGTTAGTATAGTTTGAGTCAAAGTAAGGTTTAGATAATTTTTTTATATTAGGATTATAAAAAATATGTAACAACCCTATGTATTAGTATAATTATAAGATAATGTCCCAATGTCAAAGTAAGCAATAATTTTAGTGGCCATTCTAGAAATAAATCTTTATAATGACATTATATGTGTATATATTTTTTCTCTAATTCATCTACTCGTAATAACAGTCAACAAATATTTCTATGTATATCTCAATAAATATTCAATTTCATAGTTAATTTTCCCTTCCAGTGCACCTACATTGAAACTTGTAAGGGATATTTTTTTTTTCAAAACTCAAATTTTCATGGTGAACTATTTTGAAGGATTTTAATATATGATAAACAATTATATCCCCTGTAAAACCTAATGTGTATTATATTTAAATGATTTTATATTTTATAAAATCAATTAACAATATTTCATGAATATATTATTCTTAAATATGAATCATGTAAGTGAATCAAAACATTCCGGTTTTATTCAATGTAAATAACCCTCAGGATTTGTGTTAAAATTGATTTTCATAACCAATTGAATGATTTCCCCATGAGACACTAAATGTAATATGATTCAAAATTTGGAACCGTGTAATTTTTTCTAAATATTAATACCATTTTATGATTAAAAAATTCATCATTGTTTAAATTACTCACACACGTAATAATATAAATATATAGTTTCATTAATATCAATGTGGATCGACTAACTAGATCCCTACAGGTTGAGAATTTTGGAATAATTACTCATGTTTATTAATCAATGGAATGAAAAGAGTTTTTTTATGTTAAAATTAATTTCATATAGAATATAATTGTTGATAAAAAGTAATAATTTAAAAAGATGGAATTGAATATAACACAAAATTATCAATAATAGATTAATGTTTTATGTATTGTGGATGTTGAAATTATCCGAGACACTACACTAATATAAGTATTATATCCTACACCATGGAATGAATTATGATGTTCCAATCATTGAAGTGGATTTATTTTAGTTTTTAGGTATTGGGATTTGTGATTTATATTTTAAAATTGTTATATCAATGATATAATATATAAGTATTTCATGAAACATCAAACAATTTTACCAAAATAGTTTTTATTTTTGGATTTGATTACACTTTTTTAAGTTATTTATAAATAAGAAAAGTGATTTATTGGAAATATGATTACACTTAATTAGGGAAAATAGATGACTGATCTTAATGATTCAAGTTGTATTATATAAGTGAACTTAAAAAAAATTAGTTATTTTATTTAAATGTGCATTAAGTCATATCTTATTATGTATATTTTATTTTATGACAAATGTAACATATAATATTTTATATTTTTATTTAAGGAATAATTTAGACTTTTTTCATGTGAGGTTAACATAAGATTTACAAATACTATCATGGGTTTAAATGTTTAATATTGGTCAGAAGTAAATGGAAAAAATTCACATTTTATGGATTTATGTGGTGAGATTATTGAGTTAATATTAATATTTTACCTCGTATTTACAAGAATACTATATTAAGTTTTTAAAATCAATTTTGGTTAATATATGATTTGAAGTTATATTAATTATTGTCTATTGGATAGTGGGATATATATAATCTTTATAGATGAAAAGTTAATCCTTAAGAATGTGAAATGATCAGATATATTTATATCCATTCTAAGGATTTCATTTTAGTTTAGTTTCAAAAAACATTCAGGATATATTTTTTAATTTTAATACATTATGAGATTATAAATTAAATTTTCATTATTATTAAGGATGTTATTAGAGTTGTTTCATTGAGTTGAGGTACATATATACCTTATGTTTAACATGTGATTTAACATAAATGATTATTTTATAAGAATGAAAATATATTTTTTTGACGTATGATGAAAGGGATAATGTGAAAATTAATTCTAAAACATTCATTCATTTTTGGGTTGTTAAGATATTTTTTTGTAGGGTATGTTACAAAGTGATATATGTGTAACCTTTGTTATTAATGTGTGAATTTGGGAGTTATGGTTTATAAATTTTAGATAATTTCGTACCTTATGGTAACCATATAAATTTTTTCATATTTAATAACTTAATGGACTTATTAATATGTTTGTTATAACTTTTATTGTTATTTTATTTCTTATGTTATGAAAAATGAATCCTGAATACTCATTGTTTATATAAAACTAAGGTTGTGAATTAAATTTATTAAAATATAAAATATTACTATGCATAAATGTATAATTCTTTTTTTTCTTATTCTAGATGGTAAAATAATTCCTAAAATATAGGTAAGGGGTCTTGAAAGAAATTTTTATCCTTTTACATTTATTTTTAATTAATCAGTATTTTTTTCATACCTCATTGATTTATGGTTTGATGGTGATAAATTGTTTCATGACCATTCACTTTCAAAAGATCAATATTCTATTTCCCACTATATTATTATATATAAATTAAATTTTTCTTCCATAACAATATTTTTTCATCACAATAATTTTCTCATATTTGATAGCCTATTTTTTATTACCTAAGATAACCACTATATTTATATTTTCCTCTATTTGTCCATATGTTTTAATAGCCCATTTTTTTGATATAGGTTTTGAAAAATGTAATTATCAAATACGTAACCCTTAATTATCAAGAAAATGTTCAAATTGTGAAGAATAATTTTATTAAGAGTTCATGTGACACCTTGTTATTTTGAGATAAATATATCCTTGATAGTGTATATAGCACACAACACTATGATTAAATTAACCAAATAATCTTATAAGTTTATGGAAATTATAAACTAGATGTTTAAATGAATGGTATGAATATTTTTAATAATATTATAAAAAAATATAAATTTATTACTAAAAAAATTATTTATTAATCCTTATATAATAATAACTACGTATATATTAAAGACATTTTATACTTCATAATTATGTTCAGTTCAAAATCATTCCCTTTTTTGACAGAATAATATAATTAATTCCTATAAAATATTTCAAATAATTTATGATAAATTTAATATCATATTTCAAATTATAATATCAACATTGTGTAGTTTAATTATTGTAATCTTTTTCTAAAATTATTTATTATTTAGTTAAATATGAAAATTTTAATTTTTTTTTGAAAAATGTATTTCTATTTCATTAGTTTAAAATGTAAAAAAATTCATATGGTTATAAAATTAAAATTTGTTCCCTTATATATTGATAAATCTAATTGTTCTAAAACAAAAAAATGGTGGAATTTATTTTTCAAAAACATTTCTACTTAAGCAATAATTTTTATGAAAATTGTTCTTTCATTATATTTTTTGATTTTTACTAAAATAATTTCTTCTATATGTTGATATTCATTAATTAAAATTGAATTACATATATTAAAATTTGAGGCCAATATTTGGTAAATATGTAATTTTTTATTTTTTGATAAAATTAATAAAAACCGTTGTTAATTTTTGTTAGCATGTTAAACATAAAATGGGAAAAAGTTATATAATTTTTTTGATAAAGATTAAAACTAATTAAAATTCATTTAATTATTTATATAGATGATTTATTATTTTTAAAATTCCAAACTAATTATAAAATATGACATCTCATTCCAAATTTAATTTTTTTACCTTTGTAATATTTAAGTAAAAATTCATGTAAACAATGAAATTTCATTCTTTAAATATCAGTAGAATATTTTACCAGGATAAAGTTTTTTTTTCTTGGTTTTGTTTTTATATTTTAGATATAAATTAATTTTTTTATAACCATAATCTGTTGTATATTTTTATTGATGAAATAATTAAATTAAAATATTATGAACTGCTGACACAACGCTTGAAAAAAATGTTAAATATTCAAATGGCCTGTTTTAAAAATTCAAAATGTTATATTGCTTGGGATTGATACTGTTTCCTATTACTTGGAAAGATGAATATAAAATATTTTTTATTTTTTAATGGATTATATTTAAATTTAATTTCTATAATTTTTTCGTTAATGTAAAATAATTATAATAGTTTGAAAAAAGAAATTGAAGATATTTGTTTCTATGTAATATTTTATTACTATATCAAAATAATTTAAATGTTTTAAATATAATTTTAGGATAAAATTGTATAATTTTCTATTCATTTTTTATATATTATCCAATTTTTACCTCAAAAGTAAAATAATAATAGATTAATATTAAAGAAATCATTATCATAGTTATGAATAAAACTTTAATCACCCAGACCATCTGAACTACTTCATTGTATAAAATATGATGATTGAGGTGTCCAGGGGTAGTGTGGTGTGTTTTTAGACATCTAAATCATTTAATTGATGTTTTGTTCCATCATTTTTCAAAATTTCCAATTTTTCAATGGTGTCATTATAACGATAGTTCATTATAGTAGTGTGTAATTCATGAGGTGTTTCTGTGTTGAAACACATCTTTCTAGAGGGGTGTTTTTCTAGAGGAGTTTCTTTCTTGCGGTATGTCCTTCTAGTGATATGTCGTTCTGGAAGAGTATCATTCTGGTGGCAAGTACTTCTTATCACATGCCATTTTGGAAGCATGTCCTTTTGGTGTCGTGTCAATAAGGAGATGCTTCATTTTTTCCAATATCTATTTCATGTAGTGTTTCATCTAGGAAGTGTTGCATTATTTATAGTATTTCATTCTCAGGGTGTCTCAATTCAAATATTTTCCAAATTTCCTGTACTATAGTAATGTGTCATTCTAATGGAATTTCAACCTGGAAGTGTTTCATCTTGGAGTTGTGTAATCCTATTATTGTGTCATCCTATCATTTATTCATCCCAGCATCTTGTCCTCGAATTAATGTGTCATCCCGATGTTGTTTCATCCTATTTGTTTCTCATTTCCTACAGTTTTCAGAATTTCAATAATTTATCTATTTAAAGAAATTACAATTTTTTTCATTATTTAGCTCAGTTTTGAAATAAAATGAGTATAATAAGTGAAATGATTATTTTTATGTTGTTTCAAATGTGAATGATCATATCATTACTTTTTATAAAATCCATTGATCCATCTAAACATCCAAAACACATGATTTTAATGAAATTAACTTCAAATGGTCTACAAAGTCATTTCAACCACATGATTTTTCGATATAATCTTACTAGGGAAGACATATTCCCTTTATTCATTGCATATTCTTTTTATTGATATGAGAGGTCCCATATCTGTATACCTTTGTGTCTAATAATTAGGTGTTATAGTTGGTTTAAAGTCTCACCTAAAGTAGTTCCCTTCTATACTCATGTTCATATTTTGGTGCATAAAGCAAGGGAAAAAGCATAGTCCTTTCCATTTGGAATTATATATTCTTTATTGATTGTGTATCATGTGGGGTGGGTATATAAATTTGTATCTATGTAGTGATAGTTTATTAACAACTAATAAAGAAAATGAATGGGTTTGAATAAAATTTAAATTGGATGATTAATATGATGTATTGTCTTAGTGATTTTCTTGATTTTTTATTATTATTTCATATTAGGTTTGTATTGACAGGTTTTCTTGATGAATAACATATCCTTTATTGTAATAATTATTATTCATTTACTCCCTATTTAAACTGATGTTTTTCTAATTTTTTGGTATCATCATGAATAATTATACAATTACACATAGTTAGTTATTGAACTAAATTGTGTAGGATCTAATGGTTTTTGAAACAATACTGTTAATTAATAAATATGAATTGAAAATAGATGCACTGATAAATCATAAAATATACTGTATGAGATATAATTTATCTGGGGGTAGTGGGAAGGTTATATTTTTGAAATAGTGGTGCAATGGAAGATTGATTTGGACATGGATTTTATGATATTTTAACATTATTTTTTATTATGTTATGTACTATGTTAGTTGCCTAATTAAAATAGATGGTGAATACCTGATCTTGAAAAAGAACTATACATTATTTAGTGGAATGAGTTTTTAATTTAAAATCAATTAAAATTGTTTATTATAATTAAATACTATAAACGAACTATGGTATGTGTTTTTATTCAGTGTTGTTATGAATTTAGTGGTTGAAGTGATGTTGGAATGTCATGAGTAGGTTGGTGTTTAGTTTGTAAACCCCTATGAAGTGGTTATAATCAGAGATATATATATATATATATATATATATATATATATTTATAATGATTGTATGATCGTGTGATTTCTATACGCACCCCACCCTTATCGAGCACTATGTGTCGACACCAATATAATCATGTGGGAGGGTGTCTTTTACAATATCCCAACTGGAGGATGGTTGGCATACCACTAGTTTTTCCATGTTCCCACTTCTAAAAATAGTACCCCTTGTGTCTTTAGGCAGGTTGTGATGTGTGGTCTAAGGTGTCTTTGAAATTATATGTGATATACATTCTTATGTGTATTAAGATAACATTTTTTTGATGGCCCTATTGTCTGAGGGAGGGGTGTGATCTTCAATGAAGACTAGGTGTGTGTTAGCGGGATGTGTTGTGATTTGTGGCCTAGGTTTATATATGTAGGATATGATGTGATACATTTTGAATAGGTGGGAGTGCCATTATATTTTTTATGGTTTTTGATAGTGGATAATGAATGAGAAAATGGTGGGGGGTACCCTATCATTAATATTTATTATATTATATTATATTGCATGGATGTGTAATTTTGCTAGAAAGACTTGGTGAGGTCGGGGTTATAGTTTGTCTACCTATTAAGCGATGCTTGTTTTTTTGTTTTCTCATTGTTGCATTAGTATAATTCTTCCAATTGTGCACAAAGAGTGTTTTCTACTAAATATACTTATATGCTCAACCTATGTATAGAAATATTTTATTAGTTTCCTAGCAGAATACATAGACAGTTCTAAGATTCAATTGCTCAATCATCGGATAATTGATGTGTTTCTCCTCTGGTTTTGTTTTTCTATTTACTTGTATACTTTTACTAATATTAGTGTTCGTTACACATGAATTTTGGGATCGTTTTTGGTTTTATTATAAAAATTTCATTGATTTTATATTTGTGTATTCATTCTATCTCATGAGATTGTTTCTATAAAAAGGGAAATACCTCCCATTTTGTGTGATTTGTACACCCTTCATGCCAGATTCCAACATAGGGTATAATAGAGAAATGACTTGGGGGTCATTAGATCTCTTACCTCATTGTAGTATCATTGCAAGGATTGGGTCATAAAATTGTAGTGTTAGAGAATGGTTGATATATGGTGCGAAATTCAGAGTTAGGCATAGTAGGTAATGTTTGTGTTGGTATGGTAATAATTCACGTTGAACATTATGTGTGACATTGGTCAGGGAGATTGAATTTGAAATGGGATTTTATGGCCCCCAATGAACTTGTTCATGGAATCTAAGAATATTTAACGACCATGTTAGATGGGACTGCTTATAATGTAGAGACCTAAGAGTGGTAAATGAATCATGATGACCAATTTTCTAGATTTAATTTGGTTGTCAAAGGATGTTAAAGATGGATAAAATAAATTAAGGTTAATTAAAATATATCATAATAAATATACATTTCATTGGGAATATGAAATCCTTATTTCTCTCTATGAAATAAACCCTAGTTGTCATCCACACGTTTCTCATGTAGTGGAGGTTTAGCAGGTTGACCTGGTAGATTGAGGGATGGTTGACCTATCTGAGTTTGATGATCAGTAGAAGAGCATGTTATGTTATTTATAGTTTCATTATTTGGAAATTTATGATTTAATCATTTTTGAATTGAAAATTAATGTCGACTTGATGAGACAGATATCTATTTTAGTTTGATCGAAGCCATGATAGAGTATATGGTCTATTTGGAAGTTATTCAGATGCGAGTAGCAATGTGTCATTGGTGAACATTGTATGTTGGTGAGTAGATGATGCAAGGATTTTCATGGTTATTCTTCAAAAAGGAGTTCTCAATAGTGTTCCTCTCATTTACTACGAAGTTTTGGAAGAGCTAGGAGATAGTCTCTCATCTGTAGAAGAGTCTCTCTCTACTAGAGCGTTTGATCACGTTCAAGGATCTTCTATGATTTTACCCTCACATTTTTATGAATGATGAGTCCTGAGTGAGGCAAATTTAAGAAACACTCCATCCATAAATCTAGTATATAGTTACACCTTTTACTTTTCCAACACATTTGGATGTTAAAAACTAGGCAGTGGATATCGAGAAGATGCAATCATGAGGAGGTTTTCTACAAGATTGTAACTAGCTGGGTTCCTAGATGGTTAGAGTTATTAGTGTTTGGTATCAGCCTCCTTGGCCATCCAGGGTTTTACTAGATGGGAGTTCACATCAAATGATTTCCTTTCATCCATCTATTTTTTAATATTCTTATTAGAATTGGGTGATCTTTTTCTTCTTTATGGTTCATGTCTATCATCAGGACCAGTGCCAATTGGATGCTCAAGATTAGTTTGGTCGATGTAGACTGGATCAACATCAGCCACATTAGAGGTGACAGGAGTGGCCATTCATACAGTATGGTTTGAAGTTTTATAGTCTAGTTATGGAAAATGAGGCTGGTATAATCCATCCTCTAAATTTTCTTCAATATCAATGACCTTTACCTGAGTGGGGTCCTGGAAGAGGGTTTCAATAGTGTGGACTAGAAGATATGCATGTTAAGATTCATGCTACAGAGGTATGATCACTGTATGTGATAGATATCGTTAAAGGTATGATTATTCTATCATATACCATCTCTAATTCTTGTTTTATTTTGGAGATCCACAAGACTTTGCTACACCCTTTCTAGTACATGCTCTTGGACAAGACCAATAGGTACATTATGATACCCTAGTGTTGAAAACACAAATAAAATTCCATACCATCTATTTTGATATTTTATAGGGATGTGCACTGATGATGGTGAAACAATAGTTGTGTGTGGGACTTATCTTCCTTGAGAGGAATCCATGCAATGGCATCATTGGCATTGACAGGTTGTATTCTACGCATGTATTTATTAACTACATTTGAATAAGAATCATGTTATCAATCATAGAATTCTAGTAGGTAGTTTTTTTTGTAAAGTGGATTATTGAAGTGGAAAAAAGGAAAATATAACGCCATATTTAATTTATGGATTACTTTTCTACTAGATCAGTAGACATAGGTACAGAGGAGGATCTCTGTTTTTTAGTGAATTCTTGGATATTTTCAATGAGGTGGTTGTTAAACTATCTTCTTGACCCAATGATGAGTATGGGATATAATTTATTCCCAGTGCTTCTCTAATTATGATGTCTCCTTAATAGATAGACCCTTCTGAGATTTAGGATTTGGTGATTGAAATAGATGATCTAATGAATAAAGGATTTATTCATCATAGTGTGTTTCCATGGGGATATATAGTGTTGTTCATAAAGAAGTAGCATTGTAATATGAGGCTGTGTATTAATAATCAGAGGTTAAATGAAGTGATGATCAAGAGTAACTATCCTCTTCTAAGGATCAATGATCTATATGACCAATTAAGGAGAGCAATTTTGTTCTCCATGATCGATCTGTTGTCTGAGTATCACTAATTGGGTGTGAAGGAACGAGATATCCCAAAAAGAACCTTCTGATGATGGTACAAACACTTTGAGTTTGTGTTCATCCCTGATGGTTCTAGGAATTCACTATCTAGGTTCATGGGAATTATGAACTCAGTGTTCCTTGATTCCCTATACTAGTTTTTTCATCATATCCATTGATGAAATATAGTCCAACTCAAGGTAAGTGGAGAATCATACCAATCATATCAGAATGGTTTTCGAGGATCATAATTTCCTCTATCTCTATGGAATGTTTTCCAAAGTTCATGTTTCAGACATGATATGTCCATTTCATCTAGAATGTGGTGTCTTAGAAATGAGTGTCCATTAAACCAGTGAAGTTTGAGGAAGTTTTTTCCTAGGAATAAACAAATAATATGGAATATGTTCATTGCATTATTGGTCTTTCAGGCCATTTTCAGAGTATTTTGCATGAAAAATCTAATGTGGTTGCCCCATTGAAAGTATTAACCAAGAAAGGCCAATAATTTTTTTGACAAAAATGTTCCACGATGTGTATATTTACATAAACGGGATATTAGTTAGTGATCTGGTTCTTCAGCTACCAGAGGAGGGTGAGATGTTTGAGTTGTTTTATGATTCTTCCCTTTTAGGAATAGGGTGCATCCTGATTTAGTATAGTGAAGTGATCACTTATGGATCATCACAGTTATTCCCCCATGTTCATAACAATACCACCAATGATCTAGAGAAACTAGTGGATTTGTTTTTGCTAAAATTTTGGCAAAAAAGTCTCATTAGGGAGCGCGTTGTGGTTATCACAAATCACAAGATTTTGATGTATGTGTTTTGTAACACCCCGAGATTTTATGAAAAATATTCTTTTAATTTCATTAATGTCTTGTGTTTTATTCTACACCAAGATTGCCTTGCGCTATATGCAACACCGTATTAGATCGCAGTATACGCAACACTATTCTTGGATCGTGTTACACACAATTTTGATAATAGTTATTCTACGCAACATTGAGTATATATATAAGCAATGTATAAATGAAATATGGTTGGATTCTGTTATACGAAACAATGAAGTATTCTTTCACAACACGCAACCCTGACTTGGCTTGCATTACACGCAATCACGACCTTCCTCGATATCGTGTGTTGTGCGCAATACTGGGTTTTAATAAACAACGATATATTATTATAATATTGTCATGAACTAGCCGTTATGAATAGTGTTAACTAAAATTTGAATTTTATAACATTATTATTCATCATACACATTTCTAGAACATGGTATAAGATCAAAATAAATTTTTCGGGTAAAATAAGTATTTTTAAAAAAATGCAGTTTTGCCGCCTTTTGATGGTGCACCCAATTTAAATCAAGTTTTTGACATGTTTATATGTTCAATTTGACAAAATAAAATTATTCTTTTGAATCAGGATATAAAAATTTACATTAGATAAAGTTTTGATATTTTTCCGATAACTTTCATATTTTAATGAATAGTAAAAACACGCTATATTTTAATTAAAAACAAATTTTTTTCATCGTAATATCTTATGTGGTTAAATTATAATATTGAATGGTTTTAAAGTATAAATAGAATATATTTTTACCATTTAATATAATGTATGTCATTAGCATTGATTTTACCTTGAATTCTTAGGTTAAATCAATTCAATCTTTTGCAATGTTTTAAAGAAAAACATGTTTTCTTTCGACAACGGGATTAATTTTAATTTAATTTCTGCATCTTTTGTGTATTAAATTTGGAATAATGGATTCCATATTTTGAATCAGTGGGTTCAAATTATGTTAATAAGCCACTTTTTATTTTTGGAAATTATGAATAGTAACTACGGTAAATTATATTTACCATAGTTAAAGGTAAATAGGGTAATTAAGGATAAATATAATATTCTAAAATTACCCTAAAAAATGTAAAAATCCAATTGGATGAATAAAAGTCGCCCCATATCACCTAAGGGTCGGATTAGATTCATTTAATTAAATTTTTTCAATGAAAATAATTTAATTATTATTAAAACCAAAGAATGTGACAACGTGTCACTTTCTTAAATTATATAAGTATAATAATATTAATCTAGTGATAAACTTTATGAAACTTCGAACATTAATAGTCTCCAGAAAGCTAATACAATTATCTACATCATATGAATTTATTTATAATTTTTAGGGATTAACTAATTATCATTTATTATGACACAAAGATGATGCAGTAATTATCTTTTTAATGAAATATTGACATAATTGATGTTATAAATACCCAAATAAATGTAATTTGAGACTTTTTATGAATTCCTCTCATTTTCTAGGTTAATTGAACATGTTATTATTGATTTAATTAACTTTTTTCGAACATATCATTCTGTTATAATTTTCACAAAAATCAATTATTAAATAGTGTCAAAATTGACATAAAATAGTTTTTAAAACAAATATTATATTATTAATTGTTATTTTATTCCTAAAAATCTAAGGTTATTCCAAATGACATAGATACGGTTATATATATTAATAATAAACAATTTGGGGTTCGTTTGGATTCTTATAGTAAGTTTATTAACCTTATAGTGTAAGAACACAAGAAGACATGGTAAAAGTAAAATTATTTAACTTAATGTTAAATCTAAATGATAAGGTTAAAATAGGAACCTAAAATTGTCTAAATTCAATTTGATGAGATTATTTCGACCCATCCCCACCTTAGCCTCAAAATAAATCATTTTGGAGCTATTTAAAAGCGAACTTGACTTTATAATATAATAATATTTTTAGTTATTCCAAAGATGTCCCTCTCCTCCCTTATAAAAGTTCACCTCCTCCCTCTCTTCCTCACACAACTTTGATCCTTCAATCTCGGCCAACCCCTGCCAAATAATCTTCTCCAATTCCCTAGAAACATTCTAGAGGTTTTGGTCTTCCTCAAAGACCAATTTTAGTGCCCTAAGAGGAGGTCTCAAAGAGGCGCTTCAAGGAAGAAGTAATTTCTGTTACCGATTCTTTCACCTTTATTTCTTCTTCCACTTCTTCTTCTTAGGTTTTTTCATTATGAAGTAATAACATCAGTGTCACTCATATACTGATATGTTATTATAAGTATGAAACAATCCTATTTCACCATCTATCCATCCTACGGAAAACGAAATCACCGCGCGTGCGTACGTACGGAATACTGTCTCCATGCCGTGGTGAAATCTATTTTCCACCACCACCTTACTTGGATGGGTATAATGGTGTAAATAATAACAATATATTATTATTTTAAAGTGATATTGATTCTGAAATAGTATACATACACTCCAATACAGTCCCACGATCATGATAATGATATCATCGCTCGTGCGTACGTACGGACTACCGTCTCCACGACGCGATGAGATTCATTCTCCACTTTAACAATTAATGAATGATTATAAAGTATATATAATAAGTAAGAGTGAAATATATGAAATTATAACGATACTTTACTTATGTGTATATATATGTATGTCATCTACTTAATTCCACTCAATTCAATAACGAAAAGAAAACAACGTTCATGCGTACGTACGGTCTACCATCTCCATGAACGATTTATTTCTTTACATTTATCGATCCATTATATATATGTATATTCTGAATATATATTATATATAAATCATGCTTTATATTCTATAATTAAGTTATAATGATCTATGTAATCATATGAATAATTACAAGTTAAAACACGAACAACAAATGAGACGATTTTACCCAAAACGTAACTTTAACATGAATTTACAAAAGAACCGGTAATATAAAGTCATAAGTGAACCATATATGATATAATAACAATGAATATGATTCTTTAATAAGTCAATGACATTATTTAAATCATTATACAGGAGGTTCGGACACTTACGAAGCAAATCAGACCTAAGGTAAGGGAAATATCACAATCTCATTTTTATCCGAGATTGTTTATACTTTGGTATTTACTGGGGTGTATTTTATCATCCAAATCCAAGTTTCATCAATATGTAATATTATTTCCATCCACATAAAATTTTTTAAATCCAATTTTACCCTTCGGTGAGTTTTTAGTAAAAGATATGAAAGGAATCTTTTTTCGTTTTTCGTACGAGTTACTTTTTGACATTTCCAACAAAAGTACGAGAAGAATGTTTTTTTAAACTTATACGACATGATTGGATTTTTAAAAAATTATTTCCAATAATCATACTTTACAAGTTTTCAAGTTTATTTTTAATCAACTTCTTTTAGTTTAAAATTGTATGGCATGTTAAGAAAGGAAAAGTGTTTTTGAAGTAGAAAGGATATTTTCCTCAAGAATGAAGTTCAAGTGTTTTATCAAAAATTATTTTCCATCTAAGATAATAAAGGGTTCTATTTTTATCCCTATTATTACATTGATTTGATTTTTTTGTGATGGAATTATTTTTATGAATTCCTTTATCGTATATGAATTGTTTTATGATGTCATGATGTTTAAGATTCCCATTTTTATTACATGGGTTATGTAATGATGTATGATTTATGATTTTTGTGGCACACATAAGAATGGTATTATTATGAGATGGGTGGGACCTATATCTCCCTCCAATGCATTGGGTTAAGATTTTATATCTCATGAGACAGACATGGCTGGAACGGTAGGTTATACCGGTTCAGTGAAACAAGACTGAAACGAGGGTGAATCGGTTCAGAAAGGGACTTTGTCCACTAAGATAGTCTTGGCAATGAGTCTTGACTAACAAGAAATGATTCTCTATGATTATGTGGGAATTCTACAAAGTTTCATGTTTTATGTTATGATTATTGTGATTACATTTCACGGCCATGATTTATTCCATGTTATGAAATTATGATCTCTTTTGCAGGTTATGATTTCCAAAATGTTATGTTCTTATGAATATGATGTGATTGATATTTCTTTTGTTTACCCTTACTGAGCATTTGAGATCACCCTTTTATGTTTTCTTTTCCCCAGGATATAAAGAAAGGTTTTAGGTAAAAAAGGAAGATCTTTATGGGAGATATTGAAGATCTTTCACCACGATTAGAAGATTATATTCCGAGTTTCCAAAGACACTAAACTATTACGGTCCTTGTGTGTGTGTTTTTGTTATGTACTAAGTATTCCGCAAAAGTAATGTAATGTCCATGTACGTCAAGATACGGGTCTCTACATGTTTTGATAGCTTGATCTAAATTTATGATAGTGAAGGTGGATGGAGTCTTTTTAAAATTCAATTTAAGATCTCCTACACCTCAATAAAGGGGTGTATCATTGGAAATTCTTTGAACAGAAAGTCACAAAAAGATGCTTTTCAGGGGGCTATTAAATCATGGAGATCAATAAAGTAAATTGGAGAATTTCACTTGAATACCAGGCGGGTGGATAGATGAGGTTTCTATTCTAGAAGATGAACCAGTATTATTCGATGAGGAATGTAGAGGATTCTTAGTGGGTTGTCTCATAGGTAATGGTTATGTGTGATCATGTCGGAAATAGTGATGATTCACATGGATGGTTGAAGGATTGTTAGCAGAAAATGTTGTTTCGAAGAAGGGTATTTTATATATTAGTAATTTTCAATGGATTTATTCATGATTTCCATATATTTCCTTTGGCAGTATACCTGTGAAATTATAAGATGTATCATGAATTTTGGATGTATTTTTGGTGCCTTGGGATGAATCATAAGTGGTGGAGATTATTTCAATCATTCAACTATTTTTGGAGATAATGTCATAACATTGTGTTCCGAGTGGTTTTTTAAAACCCTAGGATATACCTGAGTTGAAATGGAATGACATCTCAATTGATATTTTCTTAGGGTTACGTAGATATACGTGTGGTTGTGATGCAATCATGATGATTGTGAATCAGATAAAGAAATATGACCACTTATTAGTGATCAATGAGTTGGATGTAGTGGATTCTATGGCTAAGAGGTACATGTATGAGGTGGTCTGGTTTCTTGAAGTTTTGAGATACATTATCTCAGATCAAGATGCACGTTTTACCACATGAGTATGGAGGGTATTTCAGCATGTGTTTGGCACCCAGTTATGCCTCATAACTTCCATCCACCCTCATATGTATGGGAAGAAAAAGAGGATTATCCAGACTCTGGAGGATATGATGTGGGAATGCTTCTAAGACTTTGTGAGATCTTGGGTAGAACAAAATCCTTGGGATGAGATTTTTTATAATAATAGATATCACCCATCCATTGGCATGGACACATTTGAATCTTTCTGAAGACTAACATTTCACTCTTTGTTGTAATAGACTAAAGTTAGGTAGGTAGCATTTCATGGACTTGAGGTGGTGAAGATAACAATAGAGATGGTTTGGTTGGTTAGAGAGAGGATAAAAGAAATCAAAGACCATAACAAGTATTACGATGATCACTGGGTAATGCCCCTAGATTTGGAGGTTTGAGACCATGTTTTCTTGATGGTTTCCCTTGAACATTGGAAACTGAGGCTTAGGTAGGAGAGTAAGTTAATTGACCAGTATTTTTGACCTTTTGAGATGTGGGGAATCATGGGATGTGGAGTATTAGTTTTTGTTTCCACCATAACACGGAATGCCCCATGATGTTTTCCATGTATCTCAGATCCATCAATACCTTCACGATGAATCCAATGTCATTGTTAAGGGAAAAATTGATGTTGAGGATGATGAATCCTTCATGGACAATCTATTGGAGATCAAAGACCATATTGGAAAATATTTGATAAGATTGACCATTAAATTGGTTTGTTTGCAAGGGATTCACTGTGGCCCGGAGGAGAGTACATGGGAGTGGGAGACACAAATACTATCCTAGTAGCTGGATTTTTTTGATTTTTTTTCCATATATCTATTTTCTATATGATGTGATGTTCAGACCATGATTTTTTTATGAAATATGTCGTTTTCCACTAGATATTTTGCATGATGTGTGATTTGTGGTAATTTTATGACATGAGAAAAAAGACGACCTGATTTCTAATCAAGTAACATTTTACTATGATGCTGTTAAACCTCAAATGAGTTATATAATGTCACCCATAACAGATATTATCTTGACATGGAGGAAGAAATTCTCTTTTTAATTTTTCTAGGAATGTATATTTGTTTATATATTATAATATTATGTGTTATAAGTATTTATTGGTGTAGTGTTTTGGAGTAACAAGATCCTTGATAGGTATCTCAATTGATGGTTGTTCGTACCCTTTCCTCACTTTTCTTCTAAGATGGTTTGGAATTCTCAAAGGGAGAAAAGTTTGAGAGGTATATGGCTTAATGGACTAGACCTTCTATTCCATGACATTTCCATATATCATATTTTTTTAGTGTCCAGGGGTATTCATGGGTGTTCTTGGTAAATATGAGTCATTCTAATAGTTTTCAAAATTTCAAATTTTCTAATGGTGTGTCATTTTAGTGGTGTGTAATTTTGGTGGGTTGTCACAATGGCGGCATTTCATTTTGGATTTGTATCATTCTAGAGGCTTCCACTTCTGGTGGTGTTTTATCCTTGATACGTTTCATTCTGCCATCATCTTGTTCTAGTATCATGTTGTTATGGTAGTGTCTCCTTCTAGATAAACTGTTAAAAAATAGTGCTTGAAAAAGTTAAAAATAGTCTTTATCATCGCTAGAGATGCATTGACTAATAGCATGATCTTAAAAGATGTAGCCTTTTATCACTAATTCTATGGAAGATGATAAAGGACCATTTATCAATGCTTTTATAAGTGTTGATAATGAAGAATGTTGTAGTGTACTATTACGACCCACTACCCAACTGGTATAGTATGTTATAACAGCACAACACATCACCAAAAACATAGAAAAATAATCACAATAAAGTATTTATACATAATTTGTATGAGGAAAAAATTATCTATGCTCATTTTCTGAGTTTTGGAGATATGATGCATGCTTTAAACTAAAATGATTCTTACATTTTGAAAAAACACACTTGGTGCCATACTAGTAACATCATGAAATTGATTGATGTGGGGGTAATTATTATATGTCTCAAATGACATATGGATTGTTTTTTAAAATTATAAATACAATTGGAATGTCTTTTCTAAGTTTTTAGTATATATCATATATTTTTTAATAAAATTTCAATTTATACTGGAAACACACACATTGAATCATACCTATAATATCTTGTGTCGTTTTTATGTGATTCTAATACAAATACTTCAAAAAATTACTTAATAATTATTTCCTAAATTATAATCTCAATCCAAGTGTGTTTTCACAATTTTGAGTGATTTTCACTTTTGGAACTAAAATGTTGATTTTAAACTCATAATGAACACATTGAGTCATATTGTCACATCATGAATGATATTGAGCTGAGGACTATTTATACATGTCAAAAATGACTTATGAATAATTTTCCAAATTTATCACAATAAAATTAATGTCTATGCCCAATTTTGGGTGGGTGAGTTGTCTATTTTACAAATAATGATGTCAATTAAAAATTAAAAGATACACTTTGTTTCATATCGACCAAAATGTGTGTCAGATTGTGGTGTGGATAATTATTACATGACCCATGATTATTATGGACTATTTTTATAATTTATCAACACCATTTGAATGGATTTACTTGGTTTTCAGAACATCTCATGTCTTTTTTACTAATATTATATTATAAAGAGGAAATAGGCACTTTAACTCATACTGATCACATCATGTATTGGTTTGAAAATAGATTGATTCTTACACATCATAAATGACTTATGAATAATTTTAAAAAATTACCAATAAAAATACGAGCATGTTTTCTCAGTTTCTAATGAGTTAAATTTTTTTATTTAAACTATTGACTTTAAACTGATAACTAACACATAGAGTCATATCGGGAACTACATGGGTAATATTGCGGTGTGGCAGATACCTACACATCATAAATGATTTATGTACCATTTTCCAAAGTATAAAAATAATTTTAATTCATTTTCGTGGTTTTTAGTAGGTCAGTTGTCCTTTTTATTAAAATTGATGTCATTTTAAAATTAAAAGACACACATGGATCATACCGATCCCACTATGTGACAGATTAAGGTGAAAATGATTCCTAAAATTATGAAATGACTTATGAATCATTTTACTATAGATATTAAACAATTCCAATGTATTTTATCAACTTTTAGTTCATAACTTGTTTTTTCTAAAATTCCATTTTAAACCAGAGACATGAACTTTGAATTATACGGATCACATCATTTATCAATATGACATGAGGCTGACTCCAACACATCACAATATACTTATGAATAGATTTCATAAACTATGAATACAATCCGAGATCATTTTCTTTTTTAGTGAGTGATGTTTTTTGAACAAATCTATCAATTTTAAACTGATATTGTTAATATTGAGTGATATCAGTCACACTGTGCGTCTAATTGTGGTGTGGATGATTCCTACAAGTCTCAAATGACATATAGATCTTTTAACTTAGTTTGAATTAAGTACACAACTTTATAAATATCTTTTTCCAGTCATTTAAAACCCTACAATATTTTTAATAAAATAAAACCAATTAAAAATCCATGTTTTACCGAAAATCTTTAAAATAACTGTCATCAAATTTTTTTTATTACTATTTTATTCATCACATTGTAGATTATTTTTAGGATAAAAATTAAATTAATAAATCATTAATTCTATTTCCCTTAAAAATAAAATAAATTAATATTAGTAACATACACTCATCAACTTAAATTACACTATATCAACCCAATAACCTCAGGTTGTTATGCTATGTAGTTTCATATTCTAATTATTTTGTCAAGACCCTCTCTATTTCATTCCCGCCATTAAATATATAATTTATATAATCTTTGAAAAAATTATAATTAATGAGTAAGTGTAAATTGAGGCATTGATTTAATAACTAATGTTAATGCTGTAATTCTAAAAAATGGGAGATATTTCCCCTTTTAGAGAACACAAATAACTGATATTTTTAATCTTGTCAAATCAACCCTTGAACAAATATCATTTTATTTTGTTTTTTGACACACATTATCCCTCTCTTGTGGACTTTCTACTATATTGCTTTAAATAATCATACCAATAGTAATACATGGGATGAGTAATGCCCATAGTAGTACAAGAAAAATAAAATAAATAGGGGATGATTCTTAAGGAAACAAAATGCAAAAGTAACTGTTTGAGAGATGAAACATATGAGGATGATAATTGTACAAAATTATGTACTCTAAATTGGGAAACACCTATCATTTGAGATAATTTCACCATTATGACTAGTTACTAACTCGATGCTTCCAATTCCATGAACTCCTTCCATAATAAAGCTCTATACAACTGTAGAAATCATAGAGTGAAGGGTGGAATGAAATAGAGTGGGTGTAGATGGAATAACAAGAATATGAAACTATAGTGATGCTCAACCCATAGGTCTTGGGTTTCTAGAGTGAAATTTCTGCTATCGAGTATATGTTACTGAAATTAATTTATTTTAATATATGTGGAAGAAACATTAATGATGAATTGTTTTCATTTCTATCCTGTAAATTATCCATAAGGATCAGAGAAAATAATTAAAAAATAATAGGTTAAAGAGTCTTTTTAATGTTTTCTCAATAAAACAAGTTTTTTAATAGCTTTTATTTTTTCAAATGAATGGGTTTTATTTAATTTAAAAAATGAGGTTGATAGAGGTATGTACTTCGTTCACAGTTACCTAAATAGGAAATAAACCAGAATGGGGTTCACGACTTTTACAATCAAAAACAAAAAATGGAGGACAATCCATATTTGATATATAGATAAATAAAGTGAATCTCACTAAATATATTATATTACATATATATATATATATATGTATATGTATTATATTATTAAAATTATTTAAATATAATTATATATATATATATATTATATTTATCATATTTAAATTTATTTAAATATAGAATATACTATTTGATATATATATATATATATATTACTATTTCTTGATGAATCTAAAATATGCTATTAATAATTTTTTTAATTATATTTTTTACAAATAATTCTTATTCTAGGTAATTTGGTATAAAATATAGTTATTTATATTTCTGAATGTTAATTTATTTTGAAAAATGTATATATTGTTAAATAATTAATTATTTTGAAGGTAACAGAAGTTAATAATATTTTTTCAGTTATTTAAGTACAAATTATATTATAGTTAATTTAATGTATATATAGACTTAATAAATTTATATATGCACAAAATGATGAATACCTAATAATATTTTTTAAAATATAGAATTTGATAACATCTATTATATTTTTTTGGAACAAATGATGTTGATAATTAATGATTCTCAGGAGACCATATAATATGAATTCGCCCATCCTTGGGATTTTACAGAGGTCAATAAAGTAGTTGTAATAATGAAATTATACACATCGATATGATATATCATAAACAAAAGAGAAAAATACATGAACCATTGCAATGTCAATTCCATACACATCAAAATAAATTTTCTCATTAATCTATGATTTTTATATCCAAAACCTTCATTATTTATACAGAGCAATAAATATTTATTTAATTGGTTTATCTATGTGAAAAGAGGTGATTCACTAAGATTTTGAAATAGTGACCCAATTTAGCATGTGGAATGATGGGATATAGATGTACACAATGAATAAAATTGATTCAAAACAAGAATTTAAAAAGTCCAAAATATGATATTGCAAATAGTTTTCAAGAAAAAAACATATCATAAAAAATAAAAATATTATACAACAACCGCAGAATAGATACAAACAACGAAATCATAAATTAAAAAGAAAAATATAAAACCCTCATATCTAGATATCGAAACAATAAATATAGACCTAATATCAAAAAATATAAAGCAAAACATTCAACTAACTCGCAGGTTGAAGAAAATATGAGACCCTCGTATCTAGATCTTGACATTTTCTTTTGAAACTGTAACAGTAACAAGATTCCAGATATTGGACGATCTTTAAAAAAAAGATGTAATGGGTTTGTGTGATTAAATTGTGTTTGAGATATTTAATCTTCAATTCACTGAGGAGATACCCCTTGACTCTCATATTGAAGTTCCTTTCAATAGCATGGGTTAAAAGAGACCCCAAATTGACTCTTCCCCATCGACCCTTCACAAACACCAATCATGAAGCCGCTTCCATTATCTTCAAAACCCACAAACTATTTTTGTTCATGGTTCTTGGTCGCACTACTATAAGAAAGAGAATAACGACCCATTTTATTATAGGATCCATTTAAATAAAACCTTGATTCAAACAACACAACCTTATTACATCAAAATTCTTCCACCTCTATAATCCAAATCTAATCCATAGGCATTCCCAAGACATAAAATTCAATGAAAATGTGAATAGAAATATGGTGAGTAAATGACCAGGTTCTTCTATCAAAACCTTAATATCAACCAATTTTATTCCCTATCATGTTTATAATTACACAATGTTTAAAAGGCTAAAGGATATTTTGAAAACTAATCCAAATCACTGATGTAGAAATGTTTCACTTCATATCGAAGTCTTATGACCACCTGAAGAAATAGAAATGGATTTTTTTTGCACTTATGAGGGGGAACTATACCATTTATTGACTAGATCGTTCTCTGAAGAAAACTGAATCTTGATTTTTTTTTGTCGAGTAGAACTACAATTTCTCTGTCTTGCAACCCCCAAGACTCAGAGATTAACATATCAAAGGTGTCCACCAAATGGTGATGCTTATTAAATGAAAACTCATGGTGATATTAAGAATAGTTGATGTCACGTTGTACACTAAGGTCAAAATCAAATGATTTAGAACAACATTAAATAGATTTTGGACCTTACGGTGAAGTGATTCATGAAATGGTTAGAAAAATCAGGGTTGGAGAAAGATGATAATTATCCTGAAGTGCACCCAAAGGGTTTGAGATAGGATTTTTTAAGGATATCACGATGGGCTCAAATATGTTAGGTTGTTTTAGATACATCAGGGCAATTTTATCATCAATTTAAAAAAATCATTCATAAAGAATCCTTATATAAGAAATTATTATTTATGTGCTAATAAAAGATTTATATTTATAACTATAAATGAAATAATTTTAAATATATATACATAATCAATATATATATATTGAAATAAAGTAAATATATAACTTATTTAAATATATTTATTTCCATTTTATAACTATTGAAATATATAATTATATATTTATATATATATTTATTTAAATAGTTATATCATAATATATATTTATATATTTATATATTTATATATAATAAATAAATATTAATATAAATTTGTCCAATATATTCATTATTTATGTATGTTTATTATAAATTAATTAACTATAAAAATATATACAACTACAAATTTCTAAATATTTAAATATATTTAAATATTTATTTATAGATTTATAGATTCTTTACAAAATTAATATTCATTTAACTTCATAAATATATAATTTTATAAATATTGTATGTACATTTTAAAATATATTTATTTATAAGTATTTATCTATAAATAATTATTTTTGTTATTATTAATCAATATCTAATTTTATGTGAATTTTTGTTAAATGTGAGTGAAATTCAAAATATTAAAAATAAGTACACTTTAATAATATATAAAAAGTAAATACATTTTTTTGTACATTTTAAACAAGAATTAATTAATTACATATATTTGAAATCGATATAATAACAATTTATGTATGTAAAATTGAAATATCAAAAGACATTCATTTATATGTCTCTTACCCAATGCGATTAGTCATTAATTTCAATACATATTAATTTTATATTATAAACAAATATTTACTAATTGTAGTGCATAAATATTTTTTAATATATAACACATTTTTTATACATTAATATATATCTAGTTATTTGATATATATTATTTAAGAACACAATCAATATTCATCGAATTAATAATTTTTTTAATATTTTTGTTAATTTACTTAATTTTCAAATATTAGTTCATTAAATTTATATATTTCATATCTATATATTTAATACATTATATGTATTATTATTTATATTAATATATAGTCTAATCAATTTTTTCATTTTATAAATAATTATATAATAAATAGAATTTGTAATATTCTTTTAATGAACAAATTTTTTATTTTTATTTAGTTAAGTAGGTCATTTTATTTATTAAGACCTTTATTAGTGCTAAAAATCCATGATAATGTAATCCTTTATGAGCATTATAAATATAACAGTGATAAAGGGTACTATTTATCATCGCTAAAAATAAAGCACTGATAAAGGGTATCCATTATCTGTTCTATAAATAATGTGTCGATAAAGTGAATCATTTATCATCATGAATAATAAAGCACTAATAAATGGTAACTTTATAAGCGCTAAAAGAGTTATGATAAAGTGTTAAATTTTTCATCTGTTTTTTTAGTGCTGATAAAGATTCAATATATAAGTGTGCTTTTAAAGCGCTGATAAAAACAAGCACTATAAAATTCTAGTTTTTATGTAGTGTGGTGTGTTGTTATGGCACCATGTAATTCTGGGGGCATTTCATTCTAGTAGAATATCATTCTAGAAGAGTGTTTTTCCAGTGACATGTCATTCTAGAGTCATGTGGTTTTGGTTATTCATCATTTTTGGTGGTGTGTCATCCTAGTGTTGTTTCATTTTAGTGGTATTTCATTTCTTTTTGTACATCATTCTAGTGGTGTTAATTCTGAATAGTTTTTCAATTTCCCCATTTTATAGAGGCGCGTCATATTGAAAGTGTTTCATCATGGTGGTGTGTCATTTTGGTGGTGTATCATCCTGGTGGTTTTTAATCATGGTAGAATGGCATCCTGGGGGTGTGTCATCCAAATGGCATGTCATCCAGACATTTTTTTCTTCCTGGTGGTGTGACGTCCTCGCATGTGTGTCATCAGGGTAGTGTTTCATCCTGGGTGGGAATCATTCTAGAGGTGTTTCATCCAAGCGGTGTGTCATCATGGTGGTCCCTTAACTCTAATATTTTTCCAAATTTCCAAAAATAAATAGTTTTGAAAAAAAATACATGTTATAAATATTTGTGTCTATTTTGAAAAAAAATGTGTTTAATGACATAATTAATTATTTTTAAATCCTTTTTAGATGAAATCAATCGTAACATCAATTTTCTAAAAGTATGGGATCCTTATAATTATGGTTTTAATGGAATTATCCTTAAATGTAAAACTAATCAATTTCAACCCCCTCAAGGTCAGATCTAGTCTTTTTTTGGCGGATATCGTCCCTTTGATCATTCCTTCTTCAATTTCTTGAAATAGGAAGTCCCAAATCCTTCTACATTGTGTACTAGAATGTGGTTTTGAAGTTGGATCGAGGTCCCCCCTAAAGTAGTTTTGTCATGTATGTGTTCCCATTTTTTGGTGCAACAGGATTTAGAAATAGGCATATTCCTACCATGTATGGTATCTTTCTAATTTCTTGGTATTATATCATTTAGGGTGTGTATATAAAAATTTATCCCTATTGATATAGTATATTATGTACTAAGAAATATAAATAATTGGTTTAAATAAAATATAACTAAATGAAGGAATATTATGTATTTTCTTGTGGATTTTCATTAATTTTTTTTGATTTTATATTATGTTTGTATGTTAATGTTTCCTTGAATAATATGATATCCAATGTTGTATTTATTTTTCTATATAAACATCCCCTTTAAACCACCACATTATTGATTGTTTGGTATCATCATGAATAATTTAATAATTATGTTTAGTCAGTTAATGAATACAATTTTCCAAAATCTAATGGTTTATTTGGAAATACACTTAAATAAAAACATGGAATTGAAAATATATTCCCTTCAAAATTGGAAAATATATTGTATGCGATATTGGGTGTGTCAGTTCAGTGTGAAGGATATGATTTTGCAGTAGGGATATGTTAGAAAATTGATATGGATTAAGTTGTTGTGATATTCTCCAACTATACTTCTTATTGTGATTTGTGCTATGTTACATTCTCGATCAATATGTATGGTGATATAAAAGATATTGGAAAATAAATCTTTGCATTTTTAGTGGATAATGTTTGTAATAAAAAATCTAAGAAAATTGTTTAATATTAATTATGTTTGAAAGAGGACATTGGATTCTATTTTTTTATTGGTGTCATGCATTTAGAGGTGGGAGAGAAGTGTTGAAGTAATGAGTAGAATGGAATTTTGTTTGTAAACCCATAGGATGTCCTAGTGTTCTTTCCTTTATGTATACGTATAAACACTATATTTTCCTATGATTTCTATAAACACCCACATTAATTGAGAACTATGTGTTGAAACCCATATAGTCATGTGGGCATGTGACTTTCCCAACATCCTAGTGCTAGGATGGATGTATGAACACCCACTCTTCATTAATCCCTCTTCTAGGTGATAGTGGTCAAGGTTTCTTCCAGTTATATTTGATGTCCAATCCCAATTATATATGGGGTGAGTTGGGTTGTTTGGTCACATGTGTAATTGGGATGAGATCTGTTGTTATGGACCAAGTGTGTGAAGGTGGGATGTGATGTGTTATGGTGTAATATTATTGTGTTTGTGGGATGTGATGTGTGGTGTAGCTCAGGTGTGTACATGTGGTTCATGATGTGATATATTCAGAAGAGGTGTCAGATCAAGGACATTTTCCATTGGGGTGTGCGAGAGGAAAGTCCATGGAAAAGTGGTGTGGGGTACCTTATCCATGATGTAATTTATATTGTATTATATTTTATGTATGAGTTATTTGGTAAGTGAGTCTTGGTGAGGTTGGGGATACATTTAGTCTATACGTTAGGAGATGTTTGGTTTTTCATTTAATCAAAGGTGAATTAGTATTATCCTTCCACTTCTACATGAGAGTCTTTGATTATCCTATGGAGTATACATTTTTTCTCACCCGAAATATATAAAAACGTTTTTTTGGTTTCCATGAGGATTATTGGGACACTGTTGGGTTTTATCAGCTCGGAACATGGATAGTTTTTGTGTTTCTTTTGTAGATTTAATTGGTGTTTACTTTGAATACATCAACATTTATTATTATTATTTACACATGAATTGTTGGATGGTATTTATTCATATAAATACATCATGGAGTTTATTTCTAGTGGATTAATTATATCTCTCTATATTTTTTCCTTTATAAAAGGATAATTCCTCCCATGTTGTGTTATTTGTACTTTGTTGGTTATATATTCCAAATCGGTGCCTAATGAAGGTGGGTCATAGGATTCATTATCTCTATCCCCTCATTGTTGTTTCTTTGGAAAGTGGGATCCATGATAAAAATTGGTTAACAAAGGGTCCAAACTAAAAAACAATATTTAAAATGATATATAAATAAATTAAAATATAATTATATGACTCTATTAAGAATAAATGTTCCTTATAATTTAATCGATGTTATTTTGGAACAATTTTATATAATTTTGAAACATATTATGTTATAATATTTCTTGTATTTTAAAATTTTAAATCAATGATATCATATAAAAAATAATATTTAAAAAATTAAATAAAATATATTAAAATATAATGTATGTAAATTTAAATGGTATATGTTTTATAATATCAACCACATTCCATTTATGGGTTACATGGTATTTCATAGTAACATTAATGTCCCATGAATATAAAAAATATTATTATTGAAATAATTATGAAAAGGGTCAATTGTTAAAACAATGATATATGAAAAAAACTTAATAATAAATTTCCCAATTTTATTGAGTTAGATAAATTGATCTCATCATCATCCTATTATTTGGTTATATCAATTTTTACTCATTTCATTGTGAAAATTAGATTATATTAATTTAATACATCAAGTAATTCCTTGTGTGACCCTTCTATAACAAATAAAGAATCACATACTCTCCTTCATTTTTGAATATATTTTTACCTTATATATTATCAATTATGTAATTATCATCATTTTGAACCGGAGTAAAATAAAATGGCTTTTGATCTTTTTCAACTGCTGGACCGGTCAATTTTAAAACAGTCATTTGTAATTAAATAACGAGACTTGGATTTCTTATAAGAGATCTCATTGGACTTGAGAGAGGCTTGTTACATTTTACTAGTTTATCATGATGTTTTGGATGTGACAGACTAGGAAAAAACATCAAGTTCTGAAGTACATCAAAGAGCGCAAGCTTTACACACTGTATGCTAAACCATGGAGCTCACTGTAGGAAATCATGCAGATTGTTTCTGGGAGATAATGGCTTATGCACAGTCTTCATACCATTATACTAACCATGCAAGACAGATCATATAGATGGGATTTTTGAAGTAGATGGGTACATCAGAGATGGTGCACATTTTTCCAAATAGTGTTGCTAAACCCTGTGCAACACCCAGTTTTGGGAATTTAATTATTTTTACATTAAAAGGATAATAAAACCTAAAACTAAAATACCTTCACTCTCCTATTTCACTCATATAATGATGCACCTTCATGTAATTCATCCCCTTACTCACATACTACCCTCTCATATGGCCTCCACTCAGATTGATTTTTTTCCACCTTTTCATTCAATTTCTTTTCCAATTATACAAGGTAGGAATTTCCTTTATCTCCTCTTCTGTTTCTGGCCAATTTTTGATCTGATTTTTTTATATATTTTTGTTTGAACCATTGGTCATGGGATGGCTTAATTTTTACTTTCAATTTTTTTAGGGTAAGAATTGGGGTTCTCAGGTCTTGTTCACTCGTGTTCCGACAACTACCGCCAAAGCTGAGGCAGTTCGGGAGTTTTGGTCCAGCAGAATTTTTATGAGGTGTGATGTTTTTGTTGTTTATTTGTATTAAACTATTAAATTAAGGTTTTGGTTGTTTTAAGGTTTGTAGTATGTTTTTTAAAGTGTGTGGGACTATTTTTCGTGGTTTTGGGTCGTCGGGTCAAGGGTGACAAGCCTATGTGTGCATAGGTATGTAAATATATATAGGTCGGTTCCCTTGTTAAATGAATAATCACACATGGTAGTGATTATAAATATATAGGGCTAGGTTTTGCCATGTATATATATATATATAAATGATTTCATAGATGAGTGGAGACTATTGTATACATATGAGCATAAGTGTAAGGATCCCATTGCACATGCACATGGCCATGCAGGTCTGTAAACATGGGTTAGGTGTTTCAACATGTGTGTGATGTTGAATGTGCTAGTGGTGGAGCATCAGATTTTAGTTATAAAGTTCCAAGATCCATTCTATATGTCATGTTTCCACATTGAGGTATGGTGCCTTTCCATTCCCTTTTATTTATATAATGCATTAATGAATTTATTGTTTCATTTCCTTTAGTATTAGATAAATTTAGTATCATGAGACATTTATTCGTGCATTCTTAAAAGTCTTGGTGTCTTTTTATGAAATTTGTATGAATTGTCCATGTTAAGTAATGGTGAATGAGATTAATTTTTTATGGAGACCTATATATGATAGGATGATATTCCTTTAAATAATCTAAATGAACCTGACATGTTTATGATGACTTAAGAAAAATGGTTACATACTTTAATTGGAATGGTTAGGCTTTAAAATAATTTTCCATTTATTGGAAATTTTACTTTAAAGACTTGAGTAGGATAAATTCCTCATAGTGTAATTTCCTTCCATTAAAATTATTTAAATGGATAAATATGAAATGAAAAGGATTATGGTGGTATGACCACTCATTTGATAAATATATTTAGCATGGAATATGATATCAAATGTGACCAGTAAAACAACTAACCATGTTTAGGAAAATTTAGTGGAATTAACTTGAGGGAAATGAATCTTTCCAAGTGGCATGTCATAAATGAATGGATTAAGCTTAGTTAATTACATTCCTTTTATCTAAGGGGTTTACATTTAATGGATTATTTGAAATGGAATTTAATGTGGATAAAAAATAAATGGTATGTCCATACCTCAATGAATGTTTTGAATATTTTTTAGCCTTGTTAATGTTATTTTGGAAATACAATAAATGGGTTTCCTTAAGAATAAAAGTGAATATGTTTTCTGGTATTTAATTGAAATGGTCTAATGAAATGAATGAGTGGTTAATGCATATTTCACTATAATTGGTGGATGGTTATTCCTGATATAGTTAGGGGAGACAAGGGACTGTGAGAGCCCTTTCGGAGGAAGGCTGTGTGAGATTACATGCTGATTTCCAAAGGACTGTGTGATCCTTTCTGTTAGAAAGACTTGGAGATATTTCATCTGATTTTCAAGATACCATAAGTGCTCGTAGAGCTAGGCCAGGGGATAGAACATGTGTGCTTTCCCTTGTGTTTGATGTCTATTAGAAACATCTTGGGCCTTATATCATGTGTATCATAAGAGATTGTGAGAGCTCCTGGTGTTGGGATAGGGATTTGACTGTGAGAGATTTTCCATGGATTTGGACACCTATGATTTAAGTCCTGGTCCTACCCAACCTATCTAAATATATGAATAAATATACTATATATATATATATATGTTCTGTGATATATATTATAACACCCCAAAAATTGTATGGTATGACACTCTTAAATACTTTAAATTCATTAGATATCCTACACTACATTAATCATTTTGTATCTATGAATGAAAACTTATTTATTATAGGAGATATTTATAACCTAGCCATTAAACACAAATTTATCACTTCTGTGTTTTGAATTTTAAAAAACGGACATACATGGTTCCGATCAGTGTGACATTTGGAGTCTGATAGAATCAATGCACTTTTCTATCAATAGTAACTTACCCTTATTACTGGTAACATAACCTTATAAATGGTAACATATCATTATAAAGAGTAATATGATACTTATAAATAGTAACCTTATTCATGTATTTGTAAAAAAATTAGTCACCCTAAAAATGAAGATGAAAATTCTATGTGGATGTATTTTTTATTAAATGTTGAATTTAGTTAAAAATTAAATTTCTCATATATTGAAAAATATTTTTGGAAAATGGTTTTTATTTTTGGATTAAAGAAGTTAAAAAACTGATAGGGTGAATTTTTGATATGTTTTTTCTGAAATATATTAGTTTTTGGTGAATAATAAAATACATTAATTAAATGTATAAATACATTATAATTTAAATCCACTATTCGTAATATCGTGATTGATGTAAGAACCCAAATATCAAACTCACATTCACTTATTACTATTCATGGTTATTGAATTCTCAATAATTCTTATCTTGTGGTGAAATAATAAATTAAAGAATGTAATATTATGAAAACCTTCCTCTACTCCACGATAAATACCACCGCCCACAGCATAATTTCGTCACATCTCTCAAGCTTCCTTACATGCCTCTATTTTGCTTAAATAACTCACTTAGATCATTTCCCACGTAAAATAGAAATTTTTGTCCTTGAAATAACAATCCTCTCCCCTAAAGTGGCTCTTAGTGAAATATATATTCAAGATGTAATTTCCTCTTTTCAATTATTTAGTTCTATTTTATAGTTTAATTGTTATATTTTCTCTTCTCACCACTTTTCATCTATATTTTATGAAAAAATCCGATAGCTTATACGTACTGGAATTTTATTATGATAATGTAACATTCCAACATCATCTCTTATTTTACCTCCTTTTGTACTATAAAAGAAATAACACTCCAAGATGTGTTAATTTGTCACATTCAAGGAAGACGGGTTTTCAATATGCATTATAAAATTCAAGAATGGTTGTGAAACATTTTTAATGGTTGAACCATATCTTAATATATGGTTTTAATCTTATTTAATGTTCTGTAAATCCATAAACACTTATAATATAAAATAATAATACAAAATAAGTTCATTGTATACAAATCAACCAAGTTAATCCAAGCTTTTATCATTAACATTGTTCTAATGAGAAATACTCATGATATACAACCTAAATAATTGTAATATGATCTATAAGTTCACTAATAATTTATGTTATCAATTATGGATGATTAACCACATTGCAAATTAACATCCATTCATGAATATAAGTAAACATATCATTAAAGATAAGGAAGAAAATTATACCAAAACAAAAAAATCAATCGTCTTAAAAACATATGAAAGGCCATGAATGGACAAAATAAAATCAAAATAAATAAATTACATGTTGATATGGTTCTTTAATTATTATTTAATGAAGCTAAATTTGATTATTCAGGTTACTAATATCAATATAAGAACACATTTGACATAAGGTAAGGGTTTTCTCATCTCACTTTCAATTTCTTGAGATTTCCATTGATCACCACTTCTTTATTGTATGTATTGTATGTGTACTACCATCTGATTTATAAAATAATTATTCTTAGTATATTCATGGTATTGTTAGATTCATCTGTTTCTTATTCATTTTTGTTCATACGATTCAATTGATTACGATGTGGTAAGGGTCTACGCCTCAATTTAAATTTTCATCGAGACTGACAAGGTATTGTGCACCTAATAATTATTATGTGATGTATCTAATACCCCTTTTAGATCATAACTATTTTGAAATTAAAATTATGCAAAATATCCATATATTTTTTCATGGATATGGTTATTTCTTTAAGTAGTATACCATTTCACAAACGATGTTTTTATTTGAATGCTATTATAACTATGGAAACTTTAATGAATATGTATCATATACTCAATATAGATATGTAAAAGGTATATCTTTCTTGTATTAGTTTATTTATAAAGATAAATTTGGACTGTTAGTGATGGGTGGGGCCTGACATAGCTCCATGATGTATCAACAGGTCTCTTGAGGCAAACTAATTAGCGAGAAACCCTTCGAGTTTGTTTCCAAAATTTAGATGGGTTTTTACTAACATAACTAAATTATCTTGATGGTAAAATGGTTCATGTTATAGATACATGATGTCAAAATAATATGAATTCCCATTATTCATTATTTAGTCATTTCTATCCATGAGGTTTTCAACAAAAAAACCTACATATGTATTTTTTTAATCACATCTTGTTGATGGAATGTTTTTTAGTTTAAACACCATGCCTTATTAGCCCAATATAATTCATTGTGATTAACTTATTATTATATTTTATTCCACTATATGTAAGCCTTACTCACCGTTAGAGATCACCATTATTATGTTTCCTTCCCCCAGTTTATGATGAAGAGAAACATTAATAAGCTTTCAAAGAGGAACTATCTTTCACTTTAATATGTACCATGTTGTATTTTCTATCTTTCCAAATGTACTTTCAATATCATCTATGTAATATGGTCTTATAAACCTACTAAAATAATCAATCATTCAAAATCTATTGTTTATAACATTTCCAATATAATAAAGTAATGCACCGGCTCTAGGATTAGGGGGTTAGTTTGTTACCATTGGTATCAAATAATGATTACAAAAAACCTTGTAAACTAGATTTAGGAAACAAAGTATAGAGTACATAACCCAAAGATAGATTTTAAAGATAATCATAGAGTAACAAATAGTAATATTTGTTAGATAGAGACTATATGTATCTTCCTAGAAAATACATCCCAATCTATATAAAACATGTGGACATGGTTATGACATAGATTTATCTATGAGAAATAAATTTGACAAGGAGTTTTGAGCATGACCTAGGGTATCTAGGTATAGGAAAACATGCCTTACTATGCAACTGGTTTTTCCCTCTTGGTGGATATGCTTAGGAAAATTCACATTTTCATTACAAACCATTATGATGGATTTAAAAAAATATAAACAATGTTTACGATTATGATATCAGTATTACATAAATTTTCATATTACTTTTTGTGTTTTATAGTTAAAAATTTTGAATTATGACTTAATTTATTGTATTCCATTGTTTAGTGATGAAACCTAATGGAATAAGGGGAATCAATACCCACAGACAAGGTAGTGATTTCCCCACTGATTAATTCAAAAAAATTAATGTAGGAGAAGATAAGAACATAAATATGTTTGAAAACAATTCTCAAGATGAGCTGAATAACAATGATACACCTCTACTAGATCATTTCATGTAGCAAAACCCTTAGTATTTTAGTAGGATTACTAATTCAGTTGTAGCTGAGCAGTGGATCAAGTTCCTTGAAATGATAAATATGGCATTAAGATGCAATTAAAAAGATAAGTTAGTAGTATAAATACTTTGCCTCAATGGTTATATTGATCATTGGAGGTCCATGATTCAGAATACAAGAGAGGAAGAATAAATAAAAGATATGGAATCGAGAACATTTAAGAAAATATTCTTCAAAAAATGATTCCCTCTTGAACAAAAAATTGAAATGAAGAAGACATTCCACAACCTAATAAATGTGTATGGAAATAGTGTTGTGGAATATGAGTCTATATTCACATGATTATCTAGGTATGATATAGATTACATATGTGATTCAGAAGACAAGATTGATTATTTATTTGAATTTCTTAACCCAATTCTTTGAAGGGAACTATACTCTAAATCATTCTCATCATACGATGAAATTATATTAAGTTACATCAAAACAAATAAGGATTTTGAATGATAAAATTCGATAAAGTGAACCCCAGAAAAAATTTGGTACTCTGAGAACCATGGAAAAGGTGAATCACCAAATAAGAATAAGGGAACTATGAAATTATCAATATGCATGAACTATGGAAAGAATCATCATGGGATGTGAATTAAATTCATGGGAGTCTAATATAAGTTTGGTGAAAAGGGTCATCACTATGATGATTTCAATGAGAAGAAAATATTCAATGATGTACAATTTTATAGAGATGTGACACTATGCAAAAGCTTTTCTTAAGCATCATGGGAACATTCCTTTAAAAGGCCATGATAGAAAGGGACAAATTATGTTATTATAAACATTGAATTTTTGGTTATTAATAATGTGGTGGAAGTTACTTTATTTATTTTCTCAAACATATCCAATGATTTATTTGATTTTAGATCATCCCATTCATTTATATCTTCCTAGTTTTGGACGAAAATTATGCATGTCCCATTTGATTTAATAATGGAGTTGTCTGCCAAAACAACTAGGTGATGTATCATTGGAACAAAGTTGTGTTGATCAATACCCTTCATGAAACATAAATGTTCTTTAGTTTTTAACCTTATAATCATACCAATTATGGAAATTGATATAATTCTTGGTATGAATTTGATATCAAAATATAATGGGAAGATCTATCATAATAATAAAGAGGTTAATTTTTTTGAAAATGGTGTAAAATCACTTATCTTTAGAGCAGAAACTTCATCAATAGATTCTTATATAGATACTCCCCAATAGCACAACTGAATTCAATTCTTGGAGAGGAAGAGGACACAATATAAATTGATGATGAAATAAATATTCAAATTGAATATATACTTATTGTGAAAGAATATATTCATTTATTTCTTGAGGATATACCTTGAAATCCTTCAGAGTTGGATGTTGAGATCTCTATTTATTTAACTCATCATTCAATACATATGTCAAATACTTCCCATAGAATAGAAACTATGTAAATAGTGGGTTGAAGGAAATGACTAGTGGAATTTAGTGAAATGTTTTTATTCATCTTAGTGTTTCTCTTTGGGGAACCTATATCCACTTTATAAAGAAGAAAGAAATATCTATGAGTATATGCATTGATTACATGGAAATCAACTCTATTACAATATATAATAAGTTTCATATTCCATGAATTAATGATTGATTTGATCAACATCATAGAGCACACTATTTTTTGAATATTGACCTTCAATCTAGATATCATCAGCTGTGTGTGTGGAAGGAATATATTATAAATATAGCAATTCAAACCCAGTATGGGCATTACAGGTTTACAATAATGCCTTTTCGACTGACTAATGAAACATCTATTTTCATTAATAAAATGAATAGATTTATCAATGAATATCTTGATGAATTGTTTATGGTATTTATTAATTATATCATGGTGTACTCCAAAATCTACAAAGACCATGGTAATCACTTTGATATTATTTCAAAAACTATTAAAAGAATTTAAGTTTATGGGAAATTAAGCATCTGTTAATTATGTCTTAAACGAGTTTATTTTTTTGGGACATTTTGTATCTATGTATAGAATCATATTTTGTCCTATGAAGACAAATTAAATGAAATAATGTCACATGCCAATGAACATAAATTAGGTACATATTTTATTGGCCTAGCAGGTTACTATTATCATTTTGTTCTAAATTTCACCTGATTGTCTAACCTATCCGCCAAGATCATGTGTAAAGGGGTTATGTTTGTATAGATGAATGAATGAACAAAATGATTTGATGAAATGTATATAAGATTGGTAATACTCAAATTCTGACTATTCTATGTGGAAATTATGGATTTATAATATAAAGTGATGCATTAAATAATTGACCAGGTTGCATCTTGATGAAAAATGATAAATTTATTGGCTTTGAATCGAGGTAGTTTATGTCTCATGAAAAAATGTATCCAAGTAAAGATCTGGAGTTAGCAGCCATAATATTTTCTCTACAAATATGCAGAAATTATCTCTACGGTGATTGATAAAGATATATACAGATCACAAGAGTTTGAAATACATTTTTACACAGAAGTAAATCAACATGAGGAAAAGGAGATGGCTCAAGATACTCAAATATTATGATTGTTGAATATACAAACTCCCAGTAATGGAAAATATGGTGGAATATGCATTAAGTAGGAATGGTCATGGATTTCAAA
This sequence comes from Viscum album, assembly GCA_963277665.1. Lineage (NCBI taxonomy): Eukaryota > Viridiplantae > Streptophyta > Magnoliopsida > Santalales > Viscaceae > Viscum > Viscum album. The sequence continues at coordinate 1,489,328,616 of OY728164.1, forward strand.
CCAAAATGAGAATTGAGAGAGATCACATATTCATTGATATACTAAAGATTCATATTGGAAATGTTATAGAATGAGAAAAAATATCCTCTTCTAAATGATTGTTAAACCATAATTACTTTATAAAATAAAATGATCTCAATATGATTATGGGAGTCTGTAATTGGAAATTTAAGAAGTTAAGGATGGAGGATAGGGATATATTATATATGAGGATGGAGTTCTTAAAATTGGGAAGTGGTTGTCTGTTTCATCAGAACCTGATCTAGAAATGAAACTTTTAGAAGATTCACATTGAATAAATTTAAATATACACATTGGTAACACCATGATGTATAGAGATCTGGTGAAACATTATTTTTGTGGGAGAACATGAACTGAGAAATTGCGGACTATGTTTCATGGTGTCTCGTTTTTCAATAACTGAAGGCCATGAGATACCATTCTATAAGGTTCATGCAACCTATATCTATTCTTATGTGAATGTGGGATGACATTATGATGTAAATTTTCATAGGAATTATGGGGACACTTAGTAGGAATGATGCAATATGTGTAATTGTTTAACATCAAAAAAAATCAGAACATTTCTTTATTATAAGAGAGTATTTACTACTTTAGTGCATAGAAATACATTATATTAGTGAAATTGTAAGACATATTGGTCCACCTCAATCAATTTTTTTAAACTGAGATCCCTAAGTTACATAAAAATTATATAAAGTCTCTATAAGGCTTTGGATACTGATATTAATATGATTACTATTTATCACCCTCAAACCGAGGGATAGTATTAAAGGACTATTCACATATTAGAAGATATGTTGATATAATGCTCACATGACTTTCATGGCATGTGGTATCAGTACAAACAATTGGTGGAATTTTCCTACAATAATTATTTCTATTCTATAATTAAAATGGATTCAAATGAAGCATTATATGGTATGAGGTGTTGAACACCATCTTTTTGGGATGATATATGTGAGAGGAATCATATTGGCCTAGAACATATAAATGAGACAAAAGAATAGGTAAAGAAAATTCAGGCCCATATTAATGCAGCCCGAAGTAGTTAAAATTGTAATGCTGATAACTAGAAAAACGATTTCTTATTTCATGTAGGAGATCTTGTTATTCTAAAATAATCTCTATGGAAGGGTGTATTAAGGTTCAGTAAGGTAGGGAAACTGAGCCCCTGGTACATAAGAAAATTTGATATTCTAAAATGAATTGAATCTATAGATCGCTATTTTTCAATTCCACTATGTCTCTCTAAAGTACATAATTTGTTTCATTTGTTTTTGTTAAACAAATACCTTCCATACCCAACACATTTAATCACATATGAATAAATATGGATAGAACCTGATTTTCCATACTTTGAAGATCATATAGAGATTATTGATACTAGATTGAATGTATTGAGTAATCATATGACTCATCCGATAAAGGTACTTTTGAGAAACCATAAAATAGAGGAGATAGCATGAAAACCTGAGGAGGCTATGAATAAAATCTATCCACTTCTTTTTAAAGGGATTTAATTTTGAGAAGTATATTTTATAAAGTTGAAAGAATAAAACTCCCCAACCAATTTATGCTCTGTTTCTCTAAAATACATTAAATTCATTAGATATCTTATATATCACGATTTACTAAGCCTATTTGAAACATCACTTGGATACTATAGAAGATAATCATAACATGGATAATAAACATAAATTTTCCACTTCTGTGTTTGAATTTAAAAAAATGGAGATACATGGTTGTGATCAGTATGATATTTGCTGTCTGACTGAAACAACATATTTTTTTTGAATATTAACATACCCTTATGAATATTAACATACCCTTATGAATGGTAATATTACCCTTATGAAGGGTAACCTTTCCCATGAAAGTGTCAATAAAAATGAGGCACCTTAAATATGAAGATTGATATTCTATGTGTTGTTATTTTTTGTTTAAATGATTATTTTAACTAAAAAATAAATTACTTATCTTAGGAAATGTATTTTTGAAAAATAGTGTTCATTTTTGGATTTTACACATTGAAAACTGGTTAGGGTGAATTTTTGAGATTTTTCTGAAATACATGAATTTTTGGTGAATAGTAAAATATATTAGTTTGTCGTATAAATACATTATAATTGATATCCACTATTCCTAACATAATCAGTGATGTTAGTACGCAAATATAGAACTCAAATGAACTTATTATAATTCTTGGTCATGTAATCCATCCTATTTCTAGTCTTGTGGAGAAATAATAAATTACTGAATATTATATTAAGAAAACTCTCATCCCCTACACTTTACAAATCACCCTCACTCCTACATTTCGTCACACCTCTCAAGCTTAAATACATGCCTAAATTATTTTCATATCACTCCCTAAGCTCCTTCCACATGTCAAACATCCCTTTTAGTCCTCAAAAGTCTGAATCCTCTCCCCTATAGAGGCTCTCAAAGGAAGATTGATTCAAGAGGTAAATTCATCATTTCAATTATTTTGGTTTCTTTTCAAGTTCAATTGTTATCATTTCTATTCTCAGCTATTATCATCCAAATTAAATGAAAAATATATTACCTAATATTTACTAGAATTTTTTTGTTATAATGTAATGTTCCATCATCATCTCTTCTTTTCCATCCTTTTATACTATAAATGAAAGAACCATCAATGATGTGTAAATATATCATGTTCAGGGAAGACATGCTTTCAATTGGCATTATTATCTTCAATAATGGTCATGAATCCATTTTATTGTTTTAAATAGATAATAATATATATATTTTATCTTATTTAATGTTTCTTGTAAATCCATACACACTCATAATTTAATATAATAATATAAAACAAGTTCATTGTGTGAAAAACCACCATGATAATCCAAGTGTTGATTATTTACTATTATCTAATGAGTCATTCGAATTATATATAACCAAAATAATTAAATGATAATTTATATATATGTAATTTCACTAATAACATATTTTAACAATTCTGGATGTTTAACAATATTTTAATCAAACATCCATTCATGAATACAAGCAAACCGATCATGAAAACCAAAGGACCAAAATCATTCCAAAATAATAAAATTGAACCTATTAAAATGATCATAAATGCCATGAATGAACATAATAAGGTTAAAATAAATTTATTGAAGTTATTATAGGTTATTTAATTAAAAATTAATGAATCTAAAATTGATTATTCTGATTATTAAGATCAATTTAAGAACACATTTGGGCATAAGGGAAGGCTTTTCTCATATCACTTTTAATTCCATGAGATTTACATATTTCACAACCTACATATATTAGGTTCTATATTTGTAGTCACATTTGATATAAAATATTATGATTTTATTTATATTCATGGTATTGTATGGTTTATTGTTGAATATTAATTTTTGGACATACGATTAGATGGACCATAATGTGGTAAAAGACATTGTCTCAATTTTCATATTCATTGACACATACATGGTATTGTGAAAAAATATTTACAAAGTGGTGTATATACTACCCCTTTAAGAAAATTTTTCATTTTAAATTGTCATTATTTTAAATATCAATTTTCTTGTATCATGGATATGGTTGTTTCTTTAGGTTGTATACCATTTCACATACAATGTTTATTTTCAATTATACATTAACTATGGAATTATTGATGAATACATATCCTTTGTAAAATATACATATTTAAAATTAATATTGTTCTTATAAAAAAATATTATAATAATAAATTATACAGACTGGAAGTTATGGGAGGGGCCCACTATAGTCCCTTGATGCATCGACATGTATCATGAGGAAAACCAGTCAGCGATAAACACTTCGAGTTTGTTTCCAATAATCAGACGGGTTTCTACCCACATACATATACCTTTTTGACAGTATAATGTTTCATGTTCTAGAAGCATGACATCTAAATAATAATCCTCCTCTATATTTATTATTTATTTATTAATATCCCTAAGTTTTTTAATATGACAAAATATATGCATTTATTTTTATTCTCATCTTATTGATGGAATGTTTTTTCATTTTATCATCATTCCATATTAGTCATGTTTAATTGATTAAGATTCAATTGTTATTAATGAATGATTCCAAAATATTTAACCCTTACTAAGAATTTTATAACACTGTTATTTAGTTTCATTCCCCAGGTTATGAAGTAGAAAACCTTAAATAAGCTTTCATGGAGGGAGATTATTTCTGTTTATTATGTATCATGTTGTATTTTCAATCTTTCCAAATGTACTTTGGGTATCATGTTTTTAATATGGTGTCCCAAAAATGATAAACCAATTCACCCTTTAAGAATTATTACTTATAATAATACCAATATAATTAATTAATTCATTGGCTCTGGGATTTGGGGTTCGAGGTGTTACATATATATAGTGGTAGATTGAGAGATAACATCCATGGGATGAAGTCAGTATTACCATCAGGTGTCATGAAGGAACCTATATGGGTGTTAATAATGTGTTAAATTCAATTATTAATTCTCCATAATTACACACAATCTCTTTTATATTATAGTGTTTGTATAGGGCTTGACATTGGTGGTGTTGACATATAGAGAATAATTTCTCACACTCTACATGGGACACCATTGTTCTAGATTACCTGAGTAGACCTTTCTTTTTTCTATTACTACCAACCAAGGTTGAATTTTTGTTTTTGTATGAATGTACATACAGTTATGAGGGAATGATTGATCCAGATAGAAAGCTGCTCATGGAGATTTCCTTAGGTCCTTTTTGTCTTTTCATAATTTGAGTCTTGTAATTTTTAGTACACTAAAAAATGATTCTTTATTTTATAATTTGAAATATGTATCTCTACATATCAATAATTCATCTTCTATATAACTAGATTTGGACACTTTTACTAAATGAAATATATTAAATTTCTACTACTCTGTTATCTGTTATTCAATAGTTCCATTTTTTTCTTTTACTTTCTAATATGTCAAACTATTGTGAAACATTGATAAGATTGTATAATTCCCCACTATCACATCCTGATACCCTCACTACAAGTCATCAACCTATGACATAAATGGATAAGCGGTTGAGGCCATGTGACCCACCTATCCAGCTACTGGTTTAATGGTCAGTCTAGCCAGGATGTTACAAAGTTGTATCAAAGGTTGATGCATTTCCTTTGTCTTTCAATTTTTGTTTGGTAGATGGGATATTAATGATTGTGTCAGTGATTGGATAATAGCGATGATTTGGACTGATCAACCCATATATAGGAAATGACCTAGTGACCGGGGCTAGAAATTGTTTCTCATACCATTTTCTATTAGAATTGAAATTATTTCACATAGAGTGCTTGTTATATTTATGCAACATAGGATTTATGTAATTTCTGGTAGTTCTATCTATTTCATATTATGGTAAATAAGTTTCATCGCATATATCATACTAGACACATAGAAATTTACATTCCAGGCATAGTTCCAATCCATGTAGATGCATATATAGTATGCCTATAGATTATATTAAGTGGAATTCCTTTTTCTTGTTTTTTTAGAATTCCTTTCCTGCATGATATGTCAGGATTATGTGTTATTTCCTTCAATAACGTGATATGTTTGGGTAAAATGTAATCCTTTCATGGGAAGAAAATATATGGGTTGTGAATAAATGGGACCCATTTTTTGATTGTAAGGTGTATGGGTGCCCATATCCAGGGAATGATAACCCATATATTCAAACCATTTTTAGCATAATATGAACAAATTTTAAGGCTATTGTGGAATTTTAAAGGCTATTATGAATAAAATATAAGGTGAATTATATTGTGATTAAGGTAGCCAGATGAAAACATGTAATGTGTATGGGAACTTTACATGTTTTTAGGTGGCCACCCTTATCCTCGGACCATCAATTATTGCATTTCAAACATTTAATTGGATTTTAGTATCAATTAATATGAACCTATTCTCAATCCATGAAGTGTATGGGTGCTTTATAAATTAGGAAATAGAAACCCAATTTAAATATAATGATATAATTATTTCTAAAATTATTAGTATTATGTAATCTCTTCAAATTAGATTGAGGTAAATTGTCTTAAAGGGACTCTAGTAGTTCAATTTAATTATTTAAAAGTAATTGATTATGATAAATTGTTTATTTATTATGGGATGTATTAAAAATTTTAAATAATTAAAAATGTTGTTTTGTAAAACATGAAAAAAAAAATCATTTGGGGATTAGATGAAAGTCAATTACAGTGAGTATTGTTTTGAATGATGGTACATGATGTTTTAAATTAAATCATCAATGGATTATGATTAAATTTGAATAAATGAAAATTGGTTTGGAAATGTAACAACTTGTGGTGAACATGGTAAACCCCTCATGTATGGGTAGTTTAGAGTTCCTCTTTGAGTTGAATTTGAATATAACTATTTTTTTCTTCTGTATTAATTGTTCCATTATCAATAGCTTGATGTTTATATTTGAGCCTAGTGACTTGTCTGGGCATTAACAAATGCATGGGTCGATACTTTTTATTTATAAGGGGAAAGCCCATAGTATATAGTTCCATTATAATCATGAATGCCTTACTAGTAAAATTTGTTTTCTGACATTTTATTATGGTGTGTTTTCATCCTTTGTAGGGAATTTAGATCTAAATAAAACCCTTTTTTGATGGGTTGTTATGCTTTCATGGCCTTGTTACATGGTCTTGTAGTGGGTAGTTCTGATTTTTCACTTGTTATACATGCCTTGGGAACTTTCAGTTGTTTATTTAGTCATTTGACCCATTATCTATTCCTTATAGGTATGCATATATTTACACAGTACCATCGAAGAGTTAAATGAAATAAAAAATGTTGTGTTAAGTTATATTGTTGAGTTTTGTGCCTAATAGTGTGGTATCAAATCATCTCAAGGTAGATTGACCTTAGCACTAAATAAATAGGTTCTTTGCAATTCTCTTTATTGGTTTCTAACGACCTTTGAGTTTTGACATGCCTGTCTCATTGGTCTGGTTCTGTTCTTTTGTTTCGATATTATGAGTGTGAATCAGAGGAGAATCACACATTCATTTAGGTTGTTTTTACTAGGGCACTAAGGAGTGGATAGTTGTTTTTACTTCCCTTTAATGACTAGAACACTCTTATAGTGGGGTGTATCATGTCGAATCTAGAAAATGTGGTCTTCAATGTATATGAGAAACTACCTAAAAACCAGTTTGGTGATAATTGATTGTGCTTCAAAGCATTTGGGGTATTGATGTATTGTAAAACATTTTAGTGCTTTCATAGCGACATGCCATTATTTTGTTTGTATTGGTATACAAACACTGATAAATATTACTTTCTTCGGTTTTTTGTAAGTTGTAACTTTTGAATTATCATTTATTTTAATCATGAATTGAACGAATTATGAGTGGTTTGATGGTGGTTTGTCAGTACGTGAAGCCGAGTCCCTTCATGGTAGTCAGCATGTGGTGGTTCGACCTACAATTTTTCTAGTAGTTAGGTATGATTAATAGAAATATTCTAAAATCCTCTTACATTACAATTCAATGTGATGAGAATTTCCCTATCGTATCTTCATCCTATATGCACCGATAGAGCATCAGTCTTAGGACACATTGAACACATTAAACTCATTGGGATTTTTTGGGTGGTTCTCTTTTGGTGTATCCCATGGGATGTGTGGTTCTACATTGTGTGTGATCAGAAACTTCACCGAACGACAGGGAGAGACATCAATGTTTGTGTTGGATGACGATGCGATGTTCTTCTAGGAAAGGAATCACATTTCAACTTGTAAAATGACATCTTTCATAGCCAAAAAAACATCTTTTTAGATGGCCAAGAGGCTTGAATCTTTCTTGTTCAGGTTTAATAGTTTCTGTTGGAGAAGAATAAATTAAAGGTGTGTGTTCAGATGAAGATGATTGTGGTTTTTGTTGAACATTCCCATTAATGAAAAATTTGATCGAATTGAGCTTTGGGATAGATGGGAAATTGACAATTTGAATGTTTTAATCAAATTCCAGGACCATCGTCAAATTTTTTAGGTCGTGTTTGTAGTGGTTTTCCCAGTAATGTTTATTCTTTACTTTTATTTTTTCCATTTGAATGTAATGACTAATGTGGGAAGAACAATTGGCTGGATGCTTCATGAGATAATTATCTGATTGTGTATTGTGTATAAATGTGCTCGATCAAAAACTGGTCTATGTTTTGGTTGGAAACCAGTTTTGTCTAGAGTTTTAGAGACTTTTGCATTTCTAGCATTGAAATGATTAAGTGGGTAATCAATAGTGAGTTGGTAAATTAAAAACACAACACCACCATTTGAATGTGAATTCATGATCCTTTTATGTCAGGTGAGGTGTATATTGTTCTTGAAGGCTTCTCAGGGATGATATGGTCTATGGTGGGAGGGTTGTAACATTCCCCCTTATTAATTGGGTTTAAATATGAAGGTTTTAAATATTTTTCAATAACTACATTTTTATTTTTTAAAACCGTTCATCGTAACTAAATTCCAAGAGTTGGATTTCTCTTAAGAGATGTCTTTGTTCTTGGGTGAGGCCCGTTATGTTTCCCCTAGTGGATTGAGATGTTTTGGAAGTACTAGACCAGGAAACAAACATCATTTTTTCAAGGAATGGAATGGGAGAATTGGTTTTTCATGGTCTTCTAAACCATGCGGCCCACTATTGGATACCATGTGACTTATTTATGAGAGATATTTTATTCAACCCATTCTATTCATGATTATTATAATGATGCAGGATTGACCGTGTGGTTTAGATTAATTAAGTAGAGGGGTACCACATGGTTGGCCCATTGTTTTCAAGACTGTATGACTTAACTGTGTATGATATTCTTTTTTGGGAATATAATTACATTTACATAAAAATTTAAATAAAAACTAAATCTAAAATACCCTCACTCTCCTCTCTCGCTCAGATCATGATGCACCACATGGGGAGGATTCTCCTTCATTGTGCTCGACCCCCACATACGGCCTCATCTCGTGTCGATTTTCATCCACTGTTTTATCTGATTCATTTTCATGATTATTCAAGGAAGGCCTCTCTACACCCTCCTCTTCCGCTTTCTACCGATTTTCGTTCTTCCTTTAGCCCCATTTATGTTCTACTGAAGCCTAGCTCATGGGTTGTATGTATTTTGAATAATTATTTTTTGTTAGGGTATGAAATGGGGTCCCCAGGACTTATTCATTCGTTTTTCGGCAACCGCCACCAATGGATTGGTGGTTTGGGTGGGATTGGTCTCCTAGATTTGTTTTAAGGTAGATATTTGTCATTTTTTCTTGGTTTTTACCTATTAAATTTGGTTGTATGGTTGTTTTAAGGTTTGTAGTATGTTTTTTATAGTGCATTGGACTGTTCAGTTCTGTTTTGGGTCATCGGGTCAAGGGACACTAGTCTATATATGCATTTTAATGAAAATATATATGTGTGTGTTCCCTTTTTACGTGTATAGTCATCCATAGTAGTGATTATACATGTTCAGGGTTTGGTGTTCCCATGTATATAAATATAAATTCATTTGTAGGTGAGTGGTGACTTGGATATGCATACATGCACAAGGATAAGGATCCCCTTATGCATTCCCATGGCAATATGAGTGTGTGCATAGGGGCTAGGTGACCTTTCCTGTGTGTCAAGATGCATATGACAGTGGGGGAGCATCAAAAGTTTAGTTAGAAAGGTGCCATGAGCGATGTTGGATGGATTGGTTCAACATTTAGTTAAGGTCCCATTCCATACCCATTTAATTAAAATAATGCATTAATGAATTTATTATTTCACATCCCTTAGTTTTAAATTAATTTCATATCAATAGAATTTTATTTATGACTACTTTAAAATCATTTGGTATATTTATTCCATGTTTATGAATTTCCCATGTTAATGGAAGGTGACTGGGATGGATTATTTAGTAAGACATACATATGATAGGGTCACTTTTCATGTATTAGTTTAAATGAACATGAGATATTTATGATTATATAATAGAAATGGTGACATCCTTTAGTTTGAATTTTTATGCATTAAATTGTTTTTCCATGTTTAGGAAAAAATAGTGTAAAGACTTGAGTTTGACGCCATATACCTAATGGCATGTTTTTCCATTTAAAAGTATTGAAGAGTTAAAAATGAAATTAAATGGTGTTGGGTGGTAAAACCACACATTGGGTTAATATATTATTCAAGTATTATGATAGAGAATGTGACCCATAAACTATATAGCCATGTTTTGGAAAATTGGGTGGAATGAACTTGAGGGAAATGACACATACATAATGGAATGTATTAAATGAATAGATTTGGAATATTGAATAACATACCTTATATCAAAATGTTTAAAATGTAATGGATTATATGAAAGGTAATTTATTGTGGTTAAACATAAATTGGATTTCCTTGCCTCAAGGTATGTTTTGATGATTCTTGATCGCTATTAATATTATGATTAAGATACATAAGATGGTTTTACTTATGTCTAAATGTGAATATGTTTTCATGTATGTAATTGAAATAGGATAATTAAATTTATGATAGGTTAATGCCTCCTGCACTATATGTTTTGTATGGTTACACCTTATATAGGCAGGGGAGCCAAGGGACCGTGAGATCCCTTGGGGAAAAAGACCGTGTGAGCTTCAATGTTAATTTCCAAATGATCGTGCAATCTTTTGGGTAAGAAATATCATGAGAGATTTCTTGTCGGTTTCGAAGAGACCATGAAAACTATAAGAGCAGTTCGATGGGTTAGACCATTTTCATTTTCCCTGGTGGTGAATGTCTATGAGTTATATCTTGGTCATTCTAGAAAGTGTATCACAAGATACCATGAGATCTCTTAGATTATGGTTATGGTTTATGTCGTGATAGGGGTTCCCTAGTATTTAATTCCTGTGAGTTTTGTCCCAGTTCAATCCAAACAATCTATATATATATATATAAATACACTATATATATTCATAATTTTCTATATATAGTGTGATAAGTTTAGACATACCATCCGTGGGTTGAGGTAGGTATTACCATTAGGTGTCCTCTTGGAACCTCGACTTCTATTAATTATATTTTTATTTCTGTCATAAATACTCCATACCAGCACACTATCTGGATAGTGCATGATACCAGTTGTACCATCCAAATGAGGTTTATATGTCACACCATACTCATGGCACCATTATACCATGTTACCTGAGTAGACCTTTCATTTTTTGTTGGATTGCGGACCATGGATGGTTGATTGTCGATGTATTCTTGTACCGAGATTGAAGACAAAAAGAATGATCTAGAGCTCAGGATGCTCTTTGAGATGGACATAAGACCTTATATTATTTTCATAATTGGAGTCCTTTACTATTTTCTATTGTAATGATTAATACTTTGTTTACTTCTTTAGAATATTTATATCCACATCCCTTGCATTCATCTACTGCATAACTGGCATTAGACACATTTATTTAATTATATATATATATATATATATTTCATCTCTATTGTCAATTATTAACTTATCCCATTTTTTATTCTATATATATTATGTTATACAATTGTGAAACTCTGATAAGAGGATATAGTCTCCTCACTATCACCTCCTGAGTCCCATGGTCTTAGTCAGCAGCCTCTGGCATACAACGAGACACACTTAAGTCCACGTGACCTGTCGGGTCAGCTACCTTGTTAATGGTAAGTCAAGTTAGGACGACCCAAAAATCCTTCCCAAGTATTATACTCTATTCTTTATGAAATCATTGACATAATATTAATTCTAAAATTATATCAATTTAGTGAATAAGGTGTAATATAAAATAGGTTTATCAATAAAGAGGTATAATTCATCAACACGAATTTTCTAATTTATTTATAATTATACCTCCCATTAATCCATTTTATCCTTTATAAAATAATTAATTAGAAATTTAAAATATTTTAAACTTTTATCATGATTATTTAAAAACTACAATCATCTTTCTATCCATCCTACATAATGAAAAAACATCACTCATGTGTATGTGTGACTTACCATCTCCATGTAGTGGTGTAATTTGGGTTTTCATGACACATTATTAGATGAATATAATGATGGATTTAATATATATATATATATGTTATTTATGATGTTAATATTATTATTTCATTTTTAATATTTATTTAACATTCATTTATATTATCAAATGATATATGTAAAAAAATTCATTCATATTTACGAATAACTATCTCCATGAACTCTGTCTGACATTTTCATACAACTATATTTCATGTATGAATATAAATATATATATATATATATATAATATATTATATTTATATCAAATATAATATAATTTATATTATGGAAATATGATTAATGACCAAGGATAATAATTAAAAAACCAAAAGTCTATTTAAAAATAAAATAGTTTGAACATGGACTGAACTATTTAAATAAAGAATTAATTATAAATTGGTATTGAATTTCTATAATAGGATAATATAATATAAAATAATTAGGTAAATTATTCTTTTATATAAGTAAAATAAATACTAATTTATCATACATGATGGTTAGAGTTATTTTTAATAAATTTAATATTGAGGGATGTGTTTTATGTTTCAATGAGATTTTTTACTATTATTTTATTATTATGATTTGAATCATGATGATTTAGGATATAGCTATATATAATATATTAAATATTATTCTAAAATATCCATTATAATTGATTACATGTTTTTTATTCATTTTTTTGACTTAAATTAAATAGACACTGAAAAATTATTTTATTTTAAGAAAACTCGACATTATCTCTCTCTTAAATCAAAAATAATTTTCTTCCATGAGAATTTTTAGGAAAAATAACATTTCTATAATTTTTATAGTATTATCATATCTTTTATTGAATTTTGTTTATCAATGAATTCATGTATATATACTAGTTTAGAAGGTCTTTTATTTCATCTTTTAGAAAGTGTAACTTTTTATTTTTACCGAAAATGTTAAAGTAATAATTCATTTAACGTATGCAGCATAAATAGATTATTACTCATCCATAACCCATAAATGATTTGTAGAATACATTAATAGTTTCCATGTTATTTTGTTCTGAATGTTCTAAACATAATATTTTTAAAATTTATAAATTTTAAATAATTTATTTCAATATTAAAGGTTCATTTTCATCATAAAATATTTCAACTCATATTTTTAATGGAATTTTTCATCAATGATAACATTATGGGATGTTACATAATTTTTACTTCTTATATGATCCTATGATAACATATTTTCTCATTATATGGATGGTTTTTTATTATAATGATAACAATATCGATGATTCTTATTTTATTTTCTATTGCTAATGTTACATTATTATTTCTAATAAAATTGTGGCATGCATATGAATTGATTTTTGATTATATGTAGGGAAGTCCTAACATTAGATACCCCAATAATGGATTTTTTATGATTAATGTTCTATGAGTTCAATGGGCACCAAAAAATCCCATACCCAAAATAGGGCACATTTGAGGTTATCTAAATCTAAAAACAGGGTATGCATGAAGTTATCTCAGGATCGAAGCAGCAACATGGGAGGTTATCCCGAGGATAACATGAAATATATGTCGATGTGGGTATCCATAACAAAAAATATATATATATATGTTTATTATCATGATATAATTTATTCCTCTCTTTTATTACATGATATTATGAATTTTTTTTATTTTCAAAGATCTCGGTCATTGATCTCTTTATGATTCATGTACTATAACTTCAATGTTTATGATTTGAATATTGTTCATAATATAATAATTTGTAGTTATAATTTTGAAGACTGGTATCATGTCTTCATACAATTTATATGAATTTAATGTTTAAATTATTTATGATAAATCCTTTGTTTACCATTATGGAGAATCTTATATCATCCTTAATTATTATTTCAATCATCCAATATATGAGGAAAACATTTATATATTAAGACTTTAAGAGGAGCTATATTTATGATGATATAAGTGTGTAACTACAATTACATCGACCATAGTAGCCAATTGTTTTTTTGAAAATAATATAATGGTATAAGATACAATAGATGAAATCCTAAAAGAAAAATTAAATTTTTAGTCTTAGAAAACAAAATACATATTTGAGTCTGTCGTTAAATTTGAGAACAAAAATTTAAACATAATTTTTTTTTCATAATATCATTATTTATTCTAGAATATAATTTCTTATCATCCATGGTACACTTCTTTGGTTCCCTATACAGGAAAAAATGCTGAAATGACGTTATCTATTACAGTTATATCATATGGAAGCTATCGTTAATCAATAAGAATAATCAGCATGAAAATGTAAGTAAAAAACACAAATTCAATTTAAAAAATTTTATAATCATTATATTCCTGGGGAAAAACAATATTGAAAGGTAAATATATAAATGGACATTAAATTTAATCGACAATATTTCAACCCTGATTATATAAGACATAATCAACATGGTTTTCTAAATATCATAAAAAATAAAATTTAATATAAAAAATGATCATTAGGAATAAATAACCCATAATCAATTTGACAAGGTAAATATATGAACACAAAATCCAATTAACCGATAACATGAGAAGGAAATTCATCCAGATATAATATTTGAGAAAAAATATGACATATAATTATTACTATATTCTTAATGAATAAGATTATTAATTATTAGGACTCAAGATATATGGTATTATGATAAAACTACTCTCAATAAAATTAACAATATAGATTAAAACTGATGTGTAAGTATACACTAGAAGAAGATTTAACTATAGATGGCCAATTGATTCATCACATGAGACTAATATCAAATTAATGGGATTTCAAAAAATTGGTCCAATAAATCTATGTATGTGTAATACATTCATTAAATATGAAATAAATGATTTAATTTTTGATTAATTTTCCATACAACCACATATATGTATTGAGTGAAGAATACAAATGTATCAATTTTTATCTTAATAAAGCGATAACATTCAATGTATAAAATTATATGTAGAGATGATATATTTATTAATCAATTAAAAAATTGATCATAAATAATTTGGGTATTAAGGGGAATTTACTTCCTAATTATCATATGAAAGTGATTTTCTCATGGTAATTTAATGAACCAAATACGTAAAAAATGTGAATATCAATTCATTCCTTGATAAAAATGATAATAAACCATCTACATATTGAAGAATAACAATATCTATACAACTAATCCCCAGTGGAGTATATGTAAAATAAATGGTTGTTGTCATTGATGAATATAAATACCATAAGAAAGTTATTAAAAACATTTTTAAGGAAAATTACCTTATTTGGTTTGAATATGATACTAAGAAAATTTATTCACATATAATTTCCAACATAAACATCCATTAAAATATCCTTTGAAACATTTATTTATTATTAAAATCATTGAGTGGTCATAATTTTGGAAAAATTAGTTAGTTTTGTATAAGATATAATAATTATAAATTTCACAGTTTTAGTAAAATCCAAAAAAAACCTTGTTTGAAAATATCATGATGATGCATTTTGATATTTTTTTTAAAAATCATACATGGATAAAATTTTGATTGAAAATTAATTTGGATAATTTTAAAACTATTTTGGGAAACATTTTTATAAAATATATTTTTGAAATAAAATTGATTTTTGACCCAATATGTAAATAAATTTGAATTTTTTAAAACACGTTCTTAGTCATTTTATATACAAAATAGAGGGAAAATAGAATAATTACATGATGAAATCACAAATTGTTGGTAGTGCCTAAAATAAATGGATTATATTACCAAATGTTCAATTATTTTCCTTTAATGTTTATTCAAGCATAAAAAAATCATAATTAAAATGATATTTTTAAATAAATGATTATAATGATAATTTAATTGATGTAATAATTAACCATTGATTCTAACATTATCATCAAATATAAATAAAAAATAAATTGGATGTAAAATATAATATATTCAAAATTCAATAAACACATAATCATAGAATATCAAAGAAAATGAATATTTAATATATCCCAATGAAAATAATTTGAGATATGAAATTCGTTAACAGTTGTTTATTTTATATCCAAATCCACTTGGATGAAATAATTAAAATTGAAACAAAAAATAACATTTATTATTAGTATTGTTGATATTACATGTAAAAGGGAATGTATATACAAAATATAAAAATAATGTAGTTGAAGAACATTACAATACTCCACAATGAAGGAAATTTGAGATGAAGGCCCTTACATTACACATCATTTTTATTGAACATGATTTACTATCTAGTGTAATGGGTTTAACGATGTTTTTAATTTACACCAGAAATATTTTAATATTTATAATGTCATATATGATTCTCTTATAACATTTTACCTTCTTTTTGTTATAATATTTCTTTATATTAATTGTTTCGGGTGTCAATTTCCTTGTTCCCTCATTTATGTTTTGTCATGAAGGCTTCCATTTTCTATTAAGATATTGATAAAAAATATATAGAATTATAATAATATTTTTAATATAATATTCACTATGTATATAAATATCTTGTTTCATTCTTAATTTTAATACACGGAAAAGAATTTACATTGATTCATGGATATGGTAGTCCATATGTATTCTCAGGTGAATATATCATTCCCTTATTGGGTTAAAGGGTAAATAAGTTGTTGGTTTATTAATTTTAATGATTAAATATTGAATCATTCATATTATATTTTTTTCATTATATTTATCGTTATTACATTCTATGTAAATCATATGTGAAACATGAATCACACCGCTTTGTGTGGGGGTAGTCCGCCTTACGCACAAGCATCATATCATATTTTTATACCCAAAAAAAATTAAAAATTTATATGTTATTATAACTCCATAAGTATAATGATATCATAAATTTCCTATATATATATATATATGAAATACATCAATATATTAAATCGTGATTAGTGTTGATGAAAAATGAGTTACACTGATTCATGCAGCGGCATACAACCATTCCCAAAATCCACAATTACATTTTCCATTTGATATTGGAGGAGATAGATAAATATTATTCAATTAAAATGATAACATCTAATTATATATAATATAATTATGTATTACTAATGGATGTGTTACGTCAAAATTGGGTGTCGAAAAATAAGAATTAAAACAGATGATCTTTGTTAAGACAATTACCATATCATAGAGAAACCTCTATTCTATCTCCCATAAATAACCCTAGAATTGATATTTTTGGTTGAAAATAACATATATAATCTGTATAATCATTTTTGGAAGACATGCTTGAATTTTTTGGTCAATAAAAACGGTGTAGGAGGAAAATATACGTGAAGGTATCGAGGGGCCTTTTATAGGTGTGAGATTATATTGAATTAGAAATTTTGAAAAGAATAAAGCATACCTAGAATTTTTAGATGAAATAATGAACATAAATGGGGTATTATTGAACCTTATATATTATTTGGTATATATATTTTCATAAAATATTTTTTTACATTTAATTGCTCATATAAACACCAATATTCTCAATTTAACAATAGGTAAATTAGTGTTTACATTATATTTAGTAATTAATTATTATAGAATTTTTTATTAATAATATAAATTAATGATGTTGAACATATTAAATAATATAAATTGATTTTATTACCAATATATGGAAATTATTTCAAAATAAATTCATATTACATGGATAATTCAATTTAAAATTAAGCCCATAAACATGACAATTATGAGGTTTTTCGTAGTATATCATTTATAAAAGTCGATGTAGTTGATATATAAAAATTCAATAATAAAATTATCCTAGTTTCATAATAAGGATTAATAATTATATTATATAACTAATTTACTTTTAATACCTTATCAAAATAACATGGGTCTTATATATTTTTTAAAATAAATGATTGTTTATAATAATTATTTTAAAATTAATCAAAACATTAAAATTTCCAAAAAATCAAAATATAAATTACCAATATATAATTATAATATAATATTTTATAAAATTTATTTCAATTTTTTAGAATAATATTTCTAAATTTGGTAAATATTATTTTTAACAAATGTTTTAAGAACATTAAACCAATATAATTTAAAGACTACGATATTTCAGAACAATATTTTTATTTCAAAATATTATTATATTATTTTTAATAAAAGTATATCTATTAAAATTATTTTACACATGAATAAATGATATAATTTTAATAATATATTTATTATTATTCATACCAACAAATTTATTTTAATTTTTATATCTTTATAATATATTGTGATTCAATAAGTTGCATAATAGCATGTTCTGAAAGCAATTGAAGAGATCATATTTGTTTAAACTGAATAATATCATAACCTAACAGGGTTTTTTATTCTCATATATGATCGATATCATCAGTTATATACTAAATAATACCCAAAATTATTTAATTAGAAATATTGCGGGGTTATAGTATACCCTCGTTAATAAATTTCATCCTCTCAAATTAATTGTGATCTTTGTGATCAAGGGTTTTACATTTGAAAATATATTTGTTGAAAAGTAACATCTTAGAAAGGGATAAAAATTATCTTAATAATATAAAAATTCTAGTAAAATGGTCATCTGTAATAACATATACTAGTTTTCCAAATAGGATAATATTTTCAGGTGATGATATGGATCCGGAAGAAAAGTGTAAATAATTATATAGACATATAATGGCCATTGATCATCAGAATATGAATTGTGAATGGAATGATACAAAAATTAATACTATAAAATGTTATGATTTAAAATACCATTTTATTCAAATTATATGAAGGTAGTAGGTTAATTTTTTTATGGTAATATCCTTTTTTCTAATGTCATGGAATTCCATTTCCGTCTGGACGAAAAAAATTGGGAAATGTACATATATGATATATTTATATTTTATGAAATAAATTTCATTGGTTGGTTAGTCTTTTATCATTTTCCACTTCATCTGTCAGTCCATGAAATTAATATAAATAAAGATTTATTTATGCATTATGTTGTAAAATTAACTTTTAATTGTTCATAAATTTTATTAATGACTGAAAACCCATTCTTCATGTATTCAATTTGATAAAAATAGTTAGTACATGTTATCCAACAAAATACATTAGTATCTATACAATAATATTAGCACTATAGGTTCAATATTAATATATATAAATCAAATATTTTAACTAAAAACAATGATATATTAAATAGAACATAAAAAAGGTTACTAGTTGACATTAACGTCTTATCTCCCTTATGTTATGAGTTCTTACTCAACGAACTTTTTGGATACAAAGTATTTCCACATGGAATGATATTTTTCCTTTATATGAAACCAAATTAAAATAATTCCAATAAAATTCTCAAACTATAACAACCCTGAATTATATCTGAATCAATGTCATTATAATCCCTAAATTATTATTATACCATTAATATTATTACCATAAAAGTAGGGAAATTATATCCTAAATTACAGTTTTCATTGAAACAACAACTAACCCATTGGGTTCTATTTCCATGGATTTCCCTAACAAATTCATTAATTTTTTTAGATCCCTTGACCTAAACACAAAAAAAATAGTTTTTATGAATTTTATCTTCTGATCAATTTTTATATCATAATCCCATTATAGTGGACCTACTTTTTATTACATAGATAATACATAATTTTAATGATAAATGAAATAAAATAGTTACACAACTAAGATCAAAAGAATTAGTGCCTTAGGAAAATTAGGATCATGAAAAAAATTTACAAAATAAAACATAAATAATTATTTATTTCTTTATTTTCTTGATTTTTTTGGACCTTGTGTTTTCCTTAGAACAAGTGTTCATCTGAAGATATACATCAAAAAGGGTTAATCTAAATGTCCAATTATAATATAAATAATAACATGAATCAAAACATACTTGGTGATCATATTCATTATAATCATAAGATAATAATGGAATCATAATAAAAAACATGAGAGGACAAATTAGATAAAGATATGGAATGTGGTAATTTAAAAAAATGAGTCATCAGGTATTAGTGGTCAAATACCACACATAGATGAAAAAAATATTGAATCAGGTTTATGAATTTGAACTTTTTATCATGAGATACATCATATTACCCAATTTATTAGGGAGCTATTTAATTTTAGGATTACCCATCACATCATAGAATTTTCACATTCTATATAATTCTTTCCACACATGTCACATTATAACATTTTAATATTCATGCATGCCATATATATATTACATCAGTCATGGACATATCATCACCCATGTTAAAGAATGGGTTTAGTATTAAAATGCATACATTCATAAACATTATTGTTCCCATGATAAAAATAGAATAATATGCATTGTATTAATCTTGATTGATGTTGAAAAAATCTCATGGGAAGAGAAAGTTATGATTTTTAGAAAGAAGACTTGTTTTGTAAAAATAATTTATTTTTTATATAACTATATAGGAAAAAAATATATCATAGAAAATATAATTTATGTAAATTTAAATCATATTTATGGAATATTAAAAGAACATCCATTCAAAAATAGAGTGAAATACAGAAATTTCATAGAAATAGATTTGGGTTCGAGAATACCCATATAGTATGTATGAATGCTTTCTTAAATTTAATATCATAGATAATGAAATTAAATTCATTAATTTAAAAATAAAAAACTTTTTATAAATTCATTTGATTCATTTTAGTTTTATTAATATCATTTATTTGTTTTTTATTGACTTGTAAAGTTCAATTTTATCATTTAAGAGAGTTCATTTTCAATGTTTTCTTGATCTATATTCTAGTATATAAGTATTTAAATTCATGTACAAATGGAAAAATTCTGCATAATTGAAATGATATTTTAGTAACTATAGAACCTAATTTCAAATGGTTATAGATATCATTTGGTAATATGGTATTATTATTAATAATTAGATAAGCCACTAGTGAAAATATTTTATATTTTTATGGTTGTTTTCCATAACAATAACATAATTTTAATTTTTCATTTATTTTTATCTAAATAAGTTACTTATATTATATAATAAGCCTTATTAATACCCATTAAAATTTATTTTAACCATTTTAATGATTTCATGACCATCCATGATGTTCATCGAGTAATGTAAAAACATGTCATCCTTAAAGGAGATAAATCAACACCTCACGGATGATGCATTCATTTTTAGCATAAAATAAATTGTAGAAAGGGATTAATGATAAATTATTCCATTAGAATAATGAATTTCTTTTATATTTAAGATATTAGAGTTATCATTCCTTTTGGATGGGGTAGGTGACAATATGAAATGATAATAAGTTGAAATAAAATTAAAGATAATTGGAGACAATTTTACCTCTTGATTCATTATCCTTGAGAAACTCCATAGGGAAAAGGATTTGGTATTTTTATGTGACCAATATCCTTTATATGTGTGGGAGGGGCTTTTAAAGAGTATTATTCTGAAGTTGGGCAAGGTTCAATGCTTGGAATGTGTGATCATAAGTGGTTATAAGGGGTGGTATTTATAGTGGAGGAGAGGGGTGTTTTTTTATTATATTATTATTAGTTTTTTATTTTTGATAAATATATTTAATAGTTTTCTAATTATAAAAAAATATATTAAAATAACAATGGGTAGTTCT
The DNA here is from genome assembly GCA_963277665.1 of Viscum album. Classification (NCBI taxonomy): domain Eukaryota; kingdom Viridiplantae; phylum Streptophyta; class Magnoliopsida; order Santalales; family Viscaceae; genus Viscum; species Viscum album. The sequence continues at coordinate 1,489,350,357 of OY728164.1, forward strand.
AGATTATAGTTCTTACATCAGTAATGACTCAAGGTATATTTTATTTAACATGTAATGTATATATATATATATATATATATATATATTAAATTACAATATTTTATTATTCATCAAATGTTCATGCATTTAGATATAAATATAAAAAATTCACCATAATATTTTTCAACATATTTAAATAAAAAATGAACTCCATTTTCTGAAAATAATTTTCAATGTATGATAAATCTAATTATACATTTAAATCATCATTTACTTTGAAAAAACGATTTTAATATTTTAATTGATTTTATAACACATTGAAGAACTAATTGTGGTGGCATAAAAATATAACATAATTTTATGAATACAAAAAAAATATAAATACATTCTATGAAAATACATTTTTTTAATGTTATTTTTTTATAAAAACTATAATTAATTATTTATGACTGAACAAATCAACAAAACTTAGTTACTAATTTCTAATACATTTATTTACCTATATTATGATATAATTATATAATAATACCATTAATAATATGATTAAATTTTAATTATAAATTGATGGGTTAAGTTAGTATTCTATGGGCCAGTTTAAAATTCATATGGGTAATTTTAATATTTCCATGGTCATTTTTCTATTAAATTCATATAGGTTTAGTGATATAAATAAAAACTTATTAAACCATTCCTTCTTAATTTATAAAGTCTATATTGTATTATCTATGTTATTTTAAATTATTTCTACTATATGAAATAATTAAAAGAATGGAATTTCCCTTTGGAGCCATTATATTCATCCCCCTTAATGAAATTTCACCATTGATTTTTTTACATTATATGTTGAAAACAGGTGAGGGTATTTATCCATACACAATTCCTCTGGTTCCAATATTTCCACTTCATACTTATAGCTCCACCATAGTAATTCGACCCAGTGAATAGTTTTATTGTGAAGAAAATTATCTCTTTGGTTTATATTTATCACTGGTTTCTCCTCATAAGATGAATCATCATACAATTGTACCAACTCTAAATTTAGTACATGTGAGAGATCTAGTATGTACATCCTTATGTGGGATGCATGGAATACATCATGTACTTAAGACTTGGTTGGTAGAAGTGTCGGTCTATAGGCCACATCTTTATCATGGTCAAGAATCTCTAAGTGTTTGATGTAAATAGGGGATAAATTTACTTTATTCTGAAATCACATGTTCCTATTACATAAAGTTATAAAGCACAATATCATGTCTCCAATATTAAAATACTTGTCTTATTGATGATTATCTACATATCTCTTCCATTGGATTTGGGATCTATTGATGTTCTAAAGAATTTTTTTACCTTATTAATTAATTATTTTCCCATTTCAAGTCTTAGATCCGTACATTCACTGGCCTCATCCCATCAAGTTTGTGTTCTACACATTTTCCCGTAAAAAGATTAATATTGAGCCATTTTTATTCTTATGTGGAAAATGATTTGGTATGTGAACTCAACAAGAGGTGTATTTTGGTCTCATGATTCATTTATTTCTATTAAACATTACAACAACATGTCGTACAATATTTGAATAGTTTGTTCATGTTGGCCATTTGATTGAGGATGATAAGTTGTATTGAAGATCATCCCATTTTTTTGACCATGTTGGTGACTTTTCCATAACATGGTTGTGAATCTAAAATCATAAGAGCATACAATTGATAGTGGTACTCCATGTAGTCTTACTAATTCTGTAATGTATATTCATGAAATTTGATCCAGTGAGATGTCCTATCAAATTGTGAAAATGTGGGATATATTTTTTAGTACCATACACAACATCCCATATAGTATTGTTTCCACAAGATTTTTTTTGGAATTGCAGTGAAAAAGTCCATGGTGATTTTTTACCATTTACATGTTTGTATGGGTAATTGTTATGTGATACCCATATGATTTTTTCATTATTCTTTGAATTGTTGAAATATTTGAATGTATGATGTATATTTAGTAATCTTCTTCTTCATATAGTCCCATAAATATTTCTCTCAAATATCTCAATACATATTTATACTCCTTGTGTAATAAGATAAGGTTGATCTATGTGCTTCATTTAGAATATAATTATTTATCTATGGATTGGATTGTACACATAATCCTGGAAAAATTTGTATGACACATTCCTCATTAATTTTAAACTATACGGATATCACATTTTTCATAGCCTCAACTACCTTCTAAATTTACACATCATTTTGTTGAGCATCCTTTATTATCACCATTAGGGATACATGAGATATCATTTGAGAAAGTATTGCCAACATTGTTTACATAATGTTTCCAACATCAATTTATTTCAAATATATTATTGTTGGTTCCTTATCAATTCGAAACATTAATAATGTGAAATGATCATTTTTATTTAGAGAATCCTCCATTTTATTTTCTTTTTTACAATGGTAGTGGATTGATCATTCATCATAATTGTGGAGCTCAAACAATATTATTTGTCTCATTTATAGATCCTTTTTTTAATTAGATTTATGGTTATTATGATATGTTTATATTTCACAATTCACCCCATAAAGATAACGACTCCATATTTTCAATGCAATGATCACAACTGCAAACACGAAATCATGTGTAGGATAGTTCTTCTCGTTAATTTTAAATATTCATGACCCTTAGACCATAACATTATAATTTTACATCATTAAATAGCATAAAAACATTATTTATTCATATCTATATAATACAAAGTGTTCCCCACTTATCAGATGTGTGAGTACTGGTGTAGTGATAATCCTACTTTTTAACTCTTCGACATAGTCTTCACATTCCATGGTCCAGACAAACATTTATCTATTCCAAGTCATCTTGGTTTTTGGATTTAAAAATTTAAGGAATTTTTTCACAAATCAATGATAATATATAGATATACCAATGTAATTTTAGATTTCAATAACATGTGTTACCCTATGAAACTCCTCGACCAACTTTTTCTTGTAAGGGTCCACTAATATTTCTTTCTAGAGATAACAAGCCTAAAAAATGAACCTCCTCTATATAGGACTCACATTTAATGTATATTGAGTATTGTTTCTCCCTTCACAATTTATTTAACACAATATTAATATTCTTCTCATCTACCTCATTTCTTATTGATGTATGTCAACATATCGTCGATAAAGACTAATAGAAATATATCGAGGAAATATCTATAGAATATATTCATTAATTACATGAATAAATCAGGGTAATTTGTGAGTCCAAAAGGAATCAATATGAACTCATAAATACTATACATCATTAAAAAGGTAGTATTGGGTTTCTCGTCCTTCCATGCCTTTAATTAGAGATATTGTGACTGATGTTCCAACTTATAGAATTACATGGCCCAAATAGTTGATCGAATTAGTCCTGTATCTATTGAAGGGGATACAGGTTCTTTATCATTATTTTTTATCTCATAATAATCAATAAAAGATGTACAATGATCCATCGTTTTTCATGAGGAAAATTACTGGGTCACCCCATGGGGATGCACTCGAGCATATAATACCCTTGTTTACATTCTCTTATTACTACTTTTTCAGTTCTTTCAACACAATTGTGGTCATTCTATAAGGTATCATTTATTGAAGAATAAATATAAGAATAATATAAATCGAGAAGTCAACATCTATATTAGAAGATATATTAAGACAATTTTCATAGAAAACATCATTATAATCCCTTAAAATGGAAATTTCATTGAGCATGATCATCTATCAATTATTTAATCCTGATATGATTTCTCATAACGAAATAGTATCCAAAAATGAAATTATAAATCCAAAGAAGATTCATCATCCCCATTATAATTATAGATAATTGGAGAATTCTTCTGGATGTGAAGAGTGATCTATACTTTCGGATAGTTGATTTTGTCTTTGTATAATGATTTAAAACTATTCCCAAAGTAGAATCAAACTGAACGAAAAGAAGATAGACCATATTTTCATGGAGGTTCATTCAACAAACATTATCCAGGGAGGTGTTATTTACATTAGATGCAATAATTTAACCATTTTATATTTTCACAGATAACTCCACCTCCATATTCTGATGTTGTGTTTTAATAGTTCTAATAATGATTTAAAATATTAAAGATTGTGTGGAACCAGAATAAAATAGTATGTTCCCTATTCTTGATTGAATAACCTATGTACATGACTCTAAATAATTTCTCAGATCCACCTCTAATATTAGTGATCACATATTCATTCCCATTATCATTTGGATGTGGTGGTTGATGATGCTGATAAGCATCGTGGACTCATGGTCTCACTAGTAAAAAAATGTTTTTTACATAAGCTTTTTATTTTTGTTTTTAACATCATTTTTATGTCGAAGTTGTTGCAAGAAACATAATTATTCATTTTTTGACGTCGTTTAATATAACAGTCTTAAAAAAATATTTTGGATGTTTCACATAGTGGTTATTTAACAATTGATTTTAAATACATTCAGTGATGGTTTCTCAAATAGGTTATTAAATAACCAATGTAAAAAATAGTATACCACATAAGTTTATATTAAAACCAACATGGAAAATCACATTTTTAGGTCAGTTCTTTTATAACCGACATGAAAATCATAATGTAATTTATTTTTTACATTGGTTATAAAAATCCGATGAAAAAATTATTATATTTTTAATAATTTATGAATCTCTTCCTCATCAATATAGATCCATACATGAAACAATAAAAACCAGACCAAAAACCAGATAAAAAACAAGCACAAATTGAGAAAAAAAATGAAAAACTAGAAGAAAAATTATACATTCACATTCAGAAAATTAAAACATTACAATAAAAACTAAAAAATCCTAAATCAAACCAAAACGAACATCAAAATACACATTTATAATTAAAAAAATTATAAATTAGAAATATTAACTAAAAACAAACAAAAATCTAATCTAACATGTAAAATAATGTTAACTTGCCACTTGTAAGTGTTTAAAAACTTCTGAATTGTATGGTTGAGGGTCATCAAATAGATATAAATTAAAAATAATGTAGTTTACATGTATAATGAATAAAACAATTGAAATATTAGTTAATAATTTATTTGTAAATATAACCGCGTTGAAATTATTAACTATTCAAGTTGTAAATATTTCATACATAAATTTTAACATATAATATCCTCGTTTGATGATGCCTTTTAGATTATAAATATTCAGTTTAAATTAGTTTTTAAATGCCAAATATCGTTTTTATGTAATAAAATATTTTCTATTTATAAATGGATATTCACATTTACTTTTACATATTTGATCATAGAACTATTTTTCTTTGTGGATCATCGAATGAAAGCCCATACACTATTATAAATTAACATGAATTTAATAAATTTAAAATTAATTAAAATATAAACAACTATTATGAAATTGAAACATAATTTTCTAAGATGTTCTTACAATTTACTTCACATGTCTCCATGGATAGAGCATAACCAATAATGTGTTTTCTCCTGTGAAAAAAACACCTAACATATAATGGTAAAAAATATAAAAGAAAATTTAATTATATCCTTTATTATGTTAAAAGATAAATAACAATTTATCATATATATGTTTCATACCTCTCAAGATAAGGAAACATCAAACACTACGTAATTATATTCTATTGAAATCATTCTACAACATGACCGGCTTTTTGTTCCTTATCCAATTCATGAACATCAAGTGAAATCAATTTCCGGTCACTCAACCCATATACATTTGACTTCCCATTCATGGGACATATTTTATAAAGATACATAATACAATATAGAAATAAATATAAATTTTAAATAAACTTAACGCATGGGATGATTTGTGTTATGACCTACATGGATAAAACATTCACCATCTTGATGCCTAGATAATTTCTAGTAACAAGCTCTGAAATATCATTTTTCATAATCCCCAGATCTATTGAATGTCGAAAAACGGAGCTTCCATTAGAAATGTATAATGACCCACTAAAAAAATTAGAATATCCTGAAAATCTATCAAGACTACTAGAATATGAATCTTTTTTATAACCCTTTGTCATTGTAGTTGGATATATAGTATTTCGTTACCTTTATTGTATTCATGTAAAGAAATAGATAAATATATTAACATTCATTTTTTATAATAAATTTAATAAAAACATAAAATAAAAGATATAACATATATGTACCTCTATGGTAATTGGGTCGCATATGTCTTGATGGGAAAACTAAAAAGTGGTTGATACATTGTCCAACTATCATCACCTAATATATAGGTATCAATACACCAGTTGTTATATGTATAATATCATGTTCATTGACATTATGTTTCTTTACCTCAATCCTATGGTGATGAATTATATCTCATATATAACATATCATCCAATATGAAACAATATGAATAGGATCATCAATATACAACTCACAATAACTAGGAAGTTGAAGAGGAGGTGAGTGGGTGTAGGATAAAAAATGGGGTTTGTAAGTAGAGGTGGTGGATAGATAATGTGGTATGTAGGAAGATGTGGGGTATTAGGAGTTGATTGTGGAGGTGGAGTGGGATGTGTAGTATGAATTATCTTTGAATGTTTGAAAACATAGACCGTACCGATGCTCTAATCATTACCTCCATCATTACATTAATATTGTCAACTTTTTCCCCCAAATATTTTATTTCTATAAAAACCCTACATAGAAGATGATGAAGAACATGGTAACACTTTTTTTTTATCAAAACTCCTTTCGGGTATCCTTATAAATGTACATAGTATTTGGGCATTCCCTATATTATAGGTAAAATATCATTCCCCTCATCACCTTTAAATACCCCCTATATACTCTCTCCAATGCTGTAAAGAATAGCTCTAAATATTTTATAATTTTTTTCTATCATTTGTTCTTAAAAAATGTATATCTTCCCCTTGATAATCTACAATGGTATACATTTTTGGATTAGATCTTCTAATGAGATCTCCATAATTCTTATAAATTATGAATAAGAAATCTTTATGAAGTCATTAATAAGATCATAAATATAATAAAACTTCTAAATGTTTACATATCACTTATAAAAAAATTTAATGTCTTATAAATTTGATAAATTATTTTTGTGTATCTTCATCTATAGAATTTTAAATATCACATGGATTATAATTTTCCTGATCCCAAAAAATGAAATCATATGTGAGGGTTAATCTAAAATACCTCCATCTCATAGAATCCATCGTTAAACATTTCCCACAGACTCCCCTACTGTCAGGTATATTAAATATCATCTAATAAAGATGATAGAAAACATATCATAATATAAAAATTTATAAAATTGTCCAACAATAGAAATGTGATTACCTAAATGGTCTCCCACAATTGAGATAGTGTGGTTTTGTTAACACTACACCAATTATGAAACAAAATTATAAATTTTTTTACCCTGCATTGATAACAAAATCCAGAAATATTTTTCATTACGACCTCTTAAAACATCATTCGCCTCAATGTATACAAAAATTCTAGGGTCATAGCTATGATAAAGTGATAATTTGTTTAAAAATTTATTGCCACATTTACCAACCCTAGAACTATTCTTTTCCATTGTGGGAGAACATGATAATGATTTTGGAATATCAAGAGAAGCATGTGGATGTCCTTCCACAGAGGTATGATTATGATTCTCATCATAAGAATTTTGTGTTTGATCATCTGATTCATTATTCAGTATCCTTTAAATCAAAGAAACAAACATGTACTAAAAGAAATATACAAATTCACATATTACAATACTAATTTAAACAAAAAAATAAAAAATATGAAACACCAAAGTGAATGTAACCACACCACATTGTTTTTCATATTTTTTATAGTTATGTAAAATTATATCAACAGTAATGATATATGAAATTTCATTTAAATGAATGAAAATAGTTGAAAAAATGGTGTTGGAAAATAAAAAATGGTCCAACCTAATAAATCTATGTTTTAAACAAAATAAGAATATTTTTAACATATAGATTTAAAATAATCTCCATTCACCAAAATAAATAAATATATAATTTATATAATGATATACATAGTAAACTAAAAAATAATTCTAAAATAAAAAAAATTATTTATACTTATTCATTTTAATACGCGTTGTAATTAAAAAAATACAATATCTAACATTTTATGAAATTATTAAACATTAATGAGAAATAAATATATGTTAACTATAATATTATGAATGTACAAATCCATTATTTTCTAAAATTAATTTAAATGATTGTTTTTTATGGAACCAACAATTTCTAAAACAAGCACATTATTATTATGTGTTAATAATTCCATGGATGTAAATATTTCACATAAATCGATATCTTTATCAAGTTGATCATCACAAAAATATAGTTCTTTTCTTGTAAAACTATATACTACCACATATCGTATTGATCAAGAACACAAAATTTTTTTCTATGTGTTTCTATTATAAAAGAGCTTGTTTTGTCTTACAATCTATTCATATTCACAAGTGTCATTCCAAATTCATCGTGTCTGATGCAGTTTTTACCGATAAACCATTTTCACCTAAACAAATGAAATTTAAATTTAATGTAATCAACATCCCATATTTATTAAATGACTCTATAATATGAACATGATGGAAAAAAATGGTTTTTTCATTAATCCTCAAAAAATTAATTGCTTCTGCGAACACCAATACACCTCTATTTTGAACTGCACTTATATTGTCATGTTCTTTCGTATAAAATTTATATCCATTAATGTCATACCCGGACCATGTTATCACATTGAAACTTAGACCTCGCATTAATCATCTTAATGTATTTTATGCATCTAATATACCACGCATCGTCTTTTTAAATGGGGTAAAAAAAGGTTTTGGTATGCTCATTAAAAATCAACATTTCATTCTTCTTTGGATGGAATTCTTTCAACTCATTAATATACAATTTTATATATGTATGAGCATCGTTCATATTATTAATGATGTATAAATGATCCTTAAACATCTATTCACCTGACAACAATTTGACATTCAGGGCCCATATCCCATTTCCCTCATTATTAACTCATTCATAAAGAGATGTAGGCAAACCAAAGTGCTCCACCAGAGACAAGTTGATCTCATAAAACTACAAAACCTCTATAGAAATATACTTTTCAAAAATAGAGGCTTCAGGTCGATGTGGATTCATAACATACCCTTCAATGTCGTCATATACCATTAAAAAGGATACATCCTATTTAATTATATAGGTCCACAAAGCATTATTTATCAAACAAAATGAACCATTGAATGCACCATTATATCAATAAAGGATTTATAAAAACACATTTTAAATTAAAAACATATATAAATTCCATTGTTTTCGAAAATGATCAAAGTATCCTGATGAATCTCCATATTACAAATTTTAAATGGAAAAATAACTGACTTATCATGATAATATTTATGATATGGATAAGAAATATTTCATGCAATGCAACTGGTAGAAGTTGTTGCATCATGACTTGAAAAACATTATATTCATACCTATCAACTTTAAATCCTTCAAAGAGACAAAAGAAATTCATTTTAAGAATAATCCATCATCTTGATATCATGAAGACACTGACAAAATATAACTATTCCCCTCTTGGATAATGTATGAAAGGCCACGGGATCAAATGTTCATCTACCATTAGGAGTGGGAGATAACTCCTAACCATTCCCTATTAATAGTAAGTATAATAACGAATTCAAGTAATATTTAGTCTTTCCATAAATATATAACAATTTTCTAATCAAACTACCATAGATATTCTTCTCCACATGTATGAATTCAATGTTATGTTTCACATTATGATAACTCCCATATGGTAGCTAAATTTTTTATAGTTCATCTAAATATGTCTATCATTAACATATTTATGTTCCTTTCCTATGGTCATATAATGTTTTTAAAACCTATAATAAATAGCCATCAGTGTATAATGGTTTCAGAAAAATATCAAATTCTTGTGAGATATATAATTTCTTTGTTAATATTATATAAGCTTGATCTATAGGTAAAATATTTAGATCACCCATTTATACTATTTTCATCCCACAATGAATATTAAAATATGATTTCTGTAGTTAATAATTTTGACATACTTTAGGACCCTTAACACTCTATCCATTCCCATTTTCATATGCTAGAAATTAATTGATAGTGAACATAATCATTTCATATAGTTGAAAATATTTCATTTTATAAGAATCATACAACCCAATACCATTATCCCAAAACAATTACAAAACATAAATTAATGCTGACTAGAAACAACATTGTCATTTTTTTTGTTTCTTTGATCCAGATATTGTTAAACTCAACATGACATATTTACACTTCATTCAATATTTGGTACATAGGTTTTTAATTAAAAATAAAATAGTCCATTATAATTGTGTGTTACTGCAGATTTGATATTGATTTATTCCTCCTTTGCACAACCCAAGTCTATTAATTCTAAATTTACTTCAATATGTAGGATAATTCTCAAAAAATTTCATCCACTGTGGAAAATATACTAGATGATGTATTTTTTCATCAAATATCATCTCATCATCATGCCATTTTATCCTTTTAACATCATTTTAATTATAAAATAAACATTTCATGCTAGTATTTATAAGAAGATACTGAAATACCAAGACAATGATCTCTTTAATCTATACATTATCCTATGATTTTTCATTCAACATACCGTGGGATTTCCCACATTTAAGAAACTCTGAAAAAAAATCTATATTCCTTCCTAAATATCACACAGTCATTCAGACAATAAATTTTTATTATTATATCCCAATCCCATCAGGAATAAGATTTTCTTGGAGTTATAATGTGAATTTGGAAGATCTTTTTGTCTAGTAAGAATGTATTTCATAAATTTTAGTAGCTCTGTAAAAATATTATCCCTCAATCCATGCATCACCATTAGGTTAATCATTCATAACACTGATGATAAAACCATAAATCTAAACCACTTGGATACAATGGTTTTTAAGCATCATCATATAGACAGTAAATTGTCGGTTCATTATCAATTTCATGAACTTCAACATCACAAATCATTTCATCAATTTCATTAGGTTTAACATCTTGAGAGGAATCATCATTAGTATATCTAAAATTCTTCCAAGGTTCACCATTCCAAATCCAAGAGTTGTAACTTAGATTAAATTAATGAAAAATTAAATGATCTTTGATCTTTCTACTTTTCAAATTCATCATATTTAAAATTATCTATCATGTAGAATTTTTTTTCATTGATTTGAAAAGTTTGTTTACAAAATTCCAAAAATGCGTCAAAACCATCCTCATATTCATCATCGATTCGATGTGATGAAATTAAAATTTGACTCAATATTACATGTAATAAATATCAAAACTATACCTCATTTTAAGATAATGAAATTTTATTTTTATAAGAATTATTTTAAAATTTTAATGTAACAAAATTTTGAAATATAAATCAAATATATGCGTATTTGAAAAATTAAATTACAAAACATACCCAATAATAGAAGATATGTTTAAATATAAATGAAAAATCATAAAAATATATGCATGGAAATAATATTAAAATGAAAATTCAGTTATATAATCTAGTTTTATATTTATATGAGATATACCATAATTTGATAGTAACACAATTTTGAAATATATGAAAGATATATGATTATTTGAACATTATAATGATACAATTTATGAAAAATAAGATTGAAAACACCCAAATTAAAAAAACACCATCCACTACCATGGTGAATTACTAATCGATCACAGCACCCGTGTTTTTACATTTTTTTATCATAATTATCTATAATATTGACCAAATTGGTCTAAATATTGCATTGAAATGAAATATTTCCTTTATTTAATGTAATTTTGATTATCAAATTAATGGGTTTTTACATTATTATTGAGTTTGTTGTTGAAAATAATTTAATGGAAAAAGGTTATTTGTACATTCCTTGAGAGGAACCGATATTGTCTTGGGAAGGAGGTATAAATATCCAATTAGCATAAGAAGCTCTAATTACATCATTATTTAGATGTAAAATTCTCGTATAGAATCCCAATAATCGTCTCATATATTTATAACACATTAGGATACATCAAAAAATTATATTGGGTGACATGGTATCCATATCTAAATGAAATTCCATATTTAATTTTATCTAACAAAAATACTCTTTTGAATTAAGGTAACTAATTAAATGGAAAACATCATTGAACAAAAATTATAGTATAACAATGATAAAAAAAATTAAGATACTAAACCACCTTCAATAATAAATAGTAATAATCATGATGAAAAAAATCACAAAACATAGATTTAGGGATTCTATGAACAACTAATGATTTATAACATGATGGATGAGTTAGATATTGGACAAGGGACCAACATGGTGTTAATCAAAAAATAATAACATAAACCATTTATGTGATCTCTACTATAATAAACACACACAATGAAAACAATTGATATTATGATTGAGTATTTTTTTAAGAAAAAAATCTTTTCTAAAAGTTACCATTTCCTAAAAACCAAAATATACAAAAAACCTGATTACTACCTTTCTAAAAACATAAACTTTCAATAGTAACTATTAAATTTATTTAACAAAAAATAAATAAAATGAAAAGAATAAAAATGAAACACAACAAGGAACCATATAATCATTGTAAAACATGAATGAAATAAAATACCATGCTTCCACACAAGTCAGTAACTCTATGGAATTTGATATAATTAATGATGGTAATCCCTCTAATTTCTTCAACCATCAAGAAGTATTAGGGGGGAAATAGTGCCTTAGGTGATAATGTACTAGATAATAATTATACACTAGAGTTTTTTTGCTATTTTGTGTCAAAACCAAACCAAAAACTATCCATCTAGTCAACACTATCATAATTGGGCCACCAACATTGGTATCACATAACTAGGGGCATTAGAACATGTCTACAAAAAACTACTATAAAATAAATCTAGACCTCTATTAGTGTTTCTAGGGTTCCCTTAAATGTAAACAAAGAGTTTATGTGAAAATAATTAATAATTAGATTAATATAAAAAATAATTTCATATTCATAATTATCATATCACCATGAATTCCATTGATAAACCATTTTCATATCAACCACATCCAAATTTATAATAAACTAGAACACATTAGGGACCACAATTCATATCAATATTAAAAGATAATAAGATGGATAAAAAATGGTGACATGATCAATATGACAACTCTTTAGTAATGTTAAAAATGAGCCTTTAATAAAATGAATTCAGGATTACAATTGATAACCCCATCTAAGATCAAAATTTTCAATTTTCCACTAAAATGAAACAATGTAAAACCACATATTAAAGTATTTAATTTGTAAACCATATTATTTTTAATCATTTTTAAAATCCATCCATTTTTTAGTTTTAAAAAAATCAATGAAAACTTTACATTTTCTATTCCAATGACCAAAATGAGTTTAAGCTATTCAAAATAAAAATTTCATTTATAAAAATCATTTAAAACATTCTTAAAAACACATTTAATTTAAAACATTTCATTAAAAACTTGAAAAAAATTTAAATTTGATTATACCAATTGATAAAAACAATAAAAACATGCTTAAATGCATTTGGACAATCACATATAGATTTAAATTGACAAACATGTAATTATAAAACATATATAATTAAATGGAATATAAATTTAAAGGAATTATACAAAAACCTATACCTATATGAAGTATAAATAAGGATATTAAATTTCTCTTACAATGATCAGGCTTAATAAGTCATGAAAGATCCCTCAATAATTCTAAAACAACAAAAAAACCCAAATTATAACCATACATAAATTTTATTTTCAACCACACAGCCACTATGGTTTATAGTGATAATACTACCAAGAATTAATAGGTGTATATAAGATTATAGAAGATGAAATATAAGAAATGGAAGATTTACCTTAATAATACTCTTTATATTTTTAATTCGAGAAGATAGATGCACTGATTAATATCTCGATGAACGAAGCATTGAAAACATGTTTTGAGGCCATGAGATCAAAGAATCAAATGATGGGCTTCCACATGAGATATACTGAGTCACTTTCAGAAGTAAGAAGAATAGTAGAACAACATGAAACAGGGAAACATAAATTTTTTAAATGATTTATCACATTTTTTTATATGACTGACATGATACATATATTTTTTACCATCACCACGACAGTTATAAAATAACAAATTTTATAAAATGGCTTAATCACATCAGTTATAATCTAACCAACATGATAAATCTAGATACATGATTTATCAGGATGTTTATAAATTAACTAATTTGATAAATCAAGATAATTCATTTTTATTTTAGTTATAGTATAACCGATCTGATAAATCAATTTCTTTATTTTTCACATTGGTTATTTATAATTGATGTAAAAAATTCCGACATGGTAAATACTTTTTGTACTAGTATTTAGTGTATGGGAATGCATATTGCCCTTCCTCCATATATATGATGCCTTGAACCATGGGTGGTTCTCTCCATTCATCTATCACATTGTCTAGCTTCCTCATGTATCATTGTGATTGATGATCTTTGTGGACTTGTCTTCAACAAAAATATAATTTCCCCATCCCATTGAGTAATCTTCCATGATGCATCATTCCCATATTTTGACATGCGGGTGGTAGAGTTTTCTTTCACCTATTTTCATTACATCCCCCATTTCGAAACACTATATTTCATCTCTTAATACTATAGTTAAAATATCATTATTCAAACCACATATCCAATTTGAGAGCATATCAAACAACTTCATCATAACTATCAATTTCATTAATTTCTAGTTCCTTTCGAAGGTGTGGTTTTAAACCCCTGATGGATCTATCAATTTTTATATCATTTAAGATAAAAAATAATAAAAGATATTTTAAAATGATTACCATATTTAACTCATAACATGTTAAATATTCACCATTATTTTTATTCAGCTCTATAAAGTCTCTCCCCATATCTCTATGAACTTTTCGAGGGAAAAACATGTTAAGAAAAATCATCTTAATTTCATCCATATACACATATTCATTTTCTTCATTTGGATTCGTGTTCTTTATTAAAAAACTATATTTTTCAATCAAACTATCTAAAAGATAAATAGACATATTCAACTTCTCCAACTCAGAACAGTTAATTATAGAAAATATATTCTTTATTGAGTTGACCCACAATTCTATGGCTAGTGTATCAGATGATCCACTAAATATTAGTGGGTTTTCTATATAAAAGACTCAATATCATGTTTCTCCCGCTACGGTGAAAGATTATGTTCAACATTATTCATTTTATTATTTATAGATTGTGATAGGTGGGAAGGTATCCCCTTGAAATTTGGAGCTCCACCTCCCAAAGCATTGTGTATGTTATTCTAGAAATCAATACAATGTAAATTGTATTGTTTTTTTGGGATAGTTTCTCTTAGTTATAACCATTTTCAAAAATATAAAAGGCTATAACAAACCAGAAGTCAATAATTCATGAGTAATGAAGTTATTCCTTTTTTAAATTAATTTTAACATTGTATCTTATAGGATCCCTATGATTTGAATTTTTTTAAATAATAGATTTGTGGGGGCTTATACATAGTTTTATAATAAGAGATTTCACTAGGGTTCTCTATTAATAATTTACAAATTGAGTAAATTATGATCTAAATCCAACAATATAGACTCGTATTTTTCTTACATAGATATTACACCATTTTAAGGATAAAAAAACAAAATCATTACACCACCAGAATCCAAAGGTATATTGTATTGGGAAAATTAGTACCATCCATAATAATTACTTAATAATACATAAACCATTATTTAATTATTTATTATATCTCTTCTTTTTTTCACTCGTTTTCTCTATAGTATATATATATATATTTACATGAGGATATATATCAAATATGTGCGAGGTAAATGAGAAATAAGAGGATAGATAATAAAAGGAATCAATATACAATGGGTGACCATAAAAATTAACATTATAAAATATGTTTGATTTTATTATTATAATAATTATAGAAAAAACTAATTAATGTAATTTAATGTGGGAATTCATAAAAATCTTATAGCATATCTTTGTGTTAAAATAAAACACATAGATGTGAAAAATGATAGCTTCATGTCTTAATTTCTCACTTTTTTCTCAAGAGAAACATGACATTATCCAATTCATTCGAGTTCTATATAAATCTAGTCACACCTGTCACATATTAAAATATATGTGGACTATATAATTTCGAGCACACATGAAAATTTTTGACATTTACATATTGATCCATGCCCCATATATTTTAAAATAATATTAGACATAAAATCATCATGGGAAGGGGATTAATTTCAATTCATAATCCATAAATTCTTAAAAATTGGAGTTCCCAAAATGAAAAGTGAATAATAATCATGGAGTCATTCATGATTTATGTAGAAACAATCTGAATAGAGTTGAACATTGAGTTTTTTGAAAAATAAGTGTTCATATGGAAAAATATTTACGTTTTCCACAATACTAGATTAGAATCATGTATATCCCAGAAAATAAAATGAAATGAAAAATAAATTATACTTATGAAAATTAAAGGAATATCTTGAATAAAAGTGGAGTTAATGAGGTAAATCCCAATGAATGAGAGTTGGATTTCAGAATCCCTTTACCTAATAGAAGAATGATTTAGTCACATTAATATAATTTATGATGAAATTAAATTATTTAATTTAACAATAAATAATATTTTATAAATTAATTTTATTTATTATTGTATTTTCAATTCCATTTATTGGATTTTAGATGGGTTATGAAGGTCAATTTTTTCTTTTGGGAGCGTTCTTTTTCACGATTTTCATGATATGTTCTCTGGTATATAAGTATGATAATTATAGAACAATTTGAAAAATTCTACAGAATAAAAATTATATGATAATATTGATAATCCAAAATTTTAAATGGGTATATATATCATTTAGTAATATTTTTTGGGGATGAATTATTTTATAATTCATTAGTGATAATTGTTTTTATTATTACAATAGTTTTTGATATCAATGAACTTTTTTTGTTTTGTCATTTAGTATTATGTAAATATGTTAAATTCACAACATTGTAAGGGTTATAAAATATAGTCTAAAATATGTTTTAACCAATGAAATGGTTTTATGTCTAGACCTAATAATAATATGGTAAAATGATAGCATGTCATCCTTAATGGCAATTAATCAACCGCTTATAAATAATGCTTTCTATTCATGAATAAAATAGATAATAGAACATGTTTAATGATTTATTATTACATTAGCATAATAAAACTGCACTAGATGTTAGGTAATGTATTTATCATGAAATATTGATGATGGGATGTGGAGAGATAATAAGAAAATAAAAAAACATGAAAATATATCAAAAGAAATGAAATATGATTTTACCTCTTGAATCCTTGTCCTTCATAACCACTTTAAGTAAAAGGGTTTGGTATTTTAATGGGACCATGATCTCTTGTTAATCATGGAGGTTCTTAATAATAGTATTGGGAATAATTTTGGAACATCTAAAATATTGGAAGGTGTGAGGTGTAATGGTTGTTAAGGGTGATATTTATATTGGAGGAGAGGGGTGTTTTCTCATTATTTTATATATTAGTTTATTATTTTGGTTCTAGACAATGAAGAGTTTGATAATATTCACTAAATATATTGAAATAATGAATTATATTTAAATATTATGATGATGACATCATCCATGACTAAATAAATAGTTTTCTTTACATGTATTGTATAGATAATATAAATTATAGTAATTTAAAATTCATAGAAATTCAAATATTTCATAAAAATATCAAAAATTCAAGCAAAGCATTGTCTGAGGTTTAGAATTTAAAAATGAACTCAGTTTTTTTAAATTAATTTCTAATTTATGAAAAATATAATTTTTAATTAAAATAATTATTTACTTTGAAAATATTAATTTTAAAATAATAATTTATTTTTTCACAATTTGAAAAATTATTTAAGGTCTCATAAAATTATCTTATAATAATAAGAATAAAAATATTATTCTATAAATACATCTTATGAAAATATTTATTTATTTAAATCATTATATTAATTAGGAAATTATAATTTAATATTTATGGCTTAGATAAATAATAACACATATTTATTAATCACTAATAAATTTATTTACATATACAAAGATATAATTATATCATATCAAAATTTTTAGGAATTTTAAATTTTATTTAAAATTTAAATTATAGTTTTAATATTATATTGGATTGTTTACTATTCATATGGGTTATATTATTATTCCAAAGGTCAAGTCAGTATTCCATTGGAATAGGTTCCTTAACATCTAGAAGAACCACTTATTCCATTCATTCTTCAAATATACTCTATTTATTTTTTTCCCTATGTGATTTTTTGCGATTTACACTATAAAAAAATTTATAATATGGGAATTTCTATTTTGTTTCATTACAGAAATGATGGTACCCACAATAACTTATTTAATTTTGACATATAGGATTCTAAAATTTTACACAGTCCTAAGACGTTTCATGATTCTTATATAAAAAATCACATCAGTTTAAATAATTCTATAAGATAAATTTTGAATTTTTATACATAAGTACCTCATCCATTATATTTAATCCTTTCTAAGTTGTTGGTATAGGGGTTTTTATTTAGAATTTTATAGTGAATAATATATTTCCTAGCTTTCATACATTTAATAAAACAAAATATAAATAGATCCCTTGGATGAAATTTATTTCCTTCCATCTTACACAAATATTTTTAATTGAAATAGTTTTCTTTATTTATTTATTCTACACACAATAATTATTTTACTATTCCACTTAGAAACATTCATTGGGTATTTTTCAACATTTCTAACAAGAAGAAAACAAAACCACCGTCCCTATATTTTTTCTACCACTCCATCAATTAGTTAACCCAATTCCTATATTCTTTTTTTTGTTCATAATTTGGATAAGAAATAGTCTACATATAATATTCTAGGATAATTGAATAGACTTCATAATGAGATAATCCTCTCCAGTCATTATCCAATATTTTTTCTCATATCCACCACATTGTGCATCATATTCAATTTTAAAATGAATACTTTGGGTTCCAGGCATTGACTACGACAAAAAATAATAGTGTCAGTAACAATAATCATATTGGGAAACCTCAAAATCAGGATTAACATATTATTAAATTAAAATCTAACGATACCTACAATTAAATATGAGACATATAGGATTTACATTATACATAAATTATTTTCATATAATCAAATCCATCCTAATATTTTGTCATAATAATTCAAATTTCTCAAAGAATATTCCTTAGGATATCCAAACTAGGTGCGCAACAAGGCCCAATATCATGAACTGTGTAATTATCATGTTATTCCTAGAATACCATATTAATATTTATTTCCCCTACTTCTATCTATTTCAAATCTAAATCATGATGTAGTAACAAGGTAGGGATTAATTTATATTAAAACCATGTAATCTCAACAATACCAATATATTATAATAATCTTATATACATGTACTCTAATTATATAATGTTTTTATGTTTTATATTATATATTTTCCAATATATAGATCCCAATGATTCTAATAAACCCCATATTATAGTATATATAACAACCATGAACCCAGCATCCCAGAATAGGGTTCTAATTTATTACATTTGTATAAGATGCATGTTATCACATCCAAATGGCCTAGACAGATTAGTAATATTCTAAAACCAGATATAAAAAATAGTATATACTTTCATTAAAAAAATTAAATTTTGAAATATTGATTTTGATAATATCATTATTCCATATCGTATATATTTCATATGATTTATTCTACAATTTGTGGATTCATATGAAAGGGAAAAATGGGTTGACTAAAATTATTAGTAAGAGTATGGTAAAGATGAATCCAACATCAATCAATATGAATAACCAACATGGTATGGTAAATATAAAAACACACACTCTATTTTAATTATTTGAATATCATAATTAGATATTTCATAATCAAAATTGATATATAAATATCTAAAAAGAGATTTCTTTTAATAAATAACATGAAAACCATGATAAGATAATGGGATAATTGACATGTAATGTTAAATATCATAACACGCATAAAACTTAATCAATCACATGAATACCATGATTTGATAAGAGATAATCAACATTGTGATGTAAATATCTTAACAAATATTTCATTTAATCAATAACATTATAATGTAATTCATATATAGATAAAATCATTTTGAATGTTTCATGGATAAAATTTATTGAATTATTAGTGAATGAAATTTCTTAATTATTTGATGTCATGATCGGAAGAGTCGGGAAAACTCTACAATCATGACCATCCACAAGAAAGTTTAAAATTTATGGGTAGTTATACCCCAGAACCCCATTTAACAAAGTCAACATGACGTGTTAATTTCAAGTGACTAAAAATTAATGTAGTGTCTATCTACAACTGGTCCATACTAATCAATAAATTTCTAAAGAATAACATATATATTGGGTAGTCATTTTGTTTTATAAATAATTTCTTTTATCATGAAATATCTATATTGTGTAAAGAATATGTATTCGTCAATATTACCATATATAATAAAATATAGTTCAATTTTGAGAACTGCAAGTATAAATAATATAAGGTTTGTGTAACTAACATATATAATAAAATTAATTTTTTAAATTTTATGTCTAATGATGAAAGGAAAAGTTAATATTTTAAAAATAATGTTAATGACTACAAAAATGAATCATGAAAGAAAATTTCAATACATTCATTGATAAAAAAGATATAAATCCATCCATTTATGGAATAATGGAATTATAAATAGAAGATACATTCTATGGAGTATCAGTAAAATATATTTTTTTGACGAATTAAAATAACATATAAATGTCATTTTTAAATTTCATAAGGAAACTATCATTTTTAATTTGAAATTATTATTGAAATTTAAAGTCCAAAAAAATATTTAGAAAATATACTCCTATTAAAATAATCATTTATCTTATCATATTTATGAAATTTACTGGTAATTATGTAGGTATATTACATATATTCAGTACATATTAAAAATATATACCTTTCACACATTGAGTAAATCAAAATGAGAATTGTTCGAAAAAATAAACGAATACTAATTTCAAAAAAATCTTAAATAATAAATCGTGGGTATTATAAGAAAAATATTTGGTTAATTTTAAAAACATTTTTCAAACAAATTATTTAGAACATTGTTGTGGAGTCAAATTATTTTCAACTGAAGACATTAATATATTTTGATTTTTATTTAAATCGTTTGGTCACTAAATTTAAGTACAAATTAGTTTGAACGTATTATACAAATTATTAAATTCAGGAATTAATACAGGATAATAAAAATAAATATTTTATTATATAATTATAAAGTAATTTATTTTAATGTAAAATCAATAATAAACAATCCCGATTTAATAAATGTTATATGATAAAACCTTGAAATAATGATAATGATGATGTGATAATTAACCAATGTATATGTTATCTATATGTAATGTAATAAAACATAAATCGGTGGATATAAAATGAAATATTAAAAAAAGTTATTAAACAAGTAATCATACAATATCAATGATAATGAAGGAGTAATATAACCTAATGAAAAGAAATTGGGTAATGAAAATCATAAAGACGTTGTAATTTCCATGTTAAATACCCTTGAATTAAATAATTCAAATAAAATGTTAACATACCATGTATTCTAAATGATTCAAGATAATACATATCATATAAGTACATAAAATATACGAAATAAATTTGGCGCCTAATATTACAATATAACTCAATTACAAAAAAAAATTGATTCAAATTCCACTACATTAATTATATTTTTTAGTCAAACATACATTATCTTTATGTATAACGGTATTAACAATTTAATTAATTTAGAAATAATAATTTTAATATTTATAATATCATATACGATCCTATTATAAAATTTTACTTCCTTTTTTGTTAATATTATTTCATTATATTCATTTTTAGGTGATAATTGCCTTCTATTTTTATGCTGGTTTTATCAAAGAATGTTATAGTTATTATGAATAGGATTTATTTCTAGAGATAAATAATTTTAGTAATTCTTTAAATACCACACTTACTATCTACATATGTTTTTTTAATAATTATTTTTTTAGAATGAAAATAAATTTCCTTACATCATGGTAATGGTAGATCATATGTCCACATGAACGACGATAGCATTCCATTAATGAGTCAAAGGGTAAGTAAGTGGATTGAATTTAAATTTTCCAGAATAAATATCATATAATATTTATATAATTTACCAATTATCTTTATATCAATTAATGTTTAATATAAAATTAAATAAAAAATTAATCATATTTCTTCATGAGTAGGCTATATATTTTACACACCAGTGACATTATCATACATTTAAATGAAACATAATCAAATATGGGTTATAATATATATTATTATTTTATATGTATAATAATATCATAAATATTATATATATACATTAAATAAATATTTATATATATTTCTGAGTTGTACTGATGGTAACTGTTTTCATCGGATCATGGGGAAGTAGTTCGTTATACACAAGATCAATGATTTTATTTCTGCAATTAATAGACGAGGATATGAGAAATTATTATGATATTAACCTAATAATATATAAAATTATTAACAATATATATGTTATTATATTCGATATTTTAAGATATAATTCATATTGGAAAAGGATGAAATATAATAACAGATCTTAGTTAAGATAGTTACATTCACATAGAGAAACATCCTTTGTATCCCCACTTATAGATAGTAGGGATAGTCATTTGGGAATAAAAAATTTATATAATGTGGATATGTATGTTATAGTGATATTTTGAAAGGTTTTGGTTGGGTAAAATGGATTGATAGGTGTGAAGAGGTGAGGGGAGGGAGTAGCCATTTATATATATGGGAGAGAGTATACATGTAATTTTTTAAAATAGTATATTTTACCATGGTTTTTATATGAAAAATGGTCAAAATGGTACATTCACGGTCCATATAAAATGGGTTTTGGATGATTTTATCTTTTTTAACCATTATCTTCTTAGTTTAACCCATTGAAATTCAGTTTTTAGTACAAAAATATTAATTTATGTTTACAGGTTTAACAATTAATAGAGTTGAAAAATATGTTGATTTTTTTAGATAAATTAAATTATTCTGATTACAAATATGCAATAAAGTTATCAAAATTCAATTAAAAAATATGGAAAAATTAATTTTAAAATTAACCTCATTAAAGAGACAAAAAAATTTCAAATGTAAAAACCATTAAAATATATTGCATTTTTTATATCAAAATTCATTAAAGAGATTTAGAGGACCAAATTTCTATTAATAAACATATTTTTTTTTTCAAACCTTTTTATTATAAAATGTGTCTTTTAGATTCCATAAATGAAAAATAAGTTTTTTAAAACCAATCATATGATTTTAATATTAATTTGAATATGAGCATTTTAGATTAACCTCAAAAATATGCTCTATGATAAAATTGATGTACAAATTTAAAAAATGAAGATAGTTTTTTCAATAAATTTCCGAAAAAATTTAAACATTATATGTAACATAAGTTCCAAAAAATGGGATGAAAATATTTTCTATGATGAAATAGTTTTCTAAACAAATATCTTTTTATTTTAATGGATATTTATTTTATTTATAATAAATATATATCCATTCAATTTATTTTATAAATGTGTTAATAATTTAATATTAATAATTAATATAATACTATTAATATCCACCAATTTTACATATTGGTTATAATGATGTACTATATTAATATTTTTTTCTTAGAAAATCATGTTCTAAAATCTATTTAATAGGTAATGATTTATTTTAATGAAAAATATCATGAAGTATTATGGTTTTATAATCCTGTCTTTGGTCGATTTCTTGTGTCATTTACACTATGATAAAAAAAATACTTGTAAAATATATCTCAGTGTCATAGAGACTTTGTAGATCATTTGTGAACCAGTTTCTTGTATGTCCATGTTCCTGAATAAACTATTCTATTAAGGATTGTAATATTATATATTTAATATTCATAAAAAATTATATAATATTTATGTATTAAAATTATGTTCCAATTTTTATAGTATTCACATGACTAATCTGTGCATATACATGATTGATATCATTGTTTTTTGGGGGATCAATTATTTACTGTGTTAAGCTATTATAAGATGTAATCTTATATAACATGTTTTTGGAGATCTATTAATCTAAATCATTGATTTTCCTATCTAAGGGTTGGTCATGTTTAACAAATAGTGAGATTTTACACTATGATAGCTATACAATTAATCCATTAAATGTATGTTAATTACCCTAAATATGTTTATAAAAAATTCAATGTCATGGTGGTAGTTCAATGTCCATTTAGAATTTATTGGTAATGAAACCCTTATGTGTTTTTGTTCTATAATGAAAAATTAATAATATTTTCTTTGGATATATATTTTTCTTAGAAAAATTTAAATGGTGTTTTCCTGTATGAATAATTTTTGTTATTATGTGTAGATAGACTATAAAACTAATTTCATAATTGATAATTGTAATTATAGGATGGTGGTGTTATATACATATAGATGTGATCTAGCTATATTTTTTAAGGCTTATGTGATGATTCAGGGTGAGATTGGGTGCCTGATGAGGGTTGTTGATTGATCATGTGTGGTCTGATATGTATATGTGTGAACCCTAGAGTGCGTTTTTTAGTACATGATATTTCATAATATATTTTAGATATTATACTGTATATTTTATTATGATATATAACCTTATCATATATGTTATTTTTTGAGGATGGAAAAAAAATTGGAATTTAAATGAAAATTATGATATTACTTATAGAAGGGGTATTATTTAGAAGGAGGTGGATTTCCAAAAAAATTGAGTTGATTTTTGATGTGTGATGGAATTTTTAGATAGATTTTGTCCAAGGATTTTATGTTACAGTAAATATAGAAATCAATTTTATGGTGATTCAAATTTCATATTGACAAATTTCAAGTGTTATCTAATAGGTGTAGTGTTCATTATGGGAACATAGGATTATATTATGAAAATCACTTTGGTTAATTTGTTATTGAGAATAATATTTTGAGTGTAGTAGTTATTGGATACTTAGGCTTATTGATTTAAGATCAGGTTATTAATGGGGTTTCAAACCTTAGCCCAATATTAATCAACCTATATTGGGTAGAAAATGTATGTAAACTTAAGGATTTTTTATGATTTCCATGTGGTAGTAAATCAAGTGGTAGTACTTGGAACTAATGAGATGTCCACCGCCTATTTGGAAGAAATCACTATCGTGATTTTGGAAATATGATATTGAAATACCATATTCAAATAGTTGATATTTTTGATTAAGAGACTTTTTATAATGATGTTAAAATAATTGGTTCATGATTTTGGATATATTATCAGTTAGTAATTGTGAATAAACACATTGGGTTGGTATGAGATATTTATGGATAGTGTATGAAGACAGTTGAGATGGATTTTAGGGGATCACACTTCCTTTGGGGGGAAAGTTACAATATAGAATTTCACTATGTGTGTTGTCTAATGGAATTCTTATTAGTGTGAGAACCCCATGAGATATTTGGGGGTGAGACAATCATTTGAGATATAATTTATGTGGATAACAAGGATTACTTTTACAGTGATCTTAGAATGATGGATAAAGGATGTTTCATTTTGATGCATGGTTTTGAGTAGGAAAATAACATATTTTTAATATATTATGTGATATAGGGATCATGAAAAATGGTGATTATGATTTTGGTTTAGTGGGTGATGGAAACAAAACTACCATAATGGAAAAATATTTTTAGTCATAATGTTATAACCCTCAGTTTAGAATGGTAGTTGATGTGGTGTTCAATATAGTCCTGGTGTTCACATCGAGTGTGATCTATAAATAGGTGTGACTCAAGAGTGAGTACGATCAGTTGGGTTTTAGTGCTCATAATCAATTAAATGTGGTGGATTTATCTAGAAAATTATATATCCATAGAGTTACACCTTTTTTGTTTATAACACATTATGGGCATTTGGATGGCCTTATGAATCCATTGGGATTTAATTAATCCCAATAATGTAATATGATGACGCATCAATTATTATGACATATTATTTTTTGGAAACGTAATCCATGGAAGTGAAAACTATTATTCTGGAACATAATAGGATATGGTGAATTATATATGGAATTAGGTACATCATATTCTGTATAATGGATGTGTTTCAAGGATTAGTTTGGGCTTTAAATAACTGGTGATTTTGATATTTATGTATAGATGGTGTAGGCTCCCACAATTGAGTCTTGAATCATAGGGGATTTTAGATACTTGATTCCAGCCAGTAATTCTATGTTTAATTGGACATGGTAAGATTGAAACCACTTAGATCATGTTGTTGTATCATTAAAAGTATCTTCTTATTGCTGATTCCTATGTTGGGACCACCATTAATTATAATCATCCTTTATGATCTGAAACTTGTGATGGGGAGAATTATTTGGTAAAAATTGAAACATTTGATTAAATCATGGTTTCCTAATATAAATGGTTTATTTGATTTCCATATTTGTATTTTATATTGAGATGAGTGAGTGATATCGATTTTGTTAATTACTACACCTTGGTGTATGGAGTCACAAAAAAATTAGTGTTTGAGGATAAAAAATGATGAGTTTTTAGTTAATTAATTACTAATTATAGTTAGGATGTGTGTTTAAAGGACCAATAATTTTTTATGGTGTTGATGGTGGGTAGGTTTTATAGAACCATGTGTCTAGGGGATTTGAAATTAAGAAAGAGTTGGAATTATAGTCATCGATCATGAAATTTATGGAGAATTGATACTTATATTTTAATTTTATGTGTTGTAACATCAGAATGACATGTTATTATTTATTGATTGAGGACTAAGATGTGTATTTGGTTCTTGGTTGAGAATTTTTTCAGGATCCGGGTGTCTGACAAGATATTTTTGGCTGAATTAATATTGTTCTTATGTGATCCATATGTCACAATATGATGAACACCAACAATGGGTGTTTCAAAAGGATTACTAAACCATTAGAGGGATCATGGGGAACATAACCATGAGATAGGGGATGGAAAAAATATAAATTATGTGGGATTTAAGTGTGGTTATTCTATAGATGAAATTTTACAGTGTTCTATGAGGGTTGTGATGTGGTATAATCAAGTTAAGGGTTGTCCCATCTACCTGTGGTAGACATTCCTTGAAATAGGATGGATACAGTGTAATAAAGCTGACCAAGGGAGATTAGTGATATGATCATTACATTATCTTGTATTTTAATTATTGTTTGTCATGTAATTTAATATTCAATATGATAAAATTATGAAAAATAATTCACAAGGGGTAGGTCCTTTTCTAGTGGCACCTCACCATCCGCTTCATCCATTGATCCTCTCTATAAATGGGTGATTTTGAAGGAATTTTACCAATGATGTAAGGTGATGTTTTCATTGTTAGTATTAACTTTTATATTTCATTCAACGCCTATAAATTCAATGAAATATTGGGTTATGATTTGATGTCAATTTTACTGAATCAAGTTATAATTAGGTATGGACAGTAGGTCATTTTCTCAAGAAACAATTAACATTCTGACCTGATATTTATGGGAGTTGGTTGTCTTGGATTCAATGAGGAATGATGTACCATATAGTTATTCGCTAATTAATCATTTTTTAAAAAAATTTATAATAAATTTGGAATTGTTATAATTAATTGATTGCTCATTATGGCTTGAGATATGTGTTTTGATGAGGAATATAGTGTTAGAGAATCATGGGGGGTAATTCTTATTGATCCATAAATGAGACAAAATTATATAAGGTGGGTATCCCTTGAACACATAAACAATGATTTATTTATTCCAACATGGAATGTAATATGTCATCTCACTACTATGAGTGATTTATTATTATTTAAAAATAATTATTTATTTAATAAAAATCCATATTAAAAGAGAAAAATATTCATGGGCCATGGTAGGCCCATGGACACTATCATGGTGACCAAGATGAATATTGTTGAGGATTGTAATATAAATATGTTCCTAATGTAATATGAACATACAAGGTCTATATATTAAAATATTATTATTATTAAACCTAATAAAGGGGTATCATTGAGCCAATAACTTCTAAGCATGTTCTGTAGTGATATTATGGGAAACCGAATCACCTAGTGAAAATGTCGACAATGGAGGATGATTCTGACTATGTTCATAGAAGATCTACGATGAATAATTGATCATGAGTTTAGATTCATATAACCATGTATATTTTTAGTAATTCAATTTGGAAATGTATGGTATAATAGATAGTTTTACATTAAGGAAATGATGGAATCATCAAGAATATGGTGGGGCAAAGGTATGGAAATCTATCAAGATTAGAATGATTTCCTTGGGAATGAATTAGTTGTGACAAGGATAGATTCATATGGATTATGTGTCAAAATTTCTCTTTAGTTTCATGTTATATGAAACATATAATGGTAAAGGGTATAGTCATTTTACCTGACATTAGGTTTCCAAAGGTAATTATGTCAGTCAACATAGGTTGGTCTAATAAATACTTTTCCTTAATGATTTTATAATATTGAATTAATTAAATTATTCACATATTGTAAATTTTCATGTTTATAGTTTAAGAGAATTAGGCAATAACTATTACATAACAACTAAAATTTTACAAAGTAGACACATCTACTCAACAACCATTTTTTATAAAATACAACACTTGAACATAAAACAATATTTATATTCCTTGATAAAATTTTTCATAACATTCATATTGTCTACTTAATTTATCTTAACCATCCTTATACCATGTGGAAAACATTTCAAAAAAGTGGGATGAGCCTAAAGAGAACTTTAAGTGATATAATATAACGAGTGAAACAGTTTGTCCATGAATATTTTAAACCCATTACAAAAATTTCACAAAATAAATAATTCCTCACATAAAACATAACATCTTTAACATGACTCATGAAATAATAATCTTTACAAAAAACATATCAGTAGTCATAAATCATGAATGTAACTTATGGAATCCATATCACACTTTCATTGTATCTTTCACAACTACATAGGTAGAAAACATCCTGGTATCATTTGGAATACCTTTTATAATATATTTTAAAAATATCTAAGGAAAATCCCTACAGTGTAACTCTGTATAATAACAAAATAAATTTGAGAGATATCATGGGCTCACCATCCCTTGTTTCATCATTATGCCACCCATATACATAAGCCATTACAAAGATCCATTACATAATCATAACAAATAAAACAAGAATAAAGGGAAAACAATATTTCCACATTAAAATAAATAATTTCATTTCAAGATATTGATATATTCAATCCATTATCAAAACCATTTTCAATAAATAAATACCTAAAAAATGGGAAATGGAATTAATTTTTCTTTTAAAAACATTACGGCTTAGAGAGGAAGCCAAATACAAAATAATGGGCACGACAACAAAAAATTCATTATTGTTGTATATGATAAAAAAAATTCCTCTTTTCATTTAGTAAAATGATTCATAAAAAAAATTTATTTTGAAAACCATTGAATAAATTTATAGTAAAAAAGGTATGATTATACCATACATAAAAGAAGGTGGTGCATATTATCAGAATATGCCTCAATTAAAGGATACACTGACGATATCCCTTACCTAGAGTCTGACTCATCTCATGTGTTCTTTATCATCTTGAATAAAACATTTATGTAAGTTTATACATTATTGAGAACATTTTTCACTTTTATTATTCCTTTTATATAACTTTTTACCTTGTTAAAAAAATATGTAATTTTTTATGTTCTTATCATAATCGTTGTTGATATTTAGTAGATGATTAGAACATGAAATTGATATGTAATCCATAGTCTATGAGATCATAAATATATAATATTCCTAAAAATATTTATGACATAATAAACATTTTTATACCTCAATTATACTTTTATACAAAACGATTTATTTATGGTATGAAAAATTATAAATTTATAATCCGGGAGACAGTAATTCATACATCTGCATGACTAACGTTTCTATTTTTCAATGATCATTATGAAATTAAGGAAATTATTATTTTATCATCATGTAATTATCATAATATTATTAACATAATAAAAAAAAATTAATATAATTATATACATCATAAAAAGTGATGTTTTGAATAAAAATGATTCACATCGCTCTGTGGAGGTGATAGCTCACACGTATGCACGAACAGCATTTTCAATTTTAAGTTCATAGAAAGTAAAAAAAATATTGGATATATTATTTCATGATAATGATAAATATGTCATGAAAAAATTATATAAACATTAATTCAATCACTATGACCAGTCATAAAATATAATAATGGAAACAAAAATATTTCGGTTCATGAGGTGGTATCCTGCCTCACCCACGAATGATGAGTTAATTTCACATTTAATTAAAATTGGAGATAGATAGATATGACTATATTAACATAATAACATCTCAATATTTTTATAATATTATGATAATTTTATCATCATGATTTAATAAGAATTTAAATAAGTGGAAGAATAAAAAATACATATAATTAAATAAAAACAACACATTTCTTTCAGATGATTACATTTCTTATCAAAAAAACACATCTAAGGAGGTGTTTCTTCCCAAAAAAATGATTCGGGAATGTGGGGAAGTATTATAGTAATATTTATTTATATGTCATGGTCAACCGAAATTTTTTTTTGGAGTCTGAGTAATAGAGACGAATGTAACCCCTTTCATAGGGGAGGTGTGGGGCACCATTTGAATTATAAAAAGTATTAAAATAATATATATATTTTTTATTAAAAAAGGTTCAAAAAAATATTTAGTAATATTATATGATGCTTCATGATTTAAATTTTATCATATAATGAAAATTAGACATGTTTTGATAAATTTTTAATCCTTACTTTTATTTTGTTGTCAACATTTTTAACTCTTATTGATTTTTCAAATAATAGACGCTTTGGGAGTTAAAATAATTACCATAACATTCCAAATGACCAATTAATGAGTGATTAATAACATTCATAGAATTATCCAAAATATTTTAAATAGTCATATATTTTTTAGAATTTCATAAAATTTAATAATGTATTTTATACTTTAAAATTTTAATATTTTCTGTTATGACATTATTCAGTAGTTTAATTTTTAAAAATATCATAACACCAAGATATGTTCAGACCAACTCAATTAAATTATAAAAAAATTTCAAATCCATCACGAAATTTCATGGTATCAATTTTATCAAACTATTTTTATTTTATTATTTATAATATAATTTATTTTATTCATTCATTATTAAAGAAATTAATTCATCATCATTGTGTAACAATTTAATTTAATTACTTATTTTCAAAAAATTAAAAAAAAAAATTCTATGATGTAGGTAATCATTTTATGTTTCTATAACTATTTTAATTTTAATATATAACTTATATATCCCCAAATTAAAATTGTTATATTTATGAGGGACGCGATTATGACATCTTTTTCATTATTATAATTTTATTTTATAAATGTCAACATCACAACCATTTAGCTTCCCAAAGATAGAATTTTTACCCACATTTTATTAGTTAAAAATAAGTCATCTAATAATATTAGGAAAAATATTATGTTAGTTTCATAATATTTCTGATATTATTTTAGCCTTTAATTACCTAAATCACCTTTAACCATGGTAATAAAAATAATTACAAAAGTTTCTATTCACCAAAAAAAATTTATTTGATCTAATTAGAACAGATTTTTCATTTTAATTACCACCATGTGTGTCCATTTTTTGAAATAAAAATGTCTAATGTGGAAAAAATTAATTCTATTGACCAAATGAGAACGTGAGTTTAAAAAGTAACATCGTTCAAAAGATTCCAATGTTTATATATATAACATCCAAATTATATTGATTCCAATGACCTAAGTCACATTAAATTTTAAAAAATAATATAAATATTCATTAAAAATATTTAATATCATAATATAGAAATACAAATAAATTAGACGAAAAATCAGTTTTGAATTAAATCACAGTATTTTTCACTATTAATTATAATATATAGTTTTTTTGAAAAATACAAAAAAAAATACATTGTAAATTTTGAAAACCCAATTGAAAATAATAATTCTGATTCTTCCAATGGTATATATTAATGTTTCAGAAACTAGATTTAAATTGGGTTCTCTATCAAAAAGTGGTAAATTTCCTTTAAAAAATATTGCATTATTATATGCTTAAAATTGGCATAATTTTAATTTTAATACCATAAAAAAATTTGGATGAATGTAAATGAAATAAAAAAAATGTATAAAAATATATATATAGTTCTATTTATTCCCCCAGATATATATATCTAGGTGATAACTAAAACTTTAAATATTATTATTAATAATATATTATTTTTTTGATATAACTCAATCTTAGGTGCAACATATGATTTTGGAGAAACTCATTGTTGTGTGTCGAGTGCACTGTCTCAAATAGATCACCCATTAATTTAAAATGACTATCTAATTTTTAAATATTATTATATATTAATTCTTTAATTATATGGGATATTACAGGTCAATAGTGAGTGTGCTCGATCTGTGATACATAATTTTATTGAGGTTTTCGAATAGCCTCTAGAGGCTTGTGTAATATATGGAAAATATAATGACATAAAAATATTGGTTACAGAATTTTAAATTATTATAATGAGTAGAATATAATATTGGTTGAATGTTCCCAGGTGGATGACTAATTGATAAATTTGACAACGGAAATGCATTTATCCTTATGTAGTAGTTTTATCCGGATGGTTTAGAGATGAGATTCCATGCATTTCTTGTTTGGTGATGATATATATATCATGGAGTGGTTTATACTTTATGTGATTAGTCTATTCTATGTTTTTTAGAGGATAGACTAGGTGATTAATGGAAGGTTTAGGCATGTGTCCAACCCATGGGAGTCTGATGTATTATAGATGTACATATAGGGATCTAATTCAACAATTTGACGTATTTTTTCCTATAAGGATAGGTATAACCCATATATTGAAGATTATATGAAATGGGTTCTTGGGAATAAATAAATTATACCCCTAATTGTCTTATTTATGCAATATTTTTTTACATGAGTCTCACAGTTATGCATCTCAGTCAGATATGAATATATAATGTCAAATTATAGGTAGGGTATATGTATTCCCTTAGATGAACTAATGATAATAATTGTTTATTTCCCCATATATATTGTATTAACATGAGTGACTATTGTATTTGTAATGTCTTAATAGTGTGTAGAACATACCCCACAACTATCTATATGATATGATCTACATTTATAGGGAAGGTGTTGGAATTCCCTTGAGTTTCCTAATAATTTGTTTTATGAATACATGGTTGGGAGAGACTCTTAATTGGGTTTTAATTATTGGTTATATTATTATAGGGTGGTGAGAGTTTATCCATGGTTTTTGGAAGAGATGGGATATTTTTTTCTGTGTGGAGGATGTATAAAACTTTTTTTTGGAAGATTTTATCCAACTCATAGATAGTTCCAAACTAGTTGTAAATGGTGTGGATACTCCCAAGATTCACATTAAAACATGAGAATTGATAGAGATTATTTTATAATAGGGTCAGGTTTTACTTGTTTATTTGGTCACATCAGATGTGAATATGTAATTTTTATTGGTTATGTTTTGGACACAATTAGTGGTGGCCCATTAATGTTTACTAACACACAACACAGGTGGCCCTAATACATTGGTTCCCATGAAGACATATAGATAATAGGTTCAATTCAAAAATATGGCCATGATTTTATAATTGGGATTGAGAAATTTAATGTGTGTTTTAAAAAATAGGTGATATGAGGATAGAGGATGATGTTCAAAACCATTTTTATTATATATATATTTTTTATTTTGTAACAATGATCTTCTTTATAATTAACTAGATTTTTGTGAGCTACATTTCCTTTTTTGTTTTTATTAATCCCAAAACACAACCCTATGGGCCAAAACGATCACTTCCAGGAAGGAGGTGCCAGATGTGTGGGAGGATTTATATATTAAATATATGTTGTGTGAACTTGATAAAATATATGTGATTGAAATAAATGGAGTGTATTAGATACATGGTGTGTACGGGTGTGACCACGGCCCATTCATATCATCAAATGGGTTTCTCCCATGAAGAATAAAAAACCATTACATGGAATGTAAACTTTCCAGCCATGTAAATTCATTGGGTATGTTTTTTTCAAGGATGCGTAGCTTCATATTGTAGATCGAGGGTCATATATTCATTTGATTCATAATAAAAGATGAATGAGAGACATCCTCCACACCTAAACATAGGTTCTTCAATATTTAATCTGTCTGAGATATGTTTTCCCAATAGTAGGAATTGTTGGATACCTCTTATTATGCTCTTTAATCATCATAATTCGTAAATAAGTCTATATTATTTTCTATCACTCTATTTCGGTGCATGATAACATGCCCTATATTCAGTACATTTGACGTTTTTCAATTTTCATTTGTTCTTCATCTAATTATGGATGATCCCAAATGAGTGGTCATCTACAGACAAAACATAGGTGGTATATAAATTTTTGCCAAAATTATATTTATTTTCCATTGAATGTTTTTGCATTCCCTCTTTCTAAAAATTATCGCACATTTACAAAAATAATTGAACTTATTTTAATAATTATGAAATGTTTAGTTACTCCACATATCATATAATATTATTAGTTGATTGAAACCTCATTTTTTTCTTCACAATCGATTATTCTAAATTGAGTTTTGATCTTTTATAAAAAAAATATTTTTCCAATCACAATCTCTGTGATCAGCATGACTTGGAATTGGAATTTATAAAGAATTACTAATCAAATGATTAGATATTTTAAATGATAATGGATGGAAAAGAGAAACCATACTATATATATATATAAATTAATTTTGAATCTTCAACATTTAATTATTTGTTCTAAAATAACTATATGGGTTTATAGATAAATCCTCATGGATTTTATTATTAGAATGTTAGGGGTATTGGATTTTGAAAAATGGTTAAGGAAAATTTTCATCATGACATTTCAAAATCCATTATGATTGGTTTTGGGAATGATGTATGAAAACATTTACTCTTCTCTATATGATGGGAATTGCACTACAAATTCCATTGAAAACACTATTAGGAATGATGAAATTACCCACTCTATTGAGTAATGAAGATGATATCTCTAATTCATATGAGATTAAAATCATGTACCCGTCATTGGAACCTTTATCTCATTATAATAGTTATGGACCAATGATTTACTCTTAAGGTCCTTCTAGAAGATAGTTTCCATGTATATGCCTATAAAAGCACACGATTATATAGTGAATATACATGTATAATATATATATTTATATATGATTACATATATATATATGGTATACTATTGAAGAATATTCTGGCCTATGTTAATGTAGGTAGTGTCTTCCTGGTGACCCATCAGCACCTAAGGGGAATAAAAAAAATTTCCATCCATTTTATTATTCATTATACATAAGAACTACTATTATATTCATAATGGATAGATTAATCTTGAAAACATTGTTGTTGGACTATTGAGATTGTCAAAACCCTACATGGGATGCCGTTATTACTTGATTTGACTTCATGAATATATTCTTGCATTAGGGAAAGAAACATATCATGGAAGTGTGGTTTACTTCTTTTATATCTTGTATCATTTGTGTATAGGACCAATAATATTCTTGTGATTCTAATGGATATGTCTTTTTTCTTTTTTTTTTATTTATAGAATGATGTATATTCATGTACTCGATATTCCATATTTTTGTTATTATATATCTACATTCCATGAAATCCTTTATATGGCTTATACATGGGTTTTGATTATCATTTCAATTTTTCGGATTTTTATTCTTTTGCATAACATTATAATACTCATTTACACTATAAAATATTTATATTATTATCCCAATAATTATACTTATTTTTTATAACAATCTTTTCACTCAAATATGATATTATATTTTCCCCATTACACCTACTTGGACCCAAGCTATATGTTAGGAGCCACTAGGTTACGAGGGGGAATGTTTGAGGCCATGTGTCCCATCGACATAGAGCACTATTTTAGTGTCCACTAAGACTGTACATTTCAAAGTGCTATTAAAGAGTTTATTTTTTATTTTTTTCATAATTTTTCCTGATTATAAAGGATTCAATGATGTAATGGAATGTTTTAATGAGGTTGTTCATGGGTGTATCTAACCCACATATAGATGAAAACGAAATTATATTTGATTGGTAATTGATATTATCAGATTTCTCCTATAATATTTGATTAGATTTCATCATTCAGTGATCACCAGGTTTTTTGGTGTTTTTTTCTATTTTTTTTATTTCAGACATTTTCCCTTATACTATTAAGGAATATAGTTAAAATATCACGAATTGTTATAGAATCCATATGGATTATATTCCATGAATTCTCCTATTCCATGGTTACATTCTGCATGAATTTACAATTTCATATACATTACATCCCAGGTTATTATATAGAAATGTGGTAACTCTCTTTTTAGTTTTAAAAATATGTATTAATTAATGTTCCCACATCAATCAAAATATCGTTGTCTTGTATTGGTTGATTGTGACTCATTAATTGTGCAATTATTCCTTGTTTTGAGTTTTGGATCTATAATTATGATGGACCAAAACAATAATAAATTATTTGATTACTTTCATTCTTATGGTTATTTATATATAATGTTCATATATAAATCGTTATTGTGACTCATGTAATAAAATCATTCCTCACAACCTATTAAATCCTAATACTATATTTCCTGGTTAGGATGAAATAAAACTATTCCCCAATTTTATTTTATAGAAGGCATGATAGTTATAAATTTGAAATAGAGACTCAATTTATTTGATCATGACATATATATATATATATATATATATATATAATTACAAAATAAAATTAAATTATCCCTATAAATGAAATGATTATCGCTAAATTCGGATTCCAATTGAAATATAAAGGAAATTTCCATTTATACTATCCAATTAACACACCATATACCAGAACCATTTCGATCTGATATGATACCTAGACAAAAACCCATCATTAGTAGTGGGTATTTGGGGGTAGCTCTTATAGTTATTAAAACATATTATGGTGTTTTCAACTCACCTATACATGAGGTTTAGATAAAAAAAAAGGTGTCTTATTTTCTATAGGATGGATTTGTACCGATCCAGTTTTCTACATAATATTTTTCAACTACAAAATTCATTTATGGGTCAGGAATTTAGAATTGGGGACTCCCATCTCAATTATATCCTTTGGCCATATGATTAGATAGTGGCGATGATCATGCCCAAGAGGTGGTGGGCCATATTCCATCGATATTACATCCTTTAGTTCCACATAAGGTATCATATGTTACTCCATACATGGTAAATGATTCCAAATCTCATGAGGGATTATATAATAGAATTTAGTATATGAAAGGATTTTCTTGACCTACCTCAATCATAGAAGAGTTTACTCATGTATTTCAGATGAATTAACATCCCATTTTCTTGGGGGGATGGAAAACTATATTCAATTGAGTAATCAATGTAGTCAATGATTTACATATTCGTGCATCTATAAATTCCACAGAAGTGGAGGGTAAAACATGATGATTATATAGTATATGATTCTACGATATAATGGTGGGATTCCATTACACATTAATACCAACATGGAGATGTTATATAAAAAAAATTCCACATGGCCTTTTATGATTACATTTTTATATAGTCAATGATATGTGATCAAGTTAGAGAATTTATGAACCTACTATAAGAATCGATGTCAGCCATGAAATATTCTAATAATTTAAAATATCTATAGTTATTAACAATACTATATATCATAATGATATAATGACGATGAGGCAGAATAAGGATGGAATGGTACACGCAATCAGATTGCAAGTAAATGTTTTCTAGTTAAAAAATATTCTTGAACTTTTCATCCATTTCCCTCATTACTATGAGGAAATTGAGGGAAGAATATGGTGAGAGTCTTGGAGGTTCAACAAACATAAATATAAGTGATTCTTATAGTAAATGAATGTGTCACATTCTTGTTTCTCTATGGGGTAGGAATAGTGACACGCCTTATATTGACAACTTCATTATATGTCACTAGTGTACGAAACTAGGACCAGAAAAACTCCATTGTATGCGAGATATATTTGAGTGAAGCTTATGTTTCCGGATGGGGAGTATACAAGGCTTCTATAAATTATTTAAACTAGTGGAAAGTGATAGTGTATTTAAACTTTCTCCACAATTTGTAATTGGAGTAGTAGTACCTCATTAAGTGGGTATCAGGAATTCTACTAGCTTCTTAGGATAAGGTTTTAATCGAGGTAGAGGAAATTAGAATTAGGATTAATATCTCCATCAGAGTGGACCCATTCATGGTTGTCTTGTTTTGACTCAAGGATATGATATGGGATAATTAAATATACTAAAACCTAGTCTAGAGGGGAATAACATTGGACCATCGATAGTTTTTGGAACTATTATAGTAGACCCTACTTTAGTTTATTCTTTATTTGACCTTGGATAATTGCAATATTTTATATCTGCAGCAATTCATTAGTGTGTGGTCCAAAAATTGGGTAATTTTATGAGTTGTGACCATCGAGAACATGTTGGGTATCTGATCATAGAGTATCCATAATTGTATGGGGTGTCCTCTAGATATAGGATTGTATCTTTTCTTTTGGAATATTATTTTCCATGATATGACATAAAATGATGAAGTATTTGGAATAAACTGTTTAATTACCTTTTGAGAAAATAGTTAATGGTGTCGCCATAGGCTGACATTTTGAATAGTATAGGGTGGTAGAAATGATCAAAATGGAGAATGGAAGGTCTATACAACTCAAGTTGGACATTAGATGCATGGAATGTAAGGGGTGAGATAACAGATCACCCACCCTTTCATGGATGAACAATGAATATGACCTTCTATTTTTTCTCCTGTAGTAGATCATTTCAGGTACATATCTCTTAATTACTATTTTGGGATACGTCTAGGGAGATAATTATAACTCACTATAGAGTTAGTGATAATATCATTAATAGTTTCCATTACCTCTAAAAGGATGGTACCTACGGAGCTTCTAGATCTCAGGATGAAGTTAAAGGACATTAAGAAGAATGTTTTTATCTGACCTATAATTTCACTATGGGGTTCAATGGTCATATTTTCCAAGAATGAAAATAGTAACCTCTTGAATTGTGTGGATTATAAATGTTTTATCAAAAATAAGGTAACCAACTAGTATCTAAAACCTCAAATAGATGACCTTATTGAACATATTTTATGTTCAAGGGTATTCTAAATTATTTATTATTGTTTTTTACATCATCAAGTCCATGTTATATATTCATAAATTCATCATTTATAATTTCAAAGAAGTTATGTTCTCTATCGCTCTCAAGAACATCCCACCTGGATTCATGGGTATATTGAATTATGTTTTCTAGTCATATCTAGATTCATTGGTGGTGGTATTTTTGCAAGAAATATTATTGTATTATCATTCTCAATATGAAAAAACCAAACATAATTTATATATTATGAATACATAGAGAGAGAATCAAATTTATGAAAAGATCAAAATATTCCCCAAATATATCATCAAGGATAAATTCATTGGTCACATCATCATATAAATAGAAGTATTAGGGGACCTTGAGATATTTGGTTCTATAGTTTCCATGGTTTATCCCATGAATTGTTTTTCATATTTGTTGTTTCTTGGGGATGAATTGGTATTAAAGATGTTGTATCCATCATTTTTCCCATATTAGCCT
Source organism: Viscum album (assembly GCA_963277665.1). Taxonomy (NCBI): domain Eukaryota; kingdom Viridiplantae; phylum Streptophyta; class Magnoliopsida; order Santalales; family Viscaceae; genus Viscum; species Viscum album. The sequence goes on from OY728164.1 coordinate 1,489,390,555, forward strand.
ACTCTTATAGGCTTTACTATGAAGGGAGTGAAACTCATAAGTTTTGAATACTACAAAATATCCATTCCATAGTTGAAGTATATGTTTACATTAGTGTGGATCCTATCTTTTAGAAGTCAAGGATAAGCTACAAATTCTTTTACACCACAACATGCATCATGATGATGGTAGTTTTGATGAAGGATGGTTTATTCATGCAGTATGGATCTCACCTATTAGAAATCATTGGAATAATTACCCATCTCATGACCTCAACAATGAATATATTTTTCATTATTTATGATGTGGAGAAAATGATCAACTTGGGGTGCATTTTCGGTATTCACTAATCACTAAATCCTCTGGTATATCAATAAAAAGTTTGATATGAATAATTTTTCATGAATATTGGAATATTTAGTCATTAGATTACATGTTATAAATACCAACCCAACTCATTTGTATAGATTAAAGATAATTTATTACATAAAATTGCACTTAAGAAAACTCTGAGGATTGAGAGGTTTAGTTTCTTTGGAAATTAGTAAAATTAAATGACAACTTAAGAAATAAAATACAACATATTAATTGAAATCATTATTTACCAGACCATAAAATTCCTTCATACTTTGAATTACATGTTATAACATGAGGATATATATATAAAAATGGTGAGCTAAAATTCTATTAATGGAGTAAACAAGACACAACATGAATAATATAGTACATGTCCGGGACTAGGAATATCAATGGAGCACAAAATAAATATGAAACTTAAGGAATGATATGCATTATTATCATAACATGGAAATGTGGCCATGACATACAACATGAAATTAGTATGAGGAAAGGCTCATTACACAAGTTTCAGCTAGAGTAAACACTAATTGCACTTTAATTAACATGTGTAAACCATCATTTAACTTGAATTAGCATGATTAACCCCTAATTTCACACCTATTATCATGATACTAATCATTAACATATGAATTTGAGTTCTATTATGTAACACCCTTTATATTCATTTCATTTCATGCATAAGTGTGCCACATTGATCATATAACATTGAATCATTCAACATAAAAAGTTATTATATGATTAGGTACTTTGGAATACATACATATAAATACCATTCAATATGTATATTTTTATAAAGGTGAATACACATGATAGAAAAATGGTTAAGTTATTCACTAGATAATGATTTTGTCTTGGAAAACCCCATTACAATTTCTATAGCATAATGACATGTTATAAAAATTCATAAAAATTCATTTATAATAGAATAATGAGTATATAATCATAGTTAAATTAAATATAATTTAATGGGGTTATATTGACACATGTCCCAACATGTGGAATTAGGAAATAAATTGTGTAACATAATAAAGAAACATGAAAAAAGAGGTGAAATAGAATAACTCTTATGAAATTTCATCATGGTAATGAGTATAATGGGAGGTATTAATGATAGAGAAAGTGGTATATAATCATTATAACATAAAGAGTGAAGTTTATTGGAGGTTAAAATTTATACCCCAACATTATTAATTTGAAATAAAAGGATTTTAAAATAAAATTAATCTTGGACAAAAAATGAGAATGGGAGAAATTTGTTATGAAATTTCTAAAGGGTAATGAGTATGCATAAGGTTTTTGAAGAGGGATTAATGAGGGAGAAAGGGGATATAATAATTTAGAAATCTAACATGATGTAATTAGGATATAGGTTAACATATTCTAACGTAGTAATAAAATAAATTCAAATACATAAAATTAAAACAATTCTTGATAAAAGTGGAGGGCGAAAGTTCCCTTATATAATTTCAGCAAAGTAACGGGTGTGCTTAATGGAGAATGAGGGGGGGTATGAGAGTGAAAGTAGGTTATCATCATAGATAAATAAAATATAAAATATGGATGTTTTGTAACATCATAACCCATCATACAAATATGGATCTTAAGAAGCATAGTGTAAAAGAGTAGCTTTATTTGAAATAAGAAGAGTGAAATCCATTACGAAATTTTGGCATAGTGACGGCTTAGGAAATGGTAAAAATGGGGGAGGATAAAAAATAACCAAAATTAAAATAACATTAAATGGATGTTAATAAAATTGTTATAAAATTATAACATTTTAACCATTCAAATTTACAAGAACTACATTCAAATAAAATGATTCAATTTAAAAGGATGAGAGGAAAGTGAGGATATCTTACTTGTGTGTGTGACTTCAGTAGCATAAGGAGGAGATTCTGGAGAGATTGAGGTACCTTGATAGGATTCTAGATAAATTATGGTAGAGTAGAGACTTTATTCAAGTATTTTGAGTGATGTAATGTGGGATATTTGGTGGTATTATATAGGAAATGAGAGAGTAATTCATTAATATTTCACAAAGATAGGTTTTGGAATTTATAAAATATATTATACAAAACCAAAAACTATCCCATGGGGTTTTCGTTATTTTATAAAAAAGGGCAGTGTAAATCATTATTTTATAAGTAAAGTGGTATATATTATTAAAATATTAGTCTTTAATATGTATAGGTGACTCACACTCTCAAGGAGATCATTTTAAAATTTTAAAATATTTTATAAGTCTTGGACGGTCCACAATGGAATTGTAAAATTAATAAAAACTATATAAAATAAAATTAATTTAATGGTAGAACTTATATTGGAATAATATACCTTATATAGTATTTTATAACATCAGTATTGGGACATTATGATGTCATCAAACAAATTATATATTTATACAGTATTTAATTTTTACGCAAAAATTTGATTCTCTAAGAATTTTTTGAAAAATTCACCGTATGATTATTTTGACACTCTGATTCTAAAAAAATATTCATTTTATAAAAATAATATTATAAATAATATTATTTTTACTTTTAAAATAAAAATCCACATTTATTGAAAATTCATGGGCTTCGACAAAAAATAGTTTTCAAATTATAATAAAAATTAAAATTTTCTTAAAAATTATATGTTAATTTATATTTGATAAAAAATAATTTGGTAATAATAATTTATAAAAATTTATTTATTTCAAATTTAAATTAATTCATTGAAATAGACTTCTTACTTGAATTTTAATATTAACAAAAATTACTATTTGTTCATTAAAACCCATTTACAAAATAACAATAATAAAATGAATGTGTATTCTTCATGTTTTAAAAATTTAATGCACATAATCATAATGATTGGTTCTTGTTACATATCAATTTATTAGACCAGCATATTCCAAAAGAATATGGAGTTTTATGGTAAGTCTTTCTTGGGGCCATTGGGTCAACATGATTTTGGTCATGATCTCAATGAGCATAAACATCTTCTGTAATCAGTTTCTCTCAATCTTATGTTTTTGGATCATGGATTGGGATTGTTCTACAGAAAATCAAGGAAATACTATCTTCCTAGAAAAATTTGATAATTGGCTTTGAAGGAAAAGATACTACTGGTCGAGACCATTACTTTATTTGGCTATTTCAAAAGGATTAGTTAAAACCCTATATATATACTACTCATGTGATCACTGTTCAATAACTATGTTATTAATATTAATAATACATAAAGAATATTGAAACCCAATAAAAAATGCATGTGTTTTCTATATCCATAAGACATTTAATTAAATTACCCTAATGAAATTTTATTTGTGAAAATTTGGGTTGTTATAACCTTCCCCTATTATGAAAATTCCCCCAAAAAAATTCCTTATCCCATGTTAAAATTGATGTGGGTAACTCCACCTCATCACATCCTCCGGTTCCCACGTTGCTTCATCAAACTTTTGTTTTCTCCAAAACAAATTGATGAGGGGAATTGTGTTATTTCGAAGAACATTTTAACTATGATAAAAGATATTATAAAACTTCACATCCTAGAAGAGGACATTCTTCAATAGTACGACCTATAGATTGAGCAAATTTGATGTGTCTGGTATGCACCACCATAAGGGTGAAAAATGGTGTACGTCATGTACATAAGACATTTTCAGTGGGAGTGGTAGTCGATAGGACATAGATCCAATGTGATCAAGGATCTCAAAATGGGAAATGTACCTTAAACTAATCATTACCATCTTCCCAAATCTCATAACTCTCTTACATGTTGAATGTAGGAGTAATACCATGTCACGAACATCAATCTATAGGTCTCGACAATGTTTATCAACATAGATCTTTTGCTGACTCTGAGCAGCTTTAATGTTATGTTGTATGGTTATAACCTCCTCCACAATTTCTTCAACCATTTCTAGAACAATGAGTTTTTTATCCCCAACTTCTTCCCAACATGGCAGTGTTCTGCACATCTTCTCATAATGGGAATCATAAAGAGAAATTTGGACACTTGAGTGGAAACTATTATTGTAAGAGAACTCAACCAGAGGAAGATGTTGATCACGTCATCAATTAAATCCAAATGGTCTTTCTCTAAACCTTTAATCAAGTGTTTGGATAGTCTACTCAAATTATCCATTAGCTTGAGAATGATAAGTCGTGCTAATGATCAACTCATTATTCAGGGCATGTTGGAGACTCTTCATAATCATAGTAGTGAACCTTTGATATATATCGGATAAAATTGATTGTGATAATCCATGTATCCTTACCACTTCTCGGATGTATATTTCTTCAAATTGATCCGATTAAAAATCCTCTCGAATTGCAATTAAGTGTGCAGTCTTTGTAACATGATCCAAATATCAGTGTATCCTTTCAATGTTTTCTATTGTCCAGTGACAAATTCCATGGTGATATTTTTCCATTTTAATGGTAGTATGGGTAATGGTTTCATAATACCCTTATACTTATACCTCTCAGCCACCAATTGCTGACATGCAATGAATATTGATATATATTCAGTGACCTCATTCATCATATTATTCCATCAATAATGCTCTCAGAGATCTTTATTCAACTTTGTGTTTCCTAAGTAAATGGAGAAATTATAACTATTTTCATAATCCAAAAGTTCTTTCTTTAACTCTGGAATTAATGGAACACATATCATTTCCCCGAATCTCACAATTCCTTGTTCATTAACATTGATCTCTAAGGATTTTCCTTTTCTGATAGTTTCCACATTCTTTTAAATTCCCACATCATCCTTTTGAGGACCATTTATCCTCTAAAAAATATACAATTAAGATACCATACATGGAATTATTGATGATGTTCTCTTATTTATGATTCCCATCCCTATCATCATAATATCAAATAAGATTAGATCCTTTCCAATTCTCATCAATGATAGAATTGTTGGGTCCTTTCTACATAGATTTTCTTCCACCTTCTTCTCTTTCCCAGGGCAGTAATGGATTGAGCCTTCATAGTCTTTGATCATCTCTAACCATATTCATTGGAGAATATTGAACTATTTCTATGTGAATATATACATGAGGATTTTGTGATCTGTATAGATTTCACAATTATCCTCAAATAGTTAATGTCACCAAATTTTTGTACTGAATATTACTTTATCCAACTCTGGACCATGTGTTGGATATTTTTTCTCATGAACATTCAATTTACATGATGCATAGCAAATGTATTTATAATTTTTCATCAACACACAACTCAGGCCTTTCTTCGAAGCATCACTGAATACCACAAAAATTTCTCCACTTGTAGATACTGTGAGCATGGAAATTATGATAAGCATCTTTTTCAACTCCTTGAATCTATCTTCTCAATTATCACTCTATAAAAACTATAATTCCCTCTATGATATCTTTGGTAAGATGGTTTGAAAATCCTGAGAAATTTTAATGAAATCGGTGATAATATTCAGCTAACCTAAGGAAGCTATGAATATCAACCATAGATGTTGGCCTCATCCATCCCTCAGTTTCATTTGTCTTGGTGGGATCCACATATATTGCATTGTTTGTGATGATATAACCCATGAATAGGTCTTCCATCTACTATAACTCACACTTGTTTAACTTTTCATTGAGATTATCCTTTCTCAAGATCTCTAGTACAGTTCAGTGATGCGCCTCATGCTCCTCTTTGGTTTTGGAGTATATTATAATAAAATCTAGAAATACTACCAAAAATTTGTCAAGCTAATATCAAAAGAAAATATTCATAAATTCCATGAAGAATCCTATATAATTAGTGATTTAGAAATACATTAATATGAATTCATAGTGCCCATAATTTTTAGGAAAATTATTCTTGGGGATATAATCCTTCTTCAACCTTACTTGGTAATATGCTGACTACAGATCCACCTTGGAGAAATATTGTGCTCCATGTAGCTTATTGAACAAGTCATAAATTCATGGAAGAGGATAAATGTTCTCTATCATGATTTTTTTGAGCTCACAATAATCAATTAAAATTTTCATTGACTTAGCCTTCTCCATGATGAAGAGTACTGATTAACTCCATGGTGAAACACTTGGGAATATAATCTCATTATCTAGATTCTCTTGTAGTTTTTTCTTTATCTCCTCATGCTTCACAACATATATTCTTAATAGAGTCTTGGATAATATAAATGCATTAAGAATAAGATAAATAGAGAATTCAACATCTCTTCTAGGATGAAGTCTGATAAATTCCTCAAGAAACAGTTTGGAAAATTCCCTCAAAAAAGGCATGTATTCATCGATGGTTTTGTATATCAACTCAATCATGTGAGCATGATTTATGTTATCATAGGGTAGTAATATCTACACTTCAGATGGCCATGATGAAGAAGATTCGTCTTTCTCCTTGAACTTATACCAAATAAGGTGGTTGATTCACCATATGAAGTGTGATTTCCTTCTGAAATAAATTTATGTTGGCTCTATATAGGGAAATACAATACATGCAATGAATTCCAAAAAATTATACTGAGGGTGTATAATGAGGTTCACTGGGATGTTCATTCCACAAATTATTATAGGGGAATATATATATTAATGGGATAAAATAATTACCCAATTTTCTGTTCTCACTGATATCTCTACATCCATTATTTGTGGTGGTATTAGGATTTATATACTAAATATTCGAGTTTTAATAGAATGTGTAAAACTAGAATCCCAAAGTACGTTCTCAATTCTTGAATTAATTACTAGTGTACATGTCACCACTTCTTTGTAAGTATTTTAATCAATAGTAGTCATGGAAAAATCACTCCCTTACTTATTTGGAGGTTTTAATTTGCCTCCAATAACTCTTTTCCTAGGGAACTAGTTTGCAATGTTCAATGGTTATTTTGTTTTTAGGAAATGAAAAATGTGTTGATGGTCAAACAAATCATTATTCTTGTCTATTGTAGCTGCGGTTTTTTATTTTTAGAAATTAATGGCCAGGTTCATTCTCTTCTACAACTAAAGCATTCCTTCATCCACTTCAAGAAATTAACTAGGTTCTTTTTTCAGCACCTTTGGAAAGTGGGGTGATAGAATTTCATAGCATAGTTGTAATTAACCATCAGACAACTAGAATTAAATATCACTTTCCTCTTCTTATCCCCATAATTCCTCTGGTATTCTCCGATACCCATATTTACTTTGACTGAACATTTTACAATTTCATCATAGATATCGATGTCACGAATCACTAGAGATTTCCGAAATCTTGGTTTTATCCCACCAATGAAGTAGTCAACCTAGAATTCAGGGGTAATGACAATAGAAGAGGTGTACCATACATGACTTGTGAATTTTGACTTGTAAGCTTTGATTAATTCATCATATTTTCTTTGGATTTCAAGGAAGCCCCATTCCAAATTTTTTTGGAGGGTGTGAGGAATATTTTTTATCAAAAAACATTTTCAAGAAATCCATTAATTCTAATTCTTTGATCTCTTCATCAAGCTTAATATTTTTTTTACCAATGTCTACCATTGATAAACATAACCTTTCATATGATAATCATCCAGAGTAACCTTTTCTTGTTCAGAACATTGAAGTGTGGAGAGGATCTTCTGAATGTAATTAACCCATTGTTCGACGATTGAGGGATCGTATTATCCACTATTAGTCGGAGGCCTTTTTCTCATGATGATATCGATTGTGTCTTGTTATTTCTTAGGGGGGTTATACGTTCCTCTTAACCCACGTTTCAATTTAAAACATGTGTTAACTTAGATACTATTGTGAGAATGTTTGTGATTCCCACTCCCATTTGATTGGGAATCTCATTAGAATAGTTATCAAGTTGAACTTTACATCATTTTTCAGCCTGAGTCCTCCTATTACATGATATTGGCTGGAATAAAATGAATGTTTCGGGTAACATATAAAGTAGAGTCCAATGAAAAATAGTTATAACATAAAAATTATATTTATTTACATAAGTTATGAATTTATAGGCTTTAAAAAAATTTATCCATGATTTACATCCAAAAATATATTTATTGGGGAATCTTTTCCTTGAATATGGGTTCATACAAAGCTTATGAATTTTCAAATTCAAATCCATCCGGAGTGACTAACAAAGAGTACAATAAGGCTCATTTTCAAGCACTATTTCCCCTTCTAGTCAAGCTCGATGAGTTTTTTTTTGGGTTTACCCCTTGATATATATGTGTCAAAGCCACCAATACTTGTTCGTATATAGATAGGGAAGTATTTCTTTGATTAAACACTTACTCTATATTCACCACAATTTGGGGAGTATTTATTATATATATTGTTGTGCCTAATTCTTTTAATAGGGTTTTCTAATCCTAATCTAATAAATAATTAATCATATCCTCTAATACAAACTATAAAACCCATTTCATTAATATATATTTGAATATAATTATTTACAAAAAATGAACATAAGACAACTTTGAGGATAGAGAGGTCTATTGTCTTGGGAAATTAATAAAATTACATGAACACATAAGACATAAAATACAACTTATTTATTGGAAACTTCTTTTACAGGAACATCACATTCCTTTGTACTTACCATTCCATGGGATAACCAGAGGACACACATAACAAAAGGGTGAGCTATAAATCTCAGTAAGGGAGTAAACAATGAAAAAAACGAAGAATACAACACATGTTAGGCAATAAGAATATAAATGGATCAAAAGGGAAATATAAACATAAAATCATGATATTGCATAATTATCATAACATGAAAATGAAGATGTGATATACATCACGATTTGAGCATTATCCAAAGATCATTTCACTTGGATTACCATTAGTAAACCCTCATTGAACTTAAAATATCATGTGTAAACACTAAATTCAACTTTTGTATTATAATACTAAGAATTATCCATTGCGTTATAGATATATCATGGTACACCATTTATAATCATTTCATTTCATTCATAATTGTGTCTCATGGATCGAATAACGCGGAATCATTTAACATCAAACATTTTTACCTGATTAGGGAATGAATAATACATACATATAAGTTAAATTTAATATGTATATGTTTTTAAAGAAATACCATTGATAGATAAATGGGTGTGGTATTCACTACACAATGATTTTGGCATGAAAAAGCGAGGTGTAATTTGGTCAACATAACAGCATGACATAAAAACTCATAAAAATAGATGACGAGAGATAAAGGTGTATATCATAATATTTACATGAAATGGAAAGTAATGGGGTGGTATAGATACATTTCCCAACACATCGAATTTGGAAATATAAGTCATACCATAATATATAAACTTGATGACATAGGAGAAATAGAATAACTCTGCCGAAATTTCAGTATGGTAACGAGTGTAAATGAGAGGTATTTATGATAGAGAAAAGAATAATTTCATCTTTAAACAATTTGGATGGAATTATGGGGGGTGGTTTTGAATCATACCCTTACATTTTTATTGAAAATAAAATGGTATAACAACATAAATAAACTTGTACAAAAATGAGAAAGGAAGAAATCCCTTACAAATAATCGGCATGGTAACGTGTACACATAAGGGATCATAAGAGGAATATATGATATTTAGAGGGGATATAATAATTTATAAATCAAATGGAAATAAATTTGTATATACAAATAATATCCCAACCATAGAAATAAAATAAATTCTAAGACATAACATGAAAAAAGACTTCATAAAAAAGGAGGGTGGAAGATCCCTTATAGAATTTAGGCAAAGTAACATGTCTACTTAAAGGAAGATTTGGGTCTTAGTTAGCGTGAATGAAATAACTCATAATACATAAGTAAATTTGATAGTATGGGGGTTTTGTAACATCATATCCCAAAATAAAAATATAGATCTTAAGAAGCATAATGTAAAATAGTAGCTTGAATGGAAATGTGAAGAGTGAAATCCCTTATGAAATTTTTCCATAGTAACGGGTTTTGTATGGGTAAAAATGATGGAGGATATATAATAAATACTTAAAATAATAAAAAATTGAATGTAATATAATTATTAGAAAATTATCACATTATAACCATTCGATCATACAAGAACTACTATGAAATAAGATGCTCTAAATTGAAAGGAGGAGAAGAAAATAACGATCTCTTACCAGAGTTTGTGACATAAAGAGGTTGAGGAGAGTCATATTGATTGATTGGGGAGCCTTAAGAGAATTTTATAAAGATTTAAGAGTATTAAAGAAGTCTTCCAAGTATTTTTAGTTAATAGTAATGGGATCCTGGGTGTGTTTATAGAGGAATTGAGAGGGGAATTCTTTAATATTCCCCGAACAAAGATTTCGGAATCTATATAATTAATTATTCAAAAACATAATATTTACTATATTTTCTCACACGGTCATTCCAATGGGGAGTGGAAAAGATAATTTTATATGTCCAATGGTAGAACTTATTAAAATATTATGATTTCTTATGTGCAGGTGAGTCACACTCTGAAAGAGATCATTTTAAAATGTTAAAATATTTTATAAGTCAAGGGGGGTCCACTATGGCATTTTAAAATAAATCAAACAAGTAAAAAATAAAATTATTTTAATGTTCAAACATATATTGGATTAATATACCTTTTATAATATTTTATTAAATAACTATTGGTTCATTATGATGTTATAAAACATATTACATATTTATACTGTATTAAAAGATTACAAAAAAATTGATTGTCTCCTAAAATTATGAAAAATTAACAGTTGGAGAAATTTGATGTCCTAATTCCAAAAATAATATTCATTTTATCAAAATAATTTTCTAAATATTATATTTTTTATATTTTTAAATAGTAACTAATATTTATTGAAAATTGATCAGTTTGGAAAAAAATAGTTTTCAAACCTTTATAAAAATTACAACTGTATTCCTAAAAAGTATACGATCATTTATATTTAATAAAAAGATATTTGGAAATAATATTTTATTTGAAAATATTTCAATTCCAAAAATAAATTATTTCATGAAAATAGATTTCATACTTGAAATTAAATATAACTTAAAAATTATATTTGTCATTTAAAAACCATTTACCAAGTAAAAGAATTTAAATGAATGTGCAGTGTTTATTATATACAAAAATAATTCACATTATCATAATGCTTGGTTCTGGTTATAAATACCTTTATTGAACAATCATATTCCATAAGATTATATTGTGTGATTTTGGGGTTTTACTAGGGTCATTCGGTGAACATGGATTCATCTTTGATCTCAATTAACCAGAAATTCTCCTGAAAATTGCTTCTCTAAAGCTTAAGTTTTTGGATCTCGGATTGGTATTGGTCTGGGGAAAATACCAGAAATTCAATCTCCTTAAAAAAAATACAACAGGTGGGCTTCAAATCGAATGATCTTATTGGGTGAGTCCATCACTTTCTTTTTCAATGTCGAAAGCATTTGTTAAAATGCTATATATATATATATACTAGTCATGTGATCACATTTCAATGACTGTATTATCAATGGTAATCATAATTAATGGTTATTTAAAACCAATAAAAATTCATGTGTTTTCTATATCCATAATACATTTACTAAATAATTGAAAGGGGATTATATTCAATAATGTTTGGTTCGTTACAATATATTAATTTGTCATTTATTTTGGCGGTTCTTGGGAGAAACATATATTTCTAGTTGATTTCTCTTAAAAACACATATTTTAAGATACTATCCAGAATGATCATTTTAAATCATTATATTGTTGTACATAACTATCATATCATATCAGGATTAAAGTAGGTAAGGTATCTTTTCTTGGACCATATATCACCAAGGATTCTGGAGATAAGTTCCATTTGATTAGAACTCACAAGTTGACAGATCAATCCAAGTAATAGTAAAATGAAAAATTTTACTGAAGAACTCATGTGTTTGAGGTAGGGGATTGTCTTTTCTGGATGTTTTCTCCAAGGTTGGTCCATCAATGTATTTTTATGAAAGGTAATTGATCTCTAAGATTCATTGGATGCATTTTGGTTGTGGATCAAATCATACAAGTGTCATACTGAATAGAACTTCCTAGAGGTAATAAATTGTGAATGTTGTTTTTCACCTATCACAACATCGCCAATGTAATCTTCTCTCATATCATGTCAACCATACTGATTAGGTTGATTTTGATGTGTAATCTACTTTTGATGAGGGCCCAATTTTTGTTTAGGATCTTATTACAAAGGCTCTCTGATCAAGGTGAATTCCTTTAATATAAGTTTTATGGACACACGACTAAGTACAAACGACGACATAGGTGGTGGAAGCTGTTATATGTGCACTATGGCCAATTTTTTTCTCAGAAGATACCTCTTTACCCATATATGGACAACATGATTATGGGTTTATTTAAATATTATAATTTTTAACGAAATTTATTTTTCATGATTTATATTTTCATTTTATAATTGTTGAAACCCGAAAACCACACCTAATGGTCAATAAACATGTTTTAGGGAAGGTGGTAATAGATGTTCTAGATGCTGGGTGGAGGACATATACTAAGTGTGTAATTGAAATACCAGGATAGTATTATATACATGAGATATAAGTGTTTGGACATCCACCACGTAAATATTTAACATGTTTTTCTCCAAAGAAAAAGAAACGTTAGAATTACATAGAGTGTAAAAAAGACAAAATATAAAATTACCAGGTTCATTTTTTTACAATAGGAGCCAAGGCTCATATATTTGATAGAGGACGACATTTTCCTCTCACACATTTAAGGATCCATGTTGGACACCTCCTCCATTTCTTAACCAAGGTTGTTTGATATTTCTTCACATTGAAGTATATTTTTGTTATCTTATGATTCATTAGATCGCTCTCGGTATGCATTATAATCCTCTTACGTTATATCTCAGTTTATCTTCATATTTCCTATGTTATTCTGATGTGATATCTTAAGAGAAATTTCTATGTAATTGTATATTTATTTAATTTTATTCCATTCTCCATCGAATATAGAGTGATATGAGATTAGTGGTCATATACAGACTTAAGGAAGTTGTTCTATTAATCATTCCCCAATGATTAGGTGTATTACATATACTTTTATAGTACTAATATAAACTATAATTTGACACGAATTTCCTAAAAATGTTTTAATCCAAATTTATGATTTATTGAATGATTCATTACCCCATTAACTATATGTAATTATCCTAAGTTGATGCCCTAATTGATTGTTCCTCCATTGGGTGTGTATATTAAATTATCCACATTTATATAAATTTTTAATTGAGAAAACAAAATATAAATGTTTATACTAACTTGATATTGGAATATAGCATGAATTATTAATAAAATGTCTTGATTAATAAGAGTTTTAATGGGTGTAATTTCCATACTACATGAAATGTGTTTATAAAAGTAAATTATGACCTATTCAACCTTGATAATTTGTGAAAAAAATGACAATAATGTTTTATAGGTAATTCTTCATTATTATTATTATTATTATTATTTCATGGTTATTTTCTATTGAAAATTTTTAAGGGGATTGTTGTGAATGAAATTTCACACGCCTTTATGTTGGGTATTGGGAAAAAAAATCTCACAACCATTAGTCTTATCTAGACGATAGGTAGGATGCTTCATGTTCGCTTCCATATGGTTCATGTCATGATGAATCACCCCATCATATTTAGTGATGATTAAGATTTTATTTATTAATTTGAGATTCATAGATTATAATAGTTTATGAATAATACATATAATTATACTAGTTATGGATGCATAAGTTACACAATCATTCTAACTAGCCCTTAATATCCTCATGTATTCCTTTAAATTTCATATATAGTGTATATATATTTATATAATATTAATTTTTATATATGATTACATATATATATGGTATAATTATAATAGATATTCATCCCTATTAAGAGTTAGGTAGAGTCTTCAAGGTGACCTATATGTACTTGAGTGGAATATCATTTATTTTAAAATAATTTTTTGTTATTTATTAATCCATTACATTGTTATGCTACATAAACATTCAGGATTATTCTTGAAACCATTGGTGCTGGCCTACTTAGATTACGTAACACAATACTCAGGCCCCCTTGGTACTCTAGTGGACTTCATGACTACATGTTTGGATATTGGAAAGTTACCTATCTTGGGTGTGTGATTTATTTAACTTATATAATCAATCATGAGATAAGATAACCAATTGTATACTCATGATTCTGTTGGAGATATCATTGGTCTTTTCATATTTTTTTGGATTTCATGGTGTATATTTGTGTGTTATGTAACCCATGTAATAATATTTGTAGGATATTCTATGATGGAATCATTTTCATATGACTATGCCTTGGGATTTGATTATCTTTTTAGTTTTCTGGATGTTTATTCCCCCATATTGGATTATTACTCTTTTTTCAATTATTACAGTTGTTGTATTATGTTTATGATAATTATGTACTTTTATCAAAAACTTAATTACAATTTAATATGATGGTATAATATCTCCGCACTATGACCTTGGACCCACATTACTAATTAGGATCCTCTGGCATACGTGGTTGTGCGCTTCATTCCATGAGACCCGCCAACAAGGGGAACCAATTTAGTGGTTCTCATGGTGGGATGATACAATATTAAGAGGTGATCAAAAGAAACTTATTATTAAAAGTTCCATTATATTATTTACAATTATTATTCATTTTTATGAAATGTAGTCTGATTTTTACTATGAATGTTTTTAGTTCTTTCTGATGGATTATTCACTTCTATATGAGAGTATAGTCCCCCCAAAGAAACATCTTAAAACCTCTATTTATTTAGAATCATCCAAGAACACCTGTAGTAATGTAAAATTTGAGATTAAATTATCATATGTTGATAAAAAATAATTAAATTACAAAAAATGAACAATTTGATACCCCAATGAAAAAAATTGTTTGGTTGATTATCGATTCTGAAGCTTCTACGTAAAAATATGTCTAGAAGATGTATTGAAATTTTAAATTCTAGAAATGGTTTTATGAATAATTAAAACTTTAGTATTTTGAAAAATATATTTTTATATAAAAAGTTTTTTTAATAAAAAAATATATTCTTTATCAATTTTATATGAATGATTATAACAACATTTGGTGGTAATTGGGATATTAAAAAAATTTATGTGCATTATTTTTTTCCTTTTTAATGATTTAAAAATAATCTGCAATGATGAATGAGTCCAATTAAAACAATATATTAAATATATATATATATTTATATATAAATTCATATAATTATGATGATATGTAATAATGTTAATTCAAAGTCATCATATGATTCAAATTTCATTTTGTTAGACAACTATTTTTTATCTTGTTTTGGAGGTATATTTTTAAATTAATTCATTCCACATATACAAACTGAATAGGATAATATGGATTCAATAATTTAATTTAGAAGGATCGTATTTAGAAAATAATTCAATTTAATATTTAGTCATTATTTGTACAAACCTTGGTAATATTTATAACATATATTAATATTAAAATTTGATAAACAATGTTAATATTGTAGAATAAGTATTAAATAACATACATACACTTTCCTATATTTCATTAGATGATTTTAATTCATCCACCACATCCTATATTCTCTAATATGTCATATTGATTCCATTGTTCTTTAATAAATACCATTATAATATTTTATTTAAAGGAAAATTCCAAAAATCCAATCTCTTTCATTTAATTCATCATATATATTCACATAGGTATAAGTGGTTTTTATGAATAAATATAAATGTTAATAAAAAATTAAAATTATGTTGGTAATTTATTTTAACATTGTATTAATGTTATATTAACCTTATATCATTAAATGACACTGACATAGTAGATATTTAATCAGTATAAAAATCAATGAAATTTATTTTAATGGTGTCAAATTTAATATATTTATGGAAAAATTAAGGATTCACATGATTTTTTTGGAATATAATAATGTATAATTTATGGTTAAAGGGTATATATTGGAATTAATTTTTTTAATGATGACATTAAGGTGAATATATTTGAACAATTCATTAAATGAACATAATGGTATTTTATGATAAATAATATCCCCTAACATTATATAAACATTCTAAAAACTAGAAATACAATAATAGGGATGGAATGTTTTTTAATATTTCATATTTTTACATTTATTGATCCAATTGTATCAATACTAGAAAATTTGTGTCCATTTATAACTGAAAATTTTATTACTACTTTTATGGTTATAATTTGTTATTAATGTTGTCAAAATGAAGGGTAATTTCTGAATTTTACAATAGACCGACCATGATTTCATCAGTTCAAGAAACTTCATCTCACCCTATCATATCCTCATAATTTTTTCAATTAGGTCTCACATGAATATGATATATTATTTTTTATATTTTAATTTTCAATTTAATCCCAATTATATCATTTCCTTCTCTATAAATATACACCACCACTCCTCTGTTCTTCACAAAAACATGAGAAACGTTTATCAACCATGTGGAATATTGAGGGAAGTATGTTTCATCTCAGTTTCCATATTATTAAGTTATATTATGTTTTTTCAACATTTTTTTAGGTGTATATAATACCCCTTATAAATTTTTTACATGAATATATTATCACTACTATAATTGACGTCTATACCAATAATTCAGAACCATTCGTATAGGTTAGAGAACTATTGGTAGAGATTATACTAATGATTATCAATACTGTAATATATAGTGTTCTTTGGAAAAAATTATATAAATTATTAATAGAGAACTATTGGTATAGGGTGATCCAAATTTAATTTTTACAAATAGATCCCTATGAATTGTTGTCTTAAGGATATACAAAAGGTTATACAAACATTTTTATATATCGCGCACCAATTCAGAAGCTAACAACAACCCCACTTCCTAAAGAACCTATCACACAAAAATAGATCATGCAATGAAAACTAGAACATCCTCAATTAATAGTTCCTAGAAATAATGGAAATAGAAAATGAAATTCAACTGACATAGAATTGTAAAATATCAAAAAAAACCCTAATAATGATAATAGAATAAATAAATGGATTCCTTTAACCAGTGATAAAAAACATAAAAAACATCGCAGAAAAAATCATCAAACATTAATTGTCATAAATATTAGTCAAAATTTAAAGGATCATCTTGTTTTTCATGAACATCAATATCATCCATGTTATACTCAAAATCATACATGAGCATATCCTTGGCCTCATACCAATTCTGCCTCTTTTTTTTCATCAGACTCATCATCATTCCTAGCCTATTCTTGTCCCTCATCCTCGCCATCTTAATTTTCATCTCCATCTCCAGGAACATCATCATCCTGACCAACACTAGGACTAATTAATGGTGAACTATAAAATGTATGTATCATACACATATATGTATCAAATGATGATACAATCTCTTGGATACTTGATTAGTATAAAAAACCCATCATTTTCAAAAATGTAGTGCTACAGCTTGATTATACTCTTACAACTATATGCCCATTTTTTTCATTTTCTCCCATTTTCTCAGGTTGTGCTGACCATGCATTAGTATTTTCCAACACAATGCTACCAAATGTTTAACATGAAGTGAATAAATTTATGGTGGACAGAATACTCATCCAGGGTTAACAACACACTATTCCATGGTGCTCGTCTCCCGAAAACAAGATGTACGTGGTTATATGGACAATTTTTCTCAGCTTAATGGGATTAAAGAGCCTCTAAAGAACACATTTATAAAATAAATAGAATATTAGGATACGAAATTGATATTAAAATTTTAAATTAGGAGTTTAAAACATATAATATATTATTCTTTTTGTTCAGTTACTGTGCTTCGATCATTTTTCTTTATTCTATATAAACAAGGATTTTCTCAAAGAACACATCATTCGATATTCAAAATCTCTCTCTAAAATGAATTTGAATTTTGGAAACCATAATAAAAAATAGGTTACTAATAATTAATTAATAACTAAAACATGATAGATATTAATTATAAATGAAGTTGAAATGAAAAACATATTGTAGATGAATTATAACTGAGTATCAATGAATCATTTTTGAATAGATATATCATATATATATATTTGTGTGTGTGTGTGTGTGAATGAATCTTCATATATATTTATGTAATGTTAAACTAATGTTATCTATGGGTATATTAAAACAATGTAAGGGTAAACTAATGTAATGTAATGACCATATAATGATTTGTAAGTGTAAAAACAGATAATCAAGAGTAAAAAATATATATATAAGGGTAATCTAAATCTATATAAGGTTAAACTATGTTATATAAGGATTAATAGAAGGTAATTAAGGGGTAAAAAATAGTCAACTAAGGGTGAATAAAAGTTACTGGTAAATTTTAGATAAGTAAAGCTAACCTAAAGTTAATAAAGGGGAACATAAAGTTATTTCATTGTGAAAAAGCGTTGCTTAATAGTAAACTAAAGTTATGTAACAGTAAAAATAAAGCTATAAAAGGTTAAAAAATGCCATGTAAGTGAAAACTAAGGATATGTGTTGCTAAACAAATTTTGATAATGGGTAAAAAATGTATGTGATATATACAACCATAAATTAGAGAATATATATATATATATATATATATCATGAGGTGGGATATATATAATCTTGATGTAAATTATAGAATTATTAAATTATTATTAGTCTTTGGGATGAGTGTTCCTCTATCATGGGTATCATGAAACTATCATTATTACCATTGGATGTGATTTATGTTTACATTGTAATTATATAAATCTAATATGTAGATTTTTATATGTATTATTTGTAACACCCCGAGCTTCCATGATACGCTTCTCATTCAATAATGCAATAGATTGCATTGTACGCAACTTCGAGTTCTAACACACCGAGACTAATCAATGTAGCCGTTATGAATAGTAATAACCACTTTTTAAAATTATAGAAATTTTATATTACAAAATGGACTTCATTTTTGTATTCGTAATATCGAAATTACCCTAAGTTGAATTTTTTGTAATTTTCTGAGAACTTCCAATTTTTTTATGAATAGTGAAAAATACTTAAAACAACTTTTTTAATAAAAATAATTTATTGTGATAAATTATACTATTTAGTGGTTTTAATGTATAGTTAGAATATATTTTTACCATTTTATCCATTGGTGGTCATTAGAATTAATTTAACATTGAAATTGGACATAAACAATTGTCAATCTTTTGATATAAATTGTTTCTTAAAAACACGGTATTTGTTGTAACAGCAGGAATTAATTATAAAATTAATTAATGCAACTTATATGTTTGGAATTTTGTAAAATAGACATCATTTTTTAATTCGGAATATCAATTATAGCTTAGGGTGAAATTTTGGCCTTATTCTGAAAAACTTCATTTTTTGATGAATAGTGAAACCACTAAGTGGTTGTTAAATAACTGATTTTTCATTTAAATGAAATATTACCACTTCTGTGATTTGATTTTCAAAAATCCGACATACATGGTTGTCATTAAGAAGTAAAATTTGGTTCAATGAGATTAAAATAATTTTTTGGTAAATAGTAACTTTTAAGTTCTTAATCGCGATTAGAGGTAATTAGTGTAGTTTAAGGTACAAATAATGTTTTGATAATATGAGATGAGCATGAAACTTGTCCTATTTCTATTGGATGAGTCATGGCCGACCAAGACAACCCATGGGTCAACTTGGGGATCCCATGGAGCCACTTTAGTTGGAAAATGACATTAATATATATTTATTTAATGTTAGAATTAAATTGACACAAACTTGAGTTATTTTACTAAAATAGTTTTTAAGTGGGGTTAAACAAGTCCAAATTTTGACTATAAATATTCATTAGAAATCTAAAAGGATTTCCTACATCATAGTATTTGTTTTTTAATTTTTAGACATTAAATAAATTAAATTATTTATGACATCATTATGATGCAGCGATGACCTCATTATTTAACGATTTAAATAAAATGAGAAGATAATGCAAAATCCAAGGATTACAATTGCCCAATGCCTATTGGATGAGGAGATTTAGAACCCTTAATACCTTAGCCACTAATTATATAAGTGTGGGACCTTTATAATCCGAAAATCATTGTATAATAATGTAACATTTCAATCTTTCCAAAAGAGCCCCTCCTCTCCTCTTATAAAAGCCTCCCACCTCCACCACCTTATTCACACTTTAAAGCCATTTGGATCGGCCAAAATCTGCCCAAATACTCTCCCAACTTCCCCCTATTACTCCTAGAAGACTCACATTGGGCATAACTCTTCCCAAGGAAGCCTTTGGCTCAAATCAAAAAGAGTTACCCGATTTTGAGGTAATGTCTTCTCTAATGTTGTTTTGTTTTGTTTTTCTTCTCCAACACCCTAAAATCTTTTTATTCATTTCTTTTGTAACAACAACAGTATCCTCAATATACTAGGATGTTTTTATAAGAAGGATTCGAGCTACACTTACACACACCTACATCTAATGGTTAAAGAACATACGGTTTCTGTGGATGGCGAATTTCTACCTCACGAAATGATGATTGTTCAACACTCATATAACACCTTCAAAGGTGTCCATTAAGATGTCACTATATTTATATATGATATATAATGTGTTTATGTTTTAATTATGCTTATGTATTTCGCATTTATAGCATACTTTATGATTTCCATTATGGGTAAAATGCGATAATTTCATTTTAGGAAGTGCGGACTACCGCCCCCTCAAAGTGATTTGAATCGTTAATGCCATATGTGGGATGTATAAAGGATGGATTAAATGGTATTATACACTATATTATACTGTAATTATATTATAAATTTATATCATTATGATTCCGTTCCATTAAATATGAAATAGAAATGAAAGTAGCGTTCATGCGTACGTACGGCTTACCGTCTCCATGAACGGTGCATTTCATTTCTTACCTCTAAAGGTTACGTGACATTATTAATGAATGTATATACTGGATATATATCATATATATGATATCTAAATCATGAATATAATTCTGGATATAATGGATATTTCTCCACATAAACAACTTTTAATTATAAGAAGTTTATTGTTGACTCAAGTACCAAAGATCAACCAAACGACCGTTATTAACTTAAATAATTACATAATGTTCATATCATTGTAATAAGTGATATAAAAAGGATAATGAAATTTAAAATGGTTCTTAATAAGGTAGATATTAACTCTAGTTTATTATTCAGGAGGTTAAAGAACGGTTGAGTCAAGTCTGACACAAGGTAAGGGAATTTCTTAACCCAATTTTCATTCTTTGGGTTAATCGCATACTTTCAAATAATGTCATGATATTATTATGTCCTATATTGTATTTGTACATTATTTATGTGTACTTATAGTGAATACACATTATAGATGTACTTTATTTAAAAAAAATGATCTTTTTAAGGACTTCGTCTCAATCCCCTTTCATTGAGGCATATTTGGTTTTATACACAAATTTCTTTTATACGGTGTATAAACCCCTTTGACTTTTATGTTTATTCAAAAGGATTATTTTGTATATGAAGCATTTTACTAAAAGAAAAAAAGGGAATGTTTTTCTTTCCGTACTTATGCGGTGACAACGACTTCTCCGCCGCTGTGACCATTATTTGAGTTTCGGCTTCCTCTTCAAGCCATCACTTTTTTTTAATGAAAAATAAATACAAAGTTTTAACATTCTTTTATTTTGGTATTGAAAATGGTTCTGAAAGCGTTTTTATTATATCAATGTGTTGTATTGATATCTTGTGATTGAAATGTGGAAATGTTATGTTTCCTTTATGCATGTTCTATGTGATACGATTATGTTATGGTTTATGATATGTTTAAACCTATTCATATGAGGAATCTATTGGACTTAATAAGTGACGGGTGGAGCCCGCTATAGCTCCTCGATGCATCGGTAGGTCTCATGAGACAACTAGACGTGGAATTGGCCAAGGCCCTTTCCCAATTTGATTTATGGTTTTGTCCGAGGCCTTAATCATTTTAGACGTCTTGGCCAAGGCCTTCAAAAAATGTTTCAGAATGTCTGGCATTATACATTCCCTCATTATGAAAGTGGTTATTGATATTTCATGTGATTATTCGTCTAGTAGAATATCCATGAGAGTAAGTAATGGCATTATTTTATTTTACTTTTGCCATATTATACTGAAGTTCAAGTTCAATATGTCTTTTGTTTTAGTTATACATTGCCTTAAATGCTTATGTTTTCTTATAAAAGCTTCCGAAATATTGTTATCCTTACTGAGCATCTGAGCTCACCCCTTTCAATGTTTTAATATTTTCCAGGATGTGAAGAAGTATTTTATGAATGACCTGCAGGGATTGTCAGAAGAGGATATGAGTGTGGTCTATGGAGACTTTGTTATTGTAGATTTTCACTTTATAATGTAATGTAAGACTTATGAATGTATCTAGTGTTTCCAAGGCTACTAAACTAATCGGTCTTTCGAGACTTGATCTTTTGTGATCATGCCAATGTTACGAAGTAATGCACCGACTCTGGGTAGCTGGGGTCGGGGCGTTACAGTTGGTATCAGAGGTAGTTTAGTACAAACCTTGGACGCTAGATTTAGATAAACTCTGATTAGAGCACGTAGACCTAAGATGAACTTTGAGGATTAGTATAGAAGAACTTCCTAGAATTTTGGTATTATAGAGATTTTGTGAGTTTTCCAAGAAATACATCCCTGTCTGGATACGAGCAGGTAGAGGTGGCTCTGACACAGATGTACCTAGGGGTAAAACCTGAAAACACCACTTTGAGCTATACTCGAACGGGAACTGGTGCACGAAAATGGGCCTTGCTGCACTCTTGGTTACGACACTCCCGGGGGATATGCTTAGGATAACTCTCATTTTCTTTACAAACCACTATGAAGGGTTATGAGTATATACTTCCTCAAAGGAAACATTTCTTTTTATGATTATGGATTATATCCATAAATAGTTCAATTTATGTAAAGTATTTTACAAAAATGGAATTATGTATTTTATTTCATAAACTAATCTAGTTTATGCCATTATTTAGAAATGGAGCCTAGTGGGAGGAATGGAAACTGTATCAATGCATGAACTCCGTGTAGGGATTGTCGTCCTGCTCAAGATAATTTTTGTGGATCTGGAGATACAACTGGTGCTGATCAACTTAATACCATACTGGGACAACTCACTCAGGTTATGAATAATAACCTTACTCGTATGGAGAACCCTGATCCGCAACGTGGAGGATCAATGTTAGATCGATTCATGAGGTAACAACCACCAACGTTCAATGGGAGTACAAATCCCTTAGTAGCCTAGCAATGGATAAATTCCTTAGAGAAAATATTCCATGCCTTGGGGAGTAGTGAAAGGGAGAAGGTTGTCATGGCAGTTTACCGCCTCACTGGAGATGCCGATCAGTGGTGGTCACTGATTCAAAACACGAAGGAAGATGATGACGTATCGAATATGGAATAGAGGGAGTTCAAAGAGCTTTTCATAGAAAAATACTTTCCTCGTGACCATCGAGCAGATATGGAAAGGCAATTTCTGAGTCTGAGGCACAAGGAGGATGAGAATGTCGCAAAGTATGAGGCTAACTTTACAAGGTTAGTGATGCATGCTTCCGATTATATACATAACCCAAGGAGTAAGATTGATCGTTTCTTTGATGGGTTAAAACCATTTCTCCGTTGAGCTTTAGTATCACAATCATTCTCATCATACGAAGATATTATCTCGTGTGCTATCAAGACAGAAAAGGAATTCTCTAAGTCTTATGAAAACAAAGTAAATCAAGAGAAGAAGAGAACATTGGAACAAGAGACAGATAAAGGGAAAAAGGGAAAGAAGGATTTTACATTATGTGATAATTGTGGGAAGAATCACCCTGGTACGTGCCTAAAATGAATGGGAGTTTGTTATAAATGTGGAGAAAAGGGTCACCAGGCTCGTGATTGCAAGGGAAAGAAAGAGGCTGTCAATGTTGAATGCTACAATTGTAGGGAAATGAGGGATTATGCAAATGAATGTCCTAAGAGTCAAGGAAGCTTACCTCAGAAAAGGCCAAGGGATCAAGGCCAATCTTATGCTATGACTACATTTGAAGCGGAATAATTAATGTATTGGTGATTTTGGACTCAAGAATTATATTCTGGTTATAAGAATAATTTGATATATATATGGATTGTACTGCAGTACTTTTTGATTTCAGTAAGGTTTTAATATGATTAAGGTAATCATATTTTTAGTATGTGACAATAAGAGAAACTTTTCTTTGTTTGGGGAATCTGATGTTACAATTGATTTTGGAATTAAGAGACCTTTTAGAGAAAGTCTGGACAGAGGTATTTTGGATAACTATAAAGGTTGGAGTGGATTAAGTTGATCTTTGGATTGTATTGTTTAAGGTTAAAGCATTTCTGAAGATTATTTTTGGAATATTATAATACTATAGTTATAGGAAAAGGACAACCTGCAGGGTGGGGAATAACCCGTCGCGTCGGACAAAGCTGCAGGAATCGAACCCACAACCATAGTGCGACAAGCCTTTATTTCCTACCACTATCCTATAGGAACTCCCTGGTTATTACAAAATAGTTTTACTAATCTAAATGGAATGTGTTAATATTTGGAACCTTATACAATTTGGATAAAAAGAATACTTTTGAGTTCTGTTACCATTTGGAGTAAAAGATGGGTTTGTGGTCAAAATTTATTAACGAATGAAAGTATACATAACAAATATGTATATTCCCTTACGTTCTTAGTAAATCTCCTAAATAAATTACTCAACATTATAAAAGGTATCTTAAAACAAAAATGTTATCGGTTAACTTTTCCAACTGGGGATTCAATGACCGTTTAACCAGTCACAAGTTTGTGATTTTCTTGTAGTTAAACTTTCTCCTAATCCTGTTTTATATAACTCTCCATCAGACCTTGATGGTTTGTTTCTCCTCCATATCCATATTTTCATAGAATCCTTGAATGGGCTATATCGGGTGACCTTTGTACTTATCTTGCTTTCTTTTAATGTTATATATTTATTAACCTTATTTCCGATGTGGGTTATCCTTAAAGGTATTTTCTCTTTTCAACCTTTTATTTTCAAAGAAAAAAAATTCAAATTGCGAGGATGCAATTTATTGAAGGAGGGGAGAATGTAACACCCCGAGCTTCCACGATACGCTTCTCATTCAATAATGCAATAGCTTGCATTGTACGCAACTTCGAGTTCTAACACACCGCGACTAATCAAAGTAGACGTTATGAATAGTAATAACCAATTTTTAAAATTATAGAAATTTTATATTTCAAAATGGACTTCATTTTTGTATTCGTAATATCGAAATTACCCTAAGTTGAATTTTTTGTAATTTTCTGAGAACTTCCAATTTTTTTATGAATAGTGAAAAATACTTAAAACAACTTTTTTAATAAAAATAATTTATTGTGATAAATTATACTATTTATTGGTTTTAAAGTATATTTAGAATATATTTTTACCATTTTATCAAATTGTGGTCATTAGAATTAATTTAACATTGAAATTGGACATAAACAATTGTCAATCTTTTGATATAAATTGTATCTTACAAACACGCTATTTGTTGTAACAGCGGGAATTAATTATAAAATTAATTAATGCAACTTATATGTTTGTAATTTTGTAAAATAGACATCATTTTTGAATTCGGAATATCAATTATATCTTAGGGTGAAATTTTGGCCTTATTCTGAAAAACATCAATTTTTGATGAATAGTGAAACCACTAAGTGGTAGTTAAATAAATGATTTTTCATTTAAATGAAATATTACCACTTCTGTGATATGATTTTCAAAAATCTGACATACATGGTTTTCATTAAGAAGTAAAATGTGGTTCAATGAGATTAAAATAATTTTTTGGTGAATAGTAACTTTTAAGTTCTTAATCGCGATAAGATGTAATTAGTGTAGTTTAAGGTACAAATAATGTTTTGATAATATGAGATGAGCATGAAACTTGTACTATTCCTATTGGATGAGTCATGGCCGACCAATACAACCCATGGGTCAACATGGGGACCCCATATAGCCACTTTAGTTGGAAAATGACATTAATATATATTTATTTAATGTTAGAATTAAATTGACACAAACATGAGTTATTTTACTAAAACAGTTTTTAAGTGGGGTTACACAAGTCCAAATTTTGACTATAAATATTCATTAGAAAGCTAAAAAGATTTCCTACATCATAGTATTTGTTTTATAATTTTTAGACATTAAATAAATTAAATTATTTGTGACATCATTATGATGCAGCGATGACCTCATTATTTAACGATTTAAATAAAATGAGAAGATCATGAAAAATCCAAGGCTTACAC
The DNA here is from genome assembly GCA_963277665.1 of Viscum album. Lineage (NCBI taxonomy): Eukaryota > Viridiplantae > Streptophyta > Magnoliopsida > Santalales > Viscaceae > Viscum > Viscum album. The sequence continues at coordinate 1,489,417,297 of OY728164.1, forward strand.
TTGTCCAAAGCCTATTGGATGAAGATATTTAGAACCCTTAACACCTTATCCACGAATTATATAAGTGTGGGACCTTTAGAATCCTAAAATCATTGTATAATAATGTAACATTTCAATCTTTCCAAAAGAGCCCCTCCTCTCCTCTTATAAAAGGCCCCCACCTCTACCACCTTATTCACACTTTCAAGCCATTTGGCTCGGCCACACTATGCCCAAATACTCTCCCAACTTCCCCCTCTTACTCCTAGAAGACTCACGTTGGGCATAACTCTTCCCAAGGAAGCCTTTGGATCAAATCAAAAAGAGTTACCCGATTTTGAGGTTATGTCTTCTCTAATGTTGTTTTGTTTTGTTTTTCTTCTACAACCCCCTAAACTCTTTTTATTAATTTCTTTTGTAACAACACAAGTATCCTCAATATACTAGGATGTTTTTATAATAAGTATTCGAGCTACACATACACACACCTACATCTAATGGTTAAAGAACATACAGTTTCTCTGGATGGCGAATTTCTGCCTCACGAAAGATGATTGTTCAACACTCATATAACACCTTCAAAGGTGGCCATTAAGATGTCACTATATTTATATATGATATATAATGTGTTTATGTTTTACTTATTCTTATGTATTTCGCATTTATAGCATAATTTATGATTTTCATTATGGGTAAAATGCGATAATTTCATTTTAGGAAGTGCGGACTACCGCCCCCTCAAAGTGATTTGAATCGTTAATGCCATATGTGGGATGTATAAAGGATGGATTAAATGGTATTATACACTATATTATACTTTAATTATATTATAAATTTATATCATTATTATTCTATTCCATTAAATATGAAATAGAAATGAAAGTAGCGTTCATGCGTACGTACGGCTTACCGTCTCCATGAACGGTGCATTTCATTTCTTACCTCTAAAGTTTACGTGACATTATTAATGAATGTATATACTGGATATATATCATATATATGATATCTAAATCATGAATATAATTCTGGATATAATGGATATTTTACCACATAAACAACTTTTAATTATAAGAAGTTTATTGTTGACTCAAGTACCAAAGATCGACAAAACGACCGTTATTAACTTAAATAATTACATAATGTTCATATCATTGTAATAAGTGATATAAAAAGGAAAATGAAATTGAAAATGGTTCTTAATAAGGTAGATATTAACTCTATTTTATTATTCAGGAGGTTAAAGAACGGTTGAGTCAAGTCGGACACAAGGTATGGGAATTTCTTAACCCAATTTTCATTCTTTGGGTTAATCTCCTAATTTATAATAATGTCATGATATTATTATGTCCTATATTGTATTTGTACATTATTTATGTGTACTTATAGTGAATACAAATTATAGATGTACTTTATTTAAAAAAAATGATCTTTTTATGGACTTCGTCTCAATCCCCTTTCATTGAGGCATATTTGGTTTTATACACAAATTTCTTTTATACGGTGTATAAACCCCTTTCACTTTTATGTTTATTCAAAAGGAATCTTTTTTATATGAAGAGTTTTAATAAAAGACAAAAAGGGAATGTTTTTCTTTCCGTACTTATGCGGCGACAACGACTTCTCCGCCGCCGTGACCATTATTTGAGTTTCGGCTTCCTCTACAAGCCATCACTTTTTTTTAATGAAAAATAAATACAAAGTTTTAACTTTCTTTTATTTTGGTATTGAAAATGGTTCTGAAAGCGTTTTTATTATATAAATGTGTTGTATTGATATCTTGTGATTGAAATGTGGAAATGTTATGTTTCCTTTATGCATGTTCTATGTGATACGATTATGTTATGGTTTATGATATGTTTAAACCTATTCATATGAGGAATGTATTGGACTTAATATGTGACGGGTGGAGCCCGCTATAGCTCCTCGATGCATCGGTAGGTCTCATAAGACAACTAGACATGGAATTGGCCGAGGCCCTTTCCCAATTTGATTTATGGTTTTGGCCGAGGCCTTAATCATTTTAGACGTCTTGGCCAAGGCCTTGACAAAATGTTTCAAAATGTCTGGCATTATACATTCCCTCATTATGAAAGTGGTTATTGATATTTCATGTGATTATTAGTCTAGTAGAATATCCATGAGGGTAAGTAATGGCATTATTTTATTTTACTTTTGCCATATTATACTGAAGTTCAAGTTCAATAAGGCTTTTGTTTTAGTTATACATTGCCTTAAATTCTTATGTTTTCTTATAAAAGCTTCCGCAATATTGTTATCCTTACTGAGGATCTGAGCTCACCCCTTTCAATGTTTTTATATTTTCCAGGATGTGAAGAAGTATTTTATGAATGACCTGCAGGGATTGTCAGAAGAGGATATGAGTGTGGTCTATGGAGACTTTGTTATTGTAGATTTTCACTTTATAATGTAATGTAAGACTTATGAATGTATCTAGTGTTTCCAAGGCTACTAAACTAATCGGTCTTTCGATACTTGATCTTTTGTGATCATGCCAATGTTACGAAGTAATGCACCGACTCTGGGTAGCTGGGTTCGGGGCGTTACATTATTTTTAAATTATCATAAATACATGGAAAATATTTGGTTCTATAAAATAATGTATTATAAGTTATGTGTTCCAATTTTACTACAACACATAGTTCATGATTAAAGTGTCTTGTTATAAAATGGTTTGGTTGGAATTGGTTAAGAAGGATAGGGATTTTAGTTATAAATATTCTTTTCATTAATATATTTATTTTTATTAATTATAACATTTTTCGTAAACCTAATGGTTTTTTTAAAAAAATTTATTGATTTACGACATCATTGTTTTAGGTATTCTCACTTTTAAATACTAAGACCCATTCTATTCTATTATTTTATTTTTCATCATTAATAGTTATATATTATGTTAGTATACTTTCATGATTTTTTTCATACCTTTAACTTTTAAGGATTCTCTCCCTACATTTTTAAAAGGGAAGTGGACACAATATGGAAACATATTAAGATAATCAAAATTTAATACAATGACTAGTCGTTGTATAGGTTCATGACATGATCACAAAAATAACAATTCAAATCCTGAAATTTATGTACACATTAAATAATTTTAATGATAAAATAATGTATAAATGATAATTTATCTATAAAAATTAGAAATGTTATTAAATATGTAGGAATAAAAAGAACATTACAGTCCTAATGGAAAAGTATAAGTGAGTGTTGTACATTCTTCCTCTAATGGTCTGACATCATAGTCCCCTCTAAAAAGTTGAGGTTTTTCTTAAATTCCTAGTTTTTTTATTTCTACCTAATGAATCATAATAAGTAATCATTAATAATAGTAAAAATGTATTAAATTCAATATTTGTTATTTTAATTTTAAAATCTCAATTATGACTAATATATTAAACATGGTACTTTCCCAATGAGTCATTATTTCCAAATAATATTCTACTAAACAATCATCTATGAATGGGGATCCCTTTAAACACATCCCCACTGAAAAACTGTAACCACTATATTTTTCATTCATATATCCTCTCTAAAACTCACCTAATTCCATGAGTTGTGATGGACTCACAACCTCACCATTTGAAAAATTATAACAAAAATGGAACCAAAATACTAATTCATATATAAAAAAAATTAATAACAGTAAATCCAATGATTTTTCCCATACTTGTTCCCAAAAACTATCCCTTACTTCATTATGAATGTGTCCTTAGGAGAGTGTAAAGATGAGAATCAGGTTGGGGTTTTTTGAATGTGTCACTAAAAAAACTCAATCATTACCACACTATTTTTACAGACATTTTTTGGTCGTCATTAAACTCCACCATCAGTTGTATATGTATGTCCAAAAATGAAAACATGAGAGTACTCCTACACCGCTTATTATAACATGAATATTCTAAATAAGAAAAACTATTTTATCCTAATATATCTTTTATGGAATATAAATTATGGTTAAAAACATTAATATGGTTTTGTAAATATACATGTGGAATCCTTATCAGTTGATGTCACTTGATCCTCATGAACTGAATGAAGATAAACCTATACAAATGGAGTGGGTAATAATGTATTCTATTAGAATAAAAATGATTCAGAGAATGAGTTAAAGAAGCTTAAATGTAGAATCTTGGGAAGAATTAAGTACAAGGAAAATTTGATGGCATAGACGGCTGTTAAAATACAAAATATGGATGAGGAGTTAGTATCATCATCAGATATATTAATGATAGGTGAGGATGCTTAGCTGTATATGGTGGTGAAAACATAGGTGGCATAAATATCATGGATTTCTATAACAACACTATAATATCAGACGGTTTGGTAGATGCTACGTTAGGGGAGGGATAGGGTATGATTGGTTACAAAGACTAGAACTCCAAGATCTTTTACCACGCCACCCATATCATTAGACCCAGGTTTGGATCAACTATTATAGTTGATGAATAATTATCACCTTTGTCATGTATCCTGATTAAATGTTAAGAAAATTAATCGAATGGAATTATATGTTATTGATATATTTTTTTGAAAAAAAATCACAACAGACCTTAATAGATGGATTCTCATCTCACTCATTTAACAATAGTTGTTTGGAATAATTTTTTTATGTCTCCATTATTTATCATTTCATTCATTTGAAAACAAATGTAGAACTAATTATAAATTCATTACAAACTTGTAACCCAAACAATAATAAATATGATACATAACTTAATTAAATGATAACAATTTTTAAACCAAATCAATGATATGTATTGAAATAAAAAAATACATCTATATGGGAGAATATCAAAACATAATACATGTCCTAGAAAAAACAATACATTAATATTAGCATGATTAAAATGAATTTGATATAGTTTACTTCTATTTTAAATTAGATCCAATTTAATTATAACTTGGTCATTTGGTTTATTTAACTAATTGATTTTGTTATTTCTCTATATTAATTTTTCTTAAGTCATTTGGTTCATTTTTTTTAAAATTTATTAGAAAAATTATTTATTTTGGTTTATCTTAGGTCATCTAGTTTATATATTATTTTAGGTTATTTTCAACATTTTTTGCAACGTTATTATTTTATAGGTTTTTATTTTTATTTAAATTATTTTCACATGTAAAATTTAATTAACCTTATATTCTATTTCAGTTTAATTATTTCAATTTTATTTGGTTTGGTATGTTTGACTATAGTTAAATTAAATATTTGAAATTTAATATCAAAGAAAAATATAACCAGTAAATATTAAAAATTAATATGAAGGTCAAGTAAGATACAAAATATTTGTTATAAATAGTAAATAAATTTGTATAGCACATACCTAAATAACCCATGTCTAGATAGACCATAATAATTTTGAAAATAAATATAAGAACCTATATGTTTCCCCACACAAATTCATGTACAGAATCATCTTTGAAAGATGATGTATTAGGGTTATTTAATTAATAAATAGATCAGGGTCAACTGAATTAGGTATGGTTTCAATTCCACCATCTCCATTATAATAAATATTTTTTTTATTGCATCAATAAAGAAAAAATAGTCTCTAATATAATCTATGTCGTAGAAAACATGTATCTCTATTGATTCCAATACATATGGTCATCATTAGAAAGTGTCTGACTCATGTAAATAAATCAAAATCCATAATCATCAATAAATGTTTCATTCTTTATCATTAAATCAAACCATTGAAATTTTATTTTAGTTAATTTACCATGAATGTAATAATACACTATTAATATTTTATCAATGACTCTATAATATGATAAATTATCCAATCAAGGTATATTATCAAATGAACTAGGAAAAAAATCTATTTTGGTAGTTACCATAATTCCATCATGTTGTGCATTCATATTCATTACTCGTCATAGGAAAATTAATTTGTACCCATTAATCACAATTTATTTTCCATCAAAAACATTGTAAGTAGGATCAAAATTCAAAGCTCTCTTTCCTCAAAGACAAAGTCAGCTGAAAAATCATAACCTAAAATATAAATTAATATTAAACATAATTTAATATTTATTTTATTAATTTTTTACATTAGTATTTCTACTTTCAATTTCAACCAAGAATAAATATCTATTATTGGAAAATTCTATCTCCATCTCCAGGGTAAAGAAAAATTCATTCTATTTGTCATAAGATTATGTTGGCTAATATAAAATAAAAATTGATTAGAAAATTTTTAAAATTTCATGAGATGATATAAGAAATTAATTTTCAATTTACTTACAGGATGAAGTCATCAAAAAAATAAAATATGAAAAAAACTTTGTGGTTTGTCATCTCACTCCCTTCAATGATTAATCTTGTCAAGGTATATGATTCTGTAATTCTAGTTGTTTGAGTTTATGATAGATAACATGGTTCATGTTTTGCATAATTTTCTTATTAATATATCATTGGTCAATTTTTTATCATAATTATATCAGAAAAATATGTTGAATAAAAATTCATACATTTATGATCCATGTTTCATTTCTTAAAAAAACATTCGGTTTGATTTCTATAAAAGACATAAGACTTCACTGTGAACATATATCATTTAGTTGGATACATCCAAATAACGTAAATAGATCCTATATGAAATATTTTAGTTGGATGATGTATAGTAATATATGGCATACTTGTGAAAAAAAGGATGAAATATTTTCCCGACCTAAAACAAAATTATTGGTTCCTATACAATAATTTTTTTATGAATGACATAAAAATATCTTATCACTATGATCTATAAAAAATTGAAGAAATTAATATCTAACACACATAGGTTATTAGAAATAGTATGATTTATTTTTATTAGAATCAATTCATGCTGATGGATGTGATAATCCTGACAGTTCATTGATTGTAGATTCAACACTCTTCTATATACTCATTTTACTATTTTTTATTGAATATCCATCATGAAATTTAATTGTCTCTTGTACTTATATATATGGATTTTTCATATATTTTACCACATAAAAATCACACTGATCATTCCATTTATATTTACTAACAAACATAGGACGCAATTCTTGTCTGATACCCCAATCCCCCAAATCACACCAATATCATAAATCATATTTTTTCAATTTTTTGATATTTATTTGAATTGAATACAACATTTCATATATATTATTTTCAAAGTGAATTATTTTTAAAAAATTATATAACATATTGGATGATCAATAAAAAACTCAAGGAATATACTTATCTTCTTCCAATTATAACAGGTTTTAGTGGAAGCATTCTTCCCCTTCTAGATTTTATATTACTCTTCCTGAATGAAAAACTAATGTATTGAAATTAATTAAGAAAAAAAATTATATACATAATATGAGGTGGATTTTCAGTGTCCATGGTATTTTTAAATCTTTGAAAATAATTCTTATATATATGTCCCATTGGATAATATTTTTGATGTGCTATAAAACTTAAAATATAGTGATGTTCCAGCCTTTTGGATCCTGTATTCTTCATACAAAGTGGATATTGTAGTTTTACATTCACGATACATCCATACATATTTGGATAAGTATAAAAATAAATAACTTTCCACATAATTATATTATTAATCAAAAATATTTATTTCTAAAATATATATTACGTGTGGTCACCCATATACTGAATATGTATCGACTATTTTATTAAAAGTTACAGGTATAAATCTATATAATTTCACGGATCATAAGGTCCGCATATGAGTCAACTCTTGAATGATAAAGGTTATTTCATAGAAATATATGGATTATGTTTATAAATTTATATAAAAATTGGCCATGTACTATGAGAACTAATAATTCTACGTATCAGATTAAAACCATCACGTGAAAGACGCAACATCACAATTGGCAGATCAGCAAAAGAAATCACGATATAAAGCATAAAATATTTTCCCTGAAAATAAATATTCTGGTCAAACCAACTCATCATTATTCTTATTTGTCTTGGTATCATGAATTTTAATTTTCATTGATATTTTATCAGACCAAAAATAATTCTAGAGTTTACGGTTCAAGTCCAGGTACAACAATTATTTTTTTAGAAAATCAGATAGTATTCTATTAGATTTTATCTTCCAAAAATATGTACCACATTTTATAAAATCATTCCATTCATCATTTTCCTCCTAAAATATAATTTATTCATTCATTAAATAATAATTTTTTTCCTATAAAATTTAATTCCCTAAACCAAATCCATGACACTGGTTTGATGGAAAATATTTTGAATCTGGAAGAATGTCCATAAAAACATAAGAATATAATTTATGGTAGTATTATAAATCCCATAAATTATTTTCAAATGAAATAGTGGGATTAAAAATCCATGATTATTCACATTACTACATTACCGATATACAATATTCATGGAATAATAATTCATTTTTTCCCATTCAACATCATTAATCTAGTTATACCCATCATGTCTACTCGTATTAAATTATTCATGTGTCATCATCCTTTCCTTATCACGAAGATGAATAAGGAGAAATTGATCATATAACAAATTCTCCAATTCATTCCTCTTATATGGAACCTAATCATTCGAAGAATGAATTATCTCTCTATTGTTAAACCATACATTGTAGTTTCTTTCAAAACCATATTTGGTTATATGGTATATAAAATCATTAAATATCAACTTAGGTATTCCAAAAAAAATATAACATTGGTTGTGTTTGTGACCACCTCATGAATCATTTCAAAATTCAATTTTTAAAAATATCACCATCCGGTTTTTAAAATACCTTGAGATATGATTGGTTCCATACATCAAATATCTATCCATTATATAAAAATGATATATTTAATTTGATAAAATATATTACATAAGATTTTTGTTATATAAATTTTTATTTTAAGGAAATGAGAACCGTTAACTTTATAAGAAACCATAACTAACACACTAGTCTGTATGAGAATAATAATATAAAATAAAAAAATAAGATATACATATAAAAATAATATTAATATAAATCCATAATTTTGAATTCAATTATTTTAATGAGTATTAATTATATATAACTCTAATCAAAATTTTGATTATAATATGTATTTTTACTTTTTATCTTATTTTTTACCTTCTTAATTAATGTTATAATTATTTAATAAAATGATGAATAAAATATTACAACTTCTAGTTAAACATATTCAACTTGATTTGGATCAATTTTGATCATTTCTATTTTTTATGATTATTTTAATTGTAGTCATTTAGTTTTTTTCCATTTGGCTTTTTGGTATGGAATAGTTTAATTAATGACTAATATTTTTCAATAAAAAAAATTCATGTTAGTTAATTTTTTATCATTTTTATATAATAACGTTTATCTATGATAAATTTAGTTCAATTAATTATCTTTTAGTTTAATTTGAGGTAGTTTACTGTATTTCATGTTTACTCGCATATACAAGGGCATGATCAAGTCATTTAAATTATATTTAGTTGTTTTGGTCATGTTAGTCGAGTTTTGATATATATATGATTTCTTAGTTCATTTAGGTTTTTGTGTGTAATGGGTTGATAGTTTTGGTTCATTTACTTTCAAGCCTAGTTAGGTTAGTTTGGTAAAATTTTGTTTTCTAAGGTTCTGATCAACTGATTTTCATTTATTATATTTAGTGGGTCATCATAACAAGGAATAATTTATAATATTTCGAAAAACATAGTGGTTGTGATGGAATATCCTTTTACAATGAAAGATATCTCTAGGATAATAATGAGGGAACATCGTGGATTATGTATAAATTTATCAAGACCATTGTATTTCATAATTAATAGTATTTTTATTCGATGATGACCCTCAAGTAAATATAATTATTTATTTTGATGACTTCAAATTGTAGTATTTCTTATAAATTATTTGAATATAAAATAATTTTTTGATAAATATATTTTCACAATATTATGTATATGTTATGTATTTTATAAAACTTTGAAGATGATATTTTTTAATTTTCTTTTTAAAGTAGTTATATTGTTATAATTCATTTTTTATTAGTATTTAATATTTTTTATTCCACTAATTGTTAAAAACATCATGGGACATGTATTGTTTTATATAAGATTCTTTTTGAGTTTGGATTCTTCATCTAATGATTATAATAATAATATATGAAACATTATTGATGTGATAAGGGTAACCTTGAATGTATATTAATTAAAGACTAAGGCTTATCAAATAATTTGACTCAGATTTCATTATTGTTATACACATGAATAGTTAGTCCTATCCATGTATAATCCTTCTTAAGAGGGTAGACACATTTTGAGTCTTTTATAATACACAATAGAATACACATTCTCTTGGATTTTTATAATATAGAAGGATTATTAAATATTCTTACATGATTTACCCTATTTATATATAATAATTTTTCATCACAAAGGTAAATTTTATTTAATATTAAAAGAATATAAAATAACATTACATCACCACCTAAAGTTATATTTAATTTGTAAATATTTAATATAATAGTTTTGAAGCTAGTGTAGCTAACGTAGAGGTGTATAATGTATCTAATGGTCTATTAATCGAGACAAAACATCATATTAGTGGATGATATCCTTATACAATAACATTGAAACATCACTTATTCACACTATCTTTTTCACAATCATTTCTCAAAAAAAAAACATAACATGTAATAACATGACTGAAAAATAATATTATCTATATTTATCATGTATTATAGAGAGTAAAATATCAAATATTTATTAAAATAATAATATTGTATTTATAAATCATTAAATACAGTTCTATTAATTATATAAGAATAAGAAAAAACTTGTCTCTACAAGATTTATGTAGAATTATATAGTAACTACATTTACAAAAATCACATCTGACACAATCATAATTATTATGAAATTCCATAAAAACTTAATTAAAACAAAAAATGTTTTAGTCAATCTAGAATCTGAAAAAACAAATATAGGATATTCTTTGAGACTAGGAAAATAAACTAACAACATGGTTGATTGAAGCAGTGAATTATATTGGACCCAAAATAATTGATATTAAAGAAAAATTGAATGAAACACTTATGGAATCATAGATTACTACTGCAAGATAATAAAACTAAATGTCATATATATGAAATGAAAATAATTCTATGTAGAATATATAAAACATTTCAAAGAAACCAATTTTATTTAAAAGAAACAAAATTAAGTGATAGAAGGATTGATCACCGGTTGTGGAAGAACAGAGCACTCGATAAGGGAAAATGTCACTCAATTCACAAATGTGTAGGGCCTTGACACATTATATATTTGGAATAGCTCTATAAAAATTGTTTTAAAACCCATTGGGAATGATAATGTATTCTAATAGTTTTTTAAAACTGTTGGGAAAATAATTCATTATAATGGGCTATCCTAATTTTTTACAAAAGTATTTTGATATGACCCCATATACCGACGGTTTTTTAAAATAGTTTCTATAGGGTTGTTGATATAGCCTCCCTTTATGGTATTATTCATTTAATCATATTTAATGTTTCAATTCATGCTTATTGTATCAAAGGGTTGAAATTCAAAATTCACTGAAGCGACACAAATTTATTTCACCAATATTTTTTTGCGATTTCTTAAATTTTATTTAATGGGATCATACAATATATTGTTTATAATTCCAATTTATTTTTTTCTCATTTGTATAGTTAATTTACTTCCATTTTTTCTATCAACTATCATCTCATCGATAAATTAATCATGAAAATTAATGTTTGAAATAAATCGTGATCTTTTGTTTCTTATTAATAGGGAATAATTTTGTTATATATAAATATTTTTTTGAATATTTCTATAAAATAATATTTTTTTTCATTAAATAGATTATTATGGATATAATATTTCATACTCAATATTCATTAAAATAATTGAAATGAATCTTCCAAATGGGGGAATATTGAATTTATTTTTATAAATTAAATTTAAATTATTCTTTCTTTCATATATGGTATTACCATATTTTATGTGTAACATGAGAACTTCATGATATTTATATTCTTCTATAAGTTTATCATAGTTTTAAAAAAAATTGAGAAATTCTTTTAATTTTTTATCTAGGTTTCATCTTTTCTCAAAATAAATTGATTTTATATAAAATCTAATATTTATGATAAAATGATTTTCCTTTTTAATCCAGAACATATTTTGTGATAATTAAAATTACCCCGTAATATTCACATACATGTGGTAATCTATTGTTGAAAATTATATATTCCCTCTATAACTATATTCATTTCTCCATTAATGTGTGTATTTCTTCAAGCATATATAGATCTAACATAGAGTATTTTTTAATAATCATTAAAATGGTAATTATTTGAATTGATGGGGAAATATTTATATTAAATACTTCTATATTAGTACTAGCCGTTATTGATAATACATTTTTTTATGAAAAAATTTTTTCATTCAATACACGAGGAATTGATTGAAATTTTTGTTACATTTGGGGAGTTGTAGTGGATATTCCCTTTTTGAATAAAAATGAATACAATGAAAAGCCATTTTTTAAATCCTTATTAATTTTTTTTTGTATACATACCAATATTTGAGTTTAGATAATAACCTGGCCTTCTTCAAGATGTCTAGAGTTATGAATTTAGTAAACTAAAAATTCAGTTTATATTATCAATGGGATTACTACAATAATATAATCCAAGGATAAATTTGATTCTGATTATATTGATGAAATATAATAGGATTTAATTCATATTCCATTATATATTTCTTATAAATTATAAATTAAATATTAATTCAATTGTATATAACCCTTACTATTCATTTTACATCACCAATATTTTTTCCCTTTAGCTTTGTTAAGAATAATGAATCATCAATGAGTATTAGTGATGTAGAATTTTTATACCACTTTGTTTTATATATTATCTTTAATGTAAAATTGTAATCGTATATGTCACTAGTTCTTACATACCAATAAAATTATCCACCCTTAGTGATGTTATCCCTTGAATCTTAATCAAATTTACTAAATTATACACCGGTTTTGTGTTACTAGATTTGGGGATATTCAATTTGGTTTCATAGGTGAGTTTAATAAATCCCATGGGAACTAGATTTAGTATCAAATATTCTAGAAAATATAACCCTGTGGTAGATTCTACAAACATGTAAATGTGTTGGTAAATATAATGAATCATTATAGAGTTTAGATTGTTGGTTTTTCCTTGAATATAAAACTCTTCCTAGATACTGTATAGTGTGTGTGGTGATAGAACATATGTGACTAGGAGAAACAACTCTTAATGTGGAAGAATATGTATAAACTAGATCATCACAGGTAAAAGATGAGTTGGATTAAGACTAAACACCCTTATATTCACTCATATTGGTTATGAATTTCTTAATTTCAATTCTCTTTAAATACCATTGTGTTTAACAATAAGATATTATAAAATAATATCATTTTTGGATAGTGTATATGTCCAAAAAGACAAATCATATAATAAACTATAATGGCCAGAGACAATGTATTGAATTTATTTTTAAATAAATTTAATATCATCAATATCATTCATTACAAGTTACATGGATGTTATCTTTCATTACATTGAACAATATGTTTTCTCAATAACATACATTAAAATCATGGTATAGTTTTAGGGATTAACAATATACTACAACACTATTATTTATTAACAAATCCATCACCTAGACACTGGAATGAAGTGAATGAATTTTATTAACTAAGTTATAATAATATACAATGAATTTTTTTAATTTGTTATCTATTTATTATTTTAAAAATAAGAATAATTAAAAATAAAAAGATATTTTTTTAGAAAATAGTATTTTCCTTAAAAGAATGTTTAGGTTAGATATGGGAAAGTATTTTAAAATAAAATTTAAAAATATTTGAAAATATTTATTATAAAATTAATATTATTTTTTATATAATAATATCTAAATTAAATTACAATTATGTTTTTAAATTTTATAAAATGATGTATTTTTTGATGAATATATAAAAAAACTAAATTTTAATAAAAAACATTTCCCTTTAAATTTTTTATAATCATAAATTATATTATAACTATTTTTAATGTATAATTATTTTAAAAAATATTATTAAATCCAATTGATGACATTATAATTACATTATTATTGAATTTGAAAATAAAAACTATGTAATCTTTTTAGCGTTTTCAATTTGAAACCTGCTTTCTCATGAAGTAATCGATATGCATTTTAAATAAAAACATTTTTTTAATTTAATTTAGAAAAATGGATTCCATATTTGGAATCATAATAATTTATATTTTATAATAAGTTAAATATAACTATTGAAGAATATTAATAGTGAAACGGTAGGAAAATAATTATAATGGATAAGGTAAAAATATATTTATCAAGTATTAAAAAAATAGTGGATAAATTGAGATATAAATTTCATAAACACTATTTTACATCCCCATTTATACAATATTATGTATGAGCCTCAATAAAAATTTATTTTAGACCCATTTTCATCTAAAAAACATGGTTACACATTTTTCTTCCGAAAAATTACAAGTGTTCCACTCCCCCCACACATATAATGCCACCCCACTCCTCTCATATTTACACCCTTAAAAATGTTTGATTTTACAATTAAAAAATATTCTCTTTAAATGCCTAATATTATTATAAAATTATTATATTTTGAATAAATCATACCTTCTAATGCTTCTATAAAAACCTAAAGATGATACACGTAGAAGAGGTAACATTCATCAAAGTGCATTTTTTGTTTTATTTCTTCCACATCCTCTATAAATTATTTTTAAACAATTATGATATAATTTCATAAATATAATCAATATAAAAATAATTATTTATTTAAATATCATGTTTAAAAATCATTTAATCTTCTATCAAATTGGTTATGAAACTATCATTTGGGTAGATGGGGGACTACTGTCTCGCAAACTGATGTTATTTTTTCCATTACCACCTACTAATGTTGGGTATTATGATAGATATAATGTATACATATAATATTTTCAACAATATAATACCTATAGTGTCATTATATAATACAATACTTTTAAATTTCAATTTCGTATGGGATACGATTCCATCTCTCACATGTTCGGTGAACTATAACTTCCCGAAGAAATGTGATATGTTTTAACAAAATATTCACATTGATGATTATGAGGACAAAATCATGTATTATATGTGATATAAATGAAATATTTATGACATTAATTACATACTTATTATTCTAATATGATAATTTATCATTTTCGTTCTTATCTATAAAATTGATAGTCATAATCATTTATTTGTGGATTACCACCTTCACAATGTGATTCCATTATTCAATCATATCCATGATACATGCCTGGTATATATTAGTATATTTAATGAAAAATATTGTATTTATGGTATTTTAATTAATGAAAAATGTTACCTTCAACCTTTGTATAATCATCCCTGAAAAATGAACATGTTACAGAGGTAGACGTATGTCTTAAAATCTCAATGATCATAATAGAATATATTTCTCAAAACCATATTTAATGGATGTAATTAAAATTATAATTATTTCATAAATATCATAATTAGGTAATAATTATTATAATGGGGATATTTAAATAATTAACTATTTGATCAATGGAATATTTTTGATATCATTTTTGACACAAAATCCCAATATCATCAAATCAACCAACATAATAATAATTTTATTATGTAATAATATAAAACAAGCTAATGAGGGAAATAAAATAAAAAATAATCCTGATAATTTTTATTAATAATGTAAAAAATTAATAGTGGTTTTATTATACATGATGATAAAGAATGTATATGACAAGTAAGACTCAGGCAGGGGACATCATTTTAATTCAGATTCATTGAGGCTAATTGAAATGTGATAAACCAAATTTCATTTAATGGTGTATAGAATTCCCATTTTTTATCTTATATAAATATTACCTCATAATTCAAAATATTATAATTTTATTTTGAGTTAATTTATCTAAGGGATTTTTACATTAGGGTTACATAGTGGTAGTGAATTTCATAACTCAAATTCTTCTTGTTGGGTTTTATTAGTTTTACATTATACAATATATTATATGATTTTTTTATTTAAATTTATTTATATTACCATATATTTATACTTTTTATTGTTTTATAGTTCAAATTCATAATTGATTTATTTAGTAAATCTCATCTCAATTTTATGATCATTATAATGGTTTATTTCACAATCTCATTCTCATCAAGATTGTTTTTCCTATTTTTTGATGGAAATTATTTCTTCATTGTCAATATAATATTTAATCTTATAATACGATTTTTATTCATTGTATTTTTATGTAATAGTTCTATTTTACCCCACTCATTTAATTATTATCGCATAGAATTCTTTTTAGAAAACCTGACTTCGTTTCTCACATGGAATAGATATATCAATTCATCAAAAACCACGATTTGAAAAATATAATTTCAAAAATGTTTTTAAACTCCTAAAAAGTACTTTTAAAATATTTTTTTTTTACTTCTTTCATATTTAATTTATTTACAAAATCCTTTTATCATTCAAAAAAACCCAGTTGTCATTTACTAAAAATGTGTAAGGAATCATTTTTAATTTTTTTGGTATGTATAAAATATCACGCTATCATGAACAATATATGTTTTATGTAATATTTTATAATAATACTTGATTATTTACAAAGAAATGTATTTTCAAACTATTTTGTAATCTTAATTTTTAATAATATCATTTCAAATTAGAAATGTTATTTTCTTCACGAATGATTTTAGTGATATTTTTTGTGGTATTTCTTTTTTTTGTCAACAGAAGTCCCAATTTATTACTACTCTAATAGAAATATGTTTGATTAATCCCAATCTTATATTTCAAATAGATTTTTTATGATCATTTTTAAAAATGATATTATTGAAAATAAATTACTCTATTCATTTTTTAAGTCAATAACATTCCCTTGAAATGTTATCTTTCATGTGATCATTGGACATTAATTTTCTGTTAAATATCTATATTATTTATCATATTTTTTTTATATAAACCGTATATAATTTCTAAATACATTATCTTGTATTTAATGTTATTTTTTATCCAGTAATTATGAATAAATATATATTCATTCCAAACTAAAAATATTTGATGACCATGCAAATTTTTTTTAATTTAATGAATCATTCAATATATTTGTAATTCTTTGGATAGAGAGGAAATGTTTGTTGACCAGTTTTATATGTATATATATATCCCCTAAATGTGTCAGTTGTCTCATCAGATGAATCATTAAGATTGAGAAATTTAAAGGGGATTCCACCCACTAGTTTTAATCTTTTATGAGGATAGATAATTACACTAAAGGTATCATGTTTCTATGATATAACTTCAAATTGTAATTAATACAATCATTAATACCTCCATTTTTTATCCATGATATTTTTTTATTATATTATATCTATATTCATTTCATTATCAGTTTATATATTAAATATATATTTTTAATCATTTACATTTCTATTTTTATTATTCACTATCCAGTTATAATAGTCAAGTTATTTATTAAATAGAATGTGTTTTATTTTATTTATTTTTCCATACTGATTTTGTGAGTCAAATTATCGAAATGGAATTATGTTCATGTTATTTACCTTTAAAGGATGATTATCCTCATTGAATCATTAATGGTCCTCATGTAGTTAATCCTCATAAATAGTTTGATCCAACAAATAATTTTTTTTCTTACCCCAATGACCATGAAGTGTACTATAAAATATATCATTGAATATGATAGTGTGAATAATGGTATTATTGAAAAACATTATATTGTAAATATTGGGTTCAAATGTAAACTATGAATAATTATTGTATATAGTTTACCAAGAATATCAATGTATTTATCCTTCTAGATATGATTCCTTATATAAAAATATGTTGTATTAAAATAGGTAGTAGATTGTTTATACACGGGACAAGATTATTATAGTTGGTATTATATTATGTTAGGTAGAATCTTTCTAAAATATATTTCACAAAAAAATAATAAGAATCACAATCATATGATATACAATGAGGATATTTATATATAAGAATATCCTAATGTTTTTATATGGTAAATATTATGTGTTATTTCTGGAAAATACATCTATATCTTTATAATACAAGTGGATGGGGTTCTAGTATAGATCTACATAGGGTAATAATTCTATTAATTGAGCACTATAGTTGACATGATCATCACATGGTGCATGAAAATGCTCCATATTTTTCACCTGGTTGAATAATCACAAAGGATAATGTTAGAGTGATTTATATTTTAATTGTGAAATATTATAGAGGATTTGAATAGATGATTATAGTCAATGACCATGGATAAGACTCTGTGTTATTATACTAAAATGTTGGTTACACAATGGAAAAATAAAATGTTATATTTCTGAAAATTTAGGGAATTATGTAACAAATTATTGTGAAAAAATGAATTGTACAATTGATGGAAATTAATCTCATCCTTGTGATCAATTTATTTTATGTTGTCTTGAATGTATGAAATATAGGAATTATCAGAGTAAAAAACCTCTCCTAATGGTTAAACCCTAGATCATGGACGATCATAAATGGAGGTGTATTTACTAATATAATTATTCTGATTTATGAATAATATTATATCATTACTTTTAGCTATGGTATTATTGTAACAATAATCAAGAAACATTTAAGTATTCAAATAAGTTTTATAATAATATATCTATTCATTAACATCAGAGTAGGTATCCCATCATATGTTAATGTGCATAATATAGATCTAACGTTTAATTTACTAGACAATTCATTTGGGTTTCATTTGGTTGGGGTATACTGGGATTATGGATATTTTTGGGATAAATTTATGTAATGTATATGTTTTCATGGAATAATTATTTGATGAATAATTCCATTATATTTAAAAAAAATTAATGGTATTGATAAAATTTATGGTTAATATGATCATTATTTATATTGTAATTTTTTACTAAAAACAACATTATACTATGGGATTCTTTTAAAAAACTGGTAAAATGGTTATTTAATGATTAATTTTATTTCCTGGATGTCTGTAATATTTTTTATAGAGTCTAATTATAATTATATTAATATTTTTTAGGGGGAAGTAAATTCAACATGTTGGGTGTAAACCAGTAATTTATAGAAATGCTTTGGGTGTTGAACTCATGACTAAATAATGATATTGTTTTAACCACTACCATTGGCCTACATAATGTCCTAGGTAGTATTTCATGTGTTATATTAATGATTTGATATGTAGTTTTTAATGATGAACTAGTGGTGTTAGCATGGATGTATATATATTAATATATTTAAATCGACTTATTATGCTAACCATATTGTTTTTGGAAAATAGTTATAGATATATGGTAATAAGTTTAAATATCTTCTAGATATCATGATCAATTAAAATAATTTTTTATTAATTCATTTATTAAAATTTCATTTTTGGTCATTCAATTCAGGGAGTGTGGGGTTAATTGGAAATTGATTGAAAAAATTATGAAATTATGTTTAAAAAATATATTTTTATGAAGTAAAGATATTTAATTATATTCTTACATATTAAAATAATGCTTAAATTTATGAAAAACATTTTGGAACAAATATATTTTCCTATTACATTTATATTTGATAAATGATATAGTCTTTTAAATCATCACATATTTCTATTTTGGAGGCCATTAACTTTCCATTGATCATTCAATTTGTGGTGATATATTCCATAAATCCATTAATATAATTAATTACTAATGTCGTTCAGGTTCATATTTCAATATCTTTAAATCATCTCTAATGTAGAAACCCACTTCAGTATTATTTTGTATGACCTTTATAATTCCATTTTCTCATATTAAGAGGATATATTATTAAACCTTTCACAATGTTAGTTTTTAATAAATTAGTTTTCAATTATTAATCCCTTGATTATAGAGATAATGTTTAAATTTTTTGGGTGAAATTTATTTTACATGTGTAGATTATAAGATCAAAAAAAATTAAAAATAATTTAATTGTATTTTATTGTGTACAGGAAAAGCAATACAAAAATTAGATGACAACATTCCACCTCAAAAAATTAATATTTTCTTAAAATTAAATAGTTTTCTTCAATATCACTCATTACGTGTAATACTGATTTTTCTTTGAGTTACAAACAACAACAAGTTTCCTTGATAGTGTGTATTACAGCTATGAATGAGTTTTACAGAACAACATTATACTATTATTGTTATTTAATTTGATTGATATTAGTGAGAAATTAGAATGTGGAGTATGAAAATGATTTACTATATTTTGAAAATATGTGTGTTACACATGTTTCTTAGGTTATGTAAATTTTAATAATAAAATATGTATCATTTAAAAATACTATTTTTATAGAAACACTATTTTTCTAAATTTCTATTTAGACATGATTTTAACACATTGTTTAAAATAAATGTTTAAAAAAATATAAAATGTATATGGAAAAATTAAAATTCATTTTTAAATAATAATATAAAAATTATATTATGCTTATTTTTTAATTTTTTTGAAATATTTAATTTTTTGATGAATATTGAAATATAATAAATTTTAATGTAAGACAAGAATTTCATTTAAATTATTTATAAATTTTAAATTAGTGTTTAATTTTATGAAAATTAATAATAGTTCAATTATATATATATATATTAATCCATTTTATGAAGTTTAAATAATTTTAATGTTTAATATTAATTTAAATTGTTTATAACATTTTAACAATTTGTCCTTGAAAACACATATTTCTCCTCATGTATACTGAATTAATGTTAAATTAAAATATTCCACTCCAATTAATGGAATCAAAACAAATGGATTCTATTATTTGAATAAAAAATATACATATTGTATAATGAGGTTAATATATTTTTTTTACCAAAATGAATAGAAACAATATTTGAAAATAATTATTGTGGTTAAGGTTAAGATGGATTTAGCAGGTGGTTAAACTAAAATGATAAGGCATAAAATGACCTAAAAATAACCTATAATATATTAAATGGAACTATTTAGACCCTATAATATATCTTCAAGTACAATACTCAATTTTGGAATAATTTTTCTTGTAAAAAATATGGGTATACAATTTTCTTCTAAAAAAATAAAAATCTTCCAATTTCCTCACTAATATAAGCAAACCCACTCTCCACTTATTTTTCACAAGAAAAAAATTTATTTCATTCAATAAATACCCCAATATACTCTTTTTATACCTCCTCCAATTCCAAAATCCAATTTTTTAGATTAAGGAACCCCTAGGAAGGCATCAATGAAAATCTAAATAATAAACCCAAAGAAAAGGTAATGTTATTCCACAAGCTTTTATATTTATTTTATTCCTCCACACCTTTCATTAATTTTAATACTTTATGATATAATTAAAACCATATAATCAATATAAATATGTTTTTTCGTATAATTTAATGACCTAAAATGATCGATAATTCCATTATATGGGCTACTAAAATATCATTCATGTGTATGATAGACTACCACCTCACAAACCAATGTCATTTGTTTTTTCATTAACATCATTCATGGTTGTGAAATAGGATGGATCTTAATTATATATATGTTATGTATAAAATAATTAAAACTTTGGAATTATTATATAATATATACAATTTTACATTCCATTTCATTAGGGATATGATAATGTTGTTCGTGTATACAATAGAATACCACTTAATAAAGTGATGTGATTAATTTTCCTAATTGATATACATGGAATATAATGAAGATAAATTAAATGTTTTTAAATGATATTAATTTATTAATAATGATATTGAATAAAATTATATCCTTATAAAAAATAGTATATTATTTTATTCCTAAAAAAAATGGTAAGGTCTCTCGTGTTCATATAGACTATAACTATCATGAAGTGACATGACACTTTTTTAATAGACAGACAAAATAGATTGTATATATATATATACATTTAAATAAATCAAATATAATTTATTATATTAAAATCAATTTCATAATAAAATTACGAATGACTTAATTTTCTTGTCGAACATTTAAAAATTGAAATGTTACTCCAACACACATATTTCCAAGGATCTTTACTATCTTATCGTTATTTGTTTGTAAAAAACATCATCCATGAATGGTCATAAAATTATAATTTATCAATAAATATAATAATTTTATCATCATAATTATTACATTGGTATTTAAAAAAAGACACTATTGACAAGAAGTAACATTTCAATGTAAGTTCTCGCACAAAAGTTAAATTTTATCAAATAAATAGATGTACAAATAATTTTATTGTGTAATAATGTATAAAAAAGTAATTAGTGAAATAAAAAGAATATTAAACATTAAAAATGTTAAAATTTATTTTAATAATGAAAATATGTTTATTAATTAGGTTGATAGTGTACAAATATCACCATGTAGACTTAAGGTAAGTTACATCCTCTCAATTTCACTTCATAGTGTAATATTGAAATGTTATGCACAAAGTATAATTTAATAGTTCACAAATTTCACTGTATAATTTTATATCATGAATAATTAATACTTCAATATATTGTATTTTCCAATTTGAATTATGGTATCAAATTGGATATGACCTATGAGATACCATGTGATGAAGAATTGAAAAACTCAATTTCATTTTATTGCATTATATAACTTCTTCATCATCCTTGAAATTATATGATTATGTGTGTAATTAATTAATTAATGTTTTCTATATGTAAACATATATTATGTTTAATTAATGTTGATACTCATAACAAATGTACTGAGTATTTTTAATAGTATCGTTATGATCAATATAATTGTTTATTTCACAATTTAATTTTCATAAGGGTAATTTATTAATGAATTTTAGTGGAAGGAATTTATATAATCATGGTCTAATAAAACCATATAAATTTCTCATAATATGTATATATATTATATTTTCATGTTATATTCTAATTTACACATTTCGTAAATTAACATAATTGAGATTATATATTAAAAAATAGAACTCAATTTATATCTTTGGTAGAAAATTTGTTTTCTTGAATAAAAATATTAAGAAAAACTACTGCTTACAATTAATACAAACCATTTCCAAATGAATTATTAAAAAAACTTGACCATGTCTATTTTTTTTTGAAATTAATCATTTTTTCATTTACAATGAAATTATTTTTTTCTTTTACCAATAGTAAAGGTAATGATTTTTTTAACGTGATCTATATGTGATTTTTAATTATTATTTTATAATTTTTGATATTATTTTAAAATAAAGTTATTTTAAACTATTATTATAATCTATTTTTTATAAAATGTGATTTTTAATATTGAAATGATATTTTCCTAAGTATGATTTTTTAATATATTTTTAGGATATTTATATTTTTATATGAAAGGATCCATTTATTTATAATTCAAAGGATATGTGTAGGATTTATACCATACATATTCTTATTGTTGGTGGATTATGATTATTTTTACAAGGATCGTTTTGAAATTTGGATCAATAATTATTTTTTTTCTCAACAATATTCCATTGATATGTCTACATTCTTATGGTTATTAGAAATTAAACATCCTAAAAATGTGAATATTTTTTATCATAAAAATTTTTATCTATAAAACAATATATTATGTCTACACACAGTGTAATAAATTGAAAATAACATTTTTATCTAGGGAAATATATATATAAACTCTGTTTTCAATATAGATATTTGACGATATGAAACACATTTTCTGAATTAAATTTATTATTTTATATATGATGAATGATTTAGACATGAATGACACTGGTGGGTCCTGGAAATAGATATCCACCTAACGCATCGGTAGTATCATGGGATGAATCATTAATTTGGACTTATTTTAATGGGTTTCTTCTATTATTTATAAAATTTATTTGGTATATATCATGATATTATAGGTATCATAAATCTGTCAAACGAAATCCAATAATTAAGTATTGCATTAATTAAGAATTACATTATAATTATACATTACATTTTCAGTATGATATTTTCTATGGATGAAATTCATTCTCCATTAATTGATTGAATAGAAGGTTTTTTATGTTATTCACATTTCAATATTTATTATTCCATAAAGATTATGATAATTGTGTTATTTATTAAATGGATTTTTTTTCATTATTCACAATTCCTTATTGATAATGCTTATGAATTTATTTAAAAAGAATATCTTTTTAGTATATTAAATTAAAATATTCATTATTATAATTAATCCATAAATTATTCCTATTTAATTATCCCTTTTTTTAAAACTCTATGATTTTAAAAGAATAAAATAATGTTTGATACATTATGTAAAACACAATAGTATAATTAGAAGAAAACATAACACCCTTTGAATTTGAAATATGTTTTCGAATAAAATAATTATTTGTAGTAGATATCATTAAATGAAACACTGATTTTATCTTTCATTACACACAATAATATGTTCATTTTTGTTGTACTCAACACTTAGTTTAGCATGTATTACAGGATACACCATGTTTAAACGACGTGTGAAATATTATTAGAAAAGACAATTTTTAAAATAATATTTATTACATAGACATTTAAACCATGATAATGACTAGTAATAAATAAATTATGAATAAATAATTATTTATTAATTTGAAACAGAATAAAAAGTATTTAATGGAAAAAGAAATGTTCTCGGAAGATTTTTAGTTTCATAACTGGAATATTAGTCATACTTTTCACACAAAATTTAAAATAAATTTTAGAGAATTTTATAAAATTTATTTTTTAAAATAAAATAATTTATAAAACTATAATAAACAAAATATAGTATTGTTATTTATTAATATTTTTTATAAAGAAGTTAAATTTTGAGGAATAATGATAAATATTGATTTTAATTGAAAACTAAATTATTGTATATATTATTTATAATGTAAAATCAAACAATGAAATTTTTTTGAAATAAAATTAGTTAAATTAAATTTGTATTAATCTATTTGAGTTATTTTTAATTATTTTAAATTTTAATTTAGATATTAAATATAGGAAACTATATAGAACATACAAGTCAAAACACGCTTCTCTTCATGCATATAGGATCAATTTTGAATAAATAAATATCTTCTTATGTGAATTGAAATTTGAAAAATTGACTTTGTATTTGGAATTATAATTACATATAATTTTTAAGAAGGTAAAAATATTCTTTTCAAAACTAAATAGTGAATGAAATGAAATATAATTTCTGAGGTTAAGGTAAAAATGTATTTACCTAGTGTTAATGTAAAAAAAATAAGGGTGACAATGTCTAGTAAACATTTATAAAAACTATTTTATCGCCTTATTTCAGTCATTACACCTCAAGGGTTATATAATAGTCTACTTTAAACTATTTTGAACTATTATAAATTTGGCATCACTCAATTCATTAAAAAAATACAATGCTTGTCCTCAACCCCTTATAATAGGTCACCCTTATCCTCCCTTTACCACACAATATTACCACATTGGTTTATAAATAAAACTACCCAAAATCATTCCAACAATCATAGAAGCCTTATTTTAGTTAAAAATATAAACCAGGAAGGTCTTTTGAGGAATTATGAGGAGTATACTTGAATAAGAGGTAGCATTCTTAAATAATAAAATTTATTTTTATTTATTATAAACCTCACTAAAATATTTATAATTTTTTTTAATATAATAAGTATTCATATTATACTATGACGAATTAATTTAATTAAATAAAAAATATCATTTTCCATTTCCATCAAATGGGTAATAAAATCATAATTCACGTGTTTGGAGGACTACCACATCACGAAATTATTTGGTTCATTTTTTCATTACAATCTATATTGGCAAGGTATGATAATGGATATAAAGTATATATATTATATTAATAACATTATAATATATATTTAGTAATTTTATCATATATATTCTTTTATATTATATTTATTAGTGGATATGATAAAATCCCTCTTGTTTACGATAGACTACCACCCAATGAAGTGATGTGATTTATTTTTCACTAACACATTACATGGATGGTAATATGATTAATTATAATGAATATATGTGATATAATTTACAAAATTATAATATAAATGAAATATTTATTATTTTTTAAATATAATATAACATTTTCATTCTTACCTTTTCACCCACTAAATGTTTAATAACAAAGTTTGCACACATGTGGACTACTTCCATGAAAAAGTGATGTGACAAACTTTTATTCAACTAAAAACATAGATGATAAATATAAATATTTAATCGTTTGTATAAGATATTATAATCATTATATAATTAAAATATATTACATAAAATCATTTCATAATTATCATTTGAAAATTTAAATATTATTGATGTGCACGTACGACCTAATATCTCTTTGATTTTAATGTAGTTGGTTTTTTTACAAAAAATCATTAATAATTTTAATTGTATAATTGATGTATAAATATTATTATTTTATTTTGATTATTATTTTGGATATGATTAAATATTCACCTCTTTGATTATATTCATCATACTGAAGTCGATTTTGAAATGTATGGCAAATATGATCAAAACAACAAATATATACTAAATTCATTATGTAATTTAATAAAAAAATATAAAAGTGTAATAAATGTAATAATAAATCTAAAAAAGTTTATAAATAAATTAAATAATGAACATTATATTTTTATTCTTAATGATAAAGAGACATATGATATATCAAACTTAAGGTAATGTACCTCGTCCAAATTCATTTTATTGATTAATATTTTCCTATTATACACCTCTTCTATTTTACATTATTTATATAGATAACTTTTCTAAATTTAAATTATTGTTCTATTTAATTTAATGGCCATTATTGTTTTTTAATATTATTATTTCATGGGGCCTTTTAATCAAGTATTTCCAAACCGATATGTGAATTTTCATTAAAAAAGTTATCTTTTATTGGTTTCCAATAACTACTTTTACATGTCAATATTTTTAAAATAGTTTTATGGAAATTTTTATTTAGAAACAAATGATATGGACATAAATTTTATGCCTCTTTTTTCAATATTTTAATTGTTTCCAAAGAGATTATTTTTATGTGTTTTAGGATGAATGTTATGAAAAATGATAAAACAAATGTTCTATTTATATAATACATGGAGAAAACCACTTTTCTGCCCTAGTTACTATTACTTTATTTATAGAATCTTATTCGATATATCATTTTTTATTTAATTAAAATTCTTATTTCTCATTTTTTGGTACTTCATTATCAGAAATATTTTTTTAAAGAAAAATTTATTTTTATGTGAAGTTATTTTCCATAGGGGTTGAAAATATTATTTCAACGTTTTAAATGATGATGGTTTTTTATTAATGATATGATACATGAGAATTATATGAAATAGGTAATCCCAATACATCTTATATCATGTTTCAGAACTAGTATATATAATGGGTGTCACAATATAGCTTATACGAAGGGTTGAGAACTGTTATTTAACATTAAAAAGAAGTTATCCTAATATAAGATATACAAAGGGTGGTCCCCATTATAGATAAAAAATTAATTGAGTAATTATTATATAGTAATTCAGTTGTACGATTATTATAATTAAAAGGGTTTTTAAAAAATTCTATTAATATGAAGATTTAATCTCTTGAAAATTGTTTCAATTGATTTTTAGGTCTTTTAAATGATTTCATTGAGAAAAAAAAGAGTTGTGTTTTTATGTGAAAGTGTATAACATAATACACTCAATGCACATTGAAGATAATGTTAAAATTTTCTGATTAATCTTTTCTTTCACTAACATAATGGTTTTTATTTTTTTATGTCCCCTGATAATTTTTTCCTGATCATTCAAGGATATAATTTTTTTCCTCAGGTTTTATGGATCGATTATGGAATATAATAAGTCATGTTTAATTTCAATGAGATTTACATAAAAACAATGAGTATTTATTTTAAATATTTTATATTATTTAAGAAATGAATACTAATACAAAGTTTCCACACAACATTTTTGGGTTTTTTATTAATGAGTTAGGA
The DNA here is from genome assembly GCA_963277665.1 of Viscum album. Taxonomy (NCBI): domain Eukaryota; kingdom Viridiplantae; phylum Streptophyta; class Magnoliopsida; order Santalales; family Viscaceae; genus Viscum; species Viscum album. Next base: position 1,489,445,406 of record OY728164.1, read on the forward strand.
AATAATTATCTAAAATTGTAAACATTAAATGGAGCTCAAATGTAAGAGAATGAATTTGTGATCTAAACATAACAATATGTAATGTTTAATATGGGATCTATATACTTACTTACCATTAGATCTCATAATTATTTTGTTTTTTCCCTTCAATCAATTACGTTTCCTAAAAAATACATGTAAGAATATTCTAGTGGAAAAAATGATATTTTAAACAATTTTTTTTGAATTGAAATGTAATAGTAAAATCATGAATGTATCTTGTTTACTAAGACTAAAAAACTATTATATCCTTCAAAATGAGGCTCATGGTATCTAATGACAATGTATTAAAGTAGGAACTATATCTGAGGAACTATGGTGGGGGTTGATATATTATGATTAATTTGATATATTTTTTAATTATTTGAGGAAATTATAAATGAAAAAAATAGATTCAATGGTTACCTATTAATAAAATTTTAGCTATTGTTAAATTTTTCACCAAATTTATAATTATATAATACGACATAATTTTCTTAATTTTATTCTCTACATTACTATAATTAGTTTTTTTAGAATGGTTTCACAGATGAAGCAATGATATCAATACTTCTGGAAAATATAGAAATTTTGATGATGAATTGTCTAATATAAATAGTGTTAGAACTAAGTATGTCCTAGAAATATTTTTGAAAATAATATTTTTTATTACTAAGAACCTCCAACATATGGAAACATGATGTTTTAAGACATGTCACACATATATTTTATGGTTTATAGACAAAAATACTCAATCATTTAGTAGAACAATTAATCCATTTGTAGCTGAAAAATATATTATGAAGCAAGAAAATATATTTCTGGAATTATTTTTAATGTAAAAAAATGGAAATATATGTAATTTATTGTCTTTATGGTGATGTCAATAAATTCTAGTGGTTGACCTAGAATACCATAAAATATGATAAAATATAAAAAATGGAGTGGAGGGTTTTTCATGTAGCATTAATTGAAATATATTTCACTCATTTTCAACAAATATAAATTATGGGAATGTTATATAGATTAATGTAAAAGCAATAGGTTGGTGTTTGAGAGTATAAGGATACCGTTATAATAATAGAAAATTATGTTGTGGATTACATGTGTAATCTAGAATACAAGATTGACAATTTAATTTAAGTGCTTACGCAATGAACCCTAATAGAACTGGGGTTTCAAACAATGTCATCATATTAGGAAATAATATTATTTTCAATGAAATTAGAGAGTGAAAATTATATATCACATATATTTATGGTAATAAGGTAAAATATATGGATGGTTGAGATACATGAAAAGATAATACGCCAAAGGAAAAAAACATATCAAATTAATTTCCATCATATAAATAGATTGTTATGTATCATCATGAATATTTTTTGATGTTTATTGAAATTTGTTACATCTATAAAGGTAAGGCTTATTTGGGTAATGAATGAATAGATTGAATGTATTTGCTGATATCCAGTGCCTAAACATTCAGGTAATGGAATATTATTCTTAAAAATAGCTTATGTATAAATGTAACATACTGTTATAGAGGCCATGAGGGAAATCCCAACACATGAAATTAATATAGTTACGGTTATAGTTCTTAAAAATATGGTGGTACCTAATTTAATAATAGTGTGAAATATTTCTAATGATTTATTTGATATGGGATCATCAAAATCTCTTATTTCATCCATTATTAAAATGAATATTATAGATATCTCTAGAGACATAAGATGGAAATTGTTATTCAAGAATACTTGTGTACATATTTTCACTATATGGTTGTGTCAGTTTGTTCCCATTATGAGACATAGACATACCTTATTTTCATATATGGTTTTGTAACTATGGTTTAGTTAGATATTATCCCTAGTTTGGATTTTCTTTTAAATTATTATACAATAATATATTTATATGATAAATAGGTTATGATTTGTGATAGAGATATATAATCACTTCTCATTAGAGGGGACATTATCATCTATGTTATGCATATATCCACCTGTAGTAGCTATTTTAAATGAGATTCATGGGGAAGACGAGCATACATAATCTATAGATATGAGATTAATATTCATGTGGAATACATACCTATCGTATAATAATACATTGATGTGTTTCATATTTAATTACATAGTCATCAAATAAATCTTTAAATTGTGAATTACATTAATTAAATCCTTTATAATAGAACTAATTAAAAAATTTAATAGACTGCATATAGAAGAAATAGTGGAATTATAGAAACAACTCAAGGTGTTTTGTTATAAGGGATTCATATTCTATAGTGTTTCTCCATGGGGAGACCCAATTCATTTTTTTAAGATTAAGGTGAACCAATATATTATGGATCAATTAGAGGGAAATAAGTTCGTTTACAACAATTAAAACTTAACTTATAAGACACATTTATGAATTATTTAATCATCATCCATAAGATATTAATTTTTCAATGATTGATAATCATTATTGTTATCATAAAACGTGAGTATTAAAGGATGATATTCAAAATATAACATTTAAAAAAATTATTGACATTATCAATTTATAGTAATTACATTGGTATTGACTAATAATCCCATTTTAAGGGATATGATGAAAATGAATCCACTGAATGTCTTGAATGTTTTCCTGTTTTATTTATTTATGATATAATTCAATGGTCCAAAATATATGAGGTCCCTGAGAACAACATGAGAGTTATTCTTTAGACACTTAAATATAAAATTTTAAATATTAAATTTTGAAATATGGAATTATATATTCCAAAAGATTATTTTCATTACCATATGATATTTAATGATTGAATATCAGTTGATCATGTTAACAAAAATACATTCAATGAATTGAAAACACCAATGATCGTAATTATGGAACATTATTTCCTAGAATTAGAATGTGGCTAATTCCATTTTTTAAAAAAACTAGATTGGATCACACATTAACAAAGTTATCAAATAAATGGGTTATTTTTATTTAGAATAAGGAATGTGAATAATGATTTAAATAATTGATGATGATATTAATTAATTATCTAATATATAATATATAGTTATTAAGGGACGTTTTTGTTATATATAGTAATTATTTAATGAAATGAAATTGTTCTTCCATTATTCTGAATGATAAATTTATTTCATATACATCATGATAGTTAAACACGTATAAATAGAATTCCATAATTATTTATTATGAGTTGGAAGTATAAATATATTCCTTAATGAAATTTAGTCATTATCCTGATCATGAAATATGTTTTATATTAATAGATCCTAATAGTTTAAAGTCATAATATCATTGAAAGATATCAACATGAGGAATCTATATTGATCAATTTCTAAATACACAACATCCATAGAATGTAAATAAGGTACCTGATTCATTAATAAATGAATATCTAGGAGTTTTGACAAAAATATAGATAAAAATAGTCCTAGGTTCAACGAATCAGTAACGATGCGTATACGAATTATTATTGAATGGTTAACATCACTCCTTTTACAAGTTATATCTATATAATATCATTTGGAAAAGATAAAAGTTCCTCAATAATTTGAAGAAATTTTCCTAAGGATATTTAATGTTATGAATGATGGTAATTTATTAAACATCATTGTTGATGACAATATTCTAAAATTTGTGAGGATTTTCGTGTTCTATATATTCTTAATTTGAAAATGGAATTAATATATGAAACTCCTAACTCACATTTACATATACACTCAGGTATCACTCTTATGTATAATGACTAGAATGAATCATTTTTTTCAGAAAATATGTCGTGTAAAATTTATTATTACCTATCATGATTCTTAGTTTATCAATAGTTAAATTCATATAAACAATATCCAAATTGATCCATGTAATGTAATAGACGTTAGTAGCCGACAGTGAGTGTATATAGATGAAATCACATCATAAAGGAAAAAAAATTATTACAATTTAATGACTAGATATACACTTTAATCTCTAGATACAACAAAAAACATCAAATAAAAATTATTATTTTATATCCTAAAAACATTATTCCCATTATTATATCTCTTTATATCAATCATAATACACCTCATAGGGTTCCTAGGAAATAAAATATAAGAAATTGATGAACCCTAAGTCACATAAAAAGTATGTATATGGTGTAAAATGTCATGAATACATAAGGAATAGTGAATATCAAAAATCATATATCTGAAACAAATTCCATTAAACCAATAACTTATATGTGATGAATAATATATTAGGAATAAATAATTTTCATATTATTCCAATCACATTATCTCATGAGATTGAAACATATTCAAGGATACTCTATAAATTGAAGAATCACATGGGAATTTACAAAAAATCTCATAATGAAATAATTAATAATTTTGATTATAATAACCATATCATCAAGGCCTTGTTCCATTATTTCATATATTAATGTGTAAGGCCTCAGCCAAATATCCATGATTGTTATTCTTATGAGACATACTGATTCAAAAAGGGGATATATTGGGCCCTTCCCACCCCTTAATAAGTCCAAATAAATCATTATATTAATGGGGATAAATATAATAAATAAAAATTTTCCTATTTAATAACTAGAATATGTAATGTCAAAAAATTATTAAATCAATGGACAAAATCATAAATAATCATGATTAATTTGGAGTATAATATTAAAATATTACATCTCCGTTAAAAAAGATAATAATACACCAAGAGAAACAATAAGTACATTATCATTAAAACCTACTATCAAAGTAGAATTAGAAATATAAGTTCTTTTTTCATTTATTTTAGAAAAATAACATAAAAATTTTATTATAAACAACTTTCATAATATAATAGTCTCAATATAAAAAATTCCTAAAAAATAAATAATATTAAGAAATATTTTCTTTAAAAATAAATGTGTAAATTAGTTTATAAAACCTCAAAATAAATAGTGGTCAATATGGTTTGATGTTCCATTCATTCTAAACAAGATAAAATATTGATTTCTTTCAATTTTTTGGTAAATAGTAAAAGAGTAACTCATTTAAAAAATAACATGAAGATTGATTTCAATTTTTTTAAATGTCTTTCATGGAAAAAAGTGAAATTAATAAATTATATATTAATTTGAAAAAAAAATTTGAAATATCACTTCGAAACATGGTTATAGAAGAAAAATTATTTTCGGATGAAGAGAGATATAATGGTAGTATATCATAAAAAATGTTTGAAAAATATTTATTTAGCAATGAGTGTAAAATGGTAAAATTATAAGAATATATCATTAATAATAAGAGATGAATAATATATATATTTTAAAATGGAAATATCATATAATTCTCTAGGTGGAGACTTCAACAAATAAAATCCTAAATAATGATGAGATTGTGAAATGATCTCTTAATACTATGGTAACTTATAAATAATAATCCTAATAAATGAAATAAATACAAATGAAAAAAGTAAATAAAATAAATATAAATATACAAATTTAATAATTTCTCAAATTATAATTATATACACTACATAAAAGGAATATGTGGGGAATGTGGATATGTCTCATGGAAGTAAAAGTGGTACGAGAAACCCATATATATTGTTTGAGTTCTATCATATGTTCTCAAACCTCCTCTATAATAAATATTGATTTATTATTAGTATATCATAGAACCATAATAATTTATATAACACCTTTTATTATTTTATTACAACTTCTTATCACCTCTTTAGTTTGAATTTATTATTAAAAAATAATTCCCGGTAATAACTATTTCATTTTTCATGTATGATTTGGTTTGGAAGTTTCTTTCATTTTTCATTGATCTTGGTTCTATAATATAAATAATATAAATAATAAATTATATTATATTAATATTTATTATAATTTTTTTTATAAAATTTCATTAAATTTTGTGGTAGAAAAATGAATTACAATGATTATGGAGGTGATATTTTGTATGTACACATGTAATATATTTTAATCTATTTTATGGATTGAGTAAGAGAAAGGTAAAAATTATTTATTCATTTAAATATAGTTATTATATTATATAAATGATTTATATTCATTAAATATATCCTTATTAAAATTAATCTAAATATAAAAAGAAAAAAATATTACATCACTCTGTGGAGGAGGTAGTCTACAAGAATGCATAATTAGTGTTATAATTGTTCAATAAATTCATAACTAATAAAGTAAATGTTATATTATAATTTTAGAATTATATATTTTTAAATAATTTAATATATATATTAAATTTTTCATTATATCAATCAATGATAGGTGGTGATGAAAAATGAATTACAACAATTCATAACGATGTAGTCCACAGTACACACAATAGCCTCCCATTTGATGGAAGAGTGGATGAATATAGCTTATTACATTAACATAATAAAAATTTATTATTTAATATGTTATTTGTTTCTTAATTAATAATATTAATTTAATTTTTGTACTATTATAAGATGAAATGAAATATTTATGTTTGGTTTGGAAATATACATATTCTTTATATATTATCATTATATTTACACATGAAGCCTTCCTAAAATGGATTTCTTATAAATCAAGAAACTATATACCTTTTGTAGTGATTTATGGAATTGATTTTACTATATATTTAATGAAGAAATTTAAATTTATGTGATATATGAGAGGATATTGGATTCTTTTTATAATTTCAGTATGGGAGATGCATGAAATGTTTGAAAATAATAAAATGTATAGAAAATTTAAAATAGAAAAATGATATTAATGTATCATTAAAGAACATTAGATTATATAAATAAAATGGATAGCCTATAAATAAAAATTGTATATTTTGACACTTAATTTTCACCATTAAAGATTCCGATTAACCATTAGTGAACCCATTTTAATTATATCTATAATAATTAATTTTTACTCCTTTAATTAGGATTAAAGATAAAAAATTATGTTTAACATATTATATAAAATTAAATATTATGATTCCATGTATTGATTCAATTTTTAAAAATTAAATACATATATGTGGTATAATATAATTTATAATTAATCTCACATATATCATGAAAATTTTTTTATGAAAAAAACATCAAGAAGGATAAAAAATTAATATCAAAATCCATATGATATTTACTACAATGACACAAATGTGAATAAAAATAATTAATTTTAACAAATTTTAGTTTTTTATAAAATTAAATTAATTGTATCTTTCTAAATTCTTTTAATGGAAATGTGGGTTTAAATAAAATTCTATTTTTAATCTATTCTTCAAAATATTAATCATTTTAAAAAATATCACCATTTTAGTCAAAGAGAATTATTGAATAATTAATTGATAAAATTGAGAATTTTTTTAAATTAAATTTACTAATTTTTTAGAAACTTATTTTAAAATAATTATGGAAATTTTAATGTAACTAATTTTTAGAAAAACACTATATTAATAATTAAAAAATGTTTATTCTTATCAAATAATACGAAAATTATTAGATGATTAATAAATAAATTAATAAATAACCAATAAAAATTTAATTAAAATCATTCACCCATAGTGATTAATATATTTTTTTAGGATAAGAAAACATTTCAATTATAAAAATATTTTTTTCAGCATATCATTCAATTTAATTTTAAATAATGTTTATTTTCATTTCAAAATAAAATGAGGAACAATGAATATATTTTCTAATTGTATAAATAAAATTATTTCCACAATTTGGTAATTTGTATTCAAATACACTTTTTTAATACCTATGTAATACTAGTCATACTAAATTAATATATTTAATGGGTCATTTATGATTGTTATTTTTTGTTTTATTGTATATAAAACATAATTCACTTTTTTTGAAATCATATGGTGTTACAGTATGTACATGTTAAAAATATTTTATCCTCAAATTTGAAGTTGAAATAAAATATCATTGGATTTACATTTAGAATTACCTTTTTTAGAATCCTATATTGCAAAAAGATTAAAAAACAACTCGATAAGAGGGAAAATGGAGTACAAAAAGTCCTCTAAAAAAATACCTAGTTAGGTTTCCAAGTAGAAAAACATTTTTAGTAAGTTAAGATAAAAACATGGTAGACATGTTTTAATAATAATCGATAAATATTGAAATCATTCATCTAATTTAAATTAGTTATCAAGATAATGTAAATGACCATAATGTTATAAATCAATCATGGGTGAAAATATCATTGATTCATCTTTAATAAATGTAAATGTATAAAATTATTATTTCATGATCATTTTCTAATGGTAATGGATTTTTTAATAACAATAAAGATAACACTAGGAAAAATAAATACATTATATATTATTAATACCTTAGAATAATTTCTTTCATTGGGTTTTCATCTATCAACATATCTATCATTTCTTACCCCATAAAATGAATATCGAAGATGATTTTTTAAGCTTGATGCACTAATATTAAATTTTATTTGATCGTAAGATATATTAATGAGTTTTTATTCATTAAAAAGGTCTCTATATATTTTAAAAAACCAAAATGGTTAGAATTAGTAATCCAACAAATCACAGTAATTTATAAATCATAATAGTAACACCAATAGATAATTATAATCCATTACATAAAATTTGATCCTATAATATGATTCCCAAATTTAGCTAACATTTATCAATAAAATTTTTATAAAAATTCACATTATTTTGGAGTCATGAAGGCTAGTAGTGGTGATTTACCTTTGTTTCCCATCAGTTGTGGTTTCATTCCCTGTAAAATTTAAAGATGTGAATTTTTTTCCTTTTTCCTAAAAATTATATTATTTTATTTCTTATCAAATTTTAAAAAAATAATATAAAAATCATAAATATAACATTAATCATTATATCTATTTTTAACTAATAAGGATATCTATAAAGATTAGTTTTTAAACAATTTCCATAATATTAACTTTAATGGTTATTAATACATTTATACTTCTTCCATCAAACTGAAAAGGAATTTTTATTATAATAAATTATTCACAAATATCCATACTAATCCCATGTGTTATGTTTCCATAAATTTCTACAAAAATATTAATATTCATCTTGGAATTCCTTAACATAACACCTAAAATTAGGGTGTCTAAGACATTGGACTTGTGATCAATTTCAATCTAAAAAACAAAAAACAGTGTCCATAACTCTGTTTTTATTATTTGATAAAGACATATATTCTACCAAAAATTGTTTAGTCCATAGATATTTCATGGTTCTTATTTCCAAAATTCCACTTATTAAAGAACATATATAACTTATTCATTTTATCTCAATATATTAATTCTTAAAAACATTAAATTAAATTATTAGTAAATTATATGCCTTTCCTTGGTCTATGAGGTAACCCTTGAAAGTGGGTATTGACTCAGATAAATCTCGAGTTCCCCGTATAAATAAAAACAAATAAAAAATTGATCTCTATTTTGAAAATTATTTCTATACATTAAAATATTCTCTTTTTCAGAAATTATTTGACCTTTGACCTTATTTACACACATTAAAATTTTAAATATTACATTTCTACATTTAAGTAGGTAACTATTTCAAAATATCTAATATGATGAAAATTTGGAATTGTTTTCCTTGGTCTCCATCACTGCAACTCTTAGTAGATTATATTATTTAATTAATTCGTGATTATAAGGTTTTGAAATGTATATTTGTTTAGTCATATATTGGGATCACTAATTAAGAATAAAAACAATATAATTTACTTCAATTTTCATCCCATTTATTTTCCCATAATCACCACATTATCCTACACATCCAATATTAACATGAATATTTTTGGTTCCAACCACTGATGAAGACCATGAATGATAATGTTGAAATATTTATTGTATCGAATAATGATATAATACTTTTAAATTGTCTAATTAGTGACATCATATTTTCAATAAAATAAACCTCATGTTTAACAAATGTTGTTCATTATTATAATCTATTAATATCCTTTATAACTGTTTATTATGAAAATGTTAATTGCAAGGCAATATACCCCATGAGTGTAAAAATATGTGTAAAATAACATCTGTTTTCATGAACTATGTGACAATCGAGTAAAATCCAAATTCTTCCCTTTATATGTTGTTACCCCTATGTATAATTGTTCCATAGAAACACCCCTATATTATCCAGAGGGGGTGTATTTATAAGGAACTGCATAATCTCTACCTTTAAAAAACATTAATATGTTATATTATACAAAAACATATCCTTAAATATAAACATAGGGTCATTTTTTTAAATAATATTTTATAATAAATATATCATCCAAGATATCTACTAAACATCCCCTAATACAAAATAGACTGACCCCATCCCAAGTAATACATAGTTTGTTTTTATATTATAATATTTGAACTATATATATGGAAACAAATCATAATGGAATGATTAGTTTAGTATTCCAAGGAGACTATACTTGTATTTTAATCATATATTTCAAATGAAAATTTTAAATAATAATTAGAATCTTCATTTAAAACACCATTATTCCATTAAGTATATCCATGTCTACTAATCATAATATAGTTCAAGAATTACTGTGGAATAGAAACAAAAGAAATTGGCATACTGTAATGGAAAGTAATGGTATTGATAGAATTGAATATATCATGAATAAATAAGTTATATTAAAAATGAAATATTAAATAATTATAACACATTCCATTTTATTAATAATCAGAAAAATAGGAATAACACGGTTGAAAAAACTAAGGATAAAATAATAATTTATAAATAATCAAAAAATCATGAAACTTATCCATGTATATGATAGGTAATTAAATTAATACATGTAAATGAATAACTAATCTCATAATTCTGGACAGAATTATTCCAGAAATCACAAGCATTATTTTGATTCCCCGTGTTGTGGAATATCACATTAATGGGTAAGACCTCTTTGAAAAACAAATTGTAGATAGTATCTCGATACATATTGGTGAATCAATGGGCTATAACACATCATAACCATCATATACTAAATCCAATTCTTTATTCATCGAATGGCGAGAAACCTAGTAAATAAAATAATTCAAAATGAATAACTATAATATGAAATGTCAATAATTTCCACAATCAATAATAATAATCACAGTCCTTATAGAGTAATGTGGTGAATGATATTACAATAGTATATCCCTATTCAATATAATAATAAACTACCATATAAAATAAGGATCGCATGAATAAACATATTCTAAATAGACAATAAATTAAAAAAGGGATTTTTCATTGATGAATATAATTACTATAAAACTATATTAAAAACTTATTATATAATCTACCTATATAACATTGTAAATAATATTTAAAAACAAAAAATATAAAAAATATTGGGGAAATTTTTTCATTTAAATAAACTATAAAAATATGAAATGGAAATTTTAATGAAATGACTCATCATTAGGGTGGGAAGATCCATTCATGATGAATATGTTCAAAAAATGATTTCATTCAAAATATTTATAAAAAGTAAAAAAAAGATCATCAATTTGAATATAATATAAACTTCTATTTGAATAATTTTTTAAAAATAATATCATGATTAAAAAAACCATTAATGTGTAAGTTAAAATTAAAAACATTATCAATGTTTTTTTAAAACATTGATATGATAAATAATTTATTTTAAACAAAAGAGAGAAAACAAAGAAACATTTTTTTTAATATAAAAAAAATGTAACATCCAATGTGAGAAATTTTTTAAAATTGAATAAATATATAGTAAATAACCAGTGTCAAATAAAATATATTATTTTTTAAAAAAAATCAATTATTTACACTGATAATGAATAATCATAAATAGTATTGGATGTTGATGAGATTGTGAATTTTTTTGACCAAGGATGATGATAAATTAATCATGAAGTTCAGTAGTAACAAGGTCATGTAACAAAGAGAGAAAGTGATCAAGATAGAGATGATTCATGCCATATATCCTGAAAGAAGCCAGGTGATGGGATACTTCATTTCTATCCCTTTTAGTGAAGGAGAATGGGAAATTTGTGAAGATTTGACTGAGAGATTAGATGTTCTTCATAACGGGGCCAAATGAATGGAAGCCTCCATATGCAAGACTAATAGTGTTGATGATAGTGAGGCAATCAGATTTAATGTGACTAGCTTCCTCGCCATGATATTTTGTGAACGTCTTCCTGGCCAGGACAGTGAAGGCTTCAGCAACAATGGGATCCTAGAGAGCATGGTTTGAATCATGTTTGGTATAAATGATTTGACCAAGAAAATCTCGTTCCACAAGTCCAATTCCAACAAATCCATCCATGGAGAGAGATGCATCGATGTTGATCTTGAGGATCCCTTCTAGGGGTGCCATCTTGATGTAGTTGTGTGAGTGATAGAGAGCCCATGATAGTCAGAGTCATGATTCCACCCCTTAATCCAGGATCAATTCCATTCAATCCAGATCCTGGGGGGGCTTGTTGTGTGATTAAAGGTGAAGTCATTGCGTCGTGCCCAGCTAATCCATGCCACACTGCATAATGAAGAAACTTTGTCAGTAGTGAAAGAAGATGAACACAACATCAGTAGTGTCGGGAGGTCCGGCACCAAATCCAGCATAAGCTCCCGGTTAGAGCCCCAAAATGTCCAGATCACTTCCACCCCCGTGCACTGGGTGATCGCATGTAGATTTGATTCAAGAGTGCCCAAAAATATTGGACATTTCTTTTCATTCATGACATTTCGAATGGATAGGAAGTCCATAGTGGGGAGAATACCTGTGAAAACCTGTCACCCGAAAAAATGGATTTTCAGGGTGACTATAAGATGTCAAAGGCTTTTCTAGAGCCCTCCCCTTTCCTCAATTTTAGTATCGAGAGAAATCCTATACCTGACTTCACCATATAAGATCCAGATAAATCATTGCTCCAAAAGGGAAAATCTGGCCCTGCATCCCTCACATAAGGGATGCTAATAATAATCTTTTTATCCCTTTCGTTGAACCATGTGTTGATTTTATCCATACACCACTCAGAACCATGGTGATCGAAAGGGAATCAAACAGTGGAATTCTCATAGCCAGGTAACACAGGGGAGATATATTGTACACCATATTTACAAATCATCCATGGATCAGTCCAAATATTAATTTTTGTATAATCCCAAACACTCCATCACAACCCTTTATTGAGTAAATTTTTTATTACTCCAGGATCTCAGATTAGTAGCCACCTGATTGAGGTTAAGATTTTGGTCTTCACTTCCAACCTTCCAACACAATCGGATAACTTCTTCATAGTCATGGTCTTTCGCCCAGTAGCTTTCAAACTGGATGGTTTTTCCAAATCTTGAGTTACAGCCACTGTGAGAGAAATCGATCACGATAGGGAAATTGTCCGAATAGTTCAGCTCCAAGTGGGAGATATTAAACATCATGAAGATATTATTCCATTCCAACGATCCTAAAATCTATCCAGATGCTCCACAATGCGTGTGCTTTCCATGTTCACACAAAACTAGGTGAAGGGGCTGCCTGCATGGCCCAGATCAGCCAAGTCCGCCCAAGAAATCACATCACCAAATCCTGACATTGAGTCAAAGGGCCGCCGTGATCCTCTGCATTTTTCATGTTGGAAAAGGATCCTGTTGAAATCTCTGCCATTGAGGATAGGGCCAGTAATACTTTGTCGTAGAGAATAGATAAGTTCCCAGGATTTCCATTTATCATTTTTTGAAGGCCATCCGTAGAAACCCACAAAAGACAAGGGTGGAGAGAGGTTGACATGGATGGATGCAGCCACATGATGCACCGAGTATGAGAGAATAATGACGTCGACATTGTCCATCAAAATAAGGCCCTGTCCCCCTGGGTGGCCGTAGCGGGGAACTGAGAGGCAACCCTGAAACCCACATTTGAGAGCGGGGAATTTTTTTTCCTCGTTATCCAACATGGTTTCAGACAAAAAACCATATCTGGGTGACTTTGTGCATAATAGCGCTGGAGAATATGAACGGTTTGTGGGTTTCCATGCCCCCAATAGTTCTAACAAAGGATTTTCATTGCTCTAGGTGGGGTTGGAACATACCCACCTCCGCCATTGAAACATCATAGAACTTTCCATTACCATCCACATTCCACCTTTTTGGGAGGCGTTAAGTCCCTTTACAATCCTCCAGATTTCTTTTTTGTTCCCTGGGTTTTTCATTAGTAATATCACCACTGTTGTCTCCACGGTTTTCCCTTTTCCATGTCTGTTGAGTAAAGGTACCAGATGACTTTATCCCATTCACATTGGCTTCATCCATGAGGATGATCTCTAGATCAATGGACATAGGACCAGGAGCAGACTCTGTTGATTTGATTCAAATTTTCCTGGGTTCAGAAGCTGGGTCAGATGGTTCCTTACCTTTTAGCCTCGGTCCAAATGGTGATGAGGCGCTATCTTTCTTAGGTGCGGGGATCAGACTTGAGGACACAAGTGGGTCCAAAATCTAACTCGCATGTTTGTCCCCAGTTCTGGACCTGTTCATTGTGTTGTACGAGGACCCTACTTCCGCCCTCTGGTCGCCATGATTTTCCCCCAAAAAATCCAGTTGTCCTAGCTTGATGACAGTATAGGGTTCTGGTTCAGTATTTTTAGAGAAGGCCATCGCAAGTCGGTGACGATCCTTTTGTATTTCTTCCTTAGAAATCGTCACAAATCCTACTGTTTTTGTGCGTATCCAAGGGCTTTATTGAATGATGATGATGCCTTTTTTTCATTTTCCTTCCTCAAATCGAAAACTTTTTCAAGGTGTCAAATACACCAACAAAAGAAACAAAAATTTGAGAGTTTCTCGAATTCAAAGGAAATACAGGTATTTGAGTCTTCAATTGATAAGAACAAACCCCGCATAAGTGGTTGTGTCACATCGACTAAGGCTCTAATCCTCACCATAGTCCTAAGTGGATAGGATCAAATTGATCCCATTCTAGAAATTTTCCAATGTTTTCTCCAATTTCCCACATAACACGTTCCGTTCTACCGTGAAACAATATTCCTTTTATTCGTATCCCGAAGGGTGAGGAAGTCAGTGAAATTTTCTGAATGTTGTCCCCTCCTTTAATGTCCACCATGAGAATGATTTCGTTATCGAAGGACCATGGTATACATTTGAGCACCATTTCATTATATTTGTTTTTGAAAAAATTGAAAACTAGAACACCGTCTCCCACTTCACGTGTAGAAATTCCCACCTCCACTCTCCATAAATTCTGTAGAGTAGTTTTTATGTCCAACTAATTGAATGAGCATTTGGATAAAAATTTCACTACCACTATGAGTGACATGTTATGTGACAGGAATGCATCTTCGTTTTTCTGGGTGTTAATCGATGCTTTCTCTTTATTAGTCAGCGAAAGGTTCTTCCACTGATTCACCAATTTGGATTCCAGGATGAAAAAGGACACTGCCTCATTGTAATCTCCTAAGCACTCCCTTCATAAATCCACCACACTCGCGTTCAAAACATCACAACGTGAACAAAACATTCCTCCTTTGTAGCCCACAAACATGGGCCTAATCCTTCACATGGCAGTCCTCCACGAAGCCACACAAGCGAGCCAGCTCTCTGCACCGGCCCATTGACACGGACCATCCTCTGAACAGTCAACAAATTTGACCACCCGCCCCTATACGACCGCACCTACGCCCACAAGACACTGCGGAATACAACTCTTCGCGAACTGCACCTACATGGTCAAGACACATGTGTGACCTTGAATCTTAGCGTACCCAGCCCTGAGAGAGACCAGACCTACAGAAGACAAACCAAAAGTTAATAGAGTAGTGAACCAGCTCACCACACCGGCCCTTCTACGCCGACCAGCCCCTATGCAATCAATGACTTCGATAGTCAGTTCCCCCACAGACTGCACCAACATGCTCAAGACCTAGCATGATCCAGCCCATCACGAGTTCAGTCCTGCGTGACCAACACCTATGAGTTTTACCCTACACGTCCAGCACCCTGCGTGATCAGCACCTGTGCACTACCACTTGCACTCCCTGCACCCTACGCGAGAAACCCAGCACGACCAGCTCCCTACGTCCCTAGTACCCTACGCGACCAACTCGTCGCCACCACCCCTACACGTGCAACCCTTTACAACATGCACCCAGCGTGGCCAGGTCACCGTCTCTCACACAAAGCCCACAAATCATGGGTCTAAAGTCATAGACTATCTGGGGAGGCCACGAACGGAACCCACAAATCCTGGATCTAGAACCTTCAGTCGTCGATCAGAAGCCACAGGCTATCGAGGGAGGCCACGATGGGACCTGCAAAACGTGGATCTGATTTCTTGGGTCTTCAATCAAAATCTTCATTCCATCAGTTGCAAAGCGCGAGAAGGGTCACCAGCTCAGAAACCGTAGGCCATCAGTTGGAGGTCACATGTCGTCGGTGGGAGGCCGCGAACAGAGCCCGTAAAATGTTGATCTTGAGACATCAATCTTAAGTCGCAAGCCATCAATCAGAAACCACAATCAAGGTCACCACTTTGGATATTAAATGCCATCAATCGTAGGTCTCCGGCTGATTTGGAGTGGCCACTGTCAGAGCTGACAGAATGTGGATCTGGAATCTTAAGTCAAAGATTGAAACTCTGTGATGAGATCCAGGAACCAAGATCCAACTGGGAGAAATGAACTCTTACAAAATCCAGAGTCATGGATCAATAAGGGAGAAGGATGGGCGCACTGATGGTAGTTCCGGAGAAGAAGAGGCTATGAATGATCAGTTTGGGGAAGACAAGGATGCTGATGAGCAAAATAGAGAAGACAAGATCGCAACTAATCGGAGCAAATACCTAGGAAAACCTAGGAAACAAAACCTAGGAGGGCCTAGGAGAAACATCAAATGACTTGTTAAATATAATTAAGATAATATTTTTATGATATAAATTATCAAATTGGATGTATATACAAAACATGATATTAATATTTGTTGAATATGACATATGTCTCATGGATGCAAAAGTGACATAAGAAACCATTTGCCTTGTTTTGAATTCCTACGATGATATTCATAAATCATGTATAATATATATTAATTAAAATACAATTATATAAAACAATTATATATATGATATTATATATAATTTATTATAACATTTTATCACCTTTTCATTTACAATTCATTATTAAAAAACTATTTTGGTTGATAGTTGTATCATATTACATATAAAATTTTGTTTGGAAGCTTTATTCCTTGGGAATTAATCATTATTAAATAATTTTTTTATAATTATATAGATATCATTTTAATCCATTATAAAATTATTTATTATATTCTATAAAATTTACAAATAGAAAAAAGAGTTACAATGTTTATGGAGATGGTCACCAATATGTATACTTAAAAATTATTTTCATTTTCGGATGGATTAAATTAAAGATAGGTATATTATATTTTAAATTAAAATAATCATTAGGTTTTTATATAAATCATTTATTCATTAAATCCATCTTTATTTCAAACCCTTTTAAAATAAATGGAAAACCATATCACATCTTTATGAGGTTGTGGTAGTCCACACGTACGCATGGCTGAAATTTTCATTTTCCAATGGATTTGAATGTGTGGTGGTAGATGTGATATAAAAATTTCAGAAATATAGATGTTTAATAACATATATATATATATATAAACTTAATTAATATATCAATCAAGGAGTGGTTTGGATAGCAATAAAATTTGATCAGTTCGTGAGGCGACATTCCGTGATACAAAATATCCATTGATTCATTTTCAATTTGATAGAAGATGGATTGGATATTGGTTAACAAATTAACATAATAAATTCCAAGTATATTTAATATACTTTTTTTATTATATTATAATATTTAGAAAATATTTTAATGATTTATAGGAAATGATAAAATGATGACTCATGGTAATGAAATATACATGTTATTCAAAGAACCACTATTTTTTATCCCAAAAATAATCATAAAATGATTTTATGATAAAAATAAAAAATATATGTAGTGTTAGGGGATTTTATGAAGTGTCTTTTGTAGGTATTGTCTATATAATAGAGATTTGGATTAGTGTAGTAGAGATGAGGGGGTTCTTTTATAAGTGATGTATAAGACACATTTGAGTTCATTGAAATGAAGTATATATATTAGTAGTTAACAAATGCAAAAGGAACAATAATGGATAATTACCTAAAATTATATTATATATGTTTTAAATATTCCCATAAAATTTAAATTATAAAATTATATATGGCATTTTAACATTAAATTTTTATGTTTAGCCACACTTGTAAACCTATTTTTACATTAAATGGTGTAAATATTTTAATATACAATTAATAATAATTATGAAAAAAATATTATTTGAATTTTATCTATTAAAATTAATTATTCTGATAAATATTAGTCATTCCATTTTTCTATATTCAATTCAAATATGTGGATGAATTTAGAAAAAAATTAAATGTGAAGACGTGATGAAAAAATAGTTTTCCACATAAAAAATCTTATATATACAATGTTTTTATATCAGTATTCTTCCTAAAATTGATTTCAATTAAATAAATTATATTAATAAAAATATTATTGAAATAATTAAATTAAAAAATATATATTTTAAATTCTTTAAAATTAAATGGTTGTTTTTAAAAAAATTCTTTTTTTTACAATTCAAAAAAATTATTCTTTCTACAAAACTATAGAATATTCAATCAGAACTAAATTTGAAACTATGAATTAAAAATATATTTTCATTTTTTTCAATTTTATTTACTAGTATTATTAAATCCAAAATATAAAGAATATGTGTAAAATGCGACGAAACTTTCTTTTAGAAAAATATAGTTTTTAAAAATATAAATGGACATCTACATATCTGATGATTAAAAGAATAGTAGAAAATTGATAAAAAATAGTTACATTATAATGTAAAAATTTTATTAATATGGAACTCCAAAAGTGTTTAATGTAACTCATTATGTTAAAAGTACCTTGAACTCATAAACAACATTTTTCATAAGATCATCTCTTTTAATTTTTAATGGATTTTTTATTTATAATCATCTAGTAAAAAATTAATATATATTTCACATTTATGAACCATTAAAATTTTATAATTTATTTATTCATATGCATGACCTCCATTCTAAAAGCTAGTTTATAATGATCATACTTAAATAATAAATTTAGAAGATCAATTAAACTTGATGATGCATGTTTTAAACACTATCAAACATAATGTAATTAATTTAAAATATAAGGGTGTTTAAAGTCTCAAAAATAATAGATATTATTATATCGGAATATTATTATACAAATATGGACATTGTAACATCCCAATATTGTAAAAACTACATAGTATATTCGATATCATACATGAGAGGCCATTCCAAACTTAAACAAACAACTAAATATTATTATTTAAATATTACCATTATAACCATGCCATTCGAATGGAGGGTTTGAAGCATATTAAATAAAATACAAATATATGTGTTAAAATATTAATATAATTAATTCATTTGTTAAAAATTAATTAAAATAAAAATAAAAACATATTTAATTTAATGGACATGTTTTTAATTAAAAAATATTTTTATAACCACAAAGGTGTTTGATCTTAAAAAAATAAAATAATCCCTATTACAAGAAAAAAATAAATTATTGTTAGGCTTCAAATATTCTATAAAATATATTTAAATTCTTCCAAAAAGTTGTATAGGTATAATTTAAGTACAAATAAAGTTTTTTCATAAAAAATATTATTTAATAAAAAGGAAGTTTCACTGCCTATTGAAGGTGAACTGGTTTTAAATCATATTTTTGAAAAATTTAATAAATTTAATATGAAAAAAAATATTAGATAAATAATAAATATAATAATATACTTTGGTTTAATGTTTTGTGTTTTTTAGATATGTTTCATGTTTTGATGAATAATGATAATAAAGAAATTTAACTGAAATTTTATTTTTTATTTAAACAATTTATATTATAAAAATAAAATTTTGATTTTTTATAAAGTATAATAAGACAAATTTCATATCAATAATTCAAATTTAGGTCATTAGAGTCCATTTTACTTTAAGTTTAGATTCAAAAAAGTCTCAATTTTTTGAATATTTTAATTTTGAAAGCATACCATCTGATTCTATCAGTATAATTAATTTTAAATATTTTATTATTTTGAATTCTAAAAATTGGATTGCATGTTTTTAATCACATTTCAAAAAGATATTAAACACTCACCTTTTATTTTTGGATAATTGGAATAGTAACATTGTTAATTTTTATTACCACGGTTAAGGGTTAATCTAGAAATTATATGTAAAATTAATAATATAAAAACTAGAAAATTAACATAATAGTTGTCCAAATTTATTCAGAAATGTTTAATTTAGCCTCAATCATACATTGTATGATTTTATGAGCACTTGGATAATCTTGTAATACATTATTCCATTTATATTATTTTATTTAATGAAAACTACAATATTTTCATACTTTTGTTTTAAAAAATAAAATATTATTAATACATGTTTATATAAGGCATATGTACGAATATATATATATTTTGAAATTATAAAATGTTTATATTCATACTAATTTTTTAATATTAATTTTTATGGGATAAATAATTACCATAGAGGCTTACAGAGTGATAATAAACAAATTGATTAATTAATGGAAATCACGAATAAATGTTATTATAAATAATAAAATTTATATAATTTGAGATAATTTATTTCATCCTTGTATTTTATATGTTATTATTAAATTTTATTGAATTTTTAAATGATTTTTTTTCAAATATATCATGTTATGTTATTTTTTGAAAATTTAAGTAATGAATATTATCAAAATTGTCATTGTCGAAATTTTAAAATATAAAATATTTTATTAAATGATATAATAATTTATAAAAATAAAAAATTAGGCAAAATGATTTTAATAAGGCTTCAAGTGTTATAAATGATATATTTATGATTATTTAGGCATTGTATAATGACTGTGTTAGTCCTCAAATAGTAAATTAAATGATATCATAGAAGGAGTTAAAAGGGATAAATACAACTTAAAACCTTTGAATAAGAATTAAAAATATGTATATAAAACATTTTAATTTTAATTGGATAAATGGATTTAAACCCATAATCATAATATATTTTAAATAAATAATTTGATCCCTTTTTTAAGGAAAATTAATTTATATTAATTTAACATTTTTTGAAATTCCAAGAGTGCCCCTCCCCACTTCTATAATAAGGGCTCATTCATATCTTTTAATCACACATAAAAACCATTTTTGATCACACAAAATCTTCCAAAATACCTCAATAAATTCCATACTCACATTCTAGGGACCTTATTTTAGTCATAAAAATATCCTAAAATGTGTTAACATGTTTATCAAAGGAGATCATCTGGAACAAATATATCATTATTAATTATGTTTTTTTTGTTTTATTTCTTCATCTAGAAACATTAATTTTTATTCCAACAAGATTAAATAGTAAACACAGTATCATACACATAAATAAAAGCTAATATTTTAATATCATCACCAAAATCTGTCTCCACTTCCATTAAATGATAATGGAATAATCATTCATCTGAACAAAATACTACTACATCACATCCTAATTAAATTTTTTTTCCATCACCATCTATATAGACTATTTTTATTGATAAAAATTAATGTTTATATATTATATTCATGAAATAATTATCATTATAATAGAATAATATATAATTTAATTTTTTTCTATTCCATGAACATAGAAATGATAACAACGTTTGTACGTACAAACAAACTATCACCTCAATGAAGTGATGTGGACTATTATTTGCAACCACATCACAGTATTGATATATATATATATATAAATATATTTAAATTATATTAATAATATCATGATAATTATTTAATGATAAATTAATACTTACCTTCTTCCCATAACGATCATTTAAAAATGGAAATGATACTAATATGTTTGTACGACTTCCTGTATCCTAGACTATAACATAGTTTTATTTCCATTAACATATATCATGGATTGATTTAAAAGTATAATTTATGTATAAAAATGTTAATAATGTCATTAATATTATTCTTTTTGTTATTAAATCACGAACACTCTGACTATATAAACCATATAAATTTCATTTTTTACTCTGGTACTAAATATCGATGAAAGATCTTACCTGAACTTATATAATTATGTATTTTCAAAGACATGAAAAAATTGATTTTAAATGAATAGTAATATTTAAAAATAGTTATAAATAAATTAAATAATTATGATAAGATTAATAGTTAGCAATATAAATATTGTACATGATGATATGGTCTCAATGTATGTGATTTCATTTCGATATCCATTCGTTGACGCATATTATGATGTTATGAACACCTTGTTTTATGAGTTGTATAAACTACCTTTTTGACATATTTTATCATTAATTTATTTATTCAAATATTTTTTAATCTTTTTTATGTTTTGTTTCTATCATGGGACATTGGATTCAATTGATTTAAAGTGGTATGTGACACTTAGATTTAAAATTAATCCTTTAAAAATTTAATGATTTCTTTTGAAAATATATTCATCCATGTAAATATTATTGATATTATATTATATTATTATTTAATAAAATTATTACAGTGGAAATATTATGTTTAATTTTAAATTCATTCAATTTTTTTTTCAAAAAGTACAAATTTTTTATGATTCATGTACAGAACATTTGAATTTTTTTTATAAAGAAAAAAATAATGTTATTTTTAACCTATACGGTGAAAACAAATTCTCAGTTATTTTTATCACTGGTATATATTATTCTTCTTATATAGTCCTTCTTGTTTGTTAATGAAAATTAAACCCATATATTTATTTTTTTAGTATTTTGATACTATAAATGTGTTTTGAAAATGGATTGATTATTTTAAGAACATGAAATGTTTTTTATGATTGAAAATAAAATTTTATGAGTGTAATGATTAAAAAGGAATGATTTTATAGGTTATGGTTATATAATTGGTCTTGGAAATTTGACAATTGGTAACATCATAAACTAATGATGGGTGGCTCTGTGATAGTGTAATTTTGGGTGGGGCCATAAAATCCCACTAATGTATTGGGTATGGATGTTGACGGTATGGTTATTCTATTTTTATGAGTGACATATATGAAAATCGAATGCATGTTTATTGGATTTTATAATAATTAGTTTCAATGTTACATATATATATTTGAAATTCCTACATATGATTTTTCATGTAAATCATTTGACTTTCACAAGGTAAGATAATGATCATTATATTTTTTTTTGGGTCAAAATGTATTTTTATTAGGAAATGTTTAATAGTATTTTTTATAATATGGATTTCAATTAATTTATTCCACTAATAGAAATATTGTTCTCTTAAAAAGTTATAAAATATTTTTCATGGGTTTTAAGGAAGAGTATGTACATGAATAATATCATTGGAATAATTTGGAAGATCTATTACAATAAAAAATGATTATTTATTTTAATGGTTTTTTCAGTACAAAATAACTGATATTGAGTATAAGTTTCCATATATAATTTTCTGGTTTAATCATTATGTGTTTTTCTTAATTCTCTAAAACTCTAAATAGGTACTTTTTTAATATTAAGTTATTTCATGTTTTAAAATAACTAGAATATGCAATGTTTATGGTCGGGTCCTTATTGTTGGTATCCGAGAAAGGATTCAATAACATTATATTATATTTTTTCCTAAGAGTTGTGGATATCATCGTATTATTATAAATTTCAGGTCGATCTTAAGAATCCCCTTTTTAAGGAATTATGTTTTGAAAATTTAATGTGGCCAATGGTAATGTTTAGATACCTTAATTTTTAAGTAATTTTATGGTATTAATTTTTAGGGATAATAATGAAATATATGAGATAAACATTGAGGTTAAAATAAATAAAGGTCATATTTCAGTATGATTCTAGAATTTATATTATTTCAGAATGATTATATTAAATATTTATAAAATAGAAAACCTGCTAGATGGGTGATAACTTGTAGCATTCATAAAGGCCATGGGAATTGAACCTACCACCATAGGCTAACAATGGAGAATACCCTAAAACTAACATATGAGATGTCTTGGTTCATATAATATTATTTTTTATGTAAACAATCTGATGGATAATAGTTAGTTATATTTTGGAAAAATATGTCTTATAGAAACTAAGATATTAAAATTGATTTGGTGATTAGGTTAATAATGTTATTTGGGGTGATATTTTGGGAATCCATTAAGATTAAGGTATACGTAATACTATGAATTTATTGGGAATATTATGGATAGTTATTTTTTCCATGATCTATGTTGAACATTTTAATGTACTTTATATTTTCAAAGATTGAATTAGTTTTTTATCGAATAATGGTTTTTTAGAGAATTATCTTATACTATACATTTTGGTTTTTGTTAATGTTTAAATATTGAATATATAGATTATTAATATTTTATGGATTTTTTTGTTCTCTAGATGTTGTTTATAGTTCATCAAATGAGAAAAATTCTACATTCATACACTTAATTTGGATTATAATATTATTTTGTGGTAGAAATTTAATGAAGGATGAAACTCTACACATCAAGAAAGTATATTTCCTTATGTTCATATAAAATTTGTTAAATTAATTCCTAAACTATATGCAAAGGATCTTGAAATAAAGACATTATCTGATTACTTCTCATACTAATAAATAAATGACCCTTTAACTAATTAGAGAATTATGGTTTTTTTGTGGTTACCTATATAATTACCATTTTATTTATTATTCCTTGTGATAACATAATAGCAAGTTATCTCATTAATGCTGAGGTTTTCCTACAAGGAACCAAAATATTTGTTATATCATGTGGAGTTCTTAATACCCTTTCATTATTTTAGAGTGGATGTTTTATAGACCCTTATTCCAATGTGGTATTTCAATAAATGTAATTTTAATAGTTGAGAACTGGTTACCATGCTTGAGTTCAAATTTAGAGGATGAAATTGAAGGACCCAGGAAAAACCTCTAAGTGGAGAGGTGAATTAGGGTTTTAACATTTTATTTTAAACCAATATATCATGTTTACACAGTGTTAGGAATATATTAAACCTATTAGAAAAATGAATGAATGGAGAGGTTACAACTATATTACATGGTTCACCAGAAGTGGATATATTTGAGTATTATGTTTTGAATGTGTTTTGGAAATACCGAAAAAAAAATCATGAATAGTTATGGATTATATGGTATGGTCACAGTCACTCTATGCTATGATCACTACCTTTAAAATGGTTTAGGGATAACTCACTACTTTCCATGGAAAACTTCCATTGAATCCACCTAGATTGCATCAATTAGAAAATTATGGCTCAGATTATTTACATCATGGTCGCTTCAATATATAGTCATTGAAGTCTTTTTTCTCCATTCAAAACAAGACACTTCTTGCATCAAAGCCCTGAGTAGATGTATAATGAATGCCATGTTTACATAAACCAGATATTCAATATATATTTTTTGGAATGTCATTCATGATGATAAACCCTTTGTAGACCACAACCCTTCACAGATCACACACTTTTTCAGAGAACACAACATTTCAAATCTTGGGCCTTCATACAGAAAACACCTTCCTAATTCCCTGCTACCTCTATGGAGCCCAGTATATTCCAAGCACACACTTCCTTCATAGAACACCTTACTTCACAAAACTCACTAAGACAACATGGAATGTACCATATTCCAAGATTAATGAATAAATATAATCATTGACTTCTGTTCAAGACCAAATTAGTCTTTTTGTAAAGCACAAGCTTGTATAGACAACCAGCTCCACGGTGCCCCCTTACTTCACCAAATCAAGTTGTCTTCAGATTTTACCTCCCCAATTCTTGTAGAATGGAGAGGTGTAGCATGAAATTTAAAGGCATATTCAAACATGGAACTCTTCTTATTCTGATGTGATTTCCGAATCGTTCAATAATGCCTTCATGACATTTCTCCATTCTCGAATCTCAATTAATATTCATTTTTCACAATGATCTTCATAACCATAGAGCTCTCTGTCAAATATCATTTCTCCATCAAAATGTGACACTATCAAATCCTTCCCTAGGACCTTTGTGCTGCCACAATACTCAATTTCTTGTAATCACATTGCACACCATCAAAATTTTTTTGTCTGTGAGAAACACACTCCATAAAGATCATCTGTACAAAACTCAATAGATTTCCATATTTCTATGTGATCTTTTTGAAAATAAACTTTTCATATTGCTCCCCTTTCTCCTTATTTTGGACCCCAAAAATTTGGAAAACACTGAAAATCAATGTCACCTTCAATACTGCTTGTGTCTCTTGAACTGTATGATCACTGTACAGAAAATATCATTTATCAACCATTAGAGAATTGAAAAAAAACACAAACCATTCTCCATTTCAAGGAAATATAAGTCTTGATTCCAACAATATCTCCCATTGGGTTTGTTGTAAATATATAGATAAATTCAATAGATCACCAGACACTATCAAACCCTATGATACAAGGATCAACTCACTCAACAATATTTTTCATTGTGAGCACCTTTTGTTGAAGAAAACAAGAGGGAAGACATGAATCAAGTCCTCATGTGTTAAAATGAATGCTATAACTAATTCCTCATGAAACCAAAATTATTTCTCCCTTCACATTCTCACATTTCATATTCTACATTCATCTACAACCAGCCTAAAACAATAAAAATGTATCATCCTTTAAATTCAAAATTGAATTTATCCATTTCACCCACAAGTGTAAATAAACCCAAAGACCTATATTTGAACATTGTAGAGCTCAGAATATACACCTTATAGATCGTATATCCCCCATAAACAGGCATCACATCCACAAAAAAATTAGCATGTTTAAAAAATTGGTAATAAGGGAATATCCATAACCTCCTCATGAATTATTATGTGGCATAACACTGAGGATCAATCGGTATTTCTTAAATACAGTTGCCGATAGAGGGTTGGTTATAATGTCAGTCACATTCTCCTTGGTTCCCACATGGTCAATTTTTATCATGACTTTTTCAACATTTTATTTGATGATGTTAAATATTATTTAAATTTTTTTTGATTGAGAATTATGAATAAGATTATTCATAAGATCAATTGAAATCTTCTTATCATAGTAAATTACCACTAGTTGTTTCTCCTCATCACCTATGTTAGTCAGTTGTTACTTCATCCAAAGTAACTATTTGCATGCCTTGGTAGTGGATATATATATTCAACTTTTGTAGTAATGATTGAAGTAATTTACTTTTTCATGAT
Source organism: Viscum album (assembly GCA_963277665.1). NCBI lineage: Eukaryota > Viridiplantae > Streptophyta > Magnoliopsida > Santalales > Viscaceae > Viscum > Viscum album. The sequence continues at coordinate 1,489,472,762 of OY728164.1, forward strand.
TAATGATCCCACACATTTCTTTCCAATATAGAATACTCCACCACTGCTGGAAATTATGTCCACTACATCTCTATCCTATTCAACATCATAAATGATGATAGTTCACTATCTATTCCTACAGTAATCTGTTACCCATAATAATGAGTACCTATAATTTACTCCATGGTTCTTTGGACTACCTCAATATGTTCTTCATTTGAATTACTCTGAAAGTGTTCCGCTAAAAGTGTGGAAAAGAAAATATATGGACTCATCATTATCATCAACAATAATCTTCCAATGATTATACTATACATTGTGGGATCCACAAACGTCCCATCCACATGATTTTTGAGTTTTTTCCCAACTCAATCGAAGTCTACATTGGTCTAGAATCATTTATATTAAATTTCCTCCACAAATATTTTCATAAATTACCTCATAATCAAATGTTTCATCCATCATCTGAGTCACCTACATCCCTATGAAGTATGTGAGTTCACCAATCATCGACATTTAAAATTCTAATCACACTTCATTAGAAAATTATGCACTATGGCCATACAGCTTCCATAGAAAAATAATATAATCAACGTATACCAATTCCATTAACTGATCATTTGAATAATTCGTTACATAGAGATTGTGAGCCACTCCTCCTATTATGAAGTCATGATTTTTAATATATGAATCCAATCGAGAGTACAACACTCATGGTTCCTACTTTAGTCTATAGGGTTCATTCTATAATCTTCATACCATTATTTAATCATTTCTATGTAGGAAACCCACTGGTTGTTCAATGTAGACCTCCTCTTTAAGAACACCATTTAATAATGTTTTCATGACATCCATTTGATACACTTTATACCCTCTTTGGATTGACATAGAATTAAATAGCCTGATTGACTCCAGTCTATCCATCATAAAAATGTTTCCTCAACATCAACACTTTCAATCTATGAATATCCCTTGCATAAAATTCACACATTATTTCATATCACATTACCATTATTATCATATATTTTATTAATGATCCACTTAGTACCATTCACATTGTGACCATCAGGTCTCTTAACAATATTCCATGTTTGACACTTGTAAATTTGATCTACCTTTTCATTCATTACATTTGCCCATGATACATCCTTTAAAACCTCTTAAAATGAAACTTCTTCCAAAATTGATTAGAATAAACATTTTTCATTATTTATTCTTCTCCATGTCTGTGTTGGTACATTCATATAGCCAATGATTTTGGATTGATCAATCTCTGCTCTTCGATTTCTTCTCTGTTGTTCAGTCAACTTCTCTTCAACCTTGGCTTCCTTGTGAGATTCATCTTCTATGTCATCATCGTGATGTTACTTCTATGTGTTTTTTACACCTTACTATATATAAATATTTTTATTTTTTTCATGTTCACATTCTTCCACATCTTCTATCTCGTCAGAATAATAATCCCTTCAAGCATTTTTCGTTTTTTTGTCAATGATCTTAACACCACTACATTACATAATCCTTCATAAGAAAATATTAAAACAATTCTAGGATTTGTTGTCAATTAGATATCCATTGAATACTATATCATATGTATGGTCAAAATACTTACTTTAGTTTCGCTTTTTTTAATGAAGAATTTATTTCCCAAAATAAGAAAATATTTCAAAAAAATATCCTTCTATTCTACAATTAATACGGTGTCTTCATCACTACCATGTAAAGCCTCGTTAGATTTTAAATTATCACTACTGCATTAAAAATTCTTTCTCATAATGGCAAGAAATTTGACTCTGAATAAGCACAGTCCTTACCATGTTTTTCACATATCAATTTTGGCACTCAACTACTCTATTTAACTATTCAATTCTCATAACATCCACCTCATTCAAAATTCCATGTTCTCTAGGTAATTCCACAATCAATGGATGTGTATTCCCATCAATTGTTAGATCGTGGAACATTTATTATACGTAAATTATCATTCTCATTGATTCCGTGATATGTTTTCATTCATTAAATCACTTATCATTTCTTATTTATAACAATCACACATTCTATTCTACTACAATAATGAATTAAAAGGGTTAATTACCTTTTTATATGTGTTAAAACAACATTTAGAAATCTACATATATTTATATAAATGTGGTCGATAGGATTATATACTGTTTCTTTCTTTGGCTGATAGAAACTGCAGACCAACTTCCCTCATTTTCAATGATCACATTCCATTTCCCGTTAACTCTTGAGGATTGGGATATCCATGAATATCATTATCTTAGATATATTTTCCTTGTCGTTCCGAATGATGTGTCTTAATCTATGATTCCATGTGTTGTTTTATTATTCAACTATTAGATATAAAATGGTCACTTTATTGTTAACTTGATATATGTTGCAATCTGTTATATAGCCTTCCATGAGAGAATTCCAAGTATTTTCTTTTATAATGCATCCTTTTTTATTGAATGTCACTATATGTACAGATTCACAGAGTTTAATTTTATTAAGGATATTATGACATAGACCATCCACATAATTGAATTAAATCTTATTCACCTCTCCATTACCTAGCATAGTTTTTAAAAAGCTTTTGATCGTCAAACCAATGTCAGTACCGAACCTTATTGTTCCATTGAACCTTTTTGTGACATTCATTAACAAGTCATCATTAACCATCAAATGGGATAAACATATGCTATCAAGGATCTAGGATATGTTTTTATTTATTGATATTATTTTTACTTCTACTAGATTGAATTTTTCGATCTTCCCTTTTTCGGTTCATGACATATTGGATTTGGTGTAGGACACTGTTGGCCTTTAATTTATCTCTTCCATGTATATTTGTTCTTTATATTCATAATATTATTCCGAATGAGATACCCTATTTGAGATAGAAACACCATCTGGTTGGAATGTATTCACCTGTAACTAATTATCCTAGGAATATGTTATATTATTCCACTTCCTACAATGTATAGTTTTATAGACAATGATAGAAAAGGGAAAATAGTTTCCATAGAAACATTTTTTCTCTACAATGTATGATATGAATTTCTTCTCACTTATAATTTCACCATTCATTCTTCCTCAGGAAAATAGTTTGACTGCATGTCATTTTTGAATGTTTTAGGATTATCATTAGTTATTCTTTCAGTTTGATTGAAGGTTCTCTTTTACTTTACCTCTGGTGGGGTTTCCACTTGATAAACTTTTACCTTTTCTTTTAATTGGTTCCACATTATATATAGAATTTGATATTTCGTCATCATAATTGATTCCACTATTTCCCATGCAATTGTGTCTTTGATCGCCCAAAATAATTTCAACTCCATCAGAGAAACTATTTTTCAATCTGTCATTCCATCATTCAAGATCCTTAGAAATTGTATTTTCTTCTTTGATTCTTTTGAATTTTATTTACTTTTTAACTTACTTTTAAAAGTAACAACAACTTCTTCATGTCCCTCAATTGTTTTGGAATTCACCTTCAATATTGTAGTAAGGTCATTGATGACCTCATCTTGTTCAAATATTATGATCATTAGTTCTACTATATTATCTATTCTTTAAAGGATTGATTATTGGACTTACTCTAGTTATTCCAATCATCCAATTTTAGATTCAACTAATCAAAATATTGTGGTGATTCATCCACAATTACATTCCACTTATTGCATCTCCTATATTTATTCTCAAGCTTACCAAAAGCATCCTTAATTTTCAACTTGGGATTAATATTAGTGGTCGTCTAATTATCTCTAACAACATCGACCATTGGTCATTACTATTCAATAGTACCCATCTTGTAGGCATGTTTTTCAATTTCAAATTCTAGTTCTTCTTCTTCAATGAATTCATTACCGTAATGTTTCTCTTCAAAGAGAAAACTATTTTTCTACATTCATTATAGATTTGAAATATTACTTTTTGGAAAACCTTTTATAGGGATTCTCGTTATTTTCATTATCACCATCATCATCATCAAATACTCTTCATCACGGAGAGGAAATGCTGTGAACTATACAAAAATGGAAACCATACAGGGTTAAATAACCGATAAATTTACTTTTTTGTGTATTGTGGTTCTTGTAAATGAGAGAAATACTTTATTTTCCTCATCATCTTAATCACCAATATCTCCTATTATTTTTCGTTTTTCCATGTCTTTGAATTCCATTTACTTTTTTACACGAGTTGTAATATCTTCTGTTTTGACACTCATCTCATATTCCACTAGGATGCTCATCAAGTCATCTAGAAAATATTTTGAAAGAGATTTTTCATCAAGGGATGAAACCTTCACATAGATAAATTTGGAAGTCTTATAAAATTTTTTGTTACAATATCAATGACATTGATTTCTTCTCCAAGACATCGAATTTCTCCTACCACTTTAGTAATTAGATTGAAGAAGGAATCTATATTTTTATCAGGATGAATCTCCATATCATCAAAAATATTGTACATGACATGTAGTTTGACATCCATATCATTACTATCTCCCTAATATATATTTTCATGTTTACCACATAGAAATTCCTGAGGTGAAACTCATGACCTTTAGAGAGATCGGATCAAAAAGAGTCGTAGTGAGAGCATTGCATGCTTCAGCATCTGCATTGAAATTTTTTTTGTTTGTATCTATCAATTGCAACACGTTTGGATAAGTATCTTTAATTAATTATATGGAAGAAAAGTGTAATTAAATTTAAATAGATCACATATGAGATCTCATTCTATTCTTTATAATAAGAAAATGATTTCTATATAATATGGGAAATCCCCTTAAATTGGATTAATTTTCTATGACTGCACATATCAGATTTAACACCAAAAACCTAACCCTAATACCACATGAAAGACAGTGGAACACCTTGAGAATGGAGGGGTGAATCAGGGTGTCAAATGTTTCTTTTAAACTGGTGGATCTGGTTCCCACGTTTGAAGGATATTATTAAACATGTCTGACATATGCATGAAAATACAGGTCACAACAATTTTACATGGTTTACTACAAAGGGCTACATCAAAGGAGAATACACCGACAGTGTGTTGGTCATACACAAAACCACTAATCATTACCAGCTGCGTATTAAATGTTTTGGTCACTATAAATCTATGATAGGATCAGTGCCTATATAATGATTTATGGATAGATCATTGTTTCCCGTGGAACACTTCCCTTAACTACCCCAATATTAGTACCTTTGGAGATGTCTTACTCAGTTTATCAACTAGATGATTACTTCAATAGATTGGAAGTGAAGTCTTTGTCTCAATTTAGAACGATAAAATTCTTGCATTAATGACCTGAGTAGATGCACACTAAAATCCTTTCCCACTTAAATTGGATATTCAATATTATCCACTGTGATCCCCCTTCATGAGGATCATCCATTTGTAGAGGACAACCCTTCATAGAGAAACAAACATTGTAGAGCACACCACTTCATAGAGCTCACTGATTCGCAGAGCTCACAACTTCATATAGCACACTGCTTCATAGAGTTTAACCCTTCTTAGAGTTCATGCCTTCACAGAGCAAAAAACCATTGCAAATATCTATTGACTTTGCAGAGCCTACTATCATCACAAAGAAAACTACATTCGTGCCACACCATAAATAAAAACACTCACATAGCCAATGCAGAATGTCTCATCATAGTGAAGTACATAATACATATTAGCATTTACTTTATTCAAGACCAAAGTTGTATTTTCGAAATTCAAAACCTATCATAGACAACTAGAACTGTGGTGCACCCCTTGCCTCACGAAATCTAAGTGACTCTATGTTTTATCAATCATGTTTGTGAAGAATGTAGAGGGGTGGCCTCTTACATATAGTTGTAGTCGAATGCGATGGTCTATTTATTCTGGTATGGTTTTTGGATCATTCAAAACCATCATTACGATACATCTCCCATTTCTGAAACTCCATTTATATTCCCCATTCTCAATGCTCTTTGTAACTATAGATCTCTCCATAAAATCTCTTCGCACTGCCACAATGCTCCACTCAAAAACCCTTTCATTAATCATTTTTGTGGTCACAATCCCCAAATTCTCATAATTGAAGGGCGCCCCATCATAATCCTTATGTATTCATGAAACACACTTCATGAATCCCATACCTACAAAACTCATTCCTTTGATATATATTCATGTGAAATTTTGGAAAATAAATATTTTTGAATTATTACCATTCTCCAAATTTTGGACCCAAAAAATTGGAAAAAACTGGGGAATGAAATCACCTTCATTACTGCTTATGGCTTGAACTATGTCATCCCTTGCCTTGGAATCTCCATGATCATCCATTATGGGATTTACAAAAAACTGAAACAATACTTTATTTCATGCAAAGAAAAGGCTTGGTTCCAAAAAAAATTATTATGTTGGGCGATGTAGCATCAATGTTTTAATAAAGAAAAACAATGCTCGATAGATTAAATGATATGCCACATCCAACTTAAATATAAAACACTAAATATTATTATTTCAATGTGGCCATTATAACCTATTTATTAGAATAGATTGGATGAACCAAAATAAATTTATTATAAAAATATTGTTTAAAAATGATTATATAATGAAATTATTGGTCAGATATTAACTAAAAATTATAGTAAAATCCAAATGAATACATTGGATGTGTTTTTATAAAAAACAATTATTCCCCAAAAGGTGTTTGATATTCATAAATTAAATAAAAAAATAATAGTGAATGAAATGAATAAAATTTATATGTTTTATTTTCAATTTAATGTTTTTAAATTTATCTATTATCTTTTATATTCATACAATATTTAAAAAATATATTTTTAGGCATAATTTTTTTTATAAAAATGGAGTTTCATCGGCTTTTGATAGAACAATATATTTATATCAAATTTATCACACATTCATAAATTATATTTGACCAAAATATGTTTCCCATATTAAATAATAATAAAAAAGTTCTTATTAATTAAATTTCTGTTATTTTTCTAATAAGTTAAATGTTTTGATGAATAGTGAAAAATACAGAGTTTTAAATGAAATATATTTTTACCTAAATAATTCATATTGATAAATTATATTTTTATCAGTTTTAAAGTATAATAAGATCAATTTTATACCATTTAATCAAATTTATATCATTGGAATCAATTTCACATTGAACTTGGACAAAAAAAATTCAATCATTTGAATGTTTGCACATTTTTTTATGTTCCATCAAAGATATTAATTTTAAATTTATATTACATTATTATGTGTTTGTATTTTTTGAGAAATGGATTATAAATTTTAAATATATATGTAAAAATTTACTAAATATTTTTCTATTAATTTTGAACAATGTGAACAGTAACAAAGATAATTTATATTACCATGGTTAAGGATAAATCATGTAATTAAGGGTAAAAATAATATTACAAATAGTATAAAAATATCATAAAACATATGAAAATATCATATTATGAGTAAATATTGACCAAAATCATCATTGGGACTATTTTAGGATAACATGTGGCAACACTTATTACATTATTCCATTTATAGTATTTAATGAATCGAAAATTAAATCTCGTGATACTTTTGTTCTTAATAAGTGAAATATTTTGAATATAGTGTTGTTTAATTTATGTGTTCTACTATAAATTTAACATCACAAGATTCCACGATATGCCTATCTTTGAATAATATAGTAGCGTGTGTTGTATGCAACTTTGAGTTCTAACACACACCAAAACCAATCAAACTAGCCGTTATTAATAGTAATACCTACTTTTTTAAACTTTTATAAATTTTATCTTTCAAAATGGACTTCATTTTTGGTTTTGAAATATCAAAATTACTTTATGATGTGTTTTTGGTACTTTTCTCATAACATTCATATTTTGATGAATAGTGAAAATTACTAAATTTTAATTAAAAACAACTTTTTTAATCGAAATAATTAATAGTGATAAATTATTAATTTGAGTGATTTTAGAGTATAATTAGATTATATATTTACCATTTAATTCAATGTTGGTCATTAGAGATAAATTCACATTTAAACTGGAAATAAGCAAATGCCAATCTTGTGATAGTTATTATCTCTTAAAAACACGCTTTTTGTTTTAGCAATGGGAATTAATTTTAAATTAATTACTACCCCTTCTCTGTTTTGAATTTACAAAAATTGATTCCATATTTATAATCATGATATAAAGATTGTGTAAATAGGTAACTTTTATTTTTAGACATTTTGATTAATTACTTCGGTAAATATTTTATTTACCATAGTTAAAGGGTAAATAAGGTAAATAAGGGTAAAAATTAATATTTTAATAATAATAATTTACCCTAAAACGTATTCTAACCCTATTTGTTGATAAATTTACAACCATGGTCATATTTGGGTCTATTTTGGGAACCGATTGATCAACTTGTAAGTGATAATGAGGCTTTATATTAATTAAGCTAAAGTAAATTCAAAAATAATATAAGCATATATCTTTTAGAAAAAATATTTACATAGGGTTATATATGTAATATTTTCCAATTTAAATTTTCATTAAGAATCTAAAAGAATATCTTACATAATGGTATTTTATTTATAATTTTTATACATTGAATAATTAAATATATTAATGATACAATAATGATGAAGTATTTTCCTTATTAATGAAAGAACCAAATTATTGGTATTTTAAATATTAAAATCAATATAATTTGTAGACTTTTATGTCATCCACGAAATTTATTGATTAATATGACATGTTAGGATATCTTAAATGATTTTTTTTTCGAATTAATAATGTTTTTAGGACTTTAACAGAAATCAATTATTAAATAGACTCAAATTTGACATAAAAAAGTTGTTAAAACAAATATTATATTATTAATTCATATTCTATTCATAAAAATATAATAATCGGCCAAATGAATTATATAATGATATTTGTATCATTAATGGACCACTTGGGGGTATCTTGGATGTATATAGTATGTTTATTAACCATATAATATAAAAATAAAAAGTGACATGGGAAATGTCAAACTATTTAACTAAAAGTTAAATATAAATAATAAGGTTAATATAGTGACCCAAACCTATCTAAAATATATTGGATGAATGTATTTATACCCATCCACACCATATACTTTTAATAATTTAATTTGGAGCCATTATAAACCAAATATGAATTTATTATAAATTAATACATTAAGTTTTTTCTAAAGAGCCGCTCCTCCCCCTTATAAAAGGAAACCACTTCTAACCAATTACTCATACCTTAAAAGCATTTTGGGTCAGCCAAACTCTACCCAAATACCCTATAAACTATCCTAACTTAATCCTATAGGCCTTTGTTTAGGCAAAAAGTCAAACCATGGAGCCCTTTTGATCAAATCCAAAGGAAGAACCCGAAGAAGAGGTAATGTTTTCACCACCGTCTTTCAAGTTCCCTTCTTCTTCAACTTTTTCTTTATTTGTTATTCCTATTATAAAATAATAACTCTAGTATCTTATATATATTTTGATGTTATTATAAATGTGGTACAACCATATACAGTATTCTATCCATCCTTTTAATGCCATGTCACCATATGAGCGTACGTAAGGCTTACAGTCTCCACGTTGTGGTGTAATTATTATTCTAAACATTATTATTTGGATGGATATGATAATGATATGTAATTTGTGTAAATAATAAATATAATATTATATGTAACACCCCATGCTTCCTCGGTATGTTTCCTTTCGAATAATGCAATGACGTGCATTGTACGCAACTTCTAGATTTTAACACACCACAACCAATCAAACAAGCCGTTATGAATAGTAATACCTACCTTTTGAAATTATATATATTTTATATTTCAAAATGGACTTCATTTTTGGATTCGGAATATCGAATTTAGCCTAAGGTGAAATTTTGGTACTTTTCGGATAACTTTCATATTTTGATGAATAGTGAAAATTACTAAATTTTAATTAAAAACAACTTTTTTAATCAAAATAATTAATAGTGATAAATTGTGAATTTGAGTGGTTTTAAAGTATATTTAGAATATATTTTTACCATTTAATATAATGTTGGTCATTGGACATAATTTTACAATTAAACCGAACATAAACAAGTGTCAATCTTTTGATAGTTATTATCTCTTAAAAACACGCTTTTTGTTTTGACAGCGGGAATTAATTTTAAATTAATTTCTGCCACTTCTGTGTTTTGAATTTAGAAAAATGGATTCCATATTTGGAATCAGGATGTCCAAATTGTGTAAATAGGTAACTTTTATTTTTAGACATTTTGAATAATTACTGCGGTAAATATTTTATTTACCATGGTTAAGGGTAAATCCGGTAAATAAGGGTTAAAAAAATAATATTATAATAATACTAAATTACCCTAAAATGTGTCTTAACCCTATTGGTTGATACATGGTCGACCATGGGCATCTTTGGGTCAATTTGGGGACCCCATGGATCCACTTGTAAGTGATAATGACACTTTATATTAATTAAGTTAAAATGAATACAAAAATGACACAAGCATATATCTTTTAGCAAAACAATTGTTACATAGGGTTATATATGCTGGCTTTTAGATTATAAATATTCATTAGAAAGCTAAAATAATTTCCTACATAATTATATTTTATTTATAATTTTTTGACATTAAATAATTTATTTTATTTATGACACAATGATGATGCAGTAATTACTAAAATAGTAAAAAATTAACATAATTGATATTATAAATACCCAAATAATTATAATATGAAACTTTTAATGAATTAAACAAATTTTCTAGGATAATATGATATATTAGGATTGATTTATTTGACTTTGTTCGAAGTAATCAATCTGTTATAAGTTTCAAAAAAATCAACTAGTGAATAGTGTCAAAATTGACATAAAAGAGTTCTTAAAACAAATATTATATTATTAATTGATATTAAATTCCTAAAAATCTATGGTTCGGCCAAGAGACTTATATTATGATAGGTTAATCATTAATGGACCACTTGGGGGTCTTTTGGATGTATATAGTACGTTTATTAACCATATTATATAAAAATACAAAGAGACATTGTAAAAGTGAAACTAATTAACTTATAGTTAATACTTAAAGATAAGGTTAATATAAGTACCCAAACCTGTCTAAATTCTATTGGATGAGTTTTTTTTAGACCTATCCCCACCTCAACCTTTGAATAGTCAACTTTGGAGCCATTGGAAACCGAATATGAATTTATTATAAATTAATATTTCTAGCTTTTCCAAAGGTGCCCCTCACCCCTCTTATAAAAGGGCACTCCTCCTTCTCATTTCCTCACACCTCTCAAGCCACTTGGCTCGTCCAAACTCTGCCCAACTAAGCTCCCCACATCCCTCTCCTCCTCCTTGATGCTTCCCCTTAGGCAGAAAGCATTTCAACAAGTCCTTTGGTTCCAACCAAAGTGAGTTACCTAAATTAAAGGTAACATTTTCTCTTAAATTATTTTCAATTATTTTGCTTCTCAAACCCCCAAACTCTTTTTATTTCCTTTCTTTTGTAACAACACCAGTATCCACAATATACTAGGATGTTGTTATAAGAAGTATTCAAACTACACATTCACACAACTCCATCTAATGGATGATGAACATAATGTTTCTGTGGATGGCAAACTAACGCCTCACGAAACGATGATTGTTCAAATACATCTTACCGCCTCTCATGGTGGCCATTAGGATGGCACTGTAATTAAATATGATATCAATGATATATATTTTATATATAAGCTTCTGTAATTCCATTTTATTTCATTCAATTATTCGTTTCATGTTTTATATACATACGATAATTTCATTTGAGGAAGTGCGGACTACCGCCCCCTTAAAATGATATGACTCGTTCATACCACACATGGAACGTATAAAGGATTGTGTTAATGAACTTAAGTAACATATATAAAATATTATATTATACTGGAATAGTAATATACCTATGTATCATTTGGATTCGATTCTTTTAAAATAAAAAATTAAATGGAAGTAGCGTTCGTGCGTACGTACGGACTACCGTCTCCACGAACGCGATGAGATTCATTCTCCATCGTATCCATTCAAGTATAATTATCATTTGATGATTTAAAAATGATGTTTAAGGACTTGATACCATTCTGGATATGAATAATATACATCCCATTAATAACGAATATGGCTCACATAACAAAGAATATAAAGTAAAATGAACCCGTTAACACCTGAAATGACGATAATTCTAAGATATTATTAACAAATCAATGTTAAAAGATCATATATGATATCATATTAAAGTAACTGATTCTTGTATTATTCAATAACAATTATTTCACCATTATACAGGAGGTAAACCTACCATCGACTAAGGAAAAAGTACAAAGTAAGGGATTCTCTTATCTCACTTTCAATTCCGTGAGATTTCCATTGTTCGCTACTAAATTATTGAAAGTGGTGTATTGTGTACTTCCATGATTCACTTTATATTCATGTTATTCTGTAAATTATTTGGTGGTTATTAACTTTTGGCCATACAACTCAGTTGATTAACATGGTAAGGGATTCTCTTATCTCACTTTCAATTCCGTGAGATTTCCATTGTTCGCTACTAAATTATTGAAAGTGGTGTATTTTGTACTTCCATTTGATATATATTATCATGATTCACTTTATATTCATGTTATTCTGTAAATCATTTGGTGGTTATTAACTTTTGGCCATGCGACTCAGTTGATTAACGTGGTAAGGGGTTTCTGGTCTCACTTTTAATTCCGTGAGAATTCCATTGATCACCACTTAATTATTGCATGTGGTGTATGTGTACTACCCATGATTGTATTCATTGTGTAATATACTTTATTTTATGGGTATTTACATCATAAAGGTATGATCTTTCTTTCATGGTTGTTTGTTTCTTAAGTTACCTAATCAATAATGGAATTTGAGATTTCAATTTCCCACTCATTTGGCTTTACGCATATTTCATTGATTATATTACTCCATGATTATGTGTGGAATCACTATTCATTTGATTATGTCATAATTTCCACTCCCCTTCCTGTGGATATAAGTTTGATACACATAATCACTCATTGGTAATTCTCAAGTCATTGATATGAATTTGATAAGAGTAATTTTAACTCATTCACCATTTGTTGAGTTAAACATCCAATTCGTTGGTGTTATTTTACAAGAATATGTGTGAATATCCTTTGATTGTTTTACACTAAATATCCAATCATATTTAGTGTATTTATATTTGTCACACATAATTATGTCGTTGATTTATCCTTAACCTAAGGATATAGCCTTTATGAGAGATTTCATCTCAATTTACATTCCATTAAGACTTCTTTGTTGATATACACCAAATCACTTTTATGTGGTGTATATAATGTACTTTGAAGTAGTATATCATGAATCCCTTTATTCTCATGATATTACAAAGTTCTGATTACCTTAATTATTTGTATTCAATTGTCTCTCTTTTGGTTAGAATCTCTAACTAAAATACCATTTTTAAATGTTTTAAAGACTTATTCATATAAATCTTTCTCATTAATGTCCATGTTTTAAAAATGGTTTCAAGGATTTATTTATATGGACATTAAAGTTTAGAAATTAAAACTCCTTTTAAAAAAGTTTCAAAGTGGTATGGGACACTTTGATTCAAAAATCTATTTTTAAATGGCTTCTTGACAAATAGTGTGACTTTTAAATGATTTCAAGAAAAAGGGGGATATTTCTCTCAAATAGTTTTGATGATTAATTTCATCTATGTCAACATCCTTCATTATTCTTGATTGAGGTTAATGTGATACAATACAATCCTCCATATTGTATCGAATGAGTTATGTTTGACTATGGATGTGCTATTTTTATACCATTCATGGTTTGTGGTTAAAGTATTGACATTTCGTATGCTAGTTTAATACGAATGTTTACGTTATGTTTAAACCTTTTCATATGGGAATGCATTGGACTTAATAAGTGACGGGTGGAGCCCGCTATAGCTCCTCGATGCATCGGTAGGTCTCATGAGACAAACTAGTGTCTTGGCACAAGGCCTTGGCAAAATCTTATTTGTAGTCTTGGCACGAGGCCTTGGCTATGTGGTTATGATAGTCTGGCATTATGCATTCCATCATTATGAAAGTGGTTATTGATATTGCATGTGATCATTCGACTAGTAGAATATCCATGTGAGTAAGTAAATGGCATTATTTCATTTTTCCTTCGCCATTTTATGCTGAAGTTTAAATTTAAAAGGCTTTTGTTATAAATTGCCTTAAGTGTTTATGCTTATTTATGAAAGCTTCTGCTATAATGTTATCCTTACTGAGCATCTGAGCTCACCCCTTTCAATGTTTTATTTTTCCCAGGATTATGAAGAAGTAATTTATGAATGACCTGCAGGGATAGTATGAGGGGATATGAAGACAAGATGTTTTTTTTATGATGTAATGTAAAAATTTATGGTTGTATCTAGTTATTCCAAGGCTACTAAACTAATCGGTCTTTCGAGACTTGATATTTCTCATGATCATGCCAATGTTATGTAATAATGCACCGACTCTAGGTAATTAGGGTCGGGCGTTACAGTTGGTATCAGAGGAAGTTTAGTACAAACCTTGGTAGCTAGATTTAGATAAACTCTGATTAGATCACGTAGACCTAAGATGAACTTTGAGGATTAGTATAAAAGAACTTCCTAGAATTTTGGTATTGTAGAGATTTTGTGAGTTTTCCGAGCAATACATCCCTGTCTGGATACGAGCAGGTAGAGGCGGCTCTGGCACAGATGTACCTAGGGGTAAAACCCGAAAACACCGCTTTGAGCTAGACTCGAACGGGAACTGGTGCACGACAACGGGCCTTGCTGCACTCTTGGTTACAACACTCCCGGGGGATATGCTTAGGATAATTTACATTTTCTTTACAAACCAATTTAAGTAATATATATATAAGATGAGAGTAAATGACCTTGGTTAATCCTAATATGTTTCAAATTGATAATATGGTGAAATTTTAATCTCTAAATGATTTTACGACTACTATTACTCACACAATGCTTTATGATTTTAGTCAATGGCTGGATTCCAAGGAAGTCATAGTGACTTTGAGAATGATGTACAAGATGGGAACGGTGGTGGCAATGAGCAACAAAATGGAATGTTGATAGGCGTAAAAGATATCGTCTTTATGCCAAATCAGTTTTCCAAAAATATGATCAACAACATATATATTAACCAACTCCCAGACTCAACAAGGAAGAGAAAGGTGATAAATGATAAGAGCTCCAGCAATGGAGACCATGGAGAAAAGAACCCTCAATTTTCATCATGCAGGAAATGTGGAAAGAGACACCCAGGAAAGTGTCTCAATGGGACAACGAAATGTTTTACATGCGGGAAGGAAGGAAATAAAGTAAAGAATTGCCGAAGAAAAATGAAGAGTACTATGGAAGAAGATAAAAATGGTCCCAAGAGTCCATTTACAGTCATTTGCCGTAAATGTAGGGGACCTGGCCATTACCCGAGTGAATGTCCTATTCTATAGGATATTTTCATGGTCAAAGAAGAAGCTATGTGGGAATAAATGGTTGGAGAAATGTTTAAAAAGTATTAGCACTCCTTGTTGATGAGTTTACTATGGAATAATTTTCTCTTGTATTTGTAACCCCGCAGTTTGCCATGTGAGAATGATATTTGAGGAAGAATTGTCTCTTCTCTTGTGGATATGGGTATAAATAACCATTTGGATTTATATGATCATTGGGGTTTGAGAGAATTATAAGTTATTCTAATTTGGGATGAAGATTCAAGGTATGATATAACATTTGTGGTTAAATTTATGATATAGTATTTTGAGGAATTTATCTCATTTTGGCAATATTATAAAATATAGTTTTTGAAAAAGGACAACACGTAGACCATGTGACAACCCGTCGCGTCGGACAAAGCTATGGGAATCGAACCCACAACCAAAGTGCGATTGGGATTTATCGCCTACCACTGGACTACGTGAAGTCCCTGGTTAGTGTGACTTTTTTTTTAGTTAAATTATTTTATTGATCAATAATAAGTTGATTTGGGTTCTTATTTCATATCAAAAGAATACCCTTGGTATAGGAAAATGATTTGGTGATTAAGTGATAAATGTTATTTTGGAAGATGTTCGCTTTGTTGGGAACACTATATGCCCAAGGAAAATGGAATACTATGGGGTTTCATTTGTGGAGTAATGATAGATTTTTATCTACGTTTTTATTGTGGATTTATAGTGATTTGGGTTATTTATGGAAATGATTAACCTATAATAGAGAATATGTGATTAGGTTAATTACTTTTGAGTATGTGACTTTAAATGTATCTGATGTCATTTGGAGATACAATTTAACATGGGAGACTACATAATCAAATTCTTCTATGTTTTGGGTTTCAATATTAGTTTGGATTATATTAAAGGATTTTAAGGACAATTGGTTATTGAATGGTATCTATTTAACTTTGGGGTATTGTTGGTTTAATTTTAGAAATTATGATTAGTGCATATTTATCTCAATGAATATCCTTTTGGGGGACCATTAGATCATTCACTGACCATTTTGGTTTTGATTAATCTTCAAAGACAATGTAAATATATGGTTTATCCTTCATGGATCATGTGATTCTATATAAGTTTATTCTATCTCTTCCAGTGTGACCAAGTCTTCTTGAATACTCATCGTAAAAAAAAATGAGTTAGTGGTGGAAATTTATTAAAGAATGAAAATCTACTTAAAATGTAAGTATATATCATAATGTTCTTATTCAATATCATAAATGAATTACTCTTCCTTATGTAATGTAACTTAAAAAAAATGTTGTCCGTTTAATTTCCTACTAGGAGACTAATGGTCGTTTGTCCCAACACAAGTTTGTGGTTTTATCATTGTTAACTTTCTCCTGATCATGATTTCTATCCCTCTCCATCAGAACTTGACACTTAGTTTATCATCCATATCCATGTTTTCTTACATGGAATCCTAGTATGGGTTATCTTGGATGACCCTTATACCTCTCTTTCTTTCTTTTAAAGTGATAGTTTTATTGACTCTTTTTCCGATGTGGGACTTTCCATTATATTCCCAAGAAAAATTTTAAAAATTGCGAGGACGCAATTTATTGAAGGAGGGGAGAATGTAACACCCCAAGCTTCCTCGGTATGTTTCCTTTCGAATAATGCAATGACGTGCATTGTACGCAACTTCTAGATTTTAACACACCACAACCAATCAAACAAGCCGTTATGAATAGTAATACCTACTTTTTGAAATTATATATATTTTATATTTCAAAATGGACTTCATTTTTGGATTCGGAATATCGAATTTAGCCTAATGTGAAATTTTGGTACTTTTCGGATAACTTTCATATTTTGATGAATAGTGAAAATTACTAAATTTTAATTAAAAACAACTTTTTTAATCAAAATAATTAATAGTGATAAATTGTGAATTTGAGTGGTTTTAAAGTATATTTAGAATATATTTTTACCATTTAATATAATGTTGGTCATTGGACATAATTTTACAATTAAACCGAACATAAACAAGTGTCAATCTTTTGATAGTTATTATCTCTTAAAAACACGCTTTTTGTTTTGACAGCGGGAATTAATTTTAAATTAATTTCTGCCACTTCTGTGTTTTGAATTTATAAAAATGGATTCCATATTTGGAATCAGGATGTCCAAATTGTGTAAATAGGTAACTTTTATTTTTAGACATTTTGAATAATTACTGCGGTAAATATTTTATTTACCATGGTTAAGGGTAAATCCGGTAAATAAGGGTTAAACAAATAATATTATAATAATACTAAATTACCCTAAAATGTGTCTTAACCCTATTGGTTGATACATGGTCGACCATGGGCATCTTTGGGTCAATTTGGGGACCCCATGGATCCACTTGTAAGTGATAATGAAACTTTATATTAATTAAGTTAAAATGAATACAAAAATGACACAAGCATATATCTTTTAGCAAAACAATTGTTACATAGGGTTATATATGCTGGATTTTAGATTATAAATATTCATTAGAAAGCTAAAATAATTTCCTACATAATTATATTTTATTTATAATTTTTTGACATTAAATAATTTATTTTATTTATGACACAATGATGATGCAGTAATTACTAAAATAGTAAAAAATTAACATAATTGATATTATAAATACCCAAATAATTATAATATGAAACTTTTAATGAATTAAACTAATTTTCTAGGATAATATGATATATTAGGATTGATTTATTTGACTTTGTTCGAAGTAATCAATCTGTTATAAGTTTCAAAAAAATCAACTAGTGAATAGTGTCAAAATTGACATAAAAGAGTTCTTAAAACAAATATTATATTATTAATTGATATTAAATTCCTAAAAATCTATGGTTCGGCCAAGAGACTTATATTATGATAGGTTAATCATTAATGGACCACTTGGGGGTCTTTTGGATGTATATAGTAAGTTTATTAACCATATTATATAAAAATACAAAGAGACATTGTAAAAGTGAAACTAATTAACTTATAGTTAATACTTAAAGATAAGGTTAATATTAGTACCCAAACCTGTATAAATTCTATTGGATGAGTTGTTTTAGACCTATCCCCACCTCAAACTTTGAATAGTCAACTTTGGAGCCATTGGAAACCGAATATGAATTTATTATAAATTAATATTTCTAGCTTTTCCAAAGGTGCCCCTCACCCCTCTTATAAAAGGGCACTCCTCCTTCTCATTTCCTCACACCTCTCAAGCCACTTGGCTCGTCCAGAATCTGCCCAACTAAGCTCCCCACATCCCTCTCCTCCTCCTTGATGCTTCCCCTTAGGCAGAAAGCATTTCAACAAGTCCTTTGGTTCCAACCAAAGTGAGTTACCTAAATTAAAGGTAACATTTTCTCTTAAATTATTTTCAATTATTTTGCTTCTCAAACCCCCAAACTCTTTTTATTTCCTTTCTTTTGTAACAACACCAGTATCCACAATATACTAGGATGTTGTTATAAGAAGGATTCAAACTACACATTCACACAACTCCATCTAATGGATGATGAACATAATGTTTCTGTGGATGGCAAACTAACGCCTCACGAAACGATGATTGTTCAAATACATCTTACCGCCTCTCATGGTGGCCATTAGGATGGCACTGTAATTAAATATGATATCAATGATATATATTTTATATATAATCTTCTGTAATTCCATTTTATTTCATACAATTATTCGTTTCATGTTGTATATACATACGATAATTTCATTTGAGGAAGTGCGGACTACCGCCCCCTTAAAATGATATGACTCGTTCATACCACACATGGAACGTATAAAGGATTGTGTTAATGAACTTAAGTAACATATATAAAATATTATATTATACTGGAATAGTAATATACCTATGTATCATTTGGATTCGATTCTTTTAAAATAAAAAATTAAATGGAAGTAGCGTTCGTGCGTACGTACGGACTACCGTCTCCACGAACGCGATGAGATTCATTCTCCATCGTATCCATTCAAGTATAATTATCATTTGATGATTTAAAAATGATGTTTAAGGACTTGATACCATTCTGGATATGAATAATATACATCCCATTAATAACGAATATGGCTCACATAACAAAGAATATAAAGTAAAATGAACCCGTTAACACCTGAAATGACGATAATTCTAAGATATTATTAACAAATCAATGTTAAAAGATCATATATGATATCATATTAAAGTAACTGATTCTTGTATTATTCAATAACAATTATTTCACCATTATACAGGAGGTAAACCTACCATCGACTAAGGAAAAAGTACAAAGTAAGGGATTCTCTTATCTCACTTTCAATTCCGTGAGATTTCCATTGTTCGCTACTAAATTATTGAAAGTGGTGTATTGTGTACTTCCATGATTCACTTTATATTCATGTTATTCTGTAAATCATTTGGTGGTTATTAACTTTTGGCCATACAACTCAGTTGATTAACATGGTAAGGGATTCTCTTATCTCACTTTCAATTCCGTGAGATTTCCATTGTTCGCTACTAAATTATTGAAAGTGGTGTATTTTGTACTTCCATTTGATATATATTATCATGATTCACTTTATATTCATGTTATTCTGTAAATCATTTGGTGGTTATTAACTTTTGGCCATGCGACTCAGTTGATTAACGTGGTAAGGGGTTTCTGGTCTCACTTTTAATTCCGTGAGAATTCCATTGATCACCACTTAATTATTGCATGTGGTGTATGTGTACTACCCATGATTGTATTCATTGTGTAATATACTTTATTTTATGGGTATTTACATCATAAAGGTATGATCTTTCTTTCATGGTTGTTTGTTTCTTAAGTTACCTAATCAATAAGGGAATTTGAGATTTCAATTTCCCACTCATTTGGCTTTACGCATATTTCATTGATTATATTACTCCATGATTATGTGTGGAATCACTATTCATTTGATTATGTCATAATTTCCACTCCCCTTCCTATGGATATAAGTTTGATACACATAATCACTCATTGGTAATTCTCAAGTCATTGATATGAATTTGATAAGAGTAATTTTAACTCATTCACCATTTGTTGAGTTAAACATCCAATTCGTTGGTGTTATTTTACAAGAATATGTGTGAATATCCTTTGATTGTTTTACACTAAATATCCAATCATATTTAGTGTAATTATATTTGTCACACATAATTATGTCATTGATTTATCCTTAACCTAAGGATATAGCCTTTATGAGAGATTTCATCTCAATTTACATTCCATTAAGACTTCTTTGTTGATATACACCAAATCACTTTTATGTGGTGTATATAATGTACTTTGAAGTAGTATATCATGAATCCCTTTATTCTCATGATATTACAAAGTTCTGATTACCTTAATTATTTGTATTCAATTGTCTCTCTTTTGGTTAGAATCTCTAACTAAAATACCATTTTTAAATGTTTTAAAGACTTATTCATATAAATCTTTCTCATTAATGTCCTTGTTTTAAAAATGGTTTCAAGGATTTATTTATATGGACATTAAAGTTTAGAAATTAAAACTCCTTTTAAAAAAGTTTCAAAGTGGTATGGGACACTTTGATTCAAAAATCTATTTTTAAATGGCTTCTTGACAAATAGTGTGACTTTTAAATGATTTCAAGAAAAAGGGGGATATTTCTCTCAAATAGTTTTGATGATTAATTTCATCTATGTCAACATCCTTCATTATTCTTGATTGAGGTTAATGTGATACAATACAATCCTCCATATTGTATCGAATGAGTTATGTTTGACTATGGATGTGCTATTTTTATACCATTCATGGTTTGTGGTTAAAGTATTGACATTTCGTATGCTAGTTTAATATGAATGTTTACGTTATGTTTAAACCTTTTCATATGGGAATGCATTGGACTTAATAAGTGACGGGTGGAGCCCGCTATAGCTCCTCGATGCATCGGTAGGTCTCATGAGACAAACTAGTGTCTTGGCACAAGGCCTTGGCAAAATCTTATTTGTAGTCTTGGCACGAGGCCTTGGCTATGTGGTTATGATAGTCTGGCATTATGCATTCCATCATTATGAAAGTGGTTATTGATATTGCATGTGATCATTCGACTAGTAGAATATCCATGTGAGTAAGTAAATGGCATTATTTCATTTTTACTTCGCCATTTTATGCTGAAGTTTAAATTTAAAAGGCTTTTGTTATAAATTGCCTTAAGTGTTTATGCTTATTTATGAAAGCTTCTGCTATAATGTTATCCTTACTGAGCATCTGAGCTCACCCCTTTCAATGATTTATTTTTCCCAGGATTATGAAGAAGTAATTTATGAATGACCTGCAGGGATAGTATGAGGGGATATGAAGACAAGATGTTTTTTTTTATGATGTAATGTAAAAATTTATGGTTGTATCTAGTTATTCCAAGGCTACTAAACTAATCGGTCTTTCGAGACTTGATCTTTCTCATGATCATGCCAATGTTATGTAATAATGCACCGACTCTAGGTAATTAGGGTCGGGGCGTTACAGTTGGTATCAGAGGAAGTTTAGTACAAACCTTGGTAGCTAGATTTAGATAAACTCTGATTAGATCACGTAGACCTAAGATGAACTTTGAGGATTAGTATAAAAGAACTTCCTAGAATTTTGGTATTGTAGAGATTTTGTGAGTTTTCCGAGCAATACATCCCTGTCTGGATACGAGCAGGTAGAGGCGGCTCTGGCACAGATGTACCTAGGGGTAAAACCCGAAAACACCGCTTTGAGCTAGACTCGAATGGGAACTGGTGCACGACAACGGGCCTTGCTGCACTCTTGGTTACGACACTCCCGGGGGATATGCTTAGGATAATTTACATTTTCTTTACAAACCAATTTAAGTAATATATATATAAGATGAGAGTAAATGACCTTGGTTAATCCTAATATGTTTCAAATTGATAATATGGTGAAATTTTAATCTCTAAATGATTTTACGACTACTATTACTCACACAATGCTTTATGATTTTAGTCAATGGCTGGATTCCAAGGAAGTCATAGTGACTTTGAGAATGATGTACAAGATGGGAACGGTGGTGGCAATGAGCAACAAAATGGAATGTTGATAGGCGTAAAAGATATCGTCTTTATGCCAAATCAGTTTTCCAAAAATATGATCAACAACATATATATTAACCAACTCCCAGACTCAACAAGGAAGAGAAAGGTGATAAATGATAAGAGCTCCAGCAATGGAGACCATGGAGAAAAGAACCCTCAATTTTCATCATGCAGGAAATGTGGAAAGAGACACCCAGGAAAGTGTCTCAATGGGACAATGAAATGTTTTACGTGCGGGAAGGAAGGAAATAAAGTAAAGAATTGCCGAAGAAAAATGAAGAGTACTATGGAAGAAGATAAAAATGGTCCCAAGAATCCATTTACAGTCATTTGCCGTAAATGTAGGGGACCTGGCCATTACCCGAGTGAATGTCCTATTCTATAGGATATTTTCTTGGTCAAAGAAGAAGCTATGTGGGAATAAATGGTTGGAGAAATGTTTAAAAAGTATTAGCACTCCTTGTTGATGAGTTTACTATGGAATAATTTTCTCTTGTATTTGTAACCCCGCAGTTTGCCATGTGAGAATGATATTTGAGGAAGAATTGTCTCTTCTCTTGTGGATATGGGTATAAATAACCATTTGGATTTATATGATCATTGGGGTTTGAGAGAATTATAAGTTATTCTAATTTGGGATGAAGATTCAAGGTATGATATAACATTTGTGGTTAAATTTATGATATAGTATTTTGAGGAATTTATCTCATTTTGGAAATATTATAAAATATAGTTTTTGAAAAAGGACAACACGTAGACCATGTGACAACCCGTCGCGTCGGACAAAGCTATGGGAATCGAACCCACAACCAAAGTGCGATTGGGATTTATCGCCTACCACTGGACTACGTGAAGTCCCTGGTTAGTGTGACTTTTTTTTTAGTTAAATGATTTTATTGATCAATAATAAGTTGATTTGGGTTCTTATTTCATATCAAAAGAATACCCTTGGTATAGGAAAATGATTTGGTGATTAAGTGATAAATGTTATTTTGGAAGATGTTCGCTTTGTTGGGAACACTATATGCCCAAGGAAAATGGAATACTATGGGGTTTCATTTGTGGAGTAATGATAGATTTTTATCTACGTTTTTATTGTGGATTTATAGTGATTTGGGTTATTTATGGAAATGATTAACCTATAATAGAGAATATGTGATTAGGTTAATTACTTTTGAGTATGTGACTTTAAATGTATCTGATGTCATTTGGAGATACAATTTAACATGGGAGACTACATAATCAAATTCTTCTATGTTTTGGGTTTCAATATTAGTTTGGATTATATTAAAGGATTTTAAGGACAATTGGTTATTGAATGGTATCTATTTAACTTTGGGGTATTGTTGGTTTAATTTTAGAAATTATGATTAGTGCATATTTATCTCAATGAATATCCTTTTGGGGGACCATTAGATCATTCACTGACCATTTTGGTTTTGATTAATCTTCAAAGACAATGTAAATATATGGTTTATCCTTCATGGATCATGTGATTCTATATAAGTTTATTCTATCTCTTCCAGTGTGACCAAGTCTTCTTGAATACTCATCGTAAAAAAAAATGAGTTAGTGGTGGAAATTTATTAAAGAATGAAAATCTACTTAAAATGTAAGTATATCTCATAATGTTCTTATTCAATATCATAAATGAATTACTCTTCCTTATGTAATGTAACTTAAAAAAAATGTTGTCCGTTTACTTTCCTACTAGGAGACTAATGGTCGTTTGTCCCAACACAAGTTTGTGGTTTTATCATTGTTAACTTTCTCCTGATCGTGATTTCTATCCCTCTCCATCAGAACTTGACACTTAGTTTATCATCCATATCCATGTTTTCTTACATGGAATCCTAGTATGGGTTATCTTGGATGACCCTTATACCTCTCTTTCTTTCTTTTAAAGTGATAGTTTTATTGACTCTTTTTCCGATGTGGGACTTTCCATTATATTCCCAAGCAAAATTTTAAAAATTGCGAGGACGCAATTTATTGAAGGAGGGGAGAATGTAACACCCCAAGCTTCCTCGGTATGTTTCCTTTCGAATAATGCAATGACGTGCATTGTACGCAACTTCTAGATTTTAACACACCACAACCAATCAAACAAGCCGTTATGAATAGTAATACCGACTTTTTGAAATTATATATATTTTATATTTCAAAATGGACTTCATTTTTGGATTCGGAATATCGAATTTAGCCTAATGTGAAATTTTGGTACTTTTCGGATAACTTTCATATTTTGATGAATAGTGAAAATTACTAAATTTTAATTAAAAACAACTTTTTTAATCAAAATAATTAATAGTGATAAATTGTGAATTTGAGTGGTTTTAAAGTATATTTAGAATATATTTTTACCATTTAATATAATGTTGGTCATTGGACATAATTTTACAATTAAACCGAACATAAACAAGTGTCAATCTTTTGATAGTTATTATCTCTTAAAAACACGCTTTTTGTTTTGACAACGGGAATTAATTTTAAATTAATTTCTGCCACTTCTGTGTTTTGAATTTAGAAAAATGGATTCCATATTTGGAATCAGGATGTCCAAATTGTGTAAATAGGTAACTTTTATTTTTAGACATTTTGAATAATTACTGCGGTAAATATTTTATTTACCATGGTTAAGGGTAAATCCGGTAAATAAGGGTTAAAAAAATAATATTATAATAATACTAAATTACCCTAAAATGTGTCTTAACCCTATTGGTTGATACATGGTCGACCATGGGCATCTTTGGGTCAATTTGGGGACCCCATGGATCCACTTGTAAGTGATAATGACACTTTATATTAATTAAGTTAAAATGAATACAAAAATGACACAAGCATATATCTTTTAGTAAAACAATTGTTACATAGGGTTATATATGCTGGATTTTAGATTATAAATATTCATTAGAAAGCTAAAATAATTTCCTACATAATTATATTTTATTTATAATTTTTTGACATTAAATAATTTATTTTATTTATGACACAATGATGATGCAGTAATTACTAAAATAGTAAAAAATTAACATAATTGATATTATAAATACCCAAATAATTATAATATGAAACTTTTAATGAATTAAAGAAATTTTCTAGGATAATATGATATATTAGGATTGATTTATTTGACTTTTTTCGAAGTAATCAATCTTTTATAAGTTTCAAAAAAATCAACTAGTGAATAGTGTCAAAATTGACATAAAAGAGTTCTTAAAACAAATATTATATTATTAATTGATATTAAATTCCTAAAAATCTCTGGTTCGGCCAAGAGACTTATATTATGATAGGTTAATCATTAATGGACCACTTGGGGGTCTTTTGGATGTATATAGTATGTTTATTAATCATATTATATAAAAATACAAAGAGACATTGTAAAAGTGAATCTAATTAACTTATAGTTAATACTTAAAGATAAGGTTAATATAAGTACCCAAACCTGTCTAAATTCTATTGGATGAGTTGTTTTAGACCTATCCCCACCTCAACCTTTGAATAGTCAACTTTGGAGCCATTGGAAACCGAATATGAATTTATTATAAATTAATATTTCTAGCTTTTCCAAAGGTGCCCCTCACCCCTCTTATAAAAGGGCACTCCTCCTTCTCATTTCCTCACACCTCTCAAGCCACTTGGATCGTCCAAACTCTGCCCAAATAAGCTCCCCACATCCCTCTCCTCCTCCTTGATGCTTCCCCTTAGGCAGAAAGCATTTCAACAAGTCCTTTGGTTCCAACCAAAGTGAGTTACCTAAATTAAAGGTAACATTTTCTCTTAAATTATTTTCAATTATTTTGCTTCTCAAACCCCCAAACTCTTTTTATTTCCTTTCTTTTGTAACAACACCAGTATCCACAATATACTAGGATGTTGTTATAAGAAGGATTCAAACTACACATTCACACAACTCCATCTAATGGATGATGAACATAATGTTTCTGTGGATGGCAAACTAACGCCTCACGAAACGATGATTGTTCAAATACATCTTACCGCCTCTCATGGTGGCCATTAGGATGGCACTGTAATTAAATATGATATCAATGATATATATTTTATATATAAGCTTCTGTAATTCCATTTTATTTCATACAATTATTCGTTTCATGTTGTATATACATACGATAATTTCATTTGAGGAAGTGCGGACTACCGCCCCCTTAAAATGATATGACTCGTTCATACCACACATGGAACGTATAAAGGATTGTGTTAATGAACTTAAGTAACATATATAAAATATTATATTATACTGGAATAGTAATATACCTATGTATCATTTGGATTCGATTCTTTTAAAATAAAAAATTAAATGGAAGTAGCGTTCGTGCGTACGTACGGACTACCGTCTCCACGAACGCGATGAGATTCATTCTCCATCGTATCCATTCAAGTATAATTATAATTTGATGATTTAAAAATGATGTTTAAGGACTTGATACCATTCTGGATATGAATAATATACATCCCATTAATAACGAATATGGCTCACATAACAAAGAATATAAAGTAAAATGAACCCGTTAACACCTGAAATGACGATAATTCTAAGATATTATTAACAAATCAATGTTAAAAGATCATATATGATATCATATTAAAGTAAATGATTCTTGTATTATTCAATAACAATTATTTCACCATTATACAGGAGGTAAACCTACCATCGACCAAGGAAAAAGTACAAAGTAAGGGATTCTCTTATCTCACTTTCAATTCCGTGAGATTTCCATTGTTCGCTACTAAATTATTGAAAGTGGTGTATTGTGTACTTCCATGATTCACTTTATATTCATGTTATTCTGTAAATCATTTGGTGGTTATTAACTTTTGGCCATACAACTCAGTTGATTAACATGGTAAGGGATTCTCTTATCTCACTTTCAATTCCGTGAGATTTCCATTGTTCGCTACTAAATTATTGAAAGTGGTGTATTTTGTACTTCCATTTGATATATATTATCATGATTCACTTTATATTCATGTTATTCTGTAAATCATTTGGTGGTTATTAACTTTTGGCCATGCGACTCAGTTGATTAACGTGGTAAGGGGTTTCTGGTCTCACTTTTAATTCCGTGAGAATTCCATTGATCACCACTTAATTATTGCATGTGGTGTATGTGTACTACCCATGATTGTATTCATTGTGTAATATACTTTATTTTATGGGTATTTACATCATAAAGGTATGATCTTTCTTTCATGGTTGTTTGTTTCTTAAGTTACCTAATCAATAAGGGAATTTGAGATTTCAATTTCCCACTCATTTGGCTTTACGCATATTTCATTGATTATATTACTCCATGATTATGTGTGGAATCACTATTCATTTGATTATGTCATAATTTCCACTCCCCTTCCTGTGGATATAAGTTTGATACACATAATCACTCATTGGTAATTCTCAAGTCATTGATATGAATTTGATAAGAGTAATTTTAACTCATTCACCATTTGTTGAGTTAAACATCCAATTCGTTGGTGTTATTTTACAAGAATATGTGTGAATATCCTTTGATTGTTTTACACTAAATATCCAATCATATTTAGTGTATTTATATTTGTCACACATAATTATGTCGTTGATTTATCCTTAACCTAAGGATATAGCCTTTATGAGAGATTTCATCTCAATTTACATTCCATTGAGACTTCTTTGTTGATATACACCAAATCACTTTTATGTGGTGTATATAATGTACTTTGAAGTAGTATATCATGAATCCCTTTATTCTCATGATATTACAAAGTTCTGATTACCTTAATTATTTGTATTCAATTGTCTCTCTTTTGGTTAGAATCTCTAACTAAAATACCATTTTTAAATGTTTTAAAGACTTATTCATATAAATCTTTCTCATTAATGTCCATGTTTTAAAAATGGTTTCAAGGATTTATTTATATGGACATTAAAGTTTAGAAATTAAAACTCCTTTTAAAAAAGTTTCAAAGTGGTATGGGACACTTTGATTCAAAAATCTATTTTTAAATGGCTTCTTGACAAATAGTGTGACTTTTAAATGATTTCAAGAAAAAGGGGGATATTTCTCTCAAATAGTTTTGATGATTAATTTCATCTATGTCAACATCCTTCATTATTCTTGATTGAGGTTAATGTGATACAATACAATCCTCCATATTGTATCGAATGAGTTATGTTTGACTATGGATGTGCTATTTTTATACCATTCATGGTTTGTGGTTAAAGTATTGACATTTCGTATGCTAGTTTAATACGAATGTTTACGTTATGTTTAAACCTTTTCATATGGGAATGCATTGGACTTAATAAGTGACGGGTGGAGCCCTCTATAGCTCCTTGATGCATCGGTAGGTCTCATGAGACAAACTAGTGTCTTGGCACAAGGCCTTGGCAAAATCTTATTTGTAGTCTTGGCACGAGGCCTTGGCTATGTGGTTATGATAGTCTGGCATTATGCATTCCATCATTATGAAAGTGGTTATTGATATTGCATGTGATCATTCGACTAGTAGAATATCCATGTGAGTAAGTAAATGGCATTATTTCATTTTTCCTTCGCCATTTTATGCTGAAGTTTAAATTTAAAAGGCTTTTGTTATAAATTGCCTTAAGTGTTTATGCTTATTTATGAAAGCTTCTGCTATAATGTTATCCTTAATGAGCATCTGAGCTCACCCCTTTCAATGTTTTATTTTTCCCAGGATTATGAAGAAGTAATTTATGAATGACCTGCAGGGATAGTATGAGGGGATATGAAGACAAGATGTTTTTTTTATGATGTAATGTAAAAATTTATGGTTGTATCTAGTTATTCCAAGGCTACTAAACTAATCGGTCTTTCGAGACTTGATCTTTCTCATGATCATGCCAATGTTATGTAATAATGCACCGACTCTAGGTAATTAGGGTCGGGGCGTTACATTATAATTATTTTTTATATATGATATACAATCCAATTATATATTATTTTAATTTCAAT
The DNA here is from genome assembly GCA_963277665.1 of Viscum album. NCBI lineage: Eukaryota > Viridiplantae > Streptophyta > Magnoliopsida > Santalales > Viscaceae > Viscum > Viscum album. The sequence continues at coordinate 1,489,502,394 of OY728164.1, forward strand.
AGAATGATATTGTCGCTAGTGCGTATGTACGGACTACCGTCTCCACGAACGTGATGAGATTCATTCCCCATCATATTTATTCAAGTATAATTCTCATTCGATGATTATAAATAATTTTTAAAGTATTGATATCATTCTAGATATTAATAAGATACAATCTATCCATAACAAATAGGGCTTATGTAACAAAACATATAAAAGAAAACAAGTAAGTTAACACCTGAAACGACGATAATACTAAGACATTATTAACAAAGCAATGTGAAAAGATCATATATGATATCATATTAATGTATATTATTCTTGTATAATTTAATAACAATTATTTCACCATTATACAGGAGGTTAACCTACCCTCAACTAAGGAAAAGTACAAGTTAAGGGTCTATTTCACAATGTCATCATTATCCGGCCGGAAATCATTTTTTTTAATTATCTAATGGTCAGTTTGAGGGTAGTCGGTTCCCATGAGGCCGGTTTGAGGGTTCCCGGTACCCCTTTTAGATTCACTTCAATTCCACAACACGACAACTTGAAATTCAAAATTCAACCGACATGCTTCAAAAATTTAAAAAGCACCGTCATCGACGCCTCGAGCCACACGCACCGCCTTGGGCTTCAAAAATCAAATCAGACCAATCCACGTGATCTCCTCGATGGGAACTGGCTACCCTCAAACTGGTTCCACATGATCTACTGGGAACTCCATATCATCCACATACATGTTTCTTAAAAATGTATTTCAAGTCATTCATAAAATTTTAAAGACTATGGGTTAAATTAATTTATAACCTTTTAGACTTTTTATAATATTTTTATAAATGAATCATTCCTCCCTTTTCTAAACAAGGTTTTTTTTAACATTTTCGACATAATTAAGGTAAGAATGTATTTTTTAACTTATACGGAGTGTGCATCTATTTTATTCCATTATAAAATCATTGAAGGTTCCCTTACAAGCTTATATGAATATTTTCAAAGTAAATTTTTTATTTTATAATTATGTGACATTTAAATGATTTCTAAAAAAGGAGAAATTTCTCTAAAACAGTTTTTATTTCATCTATGTTAACATCCTTTGATGGATTTTATGCTTATTTTAATTTGATTTCATATGATACAAAACTTCCATATAGTATTGAACTTTTTGTGATATGTTTGACTGTGGATGTGTTATTTTTATACCATTAATCGTTTATGGATAAACTATGGACATTTCATATGCTATTTTTAATACGAATGTTTATTTTATGTTTAAAACAATTCATATGAGGAATTCATTGGACTTAATAAGTGACGGTTGGATCCCTCTATAGCTCCTCGATGCATCGGTAGATCTCAAGAGACAAACTTGTGTCTTGGCACAAGGCCTTGACAAAATCTTATTTGTAGTCTTGGCACAAGGCCTTGACTATGTGTTTATGATAGTCAGGCATTATGCATTCCATCATTAGGAAAATGGTTATTGATATTGCATGTGATTATTAAACTAGTAGAATATCCTTTTGAATAAGTAAATGGAATTATTTCATTTTATTTTTTCTATATTATGATGAAGTTCAAGATTAAAAGTTTTTTTTAGTTATACATTGCGTTAAATTTTTATACTTATTTATTAAATTTTCTGCTATATTGTTATCCTTACTGAGAATTTGAGCTCAGCACTTTCTATGTTTTATTTTTCCAACAATGTGAAGAATTATTTTATGAATGAAATGTAGGGATAGTATAAGGGGATATGAGTGTGGAGACAAGATGTTGTTGTAGTTTTCACTTTATGAAGTAATGTAACGTTATGAATGTATGTTGTGATCCTAAGGATTCTAAACTAATCTGTCTTTAGAGACATGATCTTTTGTGATCATTCAAATGTTATGTAATAAAGCACCGACTTTGTGTAATAGGGGTTGGGGCGTTACGGTTGGTATCAGAGGAATTTTATTGCAAAACATGGAATATAGATTTAGATAAACTTTGATTAGATCACATAGACCTTATATGGACTTTGAGGATTAGTATAGAATAACTTCCTAGATTTTTTGTATTGTATAGATTTTGTGAGTTTTCTAAGAAATAAATCCCTATCTGGATACCAGTAGGTAGAGGTAGCTCTGGGACAGATGTACCTAGTAGTGAAACCCAAAAACACCACTTTGAGATAGACTCGAACGGGAACTGCTCCATGACAACTGGCCTTGATGCACTCTTGGTTACGACACTCCTAGGGGATATGTTTAGGATAATTTTCATCTTCTTTACAAACCATTATGAAGGGATTATTAGTATATACTTCCTCAATGAAAACATTTTTTGATTATGGATTATATCAATAAACTGTTCAATTAATGTTAATTGTTTCACATGTTTGGATTTATGTACTGCAATTCATAAACTAATCTGTTGTATTCCATTTTTTAGAAATGGTGCCTAGTGGAAGAAATGGAAACTATTTCAATGTGAACACTCCATGTAGGGATTTCCCTCCTACACAAGATAATTATAGTGGAGATGGTGATGCAACTGGTGCTGATCAACTAATCACTATACTGGGAAAACTTACTCAGGTTATGAATAATAACCTTACCCATATAGAACACCCTGATCTGTAGCGTAGAGGATAAATTTTAGATCACTTCATGTGTCACCAAACACCAACATTAAATGGGGGTAGAATTCCACTAGTATCTATGAAATGGATAAATTTCTTAGAGAAAATATACCATGCCTTGGGGTGTAGTGAAAGGGAAAAATTTATCATGGCAGTTTACCACCTCATTGGAGATGCTAATCAACGTTGGTAATTGATTCAATACAAAAAGGACGATTATGATGTATCCAATATGGAATTGAGGGATTTCAAAGAAGTTTTCTTAGAAAAATACTTTCCTCGGGACCATCGATCAGATATGGAAAGACAATTTCTGAGTCTGATATAAAAGGAGGATGAGAATGTCGCAAAGTATGAGGCTAACATTACAAGGATAGAGAGGTTTGTTATAGATTATATATATAACCCATTAAGTAATATTGATCATTTCTGTGATGGGTTAAAACCATTTCTCCGTTGAGAATTAGTCTCACAAACCTTCTCATTGTACGATGATATTGTCTCATGTGCTATCAAGACAGAAAAAAAATTCTCTAAGTATTATGACTATAAAGCAAAGCAAGATATGAAGAGATCTACTTATCACTCTAGAAATGGAAATAAGGGGGAGAAGGTAAACGTTGAATATCCATCCTATAGTAAATGTGGGAAGAAACACCACGGTACATACTTGAAAGAATGGAAATATGTTACATGTGTGGTGAAAAAGGCCACCAAACTCGTGATTGCAATGAGAAGAAAGAAGCTACCAATGTTCAATGCTACGAATTCATGGAGATGGGATATTATGAAAAACAATATCCTAAGCGTGAGCGGAACTTAACTCAGAAGAGGCCAAGGGATCAAGGCCAAGCTTATGATATCACTAATGCTGAGGTAGAAGCTCTAAAAGATGTAGTGGAAGGTAATTTAATGGTTTTATCAAGTTTAGAAAATGAATTATTTGATTATGGATCATCAAATTCTTTCATATCTTCCCAGTTTTATATGAAAATTAGATAATTCCAATTTGATGTAACAATGGAGGTGTTAGTCAAAACTCTTAAGGGAAGTATCATTGCAATAATGTTTTGTGTATCAGTCCCCATTAGAGCACATAAATGTTCTTTATCTGCAGATCTCATCATCATACCGATGATTGAATTTGATATAATCCTCGGTATGGATTGAATTTTGGACCATGATGAAAGAAATTATTGTAAGAAAAAGTATGTTACTATTTTTGATGATGATGATAAAGAACACCTTATCTTATGAGCAGAATCATCACTACCTAATTCTTTTATAGATCCTCCCACAGTAACTCAACTAAATTCAATTATCGGTGAGGAAGAGAATGAAATGATTGTGGGAAAGGAAATGCATGATCAAATAGAAGATGTTCCTATTGTCAAAGAATATGTAGATGTGTTTCCGGAGGATTTACCTGGACATCCTCCCGAACGAGAAATTGAGTTTTCCATTAATTTAATTTCTGGTTCAATGACTATATCTAAGACCCCTTATAGAATGTCCACTAAGGAATTAGTTTAACTAAAGAAAAAACTATAGGAATTGAGTAATAAGGGATTTATTCACCCTAGTGTTTCTCCATGGGGAGCCCCGGTCTGTTTTATTAAAAATAAAAATGGATATATGAGGTTATGTATCGACTATAGGGAGATCAATGCTATAACAATAAAGAACAAGTATCCCCAACCCCGCATTGATGATTTATTCGACCAACTACATGGAGCTCAATACTTTTCAAAGATTGACCTTCGATCTGGATATCATCAGTTGTGTGTGAAGGAGGAAGACATTCCCAAAACAGCATTTCGAACCAGGTATGAGCATTACGAGTTCACAGTAATGCCTTTTGGATTGACTAATGCACCCTCTGTATTCATAGATCTAATGAATATATTTTTCAAGGAATATCCTGATGATTTTGTGGTGGTATTTATTGATTATATCTTGGTATACTCCAAAAGTTACTAAGATCATAAAAATCACTTGCGCATTATCCTGAAGACATTTAGAAGACATGAAATATATGGGAAGTATAGTGAGTGTGAATTCTGGCTTCAGGAGATCTCTTTTCTTGGTCATATTGTCTATAAGGATGGAATCTATGTTGATCCTTCTACGACAAGTTCAATCCAAGAATGGCCAGCACCAACGAGTATAACCGAGGTACGCAGTTTTATTGACTTACATGGTTATTATCGGCATTTCGTCCAGAAATTTCCTCGATTGGCTAACACATTAACAAATCTCTCATGTAAAGGGGTTGAATTGTTTTGGACAAAATAGTGTGAAGAATGTTTTAATGAAAATAAGTGAATATTAGCCAGTGCTCCTATATTGACTCTACCATCAGGGAATGATGGGTTTGTTATTTATGGTGATACATCAAAGAAAGGACTTGGTAGTGTCCTTATACAGAATGATAGGGTTATTGCCAATGAATCACGGAAACTGAAAATTCATGAGAAAAAATATCCTAATCATGATCTTGAGTTAGCTCTTATAATTTTTTCTTTGATGATATGGAGAAATTATCTCAGTGGTAAAAAAATGTGAGATTTATACTGAACACAATAGTTTGAATTACATTTTCTCATAGAAAGAACTCAACATGAGGCAATGGCGATGGCTTGAACTACTCAAGGATTATGATTTCACGATACACTATCACCTAGGGAAGGAAAAGAAGGTGGAAGATGATTTGAGTAGAAAATATCATGGATTTTGATCATGATTATAATTGAAAGGGATCCTATTTTCAACGATCTAGTGAAGATGAATATGGGAATTTCCATGGATGGTGAAAAATCGATACATTTTCAAATGGTTTCCAAACTATCTTTACTAGAAAGGATAAAGAGTTATCAGACCGGTGATGAAGTGTTCCAAAAGAAGATTAAAGCTATAAATGATGGGAGATTGAGAGACATTGTGTATGAAGAATGAATTTTGAAATTTGGGAAGAGACCTTGTGTTCCCGATATACATGATCTGAAAAAAGATTTTCTAGATGATGCTCATATCTCCAATTTCTCTATACACCCTAGGAGAACCAAAACGTATAGTGATTTGAAGGAACATTTTTGGTGGGACAACATGAAGAGGGAGATTGATGATTTTGTGTCAAGATATATGGTTTGTCCACAAGTGAAAGCTGGAAGGAAATAGGATGGAGGAGTCATGCAACCTCTTCCTATATCGGAGTGGAAATGGGATAATATTACGATGGACTTTGTCATGGGGCTACCAAAGACTCCTATAAGGAACGATGCAATATGGGTTATTATTGATCGTCTTACAAAGTCAGCACATTTTCTTTCTATAAGAGAGGATCTACCACTTGAACGTCTAGAAAAACTATATATTAATGATGTTGTGAGAATTCATGGAGTACCCCTATCGATTGTTTCTGATTGTGATCCCCATTTTATTTTAAGATTCCTGAAAAGTCATTAGAATGACCTAGATACTGAACTTTGTTTGAGTACTATTTACCACCCCCAACTGATGGAGAATTAGAAAAAACTATTCAAACCATAGAGGAAATTTTGAGATCATGCTCAATTGACATTCAAGGTATGTGGGATCAATATTTACCTCTGGTTTAATTTTCTATAGAAAGAGCTTCTATTCAAGTATTCGGATGGCACCATATGATACGTTATATAAAAAGAGATGTCACAAACCATCCTATTGGGATGATGTTGGTGAAAGAAAACTTGTAGGCCCAGAACTGTTGGAGGAAACGATGGAAAAGGTGAATGTAATCCAAAACCACATCAAAGAAGCTCAAAGTAGGCAGAAGATCTATGGTGAGAACCAGAGGACGGATTTGGAATTTTAGGTAGGAGATCAGGTTTTCTTGAAAGTATCTCCATGGAAGGGTTTCATACGTTTCAGTAAGAAGGGAAATTTGAGTCCCAAGTACATCAGACCATTTGGAATTCTAGAACGAATTGGGGTTGTAGCTTACCATTTGGCAATGCCGCCAAGTCTCTCCAAAGTTCACAATATGTTCCAAATATCATTGTTGAGAAAATACATGTCTGACCCAACGCATGTACAGACCTATAAGGAATTAGAACTGTAACCCAATATCTCTTATTGCAAAGAGCATGTGAAAATTATTGATACGAGATTATAAGTGTTGAGAAACCAAAAGACTCTCCTAGTAAAATTTCTATGGTGAAACCTTAAGATTGAAGAGGTAACGTGGGAACCCAAGGAACATATGATGAAGAACCACCCGTGTCTTTGCATGCAGCATTATTCTATAAATTTCAAGGATGAAATTATTTAAAGGAGGGGATAATGTAACACTCCATTCTTCCACGGTATGATTCTCTTTGAATAATATAGTAGCGTGTGTTGTACGCAACTTCGAGTTCTAGCACACACCAGAACTAATCAAATTAGTGGTTATGAATTGTAATACACACTTTTTGATATTTTATTCATTTTACCATTTAAAATGGAGTTCATTTATGGATTAAAAATATCGAAATTATCTTAGGGTGAATTTTTAATACTTTTATGATAACATTCAATTTTTTATGAATAGTGAAAATTACTATATTTTAATTAAAAACAACTTATTTAATCGAAATAATTTATAGTGATAAATTATGAATTTGAGTAATTTTAGAGTATAATTAGATTATATTTTTTCAATTTAATCCAATGATTTTCAATGGATATAAATTCACATTTAAACTAGATATAAGAAAGTGCCAATCTTTGGTAGTTATTATCTCTTAAAAACATGTTTTTTGTTTTAACAACGGGAATTAATTTTAAATTAATTAATGCCACTTCTATGTTTTGAATTTAGAAAAATGGATTTGATATTTTGAATTCGGATGTCCAAATATTGTAAATATGTAACTTTTATTTTAATACATTTTGAAAAATTTCATCGATAAATATTTTATTTACCATGGTTAAAGGGTAAATCTGGTAAATAAAGGGTAAAAAAATAATATTATAATAATACTAAAATACCGTAAAACATGTCTTAATCCTATTTTTTTATACATGTCTTACCATGGGCATCATTTGGTCAATTTTGGGACCACATTGATCCACTAGTAAGTAATAATGACATATTATATTAATTAAGTAAAAGTAAATACAAAAAATACATAATCATATATCTTTTAGAAATTTTTTTTAATTAGGAATATATTATTATATTTTCGACTTTAAATATTCATTAGAAAGATAAAAATATTTCTTATATAATGGAATATTATTTATAATTTTTAGACATTAAATAATTAAATTTATTTATGACACAATAATGATGTAGTATATTTCTTATTAATGAAAGAATCAAATAATTGGTCTTATAAATATTAAAATAAATATAATTTATATTTTTGATTCAATACACGAATTTTATTGATTAATATGACATGTTAGGATTTCTTAAATGAATTTTGTTCGAATTAATAAAGTTTTTCAGAATATAACAAAAATAAATTATTAAATAGTGTCAAAATTGTCATGAAATAGTTTTTAAAACAAATATTATTTTATTAATTCATATTCTAGTCCTAAAAATATAAAATTCAGAGAAAAACATATATAACGAAAGGGGAATCATTAATGGACCTGTTGGGGGTCCCTTGGAAGTATATAGTAAGTTTATTAACAATATAATATAAAAAAAAGTGACATTGTAAATGTCAAACTATTTAACTAAGAGTTAAATATAAATGATAAGGTTAATATAGTGACCCTAACAAGTGTAAAATCTATTGGGAGAAACAATTTCGACCCATACCCACCTTATAATTTGAATAATCCAATTTGGGTCCATTAGAAACCGAATATGAATTTATTATATATTAATACTTTTTGTTTTTCCTAAAGAGCCTCTCCTCCCCCTTATAAAAGGACACAACTTCTATCCAATTATTCATACCATCAAAGCCTTTTGGTTCGGCCAAACTCTTCCCAAATACCATATCAACTATCCTATGTTAATCCTAGAAGCCTTCCTTTAGTCAGAAAGACAACCTAGAGATCCCTTGTGATCAAATCAAAAGGAAGAACCAAAAGAAGAGGTAATGTTTTCACCACCCACTTTCATGTTTCTTTCTTCTTCAACTGATTCTTTATTTGATATATCCATTCTAAAATAATAACTCAAGTATCTTATATATACTGTGATGTTTTTATAAATATGTTACAACCATATTCAGTATTCTATCCTTCCTTTGAATGACATGTCACCATACGTGCTTACGTAAGGCTTATCGTCTCCACGTCGTGCTGTAATTATTATTCAAAACATTATTATTTGGATGGGTATTATAATGATGTGTAATTGGTGTAAATAATAAATATAACATTATAATTATTTTGTATATAAGGTATACCATCCAATTATATATTATTTTAAGATCAATGGAATGATATTGTCACTCGTGCGTACGTACGGACTACCGTCTCCACGAACGTGATGAGATTCATTACCCATCATATCCATTCGAGTCTAATTCTCATTTGATGATTAAAAATTATTTTTATAGACTTGATATAATTCTAGATATGAAAAAGATACAACCTATCCATAACAAAAATGTCTTATGTAACAAAACATATAAGAGAAAACGAGTAAGTTAACACCTGAAACGACGATAATACTAAGATATTATTAACAAAAAATGTTAAAAGATAATATATGATACCATATTAATGTATATGATTCTTGTATAATTTAATAACAATTATTTCACCATTATACTGGTGGTTAACCTACCCTCGACCAAGGAAAAGTATAAGGTAACAGTTTATTTCAAAATCTCTTCATTATCTAATGTTGTTTATACATAATTATCTACTGGGACCTCCTTATCATCCACATCCATGTTTCTAAAAAATGTATTTAAAATAATTCTTAATATTTTATAGACTATGGTTTAATGTTATTTATACCCTTTTTTGACTTTTAATGTGATTTTTATAAAAGAATCTTTCCGTCCTTTTCCTAACAAGGTCCTTTTTAACCTTTTCGACAGAATTAAGGTAAGAATGTCTTTTTTAAAATTATACGGTGGGTATGGATATTTTACGCCATTATAAAATCATTAAAGATTCCATTACAAGATAATAAAAATATTTTCAAAGTAAATGATTTATTTTATAATAATGTGACATTTAAATTATTTCTAAAAGAAGAGATATTTCTCTAAAATAGTTTTGATTTCATTTATGTCAACATCCTTTGATGGATTTTAAGCTTATTTGAATTCGATTTGTTATGATACAAAACTTCTATATATTATTGATGGTTTTTTGATATGTTTCACTGTGGATGTTTTATTTTTATACAATTCATGGTTTATGGATAAAGTATTGACATTTCTTATGATATTTTTAATATTAATGTTTATGTTATGTTTAAACCTGTTCATATGAAGAATTCATTGGACTTAATAAGTGATGGGTTGATCCCTCTATAGCTCCTCGATGCATCGGTGGGTCTCGTGAGACAAACAAGTGTCTTGGCACAAGGCCTTGATAAAATATTATTTGTAGTCATTGCATAAGGCCTTGACTATGTGGTTATGATAGTCTGGCATTATGCATTCCATCCTTATGAATGTGGTTATTGATATTTCAAGTGATTATTAGACTATTAGAATATCCAAGTGAATATGTAAATGGAATAATTTCATTATATTATTTCCATATTATGCTGAAGTTCAAGTTTATGATGATTTTTTAAGTTATACATTTCCTTAAATGTTTAGGCTTATTTATGAAAGTTTCTGCTATATTGTTATCCTTACAGAGCATCTGAACTCACCCCTTTCTATGTTTTACATTTCCTAGGATGTGAAGAAGTATTTTATGAATATCCAACAGGGATAGTATAACGGGATATGAGTGTGGAGAGAATATTTTGTTTTAGTTTTCACTTTATGATGTAATGTAAACTTTATGAATGTATCTAGTGATTCCAAGGCTACTAAACAAATCTGTCTTTCGAGACTTGATCATTTGTGATCATGGCAATGTTATGTAATAATGCACCGACTTTAGGTAAATGGGGTCGAGGCATTACAATAAAAAGTATTTCAAACGATATAATGAATATCTTCATCATGGAGTTCTATTTTTAAATTTTAGGAGGGAAATAATTACCTTAAAGGATTACAAAATGATGATACAATAATAATTTAATTAATGAAAATATAAAATGTTGATAATAAAAATATTAAAATAAAAATAATATTATACAGTGAAAGTGATTAAAAAAATTATTAACTACTAAGACATGTTATTTATGTTTTAATAGAGTATGTTTGAATATATCATGTTTTTATGTAATTTTTTAATATTGAAGTAATGAATAGTGTCAAAATAGACATTAACGATATTTTAAAAAATAATATATTTTATTAAATGATTTAAAATATCGAAGAATAAAAAATATTAACAATTGATTGGAATAAGGAATAAAATTTCATATATAAATTTTTTTTTATAATTTTATTGTAATGATATTAACCCTTAAAGTGTAAATTTAATGATATCATTATACTAGTTAAAATAATTAAATAAGGGTAAAATAAAAATAAAAGGATCAAAAAATAATCAAAAATTGTTTAGATTTAATTTTATGAATTTTTTTCAACCTATAATTATCCTATATTAAAAATAATTCAATTTGGAACCATTTGGATTTGAACATTATTTTATATTAGTTTAATATTTTGAGAAATTCCAAGAGTCTCCCTCTCCTCTCCTGTAAAAGGGAACCCATTAATCTAATTTCCTCGAAGTTCATAAACTATTGTTTTCATAAATAAAATACCAAAATACATTCCTATAATAGACACCCAAATTCTAGTGTCCTTAGTTTAGTCATTAAACACATCATAGAGGTGTTAAATGTATAATCAAATTAGATCGTCTGATAAATGGTAATCAGTTTTAATTAAGTTTATCTATTTTAATTCCTCTTCCAACTCATTCAAATATTAATGAAAAATGATGAATTAATAAATATGGTATCCTAATTATACTAAAATTTTATTATGTTCATATCATTTCCAAAATCCTTCTAACTTCCATAAAATGGGAAAAAAATTCATTGTTTGTGTGAAAGACAATCTACCGCCTTACCAACTGATGAAACTATTTCACATAACTATTTATAAATACTTGTAACAATAATGGAAAAAAATTTATTTATGTTATTATTGTCATATTTTTTATTATAAAATAATAATAAATCATTTTAGTTTTTATCTACCAATGAACATTCAAATGATAACATCATTTGTGTGTGCGTGTAATCTATCAGCTCCATGAAGCAATGTGACTTGTTCTTCATCGCCAAATAATGTGGATGATATATATATATATTTAAAGACATTATATTAATTAGATTAATATAATTATGTGAATTTTAATTAATACATACCTTCTTTCCAAAATAATCATTGGAAAATGTGAACGTTATTAATATGTATGTTTGGCTTACCCTCACTGTGATTATGACACGGTTCATTTTTATAACCATAAATAATGGTTTGAAATAAAATTATCAATAATGTAATGAAATTAAAATAATTTCATGAATATTAATTTGTGTATGTTGGAAAAATGATCACTTTTACTATTTACTTCATATTAATGTCATTTTTGAATAATGTATCAAACATTAAAAAAAATCGACATGAAATTAAATAATTAAGTAATTATTATAACATTATAATATGTTATATAATAGAACTAATAAACTATAAAAAGGTTCTAAATAATGTAAATAGTTTTAATAAGTTTGTTGGTGTGGAATATATTGATTATATGTTATAAGTGAGACTCTCTGTAAGGGATGTCATCTAAATCTCCATTCTTTTATGAATATTTTCATATTATGAATCCACCTTATTCTATGATGTGTATAAACTACCATTTTTCATATAATTTGAGGAATTTATTTATTATAATGATACTAATTTTTTTTTAAATGTTATTACTTCATGGGGATAATGATTAAAATGTTTAAATGATGTACGAGACACTTTGAGTGAATTTTTTTTCCATAATTGTATAAATTTTTAATTTTAACATATTTTACACCATGTTAATGTTTTTGATATTCTATTATATTTTTATATAACAATATGGTTAAAAATTATAATTTATGTCTATATTAAATATATTTCCAAAAAATTCCAACATGAATATTTTTATGATTTCTATAAAGAACATTTCACTATGTTTCCAAATGATTAAAAGGTATGTTTTTTTAACGAATACAATGACAAAAACATATGCACTAAGGTGGATGTTATTTTACATTTTTATTTCTCTAAAAGTGTTCTTGTTTTTTAAGGAATACAGAAATCCCTATTTCCCTTCTTTTAGTATTTTGATACTGGAAAGATTTTTTATAATTTAATTGACTATTTAAAAAATGTTAAAGGTTTTATTATGACTTAAAAGGAAATTTTCAGAGTGGAATGTTTAAAATTGTATGACATTATGTTTTATAAATATATAATGGTACTTGGAAATTTGATAGTTGGTTACGTGATAAACTAATGGGGGATGGTAATGTGAAAAAACTAACCACCGGTGGGTCTATGATATTCCTAAAATCCATTGTATAAGGAATTTAGTCACATGCTTATTCAATTTGTAGATGTTACCTAAATGGATATTGACTACAAGGTTATGTAATTTGAGTATAATTATTTCATAGGTTACCTAATTATATTTTGTATTCATTATCATGATTATTAATGAAAATAATTTTATTTTAAAATAGTAAGATATTTATATTTAAATTTTAATTTTAGTGTAAAGAATGTATGTTTTTTAGGAAATGATTTATGGGTTTCCACTGAACTAATGGTTTTCTAACTTTTATGTCCCTTACTAAGTTTTTTAACCATCCTAGGATTTAATATTTTTTGTATAGGGTTTATGGAAGAGTAGGGATAATATTGAAGTACAAAATACTACAGATCTATGATTATTAGAAAAGATATTTTATGTTAAATATTTATGTTTTATAAGAAAATAATACCAAGTATACATTTCAACATCTAATGACTGTGTTTACATTGTACAATTTTATCTAAATTCACTAAAATACTAAACCTAATTTATTTATTTGAAAAATAATATAATTTATATTTTTAATATAAACTGAATAAGTTATTTTTAAGGAAGGGTCCTTAAATATATTGTCATTGTATTTCTAAAAACTCACAGATATAATGATTACATATGGGTAATATTTTGTTTCTCTACCGAAAACATACATTTCAACTTTATAATAGAATATATACCTCTTTAAAATATTTCAGTTTTGTATATAATTTAATTTTGAATAATTTTTTATTTACCTATTTATGTTGTATATAATATTTTCCTCATATTCCATATAAATATATGAAATTTCAACATAATATTATTGATCCAAATATATATTTTATCCCCATATATCACCCTAAAACTAATTGACAGTATTAGAGGACAATTCAAATATTAGATTATATGTTTATTCTATTCTTAATTTTTAAAAAATATATTTAGGATGAATATTCACCATTTCTGTATTTTTTTAAAATAATAACTTCTATTAGAGTAATAAAATGGCATCATATGAGGAATTAGATGGAAATAGATTTCATGCACTAAATTTTTTGGATGATGTTGGTGAAACATATATTGTAGGTCCATAACATGTTGTGGATAAAATGGATGATGTAATTAATATTCTTTTTCATATAAATGGATCTGAACATATAAAAAATATCATTTCAAAAAACTAGAGTAATGATTTCAAATTGTAAGTGGGATATCACATTTTCTTGAATGTATATTCACTGAACTATTTATTGTGGTTCTGTAAGAAACGTAAACTATTCCCCTAGTATAATGGACCCTTTAAAATTTTATAAATATTTGGAGCTATGGATTACTTTTTAGAATTCCATTGAGCCTCCAAAAAGAAAATTATTTGGTCAATATATAATTTTTATTGATGTTTATTTATGACCTAATGCATGGTCTTACATCTATATAAATATAATTATAACATGTTATATATGTTATCGTGATGACCTTATAAAAATTCATCACACATGATAACAACTATTATCAAAATGGATGAATTTTATGTTAATGAAAATGTATAGAATTTATAAATTAGAGAAAAACACAGGAGAAACATGAATAACATATGATGAAGAAAAACCCTTATAATTTTATAATGTAATAAAAATGGAAATTTCAAGGGAAACATTTAAAAGGAAGGATGAATGTAACACATGGTCGTAAATTATCATTATGTTATAATATTTTCATAATGAATATATAATGAATTCATATATTTAATATTTCATGAAATAAATTTCAATTTTGATCTTATGAATATTGAACTTGATCTTACTATATAACTATAATTTGAGATTGAATAAATTATATTTTCCCTTAGACATATTCTTATATCAATAATCTTTATGAAATATTTATCCACACTTCCATTTACTTATAGATTTTTTTAATAATTGGCCATATAATAATTTTTAGTCTGATTAAAAAATGACAATATCTTTTGGAGGTAAAAGGAATATTATTCATGAAACTATTATTATGTTTATATATTTTTAATATTTTAATTAATTTAAATAATCCCCAATGATGAATTATTAAAATTAAATGTATTTATTATATGACTATTAATATTAATTGAAATTAAAATAAGTATTACTTCTAGTGATATAATTAATTCAATATCATCATTTTCATGAAAAATAATTGTTCCAAAAAAATACATTCATTAACGGTTTTTAGTTTATTTTTTAATTTAATTTATTTCACCTGCAAAATATATTTTGAAAAAATTATTCCCTATTTGGAGTCTAGAGGATCAAATATGTTTAATTTTTTATTTTATTTTTACACATTTTGAATAGCAATTGTGTTATAATATAAAAACTAAAAAATGGGTACAATTGGATGAACAATATTAAAACTATAGAATAGTGCTTCAAACACATATATATGTTTCCCTATATATGAAGGGATGTGTTAAATTATACAAAAAATATCCCATATATTAAAATATGGCATCATTGTTACTTTTTTATATTACCCATTATATTATTTTATGTAAATGAAAATCCTAAAATTTCATTCTCTGCCTTTTAATTTCATTATTTGTTTAGAAAAAATTATTTAATAATATAAATTTTACTTTTAAAATAATGTATTTAATTTTTTTATTGAAAATTTATTTTTTATGTTTTTATCATAGAAATTTCATAAAAGGCTACATAATACTGGCATAATGCTTCTCTAGGCAGTAGAAAAATCGAGGACAATAATTCTATAAAAACAATTAATTAATTTTTGGTTCAAATATTTTTTAATAGATATTTTATGGCTTATATTAATATTTAATATTTCTTAAAATTTTATATATAATTTTTTAATTATTTTGAAGTTTTTATTTAATACAATAATATGTGAATAGTTTTTAAAATGACCATAACTATATTTCATATTCAATAATATTCTATTAACAATATTAATGTTAATAGAAATAAATAAATAGGATAATAGGGTTAGGTTATGAAATAATATTAAACCCTTGATCATTATTCAAATAATTATTTCATTAGAAGTAAATTTATAACTCATTATTAATGAATTTTTTTACCATGATTAAGGATTTAATAGGTTAACTAATGGATTTAACAAAAAAGTAATTATTAAAATTACAAAAAAAACTATAAAAAATTACTACATTAAGGGATTTCATTTCTATAATATAAATTAATAAATATATTGTCCACTTTTTCCAATATTCACATAAACATGAATTAATTATCTTAATATTTTTAGTAATTCTATCTATGTCCTTTCCTTCGCTATATTAGGAAACCACCGCTACTATATTTATAATTATACATTGAAACAATTATCTTAAAAAACTCTATCCAAATATTCCTCCATCATACCTAGCTATGTTCTAATGTTTCCTGTATTCTCAAAAGACCACCAGTACGATCCTTAAGGGATGATCTTATAGAGGTCCCCCAAATTAATGGTAGTTATCTTAATAGACGACTATAATGTACATTTCAAATTCAATATCTAAATTATATTATTTTAACATAATAATATAATAAAAAATCAATTAAATTTGACTTTTTTTATGTTTTTAACATTTTTCATATGCTACTCTATCTAATGGAAAATAGAAACATCACTCATATGTACATGCAGACTATGATTACATGTATGTATTTATTATATTTATAATCACCCAAACACATTGATGGTATAAAATAGTGTATTGAATGAAATCTAATTTTATTTATAACATAAATATAATTCTACAGATAATGAAACTATAACCTATTCTAAATAACTTGAACATCATAAATAAAACATAAATTTGAAAGCTAAAAAGTTTAAAACTGATGATTGATTTTTTCAATAATTTGTAATGAATGTGAAAATAGAATATATATCCATTATGAAAAAGATTATAATTGATATATTATGGAAAATATAAGTGTATTAAAACTATTATATATAAGGTTAATGAACGTTCAACAACGTGGAAGTGTGAGTAAAGTGTATTCATCTTAATTTCCACATCATTGATACATATTTTCTATTATTCACATATTTTGGATATGATATATATACATCCCAATATTAAAAATCTAACATGAATATATATTTTTTCATGGTATTTTTTTTCAATTCATACTTACTTGTTCAAGTGGATAAAATTGAAATGTTAACAAAGAGTTATGATTTTTTACAATCACATTGTTGAGAAAGGTCATGTATAAATTTATGTAATCTTATTATCGATCCATAATAAAAAACCTATATATTATTATCCGACATATATTTATTGTTTTTTATATTTTAAGTTAAATTTTAGTCCCTTTGAACCTTCAATTTAGAAGATAATTTTTTAAAATATTATGTAATCTTATTTTTCTTATGGATAAAGAATATTTTTTTCTATATCCCTATTTTTTAAAACGATTTCTACAAAATACCTTTTTTATTTAATTTAATATTTTATTATTTATATAATATTTCATATTTGAATTTACATACCATGTTCTAATATAATATTTCCAAAGGTTTTATTTGTAGATTTCTCTTAAAAACCGATAATGAAATTTTCTTTTTAATGTATAGGTCATTAACAAATTCTACCCCACAATAAGAAATTTATTTTATTCATATTATTAAACAAAATTATGATTTATATATTAAAATTCATTAATTAATACATCATTCTTTGTTTTTGTTCAATTTAATTACATAATTTAAATAAATTAAATAATTAAAAATCAATATATCTGATGGATTTGTAGTCATCTAAAATCTATTATTTAATTTTTTTCTTATTAACATCCACATAAAATGTTAAATTTATTATTATAAACATTAATTATAAATTATTTATTTTAAATATCCACAATATTTGTATCATGGATATTTTTATTTCTTAAACTGTATA
Source organism: Viscum album (assembly GCA_963277665.1). Classification (NCBI taxonomy): domain Eukaryota; kingdom Viridiplantae; phylum Streptophyta; class Magnoliopsida; order Santalales; family Viscaceae; genus Viscum; species Viscum album. The sequence continues at coordinate 1,489,520,540 of OY728164.1, forward strand.
CATGTTCAATAAATTTTTTTTTAAAGAAACCATACTAGAAAAACTATATGAATTATTGAGGAAATTGACATTATGTATTGATTAATAATCATTGATATTTTTAGATAATTAATATCATTTATGAATTATTTTTATCATTAAATATGTAATGAATTCATTGAACAATCAGTTTTTGGGTTCATCTAGATTATAGATACCCTCAATTCATTGAAAAAACTCATGAGACCACCCCATAGGAAAAGCCATGTTAAATTTGTTTTGTGTATTCCATACCATTATTAAAATTATCCTTTATAATTCCTTGATCAATCCATCCATCATTTTAAATTTGACATATTGATAATTATGGTGTTGTTACCTAGTAGATTACTACATTTCATTTCCCATAGAAAATTTTTTTGGTTGATTTATTGATTAAATTGCATGATCTTCAGTTTTCAATATTTTCATATTGGTTATGCCTTTTTGGTCATGATAATTTATTGTCACAGGAATAAACATATCATAATGATGATTTATATTAGGAATTCACATTGAGGATCTCTTCAGGTTTAGAGTTTTAAATAATTAAGCCATAACTATTACATAACCACTCAAATATTACAAATTATACACATATACTCATTGTACATTTTTTCAAAAAATATAACCCTTTAAAAATTATTTATTTTTCTTGATAAAAATATTCGTAACATTTACATTGACTTCTTACATTCTATCCACCATACTTATACCATGTGATAAATATTTCAAAAACATGGGATGAGAATAAAAAGATCAGTAACATATATAAAATAAGTAATGAAACCATTAGTCTATGTATAATTTAATCTCATGAAAACTTTTCACATTACCATAATTTTAACCCACAAAACATCATCTATTTACCATACTTCATGAAATAATATGATTCCTAAATAACTAAACATAGTAATCATAAATAATAATGGTAAATTATAGAATCCATTTCATACATGCAGTGTACCTTTCAAAACTACATGGGAAAAATATTATTGTTGAACTCCATATCATTACCCAATGAATAAGAGAGGTATAACAGGCTCACATGCCCTATATTGATCAACGAATAACCTGTATACATAAGCAATTCTAATAATAAATATCATAATCATAACACATTAACAAGTATAATGGAAAAATAAAATTTCCATATTTCAATCACAATATATCATTTCCATATATTTATATAATCAGTCCATTGTAAAAACCCATTTAAATTCCAAAATACTAGAAAAGGTAATATTTTATTTATTTATATTATTAAAAGAATTTCTAATTGTAGAGGAAGCCAAATACCAAATAATGGTCATAGTGTAAAAAAAGACATTGTTGCCGTAAACCATAAAAACATTCATTTTTTTAATTTAGCAAAACACATCATATAAAAAACTTCATTTTGATAACCTTTGAATGAAATTAATATTCAATTGTGTTAATTGTGCACTATATAAAATATGGTTGTGTATAACATCAAAATCAACATTTAATAAAAGAGATTTAGACAATGTCCCTAACAGTGAGTACGACTCATCACGTACAATATTTATATTTTGAAACAATAAAAATAGGATAATTTATAGTATCTTGGTATCCTTTGTCAATTTTAATATTTCTTTTATATCATTAATTACCAAGTTATAAAAATACATAATTATTTTATTTCATATCAAACATTCTGTTGATATTCTCAACTTGAGTTAAAAATAAACTTGGTATGGTGTCAATAGTCTATTTGGTCCTAGGTACATAATCTCAAAAATATCATTAAGGACATAATAATATCATTTATAAATTATTTATACATTTAAATCAAACCATTTATCTATGGTATGAAAAATGAATAATTTTATAATCATGCAGATGGTTGGTCGTAGGTTAGAATGAGTAACATTTTTTTTTTCTTGATCATTATAGAAATAAGGTAATTATTATTTTACCTTTATATAAATATCATAATATAATTAACATCATAAGAATAATTTAAATATACTTAAATATATCATAATTATTATGTGGTATAAAAAATAATTCACATCACATCGTAGAGGTGATAGTCCACATATATGCACGAATGATGTTGTCATTTTTATGTGCATAGAATGTAAGAAAATAATTGATATATTATTATATTATAAATATAAATATGTCATTAATTACATATTAAAAAAATTAATTAAATAATTATGACTAGTCTTGAGATATGGTAATAAAAATGAACTATATCCATTCACAAGGTGGTAGTTCACCATACACACGAACGAAATGATAATCTCCAATTAGATGAAACTGGATATAGATTTGGGTGATGATAGTAACCTAATAAAATATAATTGTAATGGGGATAAAACATTTATTAGTTCCACATGTTTTAATGAGATTTAATGGAAGTGGAAGAATAAATAAAATAGACACATTTAAAAAAAATCCGACCACTTTTTTGAGTGAACACCCTTTAAGAACACCTTAACACCATAATAGAGGGTGATATACCTAAAATAAGACCTTAATGATTTGTGTACAGATTGTAGGAAGTGTTTTTTCTAGATCTTGGCTAAACCAAATGGTATTTTAAGTGTGAGTAATAGAGAGGAATGGTTTAAAATATATATGAGAGGGCAGGGGAACCCATAGAATTATAAATATTATTAAATTAATATAAATTCAATTTTGATTCCAAATTAGAAAATAATCACTTAGTTATAATATATCATGATTATGGGTTTAATTTTATCATCCAATTAAAATAATAAAAATTTAAGTTATTTTTTGATTCCTATTGTTTTGTTTTTACACATTTTAACAGTTAATATTTTGTTAAGTAATATACATTTATAGGGTTAAAATAATTACCAAATCATGCCAAAAGTATAATTAATGATTAATTAATGAAGTTTTTTTAGTTATATAATATTTTATTATAAATATTATATTTTATAATTTTTTATATCATTTAATTAAATATCATATAATGTAAAATATGAATTATGAAAATTTTGACAATATCCATTACATGACATTTTAAAAATATCAAAACAACTTTATTCTATCAAATTAAATACATTAAATAAATATTATCAAGTCATAGTGATCCATAAAACTCATGGATAGTGTCAAATATTTCAAATTATACTTAATTTAATATTATTAATATCATTTCATTGATTCATTCTTTACGAAATCTATTACTACATAGTAATTGTGTCATAATTAAATTTAGTTATTTAATTCCATAAAATTGTTTTTAAATTATCATATTTTAGGTAATCATATTACAATTCAACGAAATATTCATATTAAATTACATCACTTATATAACACTATTATAATTTTTTTAGTTAGAAGATACATTTTTATGACATATTTTCCTTTAAATTAAATCTTATAAATGTAATAATCACACACAGGTGTCTTACAATTTTTAAAAGTTCATTTCAAGGATGATAATGGTCAATAATAAAACATAAAATAATATGATGAGAATTTTTTGGGTAATTTTATTATATTATAATATAAAATTTCCCTTTAATTACCATATTTACCTATAACCTTTGTACGTAAAATATGAATGTTACTATTCATCAAAAATTATTTTGCTCTTATTGGACCTGATTCTTCCTAATAACTACAATTTTCCTTGTAAAATTTTAAAATTTTAACTCATATTAGTGGTTAAATTAGCATTAACACAAATCCCATTGACAGATCGAGAAAATGGGTTTCTAAGTAAAACGTTCAAAAGTTTATGTTTTTTATTTAACTTTAAATTATAATTGAATCCAATAAACTAGATATGATATACAGAAATAAATCTTTATTGTTATAATGTAAAATTATATAATAGGATAATCTATAAAATATAAATAAATTATTTGAAAAATATATTTTCAATTAAAATGAATTATTTTTCAATATTCATTAAAATATGAATTTTATAAAAAAATACCAAAAAAAACTATTATCCTTTTATATCATTCTTAGAAGTAAAAAGTTTATTTTTTAAAATATAATTTATAAAATTATGATAATGGTATATTTAAATTGGGTTCTCCATCAAGAGGTAATTGTTTTTGAAAAAAACTTATTTTATTCCTAATATTGAATGTCTTCTTATATCATGCCTATAAAACCTATAAGTTGAATTTCAAAAATCATATTTAATTTATATTTCATTCATAAATTTCATCATGATTAATTTTATAATTCTATAAACATAATTACTCTCACATAAATATATTTATCATAATAACCAATCTAATATATTCAATTAGGTTTTATTTTCATTTATATTTAATTTTATAACCAGTGAATAATTATATAATCATTTGTAAACCCTATTTTCATAATTTAGTTAAATTCATTCATTATCCCCATTTTAACCACTATATAATAACTACAACTGAAAATAATATTATTAATAATATGTTATTTTTTAGAATAACTTTGTCTTATGGTCAACATATGATTTTAGAGAAACCCATTGTGGCATGTTGGGTACGCTATTAGACTTTTACTTCCTTTTAAAATAATATTATTATATAATTAATAATTATTAATAAATATGAATGTACTTATTCTATAATTACATGGATGTTACATCTTGTGCCCCTTTTGGAAATTGCGTCCTCATAATTTTAAATTTGGGCTTGTTAACTAAGGATTCACATTTAAAATAACTAAAGGATAGTAAGAAGGTCACCTTATATAAAGAAGTCTAGGATTCCATGTAGGGATAAATTCATATGGGTGAAAAAAACCACAATATTCTGGTGTACAGTTATAGAAAACATAATTAGGAGAATGTTAATAATCAAAATTCCAAAACATTGTGATGGGTTAAACAGTCATTGATTTCATAGTAGGAAAATTAATTATAAATGGTATTTGTTTTAAGGTTATTTTTCATATTTTTGAGGAAATATTTTAATGTGTATACTAAAAACATATAGAAATATACTTTCTTGAAAAGAAGAGTTTCATCATTTAATCAAATTCAACTTAAAACTCATATTTTTCATTAAATCATGAGTAATTAAGAGGTCATTTTCAATCTTGAAAAACCACAATCAATTTCTAGATAATCTCATAATCCAAAAAAGAGTAACTATTTTTTCTTCTGTTCTTGAAACATTAACCAAAAATGTTAGGATAAAATAATTTAATTCACCCAATACAATAAACATTATAAAAAGAATGACTACTTTTAATCTTCAAAATTCAACAGTAAAAACCAAATTACTACATAGACTAGTCAATGAATAATTATCCTTAAAATTATTCCTAAATATTATAAATAAGATTAAATCCTGAATATTTAAAGGAGTTAATTAAATAATATTCTAAGATACAATCTAAAATTTAACTCCAAATTACATAAACAACTCTTAATTTCTAAAACCAAAAATATAATTTTCAAAATCACATATTCTTAAAGATAGTTTAATTATCACCAAAAATACCTATTATATTTATAAGTCCAAAATAAAAACATATATTCTTCCAAAATAAAATTTATCAATTACTCTTGAAATAAAATCCCATAATTTTCTATTTTCCTTAGTCATATAGGGTTCCCATAATAGTGCATGTCTTTAGAAGTATATTTATCACATTATCCCCATATCATTTTCCTATAACAATGATATCCATTTTATAATAAATAATTTCTCAAAATAATATTTTACTTCTTCCATCAGCTTGTTTAAATAATTATAAAATTACATACCAATCAAGGAATTCCCAAAGGCCAATGGTAGGCGATAAATCCTGTCTCACTTCAGTTGTGTGTTGGATTTCCAAAGCCATATTTGAATCGATGGGTTTTCAAAATTCATAAGGTTTTTCATTTTAATAAAATTATATAATTTTAATACATTTTCAAAATGATATTAAATCCTAAAAAATTAACATAACAAGTTTAATACTCATATATTATCTCATACCTTTCATTTTGAAAGAAAAAAATTACTAACCCATAATTAACTCCAAAACAAAGATAATATAAACCATGATAGTTATCCATACTATTGTAATTATGTCAACATAAGAAAAGAAAATTATTTATAATATAATATTTTCAAATAATAATCATAAGGGGTTTTTATATATGAAGAACATATTCAAAATTAATCTCATCATCAAAAAATAATTAATACTTTTAAACATATCATCATATTATAGTCTGTTATTACTATTGAATGCGTTAAATGTAGGAAATTTAATCATTTATAATTATTCATGATCATATAACCATGTTTTCCATCTTATTCCTTAAAAAATCTATCTTACAAACAAAAACATGAATCATGTCCTATGATTCAATAATTTCATAACACAAGTTTACAGATAATCCATATCTTTCATATTTAATTTTCAATATCCTCATCTTTATTTGGAATGACATTATGTATATCTAAACATATATTTGTGTGGTATTGTTTTTACCATTTTTAAAACATCATTATTGGACATCTATTTGTATAATGATCATACACCCCACATTTAAAACATCTAATTGATAACTAAAAAAGAACATCATTCCATATCCAGGTGTAAACTGAACACTTCCTTTTTCTTTGGAAGGTAATTTCATTATTAAAATTATTTTCACATCTATAAAATATTCCCCTCCCTATAAAAAATTTTCCTAGGTGTTTTTTTCTATATACTCAACACATGTTTTCCTGACCCATCCCCTTGGGCTCGTCTCCTGACTACCCAATTCTCGCCTTCCATATGATAGGAGATCATGACTAGCTCTAGAAAGGTGTCTCCCTTAAATGGGAAGGTGTTACCTTTAAACATGTGGAACAATCAATCAAAAAACACAACAAGATGAAACCCAAAAATAAAACTATAGTATTAAAGGTGTGTACTGAATGTAAAGGGGTAAAAATACAAGCCCCACTAAAATGTAAAACAAGAACTGAGAAACAAAAAACATCAACTGGAATTGTCCACTGTGGATCCTACCTGAAGGGTAGGTACAACTCGTCTCCACTGATATCCATGTCATCCAATCTTCTCCGTGTAACACCTTGTCCTGGCTTCCTCAAGTCTCAAAAAAAATTTCTTATCGTCTGCACAAAACACAACACGGTGTGGGCGAATCTCATTCATGGGAGAGTATAAAAATAACCAGTAAGGACCCTGAGACCCCTGAATGTATCTCAGAATTCCAAAATGAAAAAACTATAAAGTATCATCTCAATCACAAATCACAAAGAAATATAAACTGATCAAACTAGCTATAAGTAAAGAAAATAAGTACATATGATTAGTTCAAAAACTAGATCATCTTATTCTAGCGAGAGGCACTACTGCTGACCATGAAGAGTCTGATCCACACTAGATCGATAGGTACTGACCCCCACTGAATCGTAAAAGATCGATATGCATTGTCCCACATAGGATATGACCCACACATTATCGGTATGCACTGACCCCCACAGGATCACTGAGTATTGACCCACACAATATGGTACCCTTACAAGATCAGTTCTGATCTATATATGATTGTTTGGTACTTACATCCAGATGATCTTTCTCTAACCTCCACCTCACTTCTAGCCACTCGGTTCCAGCTAATAATATGCTTGATTATTTTATAACTTCTCCTCAATCCATCAGTTGTATTTCAACTAGAAGAAGTCCCATGAAGAAGTAACATGATGATCTGTCACATTATATATATTTTTAACACATCAGATGGCACGTCAACCAGACACCTTACTTGTATGTTATTTTCCTTTTATTAGCAAGGGCCTAGTTTCATTCAGTGTTAATTTATCCCATAAGTACTCCATATTACACCAAAACTCTCATGGTGTATCTCAAAAGGACTGTCTCACTCCAAGGATCCCAGCACTAGAGATGGTTCATCAAACGAATGTCTAGTTCACATGTTATGACCTTTAAGAATAACGGGGTCTGAGTTGGGGTTTCGAGTCAGGTCCGACATGGTTTGGGTGGACCCAACCCAATCTGGGTCGAAGAAGGCTCGGACTAAACCAGCCTAGGGCAGCTCGGTTGGGCTGGGCTAGGCCACAGCGGACTCGTCCTGCTGTCTGGCATGACCCGTGGGGGTCGCGAGGTCTGTGGGGTTCATGTTTTCCACTACTCCCAATAAGATCAAAGGATTTGTTTATATTACATATTGGAAGTGCTAGGTTGCGCCACCTCATCACCCATAAGACGTGCATGGAGAGGGTCCCCTGAATCGTAACATCTTCGTGTCACTGCTTCCTTCAGCAGGGCGTGCGACGGCGTGCTGCCTCCTCTTCCTCGCTCGGATGCTATCGGCCTCCTTTATGACCATCAAATGGCACCGTTCATCCACTATGGATG